>OY730483.1:39191900-40395084 GCA_963422695.1 Xylophagus ater | reverse complement strand
TAAAATAAATAATCTTACCAGGCAACCCCATTAGACTTTTTCAAGACTTATTTTCAGTCGGACTGAAAGACTAAAAATTGGACATATTTGCAGTCGGACTGAAAAAAAGTCTTGAAATAAGTCTAATGGAGTCGTAGGGTTATGAATTATTCTTCAATCAGAAATGAATGAGCTTTCTGTATTTCTAATATAAAATTTGCCCTTCTATAAAATGAAGCAATTGGATTCTCCTCATTCATATTCTGAATTTACACGGGACAGAATGAATATTTTAAACTAATTTTTCGGCATATACAAAATCGGTGTCGTTTTTTTTAAACGGCGATTTCTCATAAGAAATAATGAGTTCAAAACTGCCTGATAACGCTGAGAATGATTTTATTCCTTGTAAAAACCACATGATTATTTCAAAAAAGGATTTTTTCTGTATTCAAGAATACCGGAGGCAAGTTCAATAGAATTTTTTGAAAGGTGAATTTCTTATTTCATTCTCAATCTGTTTAAAATTTTTAATTCTTAAGACTTAAACAAAATGACGGATCCACGACGGAATCACGACGCAAAAAAAAATTTCAATATATACGGTTTCAATTAGACTACTTAGAACACAACGGATCCACGACGGACTATTTTTAATACAATCTGAAAACTTAAAATCGTGGATCTGTCGTAAATCAGGCATTCTATTTCCCGCATTAGGAACATATTGAGAATGAAATTTTACATTATTACGAATGAATAAATAAAATTGAGTTTTAATTTTTCTACAGAATCACTCATTCCCTTCAATATATTGCACTAAACACTAAACGAAAACAAAAAAAAAGATGCACTAGAAATTGCTGGAAATATTCTGATTTATTTATTAAATAAAAGAAAATCAAAATATTTCCATAAAGCACCAAATTAAATTGTTTACACGACCGAGACAATACAATACACTTCTCCGAATAACGTAAACAAAACATTGTCAAAAAAAAACAATTCCTGGAAATATTTAAAATTTGTAAAGCTTTCGAGAAGTTGCCATCTAGTATACAAAAGCCAGCGAAAGTCTAGACTTTTCCAGCACTCTCCAGATACACACATCAATTAGGTATAAAAGCAGCTGAGGATTGAGTCTGAGAATCAATTCAAATCCAAAAGCCAAGCTGTGTATTTCAAACATTCGGAGTAAAGCCTAGCGCAGAACAGAAACTTTGAATTTAAAAGTAATAATTGTGATCAATTATTAAAATAGTGAATCTCTAAAACTATGATAAATTAATTCTAATAATTAATTATTGAAGGACAAATATTTTTAAGACTAATTGTTAAAGCAGAAATAATTATAAATAAAGTTATACACTAAATTCACATAAATAAAAGTGTTATCATTTTAATAACATCGAACCGAAAGGGTAGCACGTCACAATATGAACTCCTTCGTCCCTGCTTATAAGCCACAAATAAATATATAAAATCTAATTCATATAGAATGGGTGTATTTTTGGGGTCCTTGCAGTATAATTTTTCGAATAGTATATATTAAGAGAATAGATATAATATTAGCCATTTGCTTTCAGCACTCGAGTATTGTTTTATTACACTTTAATTGAACTGATATATACTCATTCATATATTGTACAAATATATATAGTATGTATATACTATAAAATTTCATATGTGAATCTATATAATCAACCAAGCTGAACAAATATGTTCAGATCCTTTTACAATTTGTGTAACGTGTGCATCAAACTATCATCTTTTTGGTTATGATATCTGGTGCGTATGAACAATATATAAAATGTACAATATAAATAAATAAAGTAGGAAAGCTTTAATCAAAATCTCTTTAAAAGGATATAATGATAAAGTTTACATACATTCATATAGATGGAAGGCCTGAAACATTATGTCTGTGTAAATTTTATCTTGTTTTTTTTTTTTCTGTGGGGAACATTACCAGGAAATATATGTCGCAAAGAAAAGGGTATATAGATTTTGCCAATCGAAATAAAAATTTTGATATTTAATAAAAGCGTGAACCTCATTTTTTTCATAAAATCAATTTTTTTATTCTTATTTTTTTCGGTTTTCTTTGGGAGGCCATGGCTGGTGGGTTCATGTTCATGTCTTACCAGAAAAAGGAATCATAAGGAAAAACGAAATATGTACATATATATATAATATATTTTCACGATAAAAATGACGAATGACTTTATAAATCTTTCTTGAGAGGAAACAAGAGAGGGTTTGTTTGAGGCTGTTTATTCCATATATACATTAGTTATATTTATAAACATATAAGTAGGTACGTACTCTTAAGAACACATTTTTCATATTATATACATTATAGGAAAGGCGAAAAAAAAATTATAGGGAAATGTTTGGATATATACAACGCCTTGTTTGATAATGATTTTTTCAAGATATTTTTTTTTTCCTACGTCCTTCGCTATAGTACAAGGCTTATTTTCTTTTCATTGTATATATTTGAATCTGATTATATATATATATATGTATATAACTTAACAGAAAAGAAGAATAAAAATCCTTCACAAATAAAAAATATGTAGTTGAAATATTGCGGGTATTATACCCCCCCTCGAAAAAAAGGAAAATTTTGGGTAATTCAAGTTATATTTTTCTTCCTTTTTTTGGGTTCAGGATGAGTTATTTGGGAGATGCGCGATTTTGTATTATTTCTAAATGTGGTTGATAGTAAAAGGGCGACTAATGTATTTTTTATCTTTTGGTTTAATGCCCAAAAAAAAATCGTTCAAAATTGCATTAGATCATTTTTCGGTTGTCATTATACACATTTGCATATATTTCATATAAATTGATTATTAAAAGATTTTTAATTAATAGGTATTTGTAATTAATAGATTAAACATTTTTATGGCAAAATTATTTTAGCAAATAAAATATGTTTCATTCATATATAATTTAAAGCTTTTATAAATCTTTTTTGAATGTCGATATAACTATTACGATTTGTAGTCGTATATGTTTGCCTATAACTTTTATTTCATAGTTATATCCTTTCTAAAGACCTTATGTATACACAGCGAATATTTTCTGCTTTGGTACTTCTATACATAGGTCAAGAATTTATATCTTTTTTGTCTAATCATTGGCTTAGTTAAAATAGTAAAATTTAATTTTTATCCTTACAATAAGAAAAAAACTGTAACTCTGTAACAACAATCAATAACATATTCGCTTATATATAAATCCTTTCTGTAATCCGATTCCATAATAATATTTAATATATCCATTTTTTGATATCTATACACAAATAAGCAAATATCTTTCGATACGAATAACTTTCTTATATACAATACAATATTCTAAATTCAAAATTTCCCATAAACTATAGGAGATACAAAAAAATATTTAGAGTCAAAATATATTGTTTAGCATGAAAATTTATTTAAATATTAAAAATCACGATAGAGCAAAGCTCCGCAACCAGTGTCAGCTCCTCCATGAGGGAGCAAGTACAGAGTTTATGATGAGCTCGTGAATATGATTCAAATGTATTAATTCAAAAGTTTATTGTGACTGACTTTTGAAACAGAAAAAATTCTAACGATCTGTAGGAGTTTCGTCTTGAGATTAGTCAATTTGTATTTAATGAAAACGACACCAGTTCCTTGAAGATAAACACTGGTTTATCAAACTTGTATACATGGCACAAGGAAATGCATAGTTCGAATGAAAATTTACTAATATGCTCCGATAACTTTAACAGGTTCACACAGAAATTTGACCTCGGGCAAATGCAGTTCGCAGTTATCAAAGAATCAACCTTGTCAATGTCGCAAATAAGTAGAGCATAATGAATACTGCTCGGCAACTACTGCAATCCAAAGTTGGTCAATTACAACGTACACGGTAGAAACGAAGTAATACAATTGGATCCGAAACCGTTTTGCAGTACACTTCCAAAATTCTGCAAAACAATTTTTTTCTCAGATTCAAAAGGAATTTCGCGACTTGATGAATGACGTGTTACTGAAATTAAGTTTCATCGAAGTTTCATTTAATATTTTCTGGTTTTCATTGTTTCTATTTTTCCACCAAACATGCAGAAAATAATTTGAAGTCTTTACAACTTGGATCCACAATTGAACTGAATTTTGTTTCAAGGAATGTCTTTCATATCTTTTCTAAAAATTCTACATTTCAAATATTCATAATTTATGATTCGAATTTCTATGACTTCTATCACTATATCTTCATTCTATCTCTGAATTTTGAAAATCATCGAAGAGCACACGCACTTTTTCCTTTAGCATGCATTAAAAACTTGACCAATTCACATCAAACTTTGATGTGTGTGACCTAATCATGAGCTACACGCAACAACACTTTCGATACACACAAAATCGCGCATAGAACACGACGCAACTGCATGTGCTGTGTGCAGGTTCTGTGGTTACCCATCTTAAGAGAAAAGCAAATTTTGTTTTGATTAATTCAATAAATCAGGTATAAGAAAGTCTAAAAGGATATGAGAAATTCTCACTTAAATACAATTATTACCATATATATATATTTGTTTGTGTTTTTTTTTTCTTTTAACCAAAATTGTTTTATTGGAAGATTCATGATCGCGATATCTTTCATATATGCGCGCGACGTTGTTAAGAAGACCATACAAAATGATTTAATGCATTTTGTTTTAATATATATATATATAGATTTCTTTTCATTCATTGCACTTGATTTCTTTTTATTCGCATTACTTTTATTCAGTGTTGTTGTTAATGTGCATTTCTCTTTTTCATATTTGGTAAATAACGATGCAATTCAAAAGCTTCAATTTTCTTGTTTCATTTGTTTTCGAACAGATTCTGCTGTTATAAATGGATATCTAAATGGGGATCCATTATTATAAATATGCATCTTTTTTTTTTCTTCAAAATAATAAAATATATCCAATAAAAGAGATGAATACTGATTTGTTTTTAAATAACCAATGCGGTGTAAAAATAATTATAATAAGTGTTGAAAGGTGTTAAAATGTCGGCAAAAATATATATAATAAATAATATGACAAACGAAAATAATTTGCTTTTATGCCTATTTATAGAATATGTTCTTATATATGAGGGGGTGGAATTTTTGTTAACATGGACAAAAGATGCAACAGAAAATTGTAAGGAATTAGTTTCATTCTGGTAAATTTAATGACAATACAAACTTTCAAAAATCATTTTTAGGTCTTTTTTTGTTCATAATAATACCAAAAGAAAGCTAACCTAGTTTTAAAAAACGAATTACTTACTTGTGAAAATAAGTAGAAAATTATTAAGAAAGTATGACCGCGTCCCTTTGCACACAGAGAAATTGTGAAGTTATTGGCAATTTGTAACAACTGAATTTTAGTTGTGACAACTAAACTTTTCTGTGTGTTTGAATGTGTGGTAATTCTTATAAAACTTGTATTTCAAAAAATAGATTCCCAATATTTTTGAATTTGCATTCTTTTTTTTAATTGTGAAAATTTAATTGAAAGAATTCATTTAACTCAGATTAACCATCCCGTTCTCCTATCCTTTGTCTTTTGTGTCACTAGATGAGGACTATAGAAAGCATTTGCAATATAATTCCTTGCTTTAAGCACATCCGATAGTGTTACTCTTTTTGGAAGCCGGTATACAACAACCTCCAGAGTAAATTCATCTCAACGAATTACATTTTTCACTATAACTTTAGTTTGGTTCATGAATTCGTGATTTTCTGGACTTTTATCAATGTTCTATAGACCACATCTGACATTGTCATTTCAGCTTTAAATTACCTTAAATATTTCATTGCTTAGCATTGAATTGAAATGTTCATGAAGTATAAAAAAAATCATGCAATTATTAACATAACCAATTCAAAATCAAAAATTCATAATAAATTTATTCCGAAATTAATACAAATAAAGTAGATGAATATTAATTATAATTATTTTCACATAATAAAAAGAATTAAACAGATGTAAATAACTATTATAATTTGGATGAGTGAACCGACTAAAAAATTGCATGTGCCGATTTTAATACAAATATATTAGGTGAGTGAATGAGTTTTTTCGATTCTAAATTTAGATAGCTTAAAGTATATTCAATGCGTTTGAACCGGCACTATATGTATTTCAAAGATCTTATTACAAGCTTCAAAATGTAGTATATGATATTTGCTTAAAATATAAGCAGCATTATTTTTTAATCGATTGAACGTGGAAGATCACGTGCCTATAAACAGCGTTTGCGGGAAGTTATACTTCTCTATTCCAAAACCAACAAAGAAAGGGTTTCTTCCATCAAATTGTTACTGGAGATGAAAAATGAATCTACTTGAACAATCATAAAGGTAGAAATTAAAAACTGAAGCCTGGTTAATTAGTCCTGTCAACACTAAAACAAAATATTCAATAAGATCTCTGTATTTGGTGGGATCAGATAGGTGCGGTCTATTATGAGTAGCTGCTGAAACCACCTGAAGCCAACGTTCCCTCTAAGCTAGGCGCGCGATCGGCCGCCCAGTTATAAATTAACATTATTCTAGTCATCATTCTTACTTGCCCACAAGAAATATTGCAAAAACTTCTTTTTGGCGAAAATAGTTTGAAAATTTGTCACCATGTTCATTGCACAAACGCTCACATTTTATAAATGCTTGTAGATTTCCACATTAAAGTCATGTTCGTGGCTGCTGGATTGTTTCTTCGGAATTGTTTCTTAAATTTCGTCCGACTTTTTTTAAATTTAAAAGAGCTGCCCACATTGTACTATATACCGCGCATGGATTTTAAAAATTAGAGGAGACGTTGCCTGAAACTATTACTGGAATTGTCTACGGACGACAACGAATGTGTTTGAAGTGAGCTGTAGAGGAGAAATGACCAGAATGAATGAATAGACCATAGAGTTACATTAACTGGAGATTTAATTTCTCTCGTTTTCATACGAAATTATGGAGGAGAAATGGTCACTATATTATCTTCTCGCTCGTTTACTCCAAACGATAGAAGCCCAAGTTTTCCAAGTTTCGGAGATAACGACTCGCCGCTTAACCAATACGATATAACATTTTAACTTGGTTTCCCCTCAATTATCATATAAAATTCGCGTTGCTTTTATTTTCCATACAAATAAACCCAAGTTTCATATCCTCCTCTGTCGGCCCACGTGAGACAGAAAATTAATTTCTCTAGTTAATATAACTCTATGGAATAGACACAACAAATAAATTTTTTAACATGGAAATATCAGACGAAATGTTCCTTAATCGGTTAAAAACTACTTAGAAGGACAGCACTAGGAAGTATTACCCCACTCGCCGTATTGATCAGAGAGCTACAAAATTTGGTTGGATAATTGCATCGCTACCAACGACCCGGATTTCTTCAGAGAGGGAAATGGTAAATTACGTCAAAAATGGGCGAAGGTTGTAGCTTCAGATGGAGCATATTTTGAGTGAAATCAAAATATTGTATAGTTGTTAAATTAACGTGTATATTTACCAAAAACAAAAATCGAAGAAACTCATTCACACATCTAATACTATTCTCCAAAGAAAGGGTTTAAAAAACTTCCTGATGCATAAAATTTCGCATATATTCGAAAAATATTTATATTCATATTTGTTTCTATATACATTTATTTATATTTTATTTAAAATATATTTATAGGCGAAATATTCATAATATTCAGTGAAACAGAAACATTTCGAAAATACAGGGAACATCATTTTGAATATACACAAAAGTCAAACAAAACTCATTCAAATATAAACAATTTCATAAATTGAAAACATATTGCTTTTGGGATTTTATTATTTTTTGATTCGAAAAAACCCGAAATGACTTAACCGGCGACATTTTCTTTTTTTTTTGTATATATAGAAATTATTTGGACACACCGAAAAATAATAGATACAAAAGAAACTATATTTAAGATATGTAAAAAAAATTCATATATTTATGTTCATGTTTTTTCTTTTCGTTTATGTAATATTGTATCAATATAAAATTTACAAAAACATTATACCATAAATATTTATTAAGGGCGAGAGAAGGATGATATAAAACTAAACAGACTTATACTAAAGATTCGCGCATATATGATCATCCAAAATGAACATTATAACATATATGTATATATTTTATCAATCGAATTCCAATTCATTTTTCATTCGCAGTTCAATGCACACAACGGAAAAATCTTGAATGATATCGGAAAAAAAAGGTCTCCAAAGAATTTCGATTCTGTTCAACTATTATGGTCTTGGATTTTTCGGTCGTATATCCTTATTTTTTCTTTTTGCCCCAATATAATATAACGAAATTATAAATAAATATGTGTGTATAGAAATATATGCAAACGGAATGCACTTATAACGAAGTGTGTATTTTATTATATTGTGACATCAATTTATTTATGAACTTCCCATTTTCGAACGTTCTATTTTATGTAAGAAAAAAAGACAAACATTTATTATATGTAATTCTAAATCAATATAAATGTTTCTTACAATGCATTTTTCGGATGAAAATATTGGTGAATTTGTTGAGATATTATTTTTATTGTAGGTAATAATTTTTTCATTAAAATATTTGTAAATGAAATGAATTTCTGGAAAAATTCATTAGTTTGATGCTGATTCTTCAAAGAAAGTCATCTTCTCAGGCGGCGTTATTGACCCTTACTTTTTTGGAAACGATCTGGGTGAAACTAACAGTTAATGGTGAGCGTTATAGGCGCATGATAACCGATTATTTCTGGCAAGAAATCGGAGATATTAATGTGGAAGACATGTGGTTCCAACAAGCCGGTGTAACTTGCCAAAGAGCTGATGCAACGTTGGATGTTTTAGTTGAAAAGTCCCAGGTCGTTGGTGTCAACTGGCCGCCAAGATTATGCGACTTAATGTCGTTGGATTTCTTTTTGTGGGGTTACGTTAAAAGTCGTGTCTACGCCAAAAGAGCCAAAACGTTGCAGCACCTAAAAACAACATCCGCCAAGTTATTGCCGTCATACCGAAATTTACAAAAAAATCATCGAAAATCACATCGAAAGGATCGGCTACTGCAGAACGGTAATAGATGTTATTTTTCATAATTAATGAAATATACAACATTTGTGATTAACAAAATAAAATAAATATATTTCGGAAAATTTGTGTGTTTCATTTTGTTTTAAAGTTCGGAAACTAAAGTTAGATCACCTTTATTTAGTTTAAAATCTCATACCTCTTTCTAGACCCGGAATATGTGCCGCTTAAAAGAAATCAAAATAATTCTTTATAATCACTTTAAAGATTTTACTATATTCAGTGTAACCTATTTATGTCCAATATGATCTTTAAGAGAATATTTTAACTTCCTGTGAATCCTTTTCAATAACATTTAAAGGAAAACTTTTTATTGAAGCAAATGTCCTTATTTGTGTATAGTTATGAGTTTAGGAAGTACTTTTCTATTTTTAGTATATGTGTACTATTCATCTAATTTAAAAAAAAATCTCAAATGTAAAACATTTGATAAGATCAATTTAAACTAACTTAATAGCCATTTTATATCACTTAAAATATGCAATAGCCTTCGGTTATGGACACTTACTTTGTGTTAATCAAAAGTCTTCAATAGGTTTATTTTATCTTTTTGTCCTATTATCACTTTATCAAAGGAATATAAATTTTCTATATAGTACATCCTTAAGAAGTTATAAGATCCCCTTTTAAAAGGACATTTTCTAATTATATATATGTATATAATGTCAAAATTTGTATTTTTACATATTCTAAAAATCGAGCCTATATGACGAATTTTCACTACAAAAAATAAATGTACAATATGTATAAGCATATATAATACAATAGATGTATGTATAACATATTCATGTACATATGTGTATGGCCGATGGGGAATTTAATTTCAAATTCATAAATTATATCTCAATTTGCAGCATGTAATTAAGTGTACGTACACTTCTCATCTACCATATATATGTTTGAAAATTTTTTGAAGCTTCATTATATATGTATATATGAAAATTGTTATAGAGGTACATGATCTGCGTCTATGGAATTTGTAAGTTGAAATTCTCCGTGTACACATAATTTTATTTGAAAGGTTCCTGTACTCCAAAAAACTGCCCCTAAAGTTCATTGAAAAAGTGTAATCATGAATCTATTCTATGAACATATATAGGAAGGAGTATACGGATTCATTCGACATTTTTCATTAAAAAAAAGGGAAGTTATATACCTCTTGTTGGAGACTCCTTTTTGTATTATATAAACCAGTGTTTCTCAATGCTTGTAAAATTATATAGGACTTTTTATAATATCCTAACTTTTTTATGTGTATTTAAATTTTTATTCACTCTAAATCAAGGGTGTCCAACCTTTTTGTTTCCCTGGGCCGCATTGGAAGAAGACATGGTGTTTTGGGCCACAAGTATATTACTATAGCTGAACGAGCTACGCAAACAGAAAGAGAATTTACTACAGAACGAAAAAGCTTTCTGTTCTGGTCCTGTTTCTGTTGTTTGTCACTTGGCAGCTTTAGCACGAGAGCGCAAACACACAAATCATTCCTCAGAAAAATGGACACGCTTCAGTATATTTGTATATTTTTGGGCCGCATTGATACTTGCCTTGGGCCGCGGGTTGGACAACCTTGCTCTAAATTTCATTATCTGTATTGTTGTTTAAGAAACACTGTATTTTAGTATCCACTGTGTACTATAACTTGATGTGAAACAAATCCTTTTATAACAATGTGTACATATAATACCTTGGACGCATTTTCAACAATCCTTGGTTTGTTGTACGTTCTCATTCTATATTAGAAAGGATGTAAATGATGAGTTGAGCAAATTACAACACACTATGGGTAAATCATTAGGGGTGCTATGAGAATAATTTATTGAACAACTTCGTGGACAATTTTTTTCTTACTGTTGGTAGTTGTTGTTTTTTTCTTTTGCTCCCTTATATATTTCCTTGATTCACACAGCCTTTGTAGCCTCTTCATGTAGAGTTGTTTTTTATGTTTGTTTTCAGTGTAGAAATTAAATTTTATGATTTAGGATTAGATCGAAAAATAATTGCCTAAAATATTATTCAATTTAGTGTGAAAAATCTGTTAGAAGTTGATTTTAAAGACTTCACTGTATTATTATAGAAAATTTTAATAAATATTTTATTTCCAAAAAAGGATCCTCTTTTTTTTCCTGATTCAAGATTTCCATTTTAAAAGCATCTTTTGGGAAATACAGAATAGCAATATGCAGATAAATGCAACAACAGGAAATTTTTCATTTCTTTTATATTTTCTGTAAGAAAAAACCCAAATAAAATATTGTATAATTTTCGCTTTTTTCCTATTAAATTTTCCGGTTCTATACAAGATTCATTTATACACATTTTTATATATTATCCTAGTTGGAAATTCTGTGGCTTTTTTTGTATCTTCAACAAAACGCCTTCTGTGGCATGGTATTTCATTCTTCGCACAATGAAATTATTTGATTCGAAACAAATATATGATACTACTTGTATCTCCAAAAATTCTATACGAATTCATGGAAAATAAGACTATAGTATTGCATATAAAAGGGATGAGAGTTAAGCAGATTTTCTTGGGGGTAGTTTTTTTTTTGTGTTCTGGTTTGGGGTTGGTTGTATTGCAGATATATAAAAAATATATAACAAAATTTATATGTATCTTTTTTGCACTTAAATCATTCCATCAAGTATATAAATGCGTTAGAATAAGATAGAAAAAAAAAAAGTACATATGGAAACGTTACATATATTTGTATGTTGTTGTTTTTTTTTTTTATCATATTATATTACACCATATTATTATATTTCTTATTATATGCGGCAAAACAAAAAAAAAAGCTCAGTGAAGCTGAACTATATACATTATTTTTATTATATAGATATAAGTATTCTTTTCTTTTTGATACTGGAATATCGTTGGTTGATTTCTTATTCTTATTTGGTTTGAGGAAGGATGTTTTTCCGAAGTATAAAATACACAAAATTATATATCTAGAAATAGACTTAAATTGAATACCATTCTTGCAATTTCTCTGTCGTATCTACAATAATAAATCAAGCTGATGCATGGCTACGGCAAGACAGATTCTGCGAATGGTGGTGTTATAAACTATATGGGAAATGTAAACCGCATAAACTTCCTTCTTTTTGTCAGCCACCATGAACACGTAAACTTCAATGGTAAAGCTTTTGAAATAGGAATATAAAAATGGAATTCATGTTTCGCTCAGTGACGTTCTGTTTGAAGAACATACATAGTACCTACAATAGAGCATATAAACTTGTTGATTAGCATGATTCGACCCATAGTGGAGTTGAGGGTAACGAGTCAGCAGAAAGATTAGCTCAGGAAGCAAATGGCAGTTTGGAAAGCGAACTAGCTAATATACTGCCTGCTCTCTCCGTGCATAACGCATGAATCAATAACAGAATTCTTAGGGAAGCTAAAATACGCTGGAATAATATTGGGGGCACGAAGTGTCAGAAAGTTTATGCCTAAAGTTGAATCCAAAGAAGTCAGCTAAAATAATTGACTGGAACAGGAATAAACTTTGCACGCTAATTGGGATTTCAACGGCCTTCTAAGCATTTTAACTGCCTTCTAAAGAAACACTCTAAAGGACTGTGATTGATATCAAGTCATCTCTACTGGTAGTGTGAAGACTTATGGGTGACGGTAGATATCACGAACATCCTCTGTGATTGCCTAGCTCTATTCCTCGAATCCGCAACAACATCCTGAGCAGCTACTTCTTCGAAAACTTAGCGTTGCTATAATGTGTCAATATGAGCAGTTTAGTAACATTTTGTAGGAAAGTCAAATGCTTCGTAGGAGAATGGAATATCCATCTTGCTAGGTATCGCAATGGACCCATAAGGACCCTCGTGTTGTCCGCGAGTACCCCTGTTCTACCTAACATAACCTAATATGATTCTAGTTTTTGTATCTATTAATTTTTTTTCTTTTTTGACTAGAAAACTCGGAGAAAACGCCATTGGTTTCGTGGTAAATGAATGAAAATTTTATTGAAAATATTCACATCCAAGGAAAAGTTTTTCTCTCAAAGGAACGAAAATAAGGAAAAATAGGTGTTAAGAATATTTGTTTTTCCTTTCCTGTTATGCAAAATTTCAATTATAAAACCAAATAATTAGTTTTTTTTTTTTTGTTTAAACATATTTATTCAATTACAAAATGTGTATTTGAAAAATTATATCCAATTAAAGTAAAACAAAAAAAAAACCGACTATATGGAATTGAATACGTTTTCATTTTGTGGTTTAAATTTCAACCGAATAACTTTACAAATAAGTGTAGTACCAAGATTTGGGACTGAAATGCTTAGAAATTTGAAAACTTCTCTTTTATTTTTGCAACAGCAAATATATAGTAAAAGAAAATTCATACATTTTCCAAATCCTCAAAATCGAATTTGCTATCATATATGTATATACGTATATCTAAATCAGGGCTTAGAATCGCGCATTCAGCCATTATTTATATAGGATTAGGATGAAATCCCTTTTAAAACTGAAACTTCTTCTGCTTCAGATATATTTTGCATTGGTTTTCTTCTATTGGATTTATTATATTAAGTATTTGACTATAAACAAAGCCGGCATATAATACATAGTAATTTTCAAAGTTTTGAATTCTTAGTTAATTCCTATTTTTAAACAAATTCTTTATATCTTAAATTATATTTTAAACATCATTTAAAATATTATTTATTTATTTATATAAGAAAATATTTTAATTGAAATTGTTACTTATTCTGATTGCAAAAAATTAAAATAACATTTTTCATGTTATTTTCTTATATGTAGTAATTAATCTTTCATATACCTTCCCTTCATATATATCTAGTCTAAAGTTCGACGAGTTAGTATAAAATTTGCCAAAAAATTAATTAAAATACTCAGACGTTATTTTAATTATAAATTTATTTTAGTACATTACTTTGGGTTTGATTTAACTTCAAGTGTTGTTGTTTTTATTGTAAAGTACTTTTAAATATTTATATACATAATTCAAAAGATGAATATTAGAATAATTTACATACGCCAATCCATCTATAATGAAGTCTATACGGTTTCTGGGTAATATCCATATCAGAAGTGTGAAGACCAAAATTAAGAGCAATGTTCTATTGGCTCAGATTCAAAAAAACGTCTTTGAACATATATCAAATAAAATGCAGTATAGTCCCACTCAAGTGAAATAAGTCTTTAGAAAACATATATATATATATCGTTTTTTCTTTCATATTCTTCATTTTCATATTAATTCCTTTACCAGTGTCTCAGACAAATATGAAAAAGCAAATGGCATAACTCAATTTTAAGACTTTTGATAGTGAACAACAATATATTCGTAAAAAGGAGCATCATTACAGGACTAAGAAAAAATTGAGTTTATTTTTAGAGTCAAAAATTACATATTATAAAGTATTGCGAGATGATGCGACACTTAAAAAATTATAATATAAATACTAAAAGGAAAATTGATCTAAGAGATTCTTTTCCTTTTTTTTTTTTTTTTGGTTGTTATCATCAACATTTTAGAAAGACTATTAATAATCTGGCATTTAATTTTTTGACAATTATAATGGACTGGTAATTTACAGCTGCAGTCTCGGAAACTTTCCCATGTCTTTAGAAGAATAATATTGTATATTCTTTGATATAAAATCCAGATTTTTTATAATAAGGAAAAACAAGTAATTCTTAATGTATAAGATCAAATTTAAATGGAAACATTTTTGTCCATTTTTTGTTTAAATTTAAACAAAAAATTGTTGATACTTGCTATTTTACATATGTACATCATATGTGACAGAACATTAATAATGTTTCCTTTTCAACAAAATGATTTCTTTACTAAAATAAATCAAATATAAATTGGCACGCGAAAATAATGCCAGCAAATTTTAATTATTATTTTTCAATTATTTCATTATTAATTTATTATTCCATTATATTTAAAATAATTTTAAATAATAATATTTTTATTAAAATAATTTTAATAATAAAAAATTCCTGTTTTGGTGGGTTGTTTTTCTTTTTCTTTTTTTAGTGTCGCCGACATAGAATTTATCATCTTCGCAGAATACGCGTATAGAGTCACGAAATATCACAATTCCTCATGGGTACACTCATGACTCCCCAAAAAGAAAAACCTTTTTAAATTAATGAATTTAAGCGCGCACTGGTTGTACGCGAAATTGCTCTTCTATATATAATTTCGAATTATATATAATATATATATATACACGAATTTAGGATTAACTCTGTGCTTGTACATATTCTAATCATATATGTTCATTATAAAAAGAAAAAAGCAAACAGATATGCAAAAACATACGAAAAAGCTGTTGAGCCTCTTTCAGAAAAACATTTGAAACAGGAAAATTTAATTAAAGCTAAGCTTATACGTATATGTATACATAATCATATTTATATTATATAAGACAGCAGAAAACGAAATTATTCCTATAATACATTTCTCATTTCGACATCATCTCTCATACATATTTTCCTCGTGAGTTTTATTATTAAAATTCATACATGTTTCATCCTTTAATAAATTTTAATTTCATATCATCTCTCTTTTAAGGTATATAAATGTATATCTACGTTTATTTATATATATATATATATATGAAAAAAAGAAGAAATTTATAAGCTTCGACTGTTCCTTTCACCACTAGGATATACCGCATTCAAAAAAAAATAAATAAAATTTCTATATATGATCCACATTCTACAGATGATGATAATCATATTCTATGCAAAAAGCTTTGGAACAAACTTTAGATATGTAGATATATATATCCGAATAAAGAAGGTATACACTCTGTTTTCATATATATATATATATAATATTCCATCGACATGTCTATAGGGTTAAAGTTACTCTGATATAAATGTACAAAAAGGATACATGAGATTTTCATCCTTTATATATAAACTTGAACTCTATGGTTCCTTTACACAAAATACCATTCACAAAAATTTCTTGTTAATTAGTTAGCTAAAATTCACTTCCCTCATAATGAGATAATTAATCCTGGAAGCATCGGATTTCCCCAGTATATCTATACAATTTTGCGAAGAACATGAATACACTATGGAATACATTTTGTCATTTTAGATATGTTCATTTAGTATAACCAAAGATTTTTTTTGTATATAACAAGATAAAAAGAAACATCTACAGTGAAATTCTATTCAATTTTTTAAACATAACAAATTTGTTCATATATACATATAGGATGAATCAAAAATGTTGTATTAATTGGTATTATATAGTATCCTTATACTTATTTAGATACCATTTTACAATATAGAAAAACCAAAAACATAGAAAATATTACTGAGATGAGTGGGTGAACTAAAACCTAGACATTTCATCTTAAATTATAGACTATACTAAATAAAATATCCTTTTTTTCTTTTTGTTGTTTCTTTAGTCTATAATAGTATCCTTTTCATATTACACTCCAAAAGAGGAAGTATTTTATTTTTGAAATGAATGAATGTGTTCCAAATGAAAAAAAAATGAAAACAGAAAACCCATTTATTTATTTATTATTATTTTTTTTTGTACCAAAGAAAATTCCTATATATAAATATTATATATCCTTGCCTTAGTTCTGTACACATTAAATCCTTTAAAAGCCCTTTTCAAAACTTTTCTATATATATATTTTTTTTTCATTCCAGCTTTATATTATTAAATGTGCATACTACATGTATTTGATAATATAAAATATAGTTTTCGGATTGATTTTTATTCTATGAGACATACTTAAAAGCTAATACTAATAAAATATACTATATATTCTTTTTAATAATAGCAGTAATACTGTCGTCATATATATATAGTTTTCATATATAACAAACAACAGAAAAAGCCAAGAGGAAAACTTTACAAAATTTATTTATATGAACATGAAAATAATATAAAACAAGATCGTTATGAATATTATACACCAAAAAAGTACAAAAGTACAAGTATTTGGATTTGGAAATGATCCAAGAAGTTTTATATTTGGTTTTTCTTCTTTTTTTTGTATTATATATGATTACACTTATGATTATAGACTTGCCAAATATCAAACAAATAAAAGAAAAAAGAAATCTTTATATGAATAACATTTCTTTTTTCACTTAAAAGGGAGAAAAAGAAATTCTATCATATAACAGTTTTTCATTGAGAAAACTTTTTCTTTCTGACCTGATTTAGTTCGTATTTTATTAAATCTTAATTTTTAAGTATATTTTTCTGAGTAAATAATATACCTTTACTAAAATATTCTATATCTAACGATTGTACAGAATTTTGCCAGGATTTTTTCTATTATCAAACTATTTAAAAATTAGTAATATTTCATTATTGATAAAAAAAAACTATATTCGCGTTTTATTATTGGTATAGTAACTAGGATTGAATACCTTCGGTTCAAATATTTCAAAGTATATATCCTTCGTATTATTGTGGTACTACAGCCAGGGCCGGTCCAACCAATGGTGCAATGGAGCCGCGACACCCAGCGCTAAAGTTCGGAAGGCGCCAAATTTGAGCGTTTTTTTATTTACTATCGCGAGCATTTTCATTTTGATTCATATTAAATTTTGTGGCAAATTAGAAAAAGTACTACATTTTTTCTTTGATTATTACGAAGATTTCCTTGACCTTCTATATGATATTTTTAGTATTGAAGGCGCCATTTACCTAATCTGCACCCGGCGCTGAAATAGCTTGGACCGGTGTTGACTACAGCTTAGGGTGAGTCTTAGCCTTCTTCATAACACTTCTTCAATAATTGCGATCAAGCACTCTCATTTTTAAGTTAAGGGTTTGAAATTTTCGACGTTATATATCCACCTCTTTTTCGTGGTCTTCACTTGCTTCTACTTGTAGTTGGTGTTCCACTAAACCACTTTTTTGCGATATGTTGTTTTTCATTCTAATCATATGCCGAGCCCAGCTTAGCAGGTTAATGATTTTATAAGGCATACAATACTATATCTTCATTTTTAATTAGAACATTTATTTCTACATTACTTGTTTCATATATTCACTGATTCAAATTTTCTAGCCTTAAAGATCTTACGGACGTATTTTTCTTTCGAATATAGATAAACAGTTTTTGTAATTTTTAGTTAGTGTCCAAATTTTCCCGGCACATGCTGTTTTGTATCTTATAACCTTAGTTTATGTCGGAAGTAGTTTTGATTGAATTAAGTTCTTATTTGCAGAGTAATAAGATCTATTGTCAGCTTTTATCTGATTCTTCATCGAATAGTTCGTACTGTTATATTATTGTGACGTGCTATCCGTTTGGTTTGATGTTATGAAAATGATAACCCTTTTTATTTACGTGAATTTAGTGTATAAAGTTTATTTATAATTATTTCTGCGTTACAATTAGCCTTAAAAATATTTGTCTTTCAATAATTTAATTATTACAAATTATTTATCACAGTTTATAAAAACATACACAATCACTATTTCAATAATTGATTACAATTTCACTTTTGTATTCAAAGTGACTTTCCTAATTGCTTCCCACAAATAATCACTTTTCAAATCTCGGACGAAGCTTAGACTTCAACTGTCTGATTAAGACTGATTTTGTTGCATCACTTTTCTTCCGTATTTATAGTAAAAGTGTCTCATCCTGCACCTGCTAGAAACCTCTCGTTTGAATATTGTTCTTTCTTACATACTCATTGTTCTAAACTCGAGATATTTCCGGCATGTAAACGTGTTTTCTATTATTTGACAAAAAGCTTATTCTTGACGTTTCTAAAAGTTGTGTGGTGTTTAATAACAGTGAATTTATGTAGTGTTTTTGCAGGAAAATTTCAGACTTTTCTTTTATCAAGAAAAGTCGTGGAATATTCCTGAAAATACAGTGCATTATAGTTGTATAGTACTCCTATTTAAAGCTCCATACACCTTCGAAATTATGTTCACCCATTGTTATGTTTTATGGTTGTCTTCTGTGTTTATTATTTTTTTTTCTTTTTGACAACATTAATCTTCAATATCTAATATTTATAACAATATCCTATACATATGTATATATTTATTTACCCCAGAAATAGAAGAAAACATCTTTTTAACCATAAACAATATATTTTTATTGGATTATGATTAGGTAAATCAATCAACAGATTGTCGGAATGATAATAAAACCCTTAAATAAAATGTGATTTCCAAAATATAAATTGTTCCTCATGATATGTATACGATATATGTAACTTTTTATGCTATATTTACATTTGACTTACAAACAATATAATAGAAAATGATAGCTCTTTAATTTTACTGCCCATAAAATGAGTAGTATAACGACTGCATAAACTTAAGCAGTATACAAACAAGTCTCTTTTTAATAAAATAAAAAAAAAGAATGTATAAAATAAGGAAGTTTGAGTATAAGTCAATTGAAGCCCACTGCGATATTATGATGATAGACAAGAAAAAAAAACACTATATATAAATATATAGAACCTAAAAACCAGAGGAACTGAAAATAAAATAAAAACACATAACCGTCGGAATTGCCACTCAAATTTTATGCGGCCATTACTCGCGTCGTAAAAGACGATCAACAGTTGGTTTTATTTTTATGACAAATCAGGATTTTGGGTAATTACTAGGTGCTTGAGATTACCACCATCGTACACCACTGCTATTTGCTATTTCAACATTATAGTCATCATCATCATCATTGTCTCACTATATATATATATATATGTTTTATATTGTTGATCCTGTTTCCATAAAATTTCTTTCCTTTTGGCCCTTCTCTTATCATTTTCATATTATGGTTCCGTTCTAGTCGTTTTCTTAGTTTACGACTTGTTTTAAGTATATTATGCGTTTATTTGTTGTTTTGTGACTTCACTAAACTTACAATTGGGTTAGGTCAAGAGTTTTTATCCCGAAATGAAGAAAAAAATTGAAATATATAATTTAAAAGAAGAAAACTACCAATTTTAGGTAGTACTGAGTTAGTTTTATAGTTTGAATACGCTTTTATATTCGTCTCTGTAAATGGGAAGTAAATATTTCATAGTAAGTTTTTACTTACCAGTGGTTTTCTTGAGTTAAAGAATTTCTTTGGAAAGCCACTTAAATAAAAATAATTCCACATAAATAATAAAAACAAATTAGATATATTGCTGATCATACATATTCCATATGGCATTTATATAGCGATTAAAACATCATAAAAATGTAGTAAATCATAAAATAATTAGAGATAAAATGAACGACAGTAATAAATTAGATGTATTTAATGAATTCATATATAATTGTGTTTGGTAATAAAGGATAAGTAAATAATTTCGTAGTAAGACAGAAAAATTGAGTGAATATTAGAATATTAACATAACATTTTATTAACTTAGTCTCCCCTATGCTCTTCTGCACTTTAAATTTACTGCAGTAATTGTTTTAAAACACTCGGCTTTTCTGTCTATATGACTTTTTTATAATTGAATAATGTTTGTAATTTAAAAATAAAATAAAAACATTCTTGCCAATAATTTTGATTGAATATTTACTGTATTTATATGTCCTTTGGTGTAGGTACTATCAGACTGTATTACATTTTGTAGTGTATAGAAATAATCGGAGAACAGTTTCAATGCAATACATATGTAAATAATCAAAAGTTCTGTGGTCTTATACTTGATCGGTCATCCGTTTACATAATGACTCAAAACCGTGTTGTCTGATTTTAATGAAATTTAGAACGTTGATTAGGGGTTCCCTTACTTGATTTGGTATTCCATTTCAGTAGAATCAGCAGAGAGACAAGGATATTATAAACAAAAGTGAGAGTGACCATAAAGTTTTGTCATTCTTTTTGATTTCCACATTTAATTCGGAATTTTGTAAAATTGTTTAGATTAATTACGTAGGTTAACGATATAAATAGACGTTATAATGCCGGCAATTAAAGTGAAGTAAGGATAATCGAAAAATAAGTGGTTGTAAAGAAAAAATATTCTGGCCATAAAGATTTGTTTCATTTTTCAGACCCACTTTAAAAACTAATTTGCGGATTTGAGATATTAGGACTCAGGTTATCTGTAAACTAGAACAAATTCGAAGAAAAAGAAGCATAGTAACAAAGAAAAATCTTTGAGATATTATTATTAGTTTTGATTGTTTTTTTCTCCGAGTTAATTCATCGAACTATATATTTCTTAATTACGAATTCTATTTGTATCATAGAGCATCAAAGCCGATTTTAAGTTTCTATAGATATAGAATAACAGAAAAACTTCGAAAAATTTTCTTTAATCATAAATATACGACCATAAACAGTACAGAAGTACATAAGTATAGTAGGATACACTAATCTTGCAGGCAAATTCAAATTATACATTTTGAGTGCATGCAATTTTGACAATATATACATTATTGTTATGTTCAAAATAACATTGAACAAGCAACAACAGCAGTACAAGCAAAATAACAAATCTGAAGCAATGACCTGAATGTTTGAGCATAATATCGCATAGTCAAAGAGTAATATACTTGCTTGTACAATACGATATCTACTTATATGTATACATATATGTATTACTATATCAGTATGACCTTCTTCAAGCTAATATTTAGGAAACATTACCACACTTTTACTATATATAGAAAAGCTTTTTGTATTAATGAAATTGAACTATAGAACAAAAATCTCCATTGTTACGTCGCGTCGTTTTAACGATATTATTCGGCAGTAAAACAGGTGGGTAATAACCATTGTATAGTATAAACGCAGAAGAGAGTTCTTTCGTTTGTTATAATACTAAAATGCTATATAATAAAGTTTAGAGTAAAAGCAAGCCACCAACCCAGAACATAATCATAACCGTTGATAAAGGAACAGGATGAGGAAAATGAATGGAACCAGATTCGTTTTCATTCTATATATTGTAATAGATTAACTAACTTTATATATATATGGATATATTTTAGAAGGTTTGAAGTTTTTACTTTCGGTATACTATGTACACAAAATTGCATTTTACTATATTTCGTGTTTGTTAAAGGAATATAATTTGAAGGATTGCAAACGTTTTTCTTATGGAATGAGAAATGAATATAAGAAATAGAGTCCTGCACAATTTATTGTGGGAGAATATTTGTTGAACATCGTTTTATGAATGCCCAACAGCCCCTTTTGTGGTGTATATTATTCAAAATGCTCCACGCGGGATGCTATTTTAGTATCACTCAATTAATTCAAGAGTGTATAGTTTTACACAAGAATTTATTCACGTAAATTAGAGGAAAACATTTTAAATAGAAAATAATTTGAAATGTTTTTTGTTTTGTCCGACAAGATGTCGGTCTTTTATTGATTGGTATTTAATTATTTTAATTCAGTAAAAAGGAATGCATTTAAATTTTTTTTTTTTTTGGAAATTCTTAATACTTTTTTTTGTATATAGTTGGAGTTTTTCTACAACTTTAAATATCTATCAAAATAATATTGTATTTTATTCTTCTTTTTTTTACCGAGCACTCCATAAATTTTATATGCTCAATATTGCTTCATGTAATAAATCATTGGCTAAGTTATATATATATATGTATATTCTTTAGGCCGGCTTTTCTGGTTTTTTACTGTACATAAATGTATTCTCTCATTTATTCCAGGCATATATACCATATATATATTTATATGTATATTTAAATGCAAAATTCCAAACATTTTACACTGGAATTCAGAGTCTGGATCCTAAAAGGTGGAAATGGTATCAAGTCAAAATTCTAGTAAGTGCATTTCGAAATTATTTTGTTTTCCCAAATCTATATAATATTCGGGATATAGGTATATAGTAGACTTTTTTGATATTACACAACATTTATCCCAATTTTGTGCAGGCATAAAACAAATTTTACTATATACATATAGGTATATGTTATATAATTCAAAATTGGCTGCATCCTTGTCTATATACGCAAAATTTACTCACAATTTCACAAATAAAGCTTCACGAGAAACAAATTTAATAAAAAAAACTATATATAGAGTAAATGTATCAAATTGCGACCGCTCTATCAAAAAATTCTTCTAATCGCCGCGATTACAAGCCGCCGGATTTATATAGAAAGACAGATATTTTCTAATTTTGCTTATTTGATTGAATACCTTTCCGATTCATATCGATTAGAGAATAAATGAAAATTTCGCTTCAACTTCTTTTGTTTTTTGTTTGTTTGCAAATTCTATTTTGATCCTTTTTTTGAACATGGCGAACAAAGGTTCTGCTCTTAGGCAAAATTGACTTTTTCCACTGTTTCACAAATAGTTTAAATGATTTAATATACATAGCGTCGAATTTATCTTTCCAAATAACAACTATCAAGCTTCAAAATCAAAATTAGCTCCTTAATGGAAATTTTTTATTGATTAGGAAAGTAAAGGAAAAACCTAATCTTATTATCGGAAGAAAGGGACCCCATGCACATCCTTTCTGACTGCGAAGCATTACTCTATGCAAGGAGGATGTATCCGGGGGCATATTACTTCTCCCCAAATGAGATGCAATCTCTTGATTTACGTCGGATACTATAATTCCTAAGAAATCCTTAAGGCCTGCTTTAGAATTGGAATTTAACCAAAATACTGAAGAAAAGGGGGATGGTATAGATCTTTACGGTCACTGTCAAGAGCATCTTAATCTTACCTTTTTAATTCATTTAATGTCGTTTACTAGCAAATTTTAAAAATGTTAACTAAACATTGTCTACTTTATTTTCACTCTATTTAGTTCATATAAATCCGACACGTAGCCCATGGATATATTCTTAACAAGCTCAAAATTTTGGTTTGAGTATCAAGAATTAAATATTAAAAGGATTGTTTTGTTAGAGTGGCCGCAATTTGCTAAATTTACCCTATATATTGAAAATTCATACATGTTTGTCGCGAATGAGAAGATTTATGAATTGTTCATGTGCTTTATTTTATAGTTAGGATATTTATTACATATTTTGTATCTACATACTTGTATATATATAATTACTACTAAGAGAATTTATCTATATACAAGTGTGATTGTAATTTGACTATATGACTATATAAGTTGAATAATTTTATCCGTTTTCAAACTCATATAATTCGATACCAAAAAAATATGCAAGTGGCGGCTTTTGTTTGGAGTTTTATTAAAATCTATTATACCTTACTATATATTGCATATACATTTATATATGATTTTGTTCTTTATTTCATTGATGATGGACATGAATACCATACATCAAAATTTCAAATAATCAATGCATTTCATATTATTCGCGTTCAGAGAGTTTTTTTTTTTTTTGTTGGATCAATATTTGATGATGGATCACCATAAAAGATTATTTATTTATATCATGATAACAAAAAAAAAAAAACAAAATATATGTTAAAGCTTATGCTATTGTTATGTTATAAAAAAATTATGTACATTAATTACCAAACTGACACTATCTTATGATGAATTTAAAAAAGAAATCATTTTTATAGTTAAAATATTGAAAGTTACGTCAATTTGTTTTTAGAGATTTCAATATGCCAGACTGTGATAATAGAATCACTCCTGCTAGGAAACAATTATTAATATGATAATTTTCGAATTTTTTTCTATGACTTAAGGTAGACCAAAGATATCCTCAGGGAATACAACTACACGAGATTCAATTCCTTCATTTGTACTAATGAGAATAATATAAGAGTACTGACAGGAATATTAACGGAATTCTGCAGACCCAAAGCACACCTTAAAAACTATGTCTTGAACTAAATAGCACCTGCAGATTCTGCGAGGGGGACGAAGAGACTCCAATACATATTCTTTCCGAATGTGAAGCACTACTCCGTAGTAAGAGGAATCATTTGAGGCATACTGCTTCTCTCAATTGAGATACAATCTCTTGACCTAACCCGGATACTAAAATTCGTAAGAAAAATGCATATGGTGGAAGTGCTCTAGAAGTTAACCTAACTACAGCACTAAAGAAGAGGATGTACAATAGATCTTAAAGGTCGCAGTACAAGAACACCCTGAAAATTTAATCTTGATATTATGGGTTGAATATTCTGTATTTAGAAATAAATGCATTTTTTGTATGTAACTTTTTTTTAGTTAAGATTTTCCTTTTGAATTTTTTCAGTAGTACTTTTTCTTACGCCTTTTTATGCTCCCTTTTTCGGTATCCTAAAATTTCGATACCATATCCCCCGAAGGAACGTAAGTATTTCTAAACTGAGTAGCTCTAACTATGTACGATTCGATCACATCACGGGTCACAACTTGCGTCTATAATTTTTTACATGAAACATTTGCAAGCAAATATTTAATTATTTTAGAAGAGCTGACAACTTCATAATTCGCGATAAAAATCGATTTGAGTAGGGGTATTTAACGTCATAATTTGAAAAAAATGTTGAACCATTACATTTGCGAACTGTAGGTCTATCAACAGTATGACATGAATCTTCATTCAGTAATGTTTTTAAGTTTTCATCTTGAAATTTTTTTGGCTGTTCTGGACGGTCTTTGTATTGCACGCTAAAGTCACTATTTTAAAAGCGTCGAAACCATTCTCTATACGTTTATCCGGATAAGGCATATGCGCCATAAGCTTTCACAAACAAACGGTGACTTTCGACCTCAATTTGCGTTCGATAGAGGCATAAAAGTAACGCTTCCTGCAAATGCTCTTTTATTGGCACAGAAGTTGACATTTTAAAAATTCAATAAATGAGTGCGTTTTTTACACTTCACCTAAATGTCATATACTAAATATTAAAGCTTGTTAAATATATTGCCGTTTTAACTTACTATATATCCAAGAAGTACAGTAGTTAGAAAATGATTACCCCAATACCACTGGTAATTTTTGTTTTGTTGAAATTAAAATAAATTTTTGACGATGGTACTGAGTATCGAATCGGAGATCTCCATATTCTCCAAATATTCGAAGCTACTATTCGAACTGAGAATTCTATACATTCGTGGAACAATATTTTTAGCGAAGGCAATATTTAATTTTTGAACTGTTATAACTGTTATAAATATTGTATTTTAAACATATTTCTGTTTAAAAAATATTATTTAATATGAGATAGAAAAGCTGAAGTTTTTGATGAAGTTTTCTTAAAAAAAAAAAATAATAATAAATACTATTTTGAATGGAACTTACGTAATTTAGGCAATAAATTTTGTCAAAACGAAACAAAAAGAAAAGCCTTCCAAAAACTACGAACCGAATCACAAAACTCATGCACGAAAAACACCAATAAATCAATAAATATATAATTTATTATATATATACATATACATATATATATTTTGTTTGAAACCTCCAAGTTATAAAACAGTAAAATAACTGGCAAATCCCAAAAAAAGTTGACCTAATTCAATAAAAATTTTATTCAATTCACCAAACCCACGTTTTTTTTTTTTAGCTTTTTGTGTTCACATATGCTTTTCTATAAGACAACACCACACCCACCCAAAAGAAGTATTATTTTCTTGTCTCTTTGACCTTCTAATACTATATTTTGTATAATATTTTGAAATGACAAGAAACTAAAAGAAAAAACAAAATATGAATATAAAATTTTTAAATAAAAAAAAATTCCACAGGAAATTACGAAAAGAATTCTTTTTTCTTTTTAGAATTATCGCGATTTTTAGCGCGACTTAAGGTACCTTGTTGAAACTATCTGATATATCAGACGCCTAAAAGTTGTCATATATTTTTGTACCAATACGCGTTCCCTATGTGTTGACGCTGCAGATTTTTGACAAAACTTATGCGAAAACATATGAGAAATAGTTTGACTGGATTTTTAGTTAAAATTGATTCCAAAAATAATAAAATCTTGAATTTTATTTGTTCACAAATATATTTCGATAAGCACGTGACTATATCTAGAAACATATAAATTCGTATACCCGTCATCAACATTCGCCAGCATAAATATTTTGTACCACATATTGAAGAGAAAAACGCATAAAGCATTTACCTTATTGAAAAAGAAGAACAGAAAAAAAAACAAGAAATAAAACGGGATGAAATTGAAAGCGTCTGTAGACCCAATTCAAACTTCTGCACTTCAAGAAATAACCTCTCAACACTCAATAATATAATTTCTAATATTATTGAATGAGGATATATTCCCCGGTTATGGGTCTGGGCTACACTTCTTTTACCCAAATAGATGTTTGTTTCTTGTTCTACGGGGTTTATATACACATCTACCTTCTATAAATATGTATACCACTGTGTTCAAAAAGTAAGGTGAATTTTGTTGTAAAATTAAAATTTTTTATTTATTCTTCCAAATCGATTTCGTCCCCCTCAAAATAATCCCCCCCAGCTACAGTACACTTTTCCAATCTTTGAAGCATGCTAAAAAGTCGTCCTCAGGTATAGCCTTCAATGCGAGTAGCGATTCACGTTTGATCTCTTCAATCGACTCAAAACGATTCCCACGGAGTGGTTTCTTGAGCTTTGGGAACAACCAGAAGTCACACGGTGCTAAATCAGGCGAATACGGTGGTTGTGGAGCGACATCAGTGAAGTTTTTGGTGAAAAACTCACGCTCTTTTTCGAAAGAATTGAGAAATTTTAGCACCAAACGCGAATTGACTCTTCTGAGGCACAAATGATCCTTCAAAATTGCTTGCACTGATCCAATTGATATAGCAAGCATGTCGGCAAGGTCTCGAATTGTTAATCGACTATTTTCGAGCACCAATTCTTTGATTTTCTTGATGTGTTGCTAATCAATTGACGTCGATGGTCGTCCAGAGCGTTCCAAGTCATCAACACGTTCTCTGCCTTCTTTGAAGTCTTTGTACCACTTGTAAACATTTTTCTGTGATATAGTCTCGTCACCGAAAGCCGTTTCAGCGGCGGAAATTTCATTCCGCAAGCAAAATTTATTAGCACTTCTTTGCTCAACAAAATTCGACATCGTAAAAATCGCCAAATTCACTTTTCTTTGTTCACAAAACCAAGCGTAAACTAAAAACTAATGATGAGATTGACATGTAATTTGTCACTAACAGTCCTACCAACTTGTCCGATTCGGTTAATGCGGGAAGTTTAAATTAAAATTTCACCTTACTTTTTGAACACGTATATATATTTTGTGGACGTATATAAATTCTTTCTGTATATTCTTGTTTTCATTTCTTTCACCTTCCACCCGGAAATTTACGCAACGATTCTCGAATTTACGATTTGTTTTGATGTCTTTACGATTATGGCTCGTTTACACAACATAAAATAACATAAAATTTGCCATAAACTTGTGCGACGGGGGCTTTTCTTTTTTCTTCTTCTCATGTTTTTCCTTTTTCTTCTATCCTCCTCCCGCATGATGATTTTTTATACTATATTTATATAGTATAACTTCATTGAAAGAGCATCGACAGGAAATTTATTGGACTGAGAAAATGAAGATCAGATTTTTTTTTCTTTTACTTTGGGTATAGAGAAGGTCATATCTTTTTGTTGCTTGTTATATAGTAGCTTGTTTTTAGGGTAGTTTATTAGTTTACTTAGTTTTGTTATGATTTTAAAGGCAATTTAAAAACACTAAAAAGAAAAAAAATGCATATGAAAATGAAGTCATTCGAATCATATAACATAAGTCAACAAAAAATACAACATATTTTTATGTTTTTTCATACAAAAAGAAAACATATTTTTTTTTTTAATTTTCCTTTTTTTTTGGAAAATTCGCGTTCTGATTGTTTAAAAATTTTACATGCAAATTTACAAAAGATTTTTTTTTCTATGACAAATGTTACTTTTCCTAACAAAAATTGGTAACATTTTATGATTTATGGATTGCAATAAAATATTTCATGTAAAAATAAAAGAAGTTTTTTGGAAACTTATATATTTTTTTTTTGTACTTAAAAAAAAAAGTACAATCTTTTAAATTGTCTTATTTATGCGCTCGAATTTTTGACATTCATAATTCGCATAAAGAAATGTTTTTTTGCTGTGTTTTAAAACAACTCTCGGCGGTGGGTCAAGATTTTTTGGTATAGTATTTTTTTTGTTTTTCTTACAAAAATATATAAAACAATGGAAAAAATATGGAAAATATTTTGAAAGATATATCTTTTCTTTTTGTTATGAAACTGTTTAAACAACGAAATAAACAGAAGTTTTACTATTTTGCATTATAATAAAGTCACACGAGAGTTTCTTTCGTTTTTTATTAACTTTTACCATTTTTTATTTAAATTTTCTTAGTAAAAAATGCCCAAAAAAACGAGAAATATAACCATCTGTGCGGATTCAAATGAATGTCTGCCTTTGAAATCGTTATAAAAACTTATATATATATAAATTATATTTGAATATCTAAGGAAGTAGCTGTGATCTTTGAAGATCTGTAATTTTAAGGATTTGCAATGAATATATGCGAGATGTCCTTTAAAAATATGAATATTTCTGTTTTTATATTAGAAAATTCAAAACAAGATCAAAACCGTTGATCACAACCGAAGAAATATTTGAAAATGGGAGTCGTCTCCAAATAAAGGATGTTTACGGGTTCTCTTATATGTTGGGGTTGTCTAAAAATTTCGTGCCGATTTTAAAAGTGAATTTATTTATTCATGTAGTGATCGTTTTGTTGAACAATCTTTCTCCATATTGCACGCAACTTCAAGATTTCATTCTCTCAAAATTTCTAAGATTTGTCAACAAAAAAAATGGTTAAAGTGGTTTTTAATGTCATCAAGAAATTTAAAATTTTTGCTGATAATAGAATTTTGTAAAGTGGAATCTTGTAACTCGATTTGAATCAAATCGTGTGAAAAAGGCATAGGATTAGTAATACTTTTTCGATAGAATTTAGTTTTATTCGACTTACACGATTCCACTCTTAAATAAGTGATACTCTAAAGGTGTATTGTTAAATGAAACAGCGCATATCTGACTTTCTGATAATAGAAAAGCATCTTCCATCTTCAAAAGGTTATTCTTGAAAAGTTTTTTTTTACTAAAGATGCGTTAAAATGGCTTCTTTCAAAATATGTATATAAGTTATAAGTTTTCAACAAGGTTAATATGTATGTAAAAATCTCTTTGAAAACCATCTCTTGGAAATTGCCACGAACTTTCTGGACAACCAAATATAATTTAAAATTTTCCAAAATATAATCAAAACAAACATTTAAAAATGCTTACAACGCTTTTGTCCTTTTATGCTTCTGAAATTACTTGATTTACGAGATTTTAGATTAGTCCTGAAAATCGAAATCAAGCGGTATATTTGGTCTCGTTTTTTGTATAGTGGTTGACAATTTTCTAGGACCTATAATCTGCTATGTACGTCAAATGATGAATGCACTTAATAGTAATAAATAAGTTATATTTAATAATATCTAATTTATCATTTAGTAAACTTGCCTGCCAGAGGCTTTTATACAATTGTACTCAGAGACTTTTCTTTGAATCAATATTCCACCTGCCGCCGAAATAAGATACGTACTCGGATATCTTTGAATTCTTAAACAATGACTGGATATCATTATAATATTTAAAAGGTGTACAAAATCCCTCATTTCAGATATACGAATATACTAAGGGATCTGGTTGGATTCAGTATTATATAACTTGATAAAAGTTCAAAATAAAATGTTTCATCTTTAATTCATTTAAATATTATAGGCTACGTTTACACCGACAAATTTTTAGGTCACATAACTAAAAGTTAGGTTTGGGTCAGACGTGTTTACACCGTATTAGACCTAAGTCTAAAACAACGTCATATGTGAACATTTACAGAACTTGGATATCAAGAAATCAGCTGTTATCTGTCAAAAGTTCTCAAGTCGATTTAAATTAAAGGTAAGTCTGCAATTTAAGTGACCTAACCTAAGTTACTTTGGGCGTGTTTACACCGTCATATTTAGGTTGACCTAAGCACTTAATCTCTTTTTAAGTCCCGGTGTAAATGTAGCCATAGTCTCTTTGAAATGGTTTCAAAAATTATGAACCAAAACCGTGGGGGAAGTTCAGTTCACACAAACTTATGATGTGTTAAAAAATTTGTTAAAAATTGCATGTTCTATGTCAATTACAAATACAATAAGTTGAATAAAAACATTCAAATCAAATATATATATATATATTACAAATTTGAAAATGTGATAAAGTCATGCACATCCAGTTGCTTGAAAGTCCACGAAAAATACATATATGTATATACTTATCAAATTACATACGATGCATTTTATGGCGAACACCTCCCGTATGGTTTTTAAGTGCCGCTAATTTTAAAATACATATTTCAATAATTCGGTGATAAAACTGCGATCAGAATGTTCAGATAAGACATAGTTAGAGTGCAGAACACATATATAAAACACTTTAATATGAAATGTTATTTCAGGTTGTTGCTGTTTTTTTCTGTTTTTTTTTGCAATTTATGTGATTTGTTGCTTATTTAATTATAAATGAAACAACCAAACAAAAAAAGTGCAAGTGATTTGCATTTTTACAAAAAGGTGTTTTTCATTGTTTTATTATTATAGTAATTTATTATTATTACATTTAATTTGTTCATCTTGTGTTTAAGACTGCGCTGCGGTGCAGTTTTTATTTTCCTGTACTTAAATTTATGACATTTTAACAAGTCGAATGATAAATATTAAATGAATGATTTTTATCATAAATAAAATGTGTTTTTAAAACGCTTTTTAAATTGTCTTAAATAATTACGTGCCTAGTTAAACATTTGAGTCTATTCTGCATTTTATGTTATGTTATGTTAAATTTCATGTAAAATACTATTTTTTTTCTATTATTTCTACAAGGCAATAGTTTATAATAGATAACTTTACAATTATTCGAATAGTATGTAACCGCCTTTTCCCTTAACAACCAGCTTCAATCTCTTTTTAAACGATACACACAATGCTCGCACGATGTCTTCACTTAAAAGGTTCCATTCACGAGTCAAACCTTTTTCTAAACCGGCCAAAGTTGTGTGTTTTTTTTGCAAGCTGCTGCTCATAAAACTCCTCCAATGGATTTATTCAACGGATTCAGATCTGGTGAATATGGTGAATTTCGAAGTTTGACCTTCCAATCAAATAAAGTGCAACAATTGAATTTCGTTTAAGGTCCATTGTACAAAAAATAAGAACGCGTCTTTTCACCAACAAATAATTTTTGCTACTGACAGACATAATGTCAAGCAACATTCATGTCAAATTTTAGTATTACAAGATGTGCGTTTTACATTTGACAGCGATTTGAAGTAGATGCACACTTCAATTGCCGGTAGTAGTGTCTTAAAAGATACATCAAATAAATTTTGAAGCAAAGATCACTCAAAAACAAATTAAAATTTTTTTTTCCAAATATACTAGAAATTGAAGAAATTCTATTACGTTTTCGAAATATAAAATACACCAGAATGCAGAATTTTGAAAAATTTTATACTTTTACATCAAAATAACGTAACATAAAATAACATAGAAAATCATAGAATAAAATATTTTTGGACTAAATTTAGGGGAATTTAGTATACTTATGACTTTCTGATCTTTTTGAAAATTATATAAATAGAAATTGTTTCCTGGAATTTTAAAAATTAAACGATTAGGTAAGTATTTTTCCTACCCAAAACATTAACAAGAAACCCTAAACTAATTATATAGCTATCTTATATACTATCATACCATAAAACCCGGCACTATAGTTTCCTCGACGATGCATGTAATATGCAACTCTTATATGTATACAATTTATGGGGATTTTATTAAGTGACTTAACAAATGGTCTTCGATAGGAATCACTGTGTTGAACATGCCTCCATCTCTGATGCAGTTTGTTTCTTTTTTTTTTCATTTGAATTCGTGCAATCAACTGAAAGAAATTCGGGAAACAACATATTGATGCAAAATGAAGCAGCAAATTGTATAGAATATGTTTTTTTTATTTCTGTTGCATTCATTTTTTTAACATAAATGATTGATGAATAAAATGATCGAAATCACCGTCTTTTGCGCGCATTTACAACAGCATGAGTACACCTTGTCATTTTATATACCATACCATATAAGTTTTTTTTTTCAGCACACACAAATTTATTGAATTGAATGATCGCGTATTTTATATTTATTATCGAAAAGGGTTAATAAAGAAGCTATTTGTTTAGTTCTTGATTGATTTTTTTCAAATGACATAAATCAAAAGAAAATAATAATGAATTTATACCCGAGCTAAAATTTTAATATGTTTATTTATATTATTTGCAGAATAATTTGCAGAAAGAAGTTTATTAGATTTTGTTTAGTGTTTTTTGAAATTCGAAAGTGTTTGATTAATTTATTTCATAATAAAATTAGAAATATTTATTTTAATTCAGAGAAATGTGAAATTATATCTCTTAAATGCCGTCGGGTTTTGTAATAAAAAAAAATAAATATTATAATTTTAGTAGTTCTCCAATTTGGATACTTAAATAGCTTGGATAAAACGATCGCTAAATAGAAAACACTTGTATAAAGTAAAGCACTGATATAATTTTAAATTTATTACATTTCTTAATTTTTTAATTACAAGAAAGTTGTCGTCTGAATTCATATTTTATGTTATGTATACTATTTTTATTTTATCATTTCTACAAGGCAATTGTCTGTTTTGTTATATCCTTGAGTTACACAGAGTAGCCTCTCAGCCAAACTTTTTAGTAGAAGGTATAATGGGCTAGGAAGTTATTCGTGCTAGGGGCCGGCAACTGTGTGTATTGGAGGGCCCAATGCAATACAATACAATACACAGAGTAAACATAAAAGGAGCTAAATAGGTGCTGTTTTTCTCAACAATTTGAGAACATTTTTCAGAAATTTGAATGAGCATTGTCTAAAAAGGAAAAGAACATGTTTAAATATAAAAAAAAATTTTAAACAAATATCAATCTCAAAACTATTTTAAATTTTTAATACCAATTGTAAGGCAAAGAAAATTAGAGAAAAAGTAAAGAACCGATACCTTGATTTGAACCAGGGTCTCATCTGTCTCATGAGGCGAGGGCGAGGTCTTAACTAACTAGATCATTCTACACTATGTCTACTAGTCTGTTCATTTGCCTTTTTCCTCTAATATTTTATATTATCAAATCATTACAACTGTTTTTTTTTTGTGTTAAACCTCTCAATTGTTTTACCAAACCAAATTCAGTTGTATCCTATTTTTCAACTCTTACACAATCTATTAGAAACTGAAAAGAATGTATTACATTTTAAACCATAAAAGAATTTTTTCAGAATACAAAATTTAGAAAAATTTTGTGAATAATTTTATACTTAACCACATCACTCCACACGTCTTATTTTAAGACTTATTTTCAGTCGGACTCAAAAAAAGTCTTGTGGAGATTCTAAAAATTGAACTTTTTTCAGTGCGACAACACAAAAGTCTTGAAATAAGGCCAATGGAGTCTTGGGGTCACGTCAAAGTAACATAACATAAAATAAACCATAGAAAATTGTAGAATAGATCTCATTTTCTGTAGCACATTCTATTTCCTAATATCCGGATATAAAGTGAACATTTTAATTTTTCTGACAAATGTTTTTATTGACATTTAACTATAAATATCGCAAACAACGAATTCATCTAGAAATCTCATCAGCGGAAAAACTTGGCTAAACTTACATCGAATTACTTAAACGAATTCGGTTAATGAAATCAGATTTTTCAGCAAATATTTTAACTAATTATTACTAAAAACATGCAAATGGAGGAAAGGCCTTATTAATTTATATAATAGGAATAAGTTTTTTTTTTTTTTTTTTAAATATTTCCAAAATTTTATAAAAGTATATAAACTCACGTTTCTGGGGTTTCTAAGGATTTTAATGAAATATTATACAAGAAAGTTCCCACAATAATTTAGAAACTATACAATTTTTTTGTTTCTTCTTTTGTTGCCATTATATGAATTTCATATAAAATTGGATATAAACTAGCCTTTTGTGAACACGAAACGTGTAGCAAGTGTTTCAGATAACACAGTTTTCTTTTTCAAGTAATATATATAACTTTCATACCAGATTGTTGAACGCGCGGGTCTACATAGATATCTTCCTATAGGTATACATTTGTAAATCGAATTTAACATTTTTTTTTGTTACTCTATAGAAAATGAATTTAAAGAAAATTTCCTTCAAGATAAGAAACCAAACAAAAAATAGAAAAATATATATTAGGAACCAGCTGAAATGGAAAACGGAGCAAAAAAAAAGAGAAAGAAACTCGCAATATTTTGTATCTTCCTCATTTTCGCAATTATGTACCGAAACGCTCGTATTTATTTTTACACCAACCGTCATAAATCTTGGAATCCTCATCTATTTTTCTTAGTTTTTTTTTTGTTTTTCTTATGTTGTTTTCCTTTAATGATTTTCATATATATATATATGTATATATTTTTTCGGCATTTTCTGATATATAGATAAAATCCTGAAATTTCTTTTTCATGCTATCATAAATCTTACTTATTCTCCGGTATTGATTATCTATAATTCTTTTCCTTCTCTATACCTCCTACTCTACCGACTTGTATTTTTCTTTTTTTGCCTCCATAAGAAAAATAAAAGTGAATTTTCATAGTTCATATACCTTTTAGGAACATTTTTATATATTTATCAAAATTTCAATTTTCCATTCAAAAATATTAAAAATAATTTTATTCTATACAAAACCCAAATATTAAAAATCTGGTAACACTGTCCGTTGTAAAACATGTGAAAGAAGGAGATCTAAAAAATATTTGCTAAATCTACCAACAAAATCAAGAATCCAAAGAAAACCCATTTCTCTCCATTATTTTCACATACTACCCCATGAGGCTTTTCTCCTTGAACTGAAAATGTTTTATGTCCCTTTCGAAGGGGAATGTCCGATATCCTAGATCCGAAAATTATGTTTCTATAAAACTTTTTTTTCTTTTTTGTGCCCCGCCACATAAAATATCTTTACTAAGAAACAAAACACCAACAACAACACCGAAAAAGTATCCAAAATACCCAACAAAAAAAAAAAAAACCAACTCCACAAAAAAAAAATAACACACAACCCATCTCTCAGGCGCTCTCCCTATGAACGACAATTCATGGCCTATATAAATCATTTTGGTCGTACTCCTCATTTCTAAAGTGCTTTTCTCTTTCACATTTAAATACTTTATGACTATACCAACTTTCTCTGTCATACTCATGTTCATAAAACAAATCTAATCTCTTTTCACAAATGCTTTATGGCCGAAACTGATGCTTTATTGCTGCATGCCATTCAACACAGGACAAAAAAAAAAAAAATACAACAATCCAAGTTACGAAAAGCAAGAACAAAAAAATGCCATTGAACGCAATTTAAAAGAAGAGTGAATGTGTGTGTATGTGTGTGTGTGTGAATATGTACGTGCGTATAACTGGCCATAAACTAAAAACAAGTGTAATAAGGACAGGCAACAGGCAATAAGTCTCCGCCTTTTTGATAGCCCACCTAACATAGGGGAAATAAATAAATTTATATGGAGTAGGATTGGAAATTGGGGGGCTAAAAAAAAAGTATGAAATAAAGAAATTTTCTTTCAAAGAGAATATTTTTTATTTTTTGTTTCCATCGGATTTTTTTTGGTATACATATATATGAGTGAGTAATGAGATATATCCCCCAACAATAAAAACCCTATTCTTTTTCTCTTTTACGCAAAATTAAAGAGAAACATTATTTTTTCTTCTTCAGAACAAACGTCACATGTGATCCGAAGAAAAATTTCTGTTGGGCTTGTGTTATTTGTTATACTACAGAAGAGTAAGATAGATCACATTCGCGACGGGTAGTTTTTTTTATGGAGGGCAGTTTGAAACAGATATTGACTTGTTTATGGGCGTTTACAATGCGGAAGGAAATTAATGGTTCTCCCCATTTTAAGGTGTGCTGTGCAGAAAAAAATATGTTTATTTTTTTTTTTTTTGATGAGAAAAAAATTTTCGAAAGAGAAATAATGGAGAGAATTGAATTTGCGTAACACAACACAAGAAATGTATGTATGTACACACAGTGGCGTTTTACTGTTTGACTCCCCAAAATTTTCTTTATGGGTTTTTCTTCAATAGGTATGAGTATTTTCCTGTTTTCTTTCAAGTATTTTATGAGAATAAGATTTTGTTGCAACATAAAAATCGACATCCTTTTTGAAACTCGTTTTCTTGTTTTTTTTTTTTTTGTTCTTATACATAAGTCTCTCTTGTGTGGAATTGTGCAGTCTTAAAGAAAATATGTTTAAGAAACTCGATCTTGACAAATATGATGGCACCAAAGTTTTTAAAAGCAAATAAAAAACACAAAAAAATAATTCCTTAGCTTGGCAGTATGCCTTTTAATGATTTTTCTCAGCTAGGTGGCCTGATAATGTGATATTAATTAATTAGAGACACTTAATTTCACGACTTATTTGTTATTTGAGTAAATTTCTTTCGCCTTGCATGAGATTGTGTGTTGTTGTGTTCCTCTCGATAGTTGTGTGATTAAGTAATTTTGACTTGGTTTCTTTTGAAAGATGAAATTTAATGGCAATGGTTTTATTGGATTTTTTATTGAAATGATTTTTTTTTTATTATTATTATTATTTAACAAGAAATATGAGATTGCCCACACGTTTTATTTTGATAACGAAATTATTATTAATTATTAGAGCTTTTTTTTTGGTTTTTGGGGGAAGATTATCTCACAAAACAGCTTTTTAAATTTATAAATATTCTGAAAATTGTAGATTTTTTTTCTTTCGCTTTTATATGTGTTTCAGTTGTTAATCTTTTTGGGTTGATTTTTTAATTTAAAATATTTTTTTTAATTTTTTGTACACAATAATAAAATATTTAACCGCGGGATATTTAATATTGTACCAGAACTAAAAAAAAATAGATAAACAGAAACAAACAACTTAAAAGTTCATTTGCTGGTCAGTTTTTTTTCTAGCTTGACAATAATATAAAAAAAAGGAAAATTTTTGTTTTCATTATGATAAAAATTCGCGCCTAGACTTTTAAAAGGTACAAAAAAAGAAAGTTATTACAAAAAAATTATATACCAACTTTTGTGTAGTTTGAGGGCATTTCATATCTCATTAATAACTTTTTCTTCTTTCCATTTATTTTACTGGGTCTTCTTCTCTTAATTGCACAATTTCATTTGCCAGCAATTATTTGATAACACGGTTTTTTTTACTTATATTACAGCCATACATACTCTCGCGATATATTTATAACAAATTTGTATCCTTTTTTTAATGCGGAATTGATAAGTTTAGTGGTATTTTTCACAGTTCCTTTCGATTTTAGTCAAGCATTTTGTACGCCCATTATATAAAAATTTGGAAAATTTCTTTACCCACAAAATAATATCATATATACCGATTTCAACCCGCAAAAAAAAAAAGAAATCTTTATTCTCGTTCTCATTCTGCGTCCTAGCCTACCAAACACCTTACTTACACCTTGAGTTTCGTTCGAATAAGAAGAATGGCCAAAAAACGAAGTAAGTTTCAAGTTTTTTTGCTGTTGTTGCTGCTGCTATTTTTTTCTTTTTATTTCAAGTGAAATTTATGATCTCATGGCCTGATAGAGTCATAAATCACTGTATGACCTTTCTATGTATAGAAAAGTACGCAAGTTTACGATAGAAAAGAAGAAAAAATGGAATCCAAAAAAAAAAGTTTTCGACTATGGCAGCAGAGTATAGTTATGGTTATTTATGCCAAGTGCTCCCTTCGTGAAAATATCGCGAAATTGAAATGGTTTGGCAGTGGTTTGTTTTTTTATTTGGTTGCTCCCCAAAACAAGGAAAAAAAAACACAAACTTTTACTGTGTGCAATGACATTTTGACTATAATAGTATATTTTCTGATATTAGAAAATAAATTTTCCATGGATATTATATTATATTGTATATAAATTACTTTTATTAATGGATGGAAAAACATTTTCCTAAATCAAAAATTCTTGATCACACAAAATTTCACAAGAATTGTTTAGGGGGTGGTGTTTTTTTTTTTTTGCTCTTTTAAATGTGGTCAATAAAATTTTGAAATTCATATGTAACTCGGAAATATTGCTATAATTTTAATTTAGTATGAATCAACTTTTGATTCTTCACTAATAAATTGAAGTTGCAAAAACTTGCTCCTGAAGCAATCACAATTTTGCAATTTCGACTTAGAATAGAAACAGAAAGAGTTTCTAGTATTCCAGTTGCAAGGAAAATTGGATAATGAATTGTGGAACAGCATTTCTTCTACAAACATATGGATTGCAACATTCGAGTATGATTATTTTTCGCTAGAAAGTTGTTAATCAAATTTTCGCGAACGACTCTTCTAAAATTCCACCAAAATGCGATGTATTTCACAATAGACACATATCTGCGAAATAACAGATTAAATTTTGAAAATATTAATTTCTATGCGAAATAATTTATAAAAATCGTCTATGTTTTGTACATATTTATACTAAAGTATAGTGTCTTTTAATAGGGACATAACAATTTTGTATCTTTATATAAACGCATCCTTAAACATTAATAATGACCTGTCAATGTCAAAACGTAGATTAAAGTCAACATTTTCATCATGCTAAAGTTCACGAACGAGTAACGCTTGGAAATTATTAAAAATTACTATCGAAATTCCGATTCGGTGGTCGCAACTTTAAGAGCACAGCGATGAAGCTCATTTCTGGCTGAATGGCTTCGTGAACCAGCAAAATATGCGTTATTGGACAGCAGCAAATCCACATGTGCTTCAAGAGACACCATTGCATCCACAAAAATCACTGTATGGTGCAGTTTACATACCGGAGGCGTGATTGGGCCATATTTTTTCGTTGATGCGAACGATCGCCATGTTACTGTCAATGGCAGCGCTACCGTGCCATGTTCGAAGATTATTTTTGGCCAGAATTAGATGAAATTGATATCGGCGATATGTGGTTTCAACAAGACAGTGCTACAAGCCACACAGCATACGTTAAATCGATTTATTATTTATTGTTATGTCCTTAATGAAAGACCCTTTGTATATGTTTTTCTTAGTCCTTGCCGCATTATAGCTTATTATCATATAAATGAACCGTAACAAAAATTTCTATGTCTGCCAAAAACTGCTTCGCGTTGCTAATAAGAATAAAAAATATAAAGTTAAAAAGTTTATTCTGATTCTAAAAAAATATATATAAATAAATATAAATAAGGCAAAAAAAATGAAGTGATATATTACAGAAGCACCCCAACTCTTCCCACCCACAAGAATACAAGAATATATTTGTCCTCCAGTGAATAGATATGTTGGCTGGATATATTTTCTTTGAATTAAAAATTTAACAAAACTTTTGAAAAAATAACAAAACTTTACTAGTTTTACAGTGAAACCTCGTTTATAACTGAATTTATAATGGTCAGAACTAAGCATAGGAAAAGACAACAAAATTGAACGAATGCAAGTCAAAATCGTTCAAGCGATTATAATGTCTACAAGCAGTGCTAAGCATTTGACAGTACGTCAAGGAATTCTGTGTGTTTTTTTTAAAGAGGTTTTTAGCAATTTAAAAGTGATTTTAAAAAATTGAGAGTCGTTTAGAAGACTAATCTTGATAAAAAAAAAAACCAAATCGCCGAGTCATATTTCATGAAAAAAATATTTGCAATTTAGCTGTCAAAATTTTCGTTCAGAATGGTATTGACAGATTTGTATTGCTTAAACTTAACGAAACAGAAATCAGATTTAGCGAAAGCACAGCTATGCACATTAAAATTGCAGCATGAAGATTAGTGCATTTCTGTAAGTTCATCTATGGATGGCTGCTCCTATTATAATTCAAAGTTAGTTTCCAACTTTGCAAGAAAAATTTCCAATTAAAAGAGCAAGTTGACAGGTCTTGAAGGGAAATTTAAAGCGATTAAAAAAAGCAGTTGTTCAAAAAAAAAGTTCTTTCAATCACGGAAAAAACAAAATAAGATATAAAGAAATAATCTTTCAAGTATATTAATTTTCCTTAGGAAAGTTATTCTCTTCATTCCATTGATTATCTTCTAACTAATGTTTTAGAGCAAATATTTGAAATGAAGCGGGTCTCACTGTAGTAGTATATTACTGTGTTTAAAAGAATGTCGGAATATTGTTCTTTAATTATTATAGTATAGTATTGTACATCAAGAACTTCTTTCAATTTGTCGTTTGTGTAAAGCAATTAGTAGAAAATGACCACAGGAATACTTCTGCTGCCATACAAATTTCATGCTTAGATGTCAAATTTTGGCCACTATTTCCAATGAAATTATCCGAAAATCGCTTCAGATAAGGCACAACCTGGTTTTAGCCTCTTAAGTAAAGTAAAATTAACATTTCTTGAACATGTATTTTAGTCTGTGAAACCAATGAAAGTAATTTCGAAGGAGAATAGCGGCCATACTGCATATCGACTCCCAGCTATATTTTGTAGACTGCAGAAAATGATCTCAAAAGGCTTCTTATCTACTTAATTTAGATTCCAGTAGCTATCAAATCACCATTTGGGAACAGTTACCAGATTTTGGATACAATTAGTAGCCAAAATTATGCATATTGGTATTTAGATTTAATCATACTTAGGAAGAACGTTCTCTAAAAGTATATTTCGAGTGGCCATAGTTTTTCCTCTCTAAATGGATTCAAAGACAGTAAAACACAGTAATTTAGGAAAACTAATTCTTGTAATTTTTGAACGCAGCAGTATCTCTGCTAAAAGTTCGATTTCTTTTTTAACTCAATACACTTTCTCATCAATTCCATAATATTATCCTGCAAAATTCATTCCGTTTCCTTAATGAATTCCGTGCTTAAAAATGATATATGTATAAATGGAAAGCTTTAACAAGAGAATCTTTTTTTCTTCCTTTTTCGCAATGAAAAGACAAAAAGTGAAAAGGGAAAACTTTCTATTTATATGGGAAATCTAAAAAATGATAGATGTAAGGTGTCGTATCGGAAATAATAATGACATTATGACAATATCTTTCGCATATAAACACACCAATACCTTAAAAAGGAAGGTTGTTTATCGAGAATTATATTTTATTTCGAATATTAGATACGAATGCGTAAATATGTATAAATAAATATTATATATCAAAATAAGATATGTGCTTCTAGCCATTGACATAGTTTTACAGGATAATTCATAAAGTTTTTTATATCTGAATCCTTGAGACCAAAAGAAAAGAAATTTTGGGTATTCATATCCATATACATATTTTCTTAGCGAATTTTTTGTATTTCCATACGAAACACCCTATTCAAATATCTAGAATTCGTTCTATGGCAACGGGGAACACCAAATGACACATAGAAATTCATAAATCGTCCAGCCATGTGTATTATTGTCGCCTATAAATCATTCTGTGAAAATTCTTCTTTTATAATATTATACTATATATATATTTATATTTTATATATTTTATATCCATTTGCAAGAAAGATGGCTATGGTTGGTGGCGTATACACGTCTTCGTTTTCATCTTTGTCTTCAAGTATTCTTTTTTTCTTGTTTTTTTGGGGTCGAATATCTAATCTCATGGGGCTGACTATACATATTGGGTTGGTTGGTGCGCTCTGATATATTAAAACAAAAAAAATCCTGTTCACATATAATGTTGTGCGTATTTTTTGTTTTTTTGTTCGCTATAATCTGCAAAAAAGATATGTAATTTTTTTTTTAGCATATATGTAATATTATTACATATTTTTCTCTGCACTATAAAGTATATATGATGCGTTTATTTTTTTCGAAAATTATAAATATATAAAGAGAGATTTTGAAAGACTTCTTTTCATATTTTTCATATATCGTAAATCTTATATTGCGACAAGTTCCAAATGCGTCTTGTCTAGTTGTCCAGGAATCTTTTTTTTTCTTTTTAATATGAAGCGAAGGAAAAAGAAGGGCTTGTAATGATGTCCGGCAAAAAGAGGCATTCAAACGTTTTCATCCTTATCTTCAATTTTCTGTATCGATTGGTTCTTTAATCACCACTTTTCATATTCTTCTAATTGATTGTAGTCGTTATTTTTGAGTTTAAGATGATCCTGGTCTAAATTTTAGAGTGTGATTTTCGAGAATTTTATCTCAACATTTTGAAATTGATTCTAGTTTTTTGTTTATAATATATCTCTGAATGTGCATCGAACAAAACATTTGTAAATCGCTTAGTTCTTACCTCCAGCAAGTCAATTTTAGTTATCGATAATTGAAAATCTCCATATTCATCGCTAATTTAGAATTGGCAACTATGCGCTATGTATGGAGAGTACAAAAAAAGTGATTCATGTTCGATAGTGACGAGAAGTTTAAATTTACAAAATAAGTCACGTATAGAGGTGATATTTTGGAGATTTTTAATATAAAATTATTATTTTCTTTCGCAATACACTGGAAATCTTTTAGTCGGCAGTCAAGGAACGAAACATTTTCCGCTTATTAAGTTTGTCCGGTAAACCGTTTGAGGTATACGTAACATGGGTGTTACAAAATCATATTGGCTCAAAATGTTCATTCTTTCATTTATATTTGAAACCAATCCAGGCAAGTACCTAAAAAAGACGAAAAATTTAGAACATTTTGTAGTAAAGAAAGAAAACTACAAGGAAATATAATTTTTTGTATGTGTAAAAGGGTTAAATAAATAAATTATTACTATTTTTTTTATTTCCAATAAAGCTCTTCACCAAACCATTTTGCATATCTGAAAGAAGTTTTGATTCATCAATTCTATTCGTTAAGAATTGAGCTTAAGAAAATATTAAAAAGCAGAATTTAATATGAGGAAATTGATTAATTTTTAAATTGTCAGTGAAAAACGTTAAAGTTTCATATTAAAGTTAATTTTTGTGGGCTAAATTAATGGTTTTTGGAGCAACTAAGCGACCGAATTTTTAAAGGCCTGTACACACAGAAAAATTATAAAGTTAGTTTAGTTCTCACAACTGAGTTTGCAGTTATTAAATTTCTGTTATCACAACAATAAATTCTGTTGTCACAACTGGTCAATAACTTTACAATTTTTCTGCGTGTAACAACCAGAATACGAATTGTCGCTAATGATCGCTTATTTTGAATTAGGCGAAAATAAACGATGAAGATAATTAGATAGCGACAACCAGAATCGACTTACAGCTCCTATAAAATTACATATTGAAAATCGTCAACAAAATTATAGATATGAGTTCCAATAGCCAAAATCAACATCATTGATACAAGGATCTAAAATTTAAAGACACTTAGAAAGTTAATTCATGAATTTCATGGATCTTTAAAAATATGGATTAGATTACCAAGTTTTTCTATGGGTTCCGATTTTTCATCCTACTTTGAAGAATTTTCCTTTTATTCATTTGGCTTTTAAAAAATGTCTGTTGAGTGGAAACCGATATAGTTTATTCTTTAGTAATGGTGATCTCTATTAAATGAATTTTATGACTTAAAAGAAAAATAATTTTTTTTTAATACTAACTTTTTAGCGTTTGATTTTTCGGCTTTTCCGTTTATAACTTATTTCGAAGTAGTCTGGGAAACATAGCGAGGGAAATCGTGTGCGATATTGATAATACGAAAATCATCATTTTAGTGGAAAAATGCTGATTTTTTTAATATACGTATTTTACACTAAAGTTAGTCATACATATATATAAATATTTTTTTGTTTTCTTAAATGCCTTTATATATATTTCTTCATATTTTGGGCAAAATAAGAAAACAAAAACTAAAAATTATTTCAAGGAACGACAACAATAAGACAAAAAAACATGATATTTTTGTGTATAAGAATATGGAGACAAGAGATCTCGTAATTCATTTAACCGGTCAAAGGTGTGATTTCATGGACCTCCATTTTTATTCACATTATCATTTTTTTCGTATTTTTTTTTTTTTTCTCCATATAATAATAATCTTGATTCGAAGACTATCTAAAAGTTGAGATCTTTTTCAGTTGAAAGAACACAACGCGCGATGGAAAGAAATTTTTAAAGGTTTTCCATTTATTATGGGTAGGGAAAAGAGAGGGTATATCCACATATATGTTTTCGAGAAAAATACAAAAAAAAAGCAAACAAACTTTTCGTTTTTTTGATGTAAGCAACGCTTATACACAGAGTTCAGGTAATAAATCTTAAAAAACTAAAAAAAAAAAAAAAATGTTATTCAGAAAAATCTCTGATTTATATATTTTTCTTTTTTTTCGGACGAAAGAGGCTCAAGCAACGTCGAATATACACATCAGCGAAAATTCATTCTTCCAAACCAAAATAGTATACCAAAAATAACCAACTTTTTTTTTTAAATTTAAAAAATACATAGGTACACCAACTTCAAAAAAGAAAAAGAAAAGAAAAATTTCATAGGTAGATTCTTCTTCTTGAACATTTTGAAGTTATGTAAATTTTGTGATTTATTAATATAAAAAGAATTTCCTTTTTTTTTTTTGTATATTGTTAATCTTTTTCTTGAGATTATGCCCTCTGTTTAGCCTTGTTTTAAAACATTTGAAAAAAAAAAACCAACCCAAACCAAACTTCAACCGAACATCACGCGGGAACATTTAACCAGCCACGTTATTCATATATAATATTCAGAGCAAGCTGATATATAAACGACGAAATAATATGAAAATTCAAGCAAACTTAAAATTATCTGACAAACAAAAATCAACAAAAAATAACATACATCTTTCGGCCTAAATGTTTCTGTAAGGCGGTCTCAATTTTTCTTTTCGACTTATTCGATTATTTACCTGGTTACACCTTGTCTCTTCAGTCATATATATATATATATATATATATATATATATATAATATATGTTAAAAGTATACCAAAAAAACCTTTCGAATTCATATGAATTTCATATGTCCAGATGAAGAATTACAAACAAAAAAATTTATATATATAAATATCCTGTATCTAAAATAGTTATATAGTATGTTCTGTGTTGGGTGTGTCAACTCTTTTCGTTTCGGACATTTGTCAGAAATTAATCATGTTCTTGTTGTCCAGTGATATATGATGGCACTTCAGGTAATAAAATTAAAGAAAATCTTACTATACGTTGCGATCCCATCTTATATAAATATATTCTTGTATATATGACAAACATGGTGGATACATTACGAATGGAATTTGACATATGAATATACGTTTTTTTTTAGGGTAAGGATGATTACATTGAGAAACTGATCTTGCGGATGGGTATGGTCAAATCCATTCCAAACAAAATTTTTAAGTAATTCTATCAATTTTTAAGATTATAAAATATCATTTTCGGAAATTTCAATATTTAAACTTTTCAGTTTTTAAATATAAGTTAAATGGACCAAAAAATTCATACCGTAAAATATTAATTTATTAAATTGATTTCGAAAATAAAGATTGATTTGTTCAGTAGTCATATCTGTATTCTATTTAATTCCATTACAGTAGAACCTTGCCTTTGCCAAACTAAATCCTTTTCTTACATAACAAATTCACTATTCGTTATAAAAGAGGTTTCACTGTACAATAAGCTTTCTTAAACTCTGAATCGTTTACAAATTAATAAATATAAAAACTTTCTCACATTATTATTAAGAAACAAAAATCGAGCATAAACGTTTACGTGCTACTGGAAAATAAATAAATTTAAATTTTCTTAATATACCGGGTGTAACAATTTCATGTGAAGACATTAAGAGTGAAATGAAAATTTTAGAATTTAGAAATTTGCATGTAACATTTAATATAGTCGATATAAATAAAATTTTCCATTACAAACAGAAAAACTGTTCACAACATTTATAGTTGCCAATGCGATGCATATTCTAAATATTGTAAAAATGGAATACAAATATTTATTAAATTTGTGAATTTTGAAATTAACTCTTGGACTTTAAAGCGATTATACTAATATTTAAAAATGAAGGATTTCTATGATTCATTTACAATTAGAATGTAAAATCACAAATTTAAATGAGTTATGAGTCTACTAAACTATTGTCTTTAATCGGAAAATTCAAACTAGTTTATGTAAAATCAAATAGTCAATGTTTTTGACTTTGAAAGCAAACAAGAAAAAAATATTACATTCAGCGTTACTTAAAATCAAATTTTTATTTATTTCTGGAAGTTAAATTTGTAAATAATTGTAATATTCAATTTTGTGAAAGTTCTGAAACTTTTTTACTATGTAATTTTCAACATATTTCCGAATTTTTACATGAAATTGAAAGAGTGTTGTTACATTTGAAATACTATCGTGGCAGGATTTGCTGTATTCTATAAAAAAAAAACCAACAAATTTGCCATAACTTATTTTTAAAGGTAATTATTGTTATTATTAGTTGGGCACAAGATCTCTTAATAAATGTTCTGATTGTAGTTTAAATGGTATTTAAAGACTATTTAAAAGGATATGCTCAACTAATCTATCTATCTATTCTAGAATAATACCCGAGGTAAATTCGAAGAAACAACCTTTTCACTTCTTCTTCAGAGCAACTACAAACTAAAAAGGCTTCTTAGCTTCCTATTTTGAACTAACTTTTATATAACAGTGGTTAATTATAAATTATTTTTGTTTGTGTTTAATGCGGATATTTGTACTAATTTTCTTTCTTTCTAACATGTATTCCTTGAGATCCGTGGACTTGTCTAAAATCAAATTCGACCGGACGGACTATGGAAAGAATGAACCGGTCTCCCGAATGTTCAGCGTGATCAATGCCAATGCACAAATTTTTGACTTTTGCCTCAGTAAACATGAACTGAAGAGACTTTTATAATTCCTAATAACCAGTGACTTTATTATGTATTAATTTTTTTTTTTTTTAGGCTAGGTTTGAGCTGTTACTGTTACTATAATAATGATACTAATAACTTTGTTTCCTTTTCTTTCCCAACTGTAATTATGATAATATCAATGTAGTATAACATTTGATACCTATGTGATACTTTCTCTAGGCATATATCTGAAGTGTTCTAAATATTCTTAACTTTTCGTAGCTTCACAATTCAATTATAATAGATTCCATAATTTCATAACTATATGTAATGTCCTTTCAACTCTCAAATTACAATCAACTATTGGTAACACCCTGTAATCTTTATTATAATATTTATTATTTTGTGTTTTGCATTCCTTTAAGGGAATATAATTGAGACATAAATATTGATTTATGAGTTATACTACAGAATTTTTGATTAAAATTAATGTTCATTAGTTTTAATTATATAAGAAAAAAAAAATTAAAATGAATGAATGGATCACTGATCTTTCCGATAATCCCAAAAAAAAAACCAACAACCAAATTTTGAATTGAACCGCCATATTCAAATTAGATAAATTAAAAAAATATTTTCTTGGAAATTTATTTATGCGCATATATTTTAGATACTAAACGAATCGGCTCATAATTTTTTCATAAAATTTCGGGGTTTATTTGTATTTCTTAAAAAAAATTTTCTTTAATTAATTAATATCTGTTTTGATCATTTTATATGAGATTTTGCGAAAGTGATTCCATTTAGAAGTGTGATAATAACAATTTTCTAAACTGAAGAAATCTTTATGAAATAAAGTTGTAAACAAACACGTATTGTTATTTAACTTTTATTAATATAAATTTTATTTCGCATAAACGAATTTAAATATAATAAATTATATAAAATGGTTAAATAAATTTGAATCTTGAAATTATCAAAAATTTGCCATCTTTGATAATTTTGTGTAAAGAATTATACTAGAGAAACACTACGTATTGACAAAGTTCTACCATGACCTCATATGTCACTAAATTTTCTACGAATTCAAATATTAAATCTTGCACGTCAGCTTTTCGTTTTTTCTCCACTTTTGAATACAAGTTTCAAAAATTAATATAGGAGAGACACGGCTTATTTTCATGATACTTACATTGTTTACATGGCAACTTCAGAATTGACTTGATATCCACTTGAAATTCAATTCGCGTTTTTTAGCTTTACCGAATTGAAAGATTGACTTGAAATCGATTTCAAATCGACATCAGTTTCATTAGACTCTTTGCAATAAATTTTTCTTTTTTAGGTTACGTTTCACCTCTGTTCATACTTCATTTTAAATTTTCAAGTCGATTTGAAGTCGATCTGGGCTTACATGGAGGATTTTTGGATTGAAGTCGACTTGAAGTAGATCATGTAAACGAAGTAATTATACGAAAACGCGATAGGAATGGATTAGGTGTACGCAAATAATAAGTTTAAGGAATATTAAATTAATTTAATAGGAGCGAAAATAGATCCAATGCTTAGTAAGTCTTCTTTGTCTAGGATTTTAATTGCTAATAACAGATGAGTTATTACGGGTAATTTTAGGTTTTACTTGTTCGTAATTTAAATATAATTCGCCGCGAAATTCACAGTCATATAAGAATTAGTTTAAAAAAAAGAAGGAAGCTAACAATTATATAAGAGCTGAAGAAAAGGTCAAAAACTTGTTTATTCGAATTTACCTCCCGTAATATTCTAGATATTGGTTCATTCTTCTTGTAGTCAGTTCGATGAAAATTTCAACGAACAAATGTTTTAATAAAGGTGCATTTTGTCTAAAATAGAGTAAGAATTGATGGCACTATTAAAAATTTGAGGAACAAAGACACACTTCTCGCAGTTTTTCTAAAGAATGTAAACCTAATAATTTTAGGATATCATTGTAAGGTGGCATGAAAAAACGGTTATTCCAGGGAAAATTGCGTAACGCGAAACGTAAGAATCTACGTTGAACGGATAATGGTCAAATATTCTAAGGCAAGGGTGTCCAACCTTTTTGTTTCGCTGGGCCGCATTGGAAGAAGACATGGTCTTTTGGGCCACAAGTATATTACTATAGCTGACGAGCGAAAAAGAACCTAAAATTTTTATGTTTAACTAAATTAAAATTTATTACTTTATTAATTTTTTCATTATAAAAACAGAACATGAAATTCAACAAAAGAGCTTTCTGTTCTGCTCCTGTTTCTGTTGTTTGTCACTTGGCAGCTTTAGCACGAGAGCGCACACAACACACAAACCATTCCTCAGAAAAATGGACATGCTTCAGGGCCGCATTGATACTTGCTTTGGGCCGCGGGTTGGACAGCCTTGTTCTAAGGTATATGATAACATATGATTAAATTTTTAAAAAAATCAGTTTCATTTCAATTTTTCGTTTATCATAAAATTAGCTTAGTCTCCCCTATAATATATTTTTCTGGAAATCGTTTGAATTAATACTGCAGGAATTCTGATTGTGTGGCAGTTTCTTCAACTTTAATAAATGAAAATTAAATTTCTATAGAAAAAAATATCTAACTAAAAAGGTAAAAATATAATATATTTACCAAAAAAAAGCATATTTAAACTTCTGTAAGATTCCGCTAAAGATATAATACATCATCCTTGATTGTTTGATACTTTTCAAGATTGTGCTATGAATGTTAAGCATGTATCTTCTTTGTATATGTAAAATAGTTAAGAAACCGCGTACTTTTTTTTTCCTTTTGTTTAAGTTTTTCACTTTTTTAATCTATCCCTCAGCAGCAATTGTGTTCGAATTCTAAATTAAATGTCTTTATTGTATTTAAATTTTTCCATTAACATATTTTTATATGATTTTAATTTGCCACACTAGTTATAGTCAGAATTAGCGTCTGTTTTTCAATTAATAATATTAATTGATCTAGAAAATACCTCGAAAGGATATTTCCTTTGAAATTTTAATGTTTAGGTTCAGTAAAGTCAATCAATATTAAATATGAAAAGGTTTCGAAACTCTGAATATGAATAAATCAAAAATTGACCACTTTAAGTCCGTATTTAGTTTCTCGACTAGATTGAGCCGATCGAAAAAAAATCTTTACCTAGAAAATAGAAGACAAAGACTTTTGTCGATTCGATCAATCTAGTGGAGAGTTGTCAAAATTGAATTTAAGTTTTGGCAACTGAATTTTTTTTTTAGCAGTACATAAAGTAAGCAATTCAAGCATCTTGGCCGACCTCAGTATTCGGGAAATTGGTTTGTTTCTACCGTATTCAGTTTTATGATGACTAATTTTAAATATTTCCACGGACCTCAAGGAATAATGTTAAAATACATTTTGACCAGCAAAAATGGGAAGTCAATAGCCGCCATTCAGGTTTAGACTCACAAAAACCACATCCGCTATAACTAAAATTTAGTTGTCACCAGCCAATAACTGGTCAATTTTGCTGACTAGTTATGCAACATCTCAATTTGTTTTATAGATCCAATATCTCCTGTTGATGGTGTCGCAAAGCTGGAGAAGAAATATAAACTCTTCTATTTTCATTTCATGAACAGTGGTATTAAATTTTTATTAGATTTTAGTTCCTTTTGATAGCCTCTTTTACGTACATCTGTCATTTGTTAGCTCGTATATTTAGCATATCTAATGATCGAACATTTTTATGAACGTGTTTTAAATAATTGAAGTAATTTACAGGGCCTCCCATTCGATAATGCTGTAATTTTGAATCATATCATTTTGTTGATTGCCAATTTGTTTCATCAGTTAAAAGATATATTAGAAATGCATAAGTGCGCATATAACAAAGTTGGATGCACAAATATGATCGTGCCATTCTGTTGATCACGTTCCTGAACTGATTAAGAAAAAGAAAAAAATCATGGTGCACAATTGCACTGTGTCTAACATACCTGCGCAATATGCAAAATGAATATTGAATTGTGGATACATTTTCTTCGATGACAATTCTTTTTTTTTTTGTCGCGGTTTTTCCAAATTTTCTGAATAAATATTCGCGCGCCCTGCATTTAATAATATTTTCGAGGACAAACATTTATTTAATATTCAAAACGCTATCTTATTGTTAAGTTGCTCAAATTGATGTGATTTTGACAGGGAAGGTGACAACAACTTTAGTATTTTAAAATATGCAGTTTTTGTTTGAAACGTTTTACTTTAAAACGGCTGGCTTCTTGTTTAAATTAGATATATTATATATTTTATATCCTTAAAAAATTCACATTTAATTTTTCTTTTAATTCGTAAAATATATTTTTTCAAAAAATTACTATTTTTTGGTATAATTAGGAAAATAAAAAGGAAAATAACTTTTTCTATAAGGATAATGATGGAAAAATCTTCTTCTTTTCTTATGTACATATATATATATATAAGATGCTGGTGGTTAGGATATGATAACAGGATGAAAGTGAAGAAAAGAGAAAAAAATAAGATAATGTAATAATAAATATTATTTTTCTTATGTGAGCAGAAAAAAAACAAAAAAGAAAAAAAGAAAGAAAACGAAAGCTTAGAAAAACGTCTTACTTGCTTTTTAAAATGCCCAATAAAAATTGCCGACACACTTTCGCCATATTTCTTCAGAATCCCATATAAATCACTCTGTAATCCCTCATGCTATATCGTTTTGGTGCTTGGTTCTTTTTTTTTTTTTTTGAGGCCCTCATGCTATAGGTCTTTTTTTCGCGTAAAAATTTTCGTGAAGTTTTTTCATCGTTTTTCTTTTTTTTTTTCCTTGCCTTTTTACACAATATAACTTCTAATGGCATAAAAGTATGAGGTGTATGAAAATTCCAAAATATATGTTTGTGTGGAGATGTTTTTTTATTATTTGAGTGTCTCAATGGAAAAAAGCTTTCCATCTTGCCATCTCCTATGTTTGGGCATCTTGGGATATTGTCGTCCATTATTCTTTTCTTTTCCTTATAAGTTCAGTTACAGTATATGTATATGGTTTTTTTTTGATATAAAATATATAGCACAAAATTTTCCATTTTCCATGAAAATATATATATAGGTATATGTGGTGCTATTTTTCTGAGTGTATTGGTATATAAATTAAAATTTTTAACTTTTCTATACTGATGAATAATGTCTTTATGCATTTCCTTCATATATTTTACTAATATCATTTCATATTTACTTACATTTTCTTTAATAAACCTTACAATTGTATTTCATATTAGTTAGCTGCATACAGTATGAAGAAAATTTATATACTAATAATGGTTTAAAAGTTTTCCAAATTACATTATAAAAGACTCGGAGAAAATAGCTCTGTTATTAGAGACAAAGCTTAATAATTATAGACAAGACATGTATACAAATTTTGTAACAAAAAGGGTTTTATTTTAAAACCTTTAAAAATACCGGCGGTAATTAAAATTTCTTCAAAAACTTCAAATTACAAAATTATCCTGAATTAAATATTTTTTTTGCTAATGTTTCTCATTACTTTTAATGCAATCCCTTAAGATACAGACTGAAATTTAAGATGTGGTGTGATAAATTGCATACAATTTGCCATATAAGAAAACAATATTTCGAACTCTGTTAAAATGCCATCTTGATTCATTAATTCATATATATGTATGTGACAATGCAAATATATGCAATTTCAAAATTTTATACCATCTTTTGTGTTGTTTTAATATAGAATTTTCATATAGAATTTCTTTAGTATATATGCGGTTAATTAGTAGAAGACGAATGTCTTAAACTTTTGTCCAAAAAAGCGAATTTTGAAAAGGAAATGTAAATATGCAACATTCTTATATATAGAATTAAAGTTTTCTTTATAACTGTGTATATATTTGTTGTATTATACAACAATTTACATGCCAGAATGAAACTAAATACTTTATGGATATTTGAATATATTTATATATGACCAAAAACCGAAAAGTATATTATGAAATCCTTTATACATACATTGTGTTTCTTTATATGTAAATATATGGTTTTCTTAAAGACGCAACAATATAAAGGATTAACTTAAGAAAATGTTATATAAATCTTGTTACGTTGTGTTTTTTTTTTTTTGTAATGCGAGAGTTTATTAATTTATTACTTTAGAAAAAGGCTCTCTATGAATTTAAGTCCTTCAAAGCTATATAAAATATAATACTTTTAGATATTTTACGCAAAAGAAAAAAACTATATAGATATTAAATGAATGTTTAAATGAATTTTACCAAAAAATTTTCACAAAATATAGTTTAGAGAAGACATTAAAATTGTTTCACATATGTATATAGAAAATAAATTTTTTAGCGGATAAAATATTGTTCGAGTATGTGTTTTGAGAAAATAATTTTCTTATAAAATTCTTGAATTAGATTTTTTCTACATAATTAATTATAAAAGTTCACTGTTTTTTTGTTTTGGTTTTCTTTTTAAATCACTAGAATTCTAAAAATATGATAATATATACTCGATTTTATTTCTACGATATTGTCACACATTTAAAATTACATAAGAAAATTTCTAAGAATTTGGTTTTCAATTGCATGAAAATTCAATATTATATATTCGTGCCTTTAAAGAATAACAAACAACTTTTAAATATAAAATACTAAAAACAAATAGGCTTTAAAGTTGCATCAGCTGTTGTATTTCCTGAGAATACATTTTGTTTCCCTTCAACAACTAAGAAAAATTCCAATTTATTCATTTTTAATTTTTGAAATCCTTTTTACGAGAAACCAAATCAAAATGTTAAAAGAAACACAGGGAATATCGAAAGAATATCCTCTAGGACTTAAAAATTCCTTCATTTTATATATATAAGTAATGTATATAAGAAAGTTGCTGCCTAATAAATAATATCAAGTCATTGGTTTCGCATGTGGAATTTATCTTATTCCCCCTTTTGTTTTTCATTTGACATGAATCCTTGTTTATCCTGAAAATGTAAAAAGTTATTTTCTTTTACAAATTTAAGTAGATTTAAGTAGATTGTCACATATGGGATCTTTTAATATTATAAGAAGAATTTTTTTATGGAAATAAAGACACCTTTTTGATGACTAAAAAATTTTCTTTTTTCTTAAAAAAAAAATTGATTTTTACCAAAAAAAATTTACTTTTATCTACCATAAGTGTAAACATCTTGGAAAACCTGTTAGAATTTTAATATTTGAAGGTTATTTTAAAAGAAAAACATAAAACATTACCAATATTGCATAATGTTTATTGCCATTTTTTTTTTCTTCAGGTCAAATAATTGTAACAATTATCAACAATTTGTGTTTGTAACGATACCCGTTTTTTGTTAGTTTTTCCAAAGAAAGTTCAGGTATTTTCTTTTGAAAGGTGAATATTTATTAGTCTAATTTATTTTCTTTTTATAGATAATTTCTTTTTATGGAAAGTACCGTTTCAGGACCTTTAATTTTGCAATGGTTCACCTTATTTTTGTATAATATAGTTGAAGGTTATAAAAGACAAAGAATTATACATTATTATTTTAGCATAGGTCCTGGTTTTATTTTAAAATAAACACTTTAATAACAACCTGTAATATTCTATAGATTACTTTGAGAAACATAATAAATCTTTAATATCCCGCATTGATAGGTCTTTTTTTGTTTCATTTATTTCGGACAACATTTTAGACCATTTCTAAAAATCTTTTAATTCATACTACAGGGTATTTTTTTTTTAGTCTAGATAGAACTTCTGATAGGGATACCTGTCAATCCGAAGACTTAGAGGCCAAGATTGTTTGTGTTATTTTGGAAATACGGCCGACGTTGCTCGAAAAAGTGACCTGACAGAATAGGCTTTTTATAAAGAACAGTTGCGGTGGTCATATGCTCGAAATGAATTTTAAATACGAATGCCATGAATTGGTCTGTGTGATCAAAAAAGTTAACTATTTGTGTTATTTTTTTAATTTTTAAGTTTTTATCGAGCTTAAAAAAACACTATTTAGAATATGTTCTGAATAATGTATTAATATTAATTTTATTATAAAATATGATAAATTGTAAAAACAAAACGCAAGGAATTTCTCGGCGCATAAAAACATAAATCTAAAGAATGTGTAGAAGTGTCATGTCAACAATAAGATTGACACATCAAGGAAAATGTCTTTTCATTGACATTTAACAGTCAACCACCGTTTAAAATAAATGTTCATTTAAAAGAGATTTTGTCAAAATCAAAACGAAACAATCTAAAATGTCAACATCAAGCAAACTGAGCGCTCGTCAACTTATTGTAATGGTTTTGTCTTGTACTCTAAAGTTGTGATTTTTATTTTGCTTTTTTCTTAAATCAATGCATATTGTACACAACAATTCAGTTCGACTTTTTTTTCTTATAGTCATATTCATGCACAGAATTTAACCAGCTATATTACTTATATAAAATTATTGTTATATATTGCGAAAATATAAGATCATTTTCTCATAAGTATGATCAATTTTCTATAACGGATAAACATGAATTGCTATACGACTTGTTGATCTTTAAAGAACTATAAAATATAAATGAATATAAAATACACTATAAAAGGAATATATTGTTATATATTGTATATAGTAATAGTATTTTTTTTTATTCTTTTCAAATTGAGAACAACTCAATCCGATAATAACGAATGTTATATAGAAACGTTTACATTCGATCATAAATCATAAATAAAAATGTTCATATACCGTCGCAGCGCGAAATTTTAAAACTTTTAAATATTAGAAAAATCGGGTACCTATATAAATAGTATATATATCGTACATATATGAGCGGCAAGGTACAATCATTTTGGTATAACATATTTTCATCATAAACTTATATATATATATTAATATAAAGGGATTTTATGTGCAAAAAGTCTGTATGAATGATAAAAGTAATTGCAAATCAGTATAGTATAGTATAGTATAGTAGAAGCAACCGAGGTGTACCTTGGTATATGCTTAGAAGGTAACCTGATAGAGAATATAAGAGAAAAGGATTAATATGATAGAACTCGTTATATATATATGTATATATTAAGTATATCAAAAACGCATATAAAATGTACACATCTCTGTGAATATTATCCATCCGATAAGGCAAATACAAAGTATAGTATAGAGAGAAGTCCAATTCGATTGAATTCGAGAATAAGATTAAATATTGTGGGCTATCAAAATTTGAAATGTTGTATGACATACTATATGGGAATGCTGCGATAACTAGCTTATATTGTACGTGGTGTAAAAGAGTGTATATCATCTTTTGTTGTTTCGGCTTTTGAAACAAGTATACATTTTATATAAAAGTTTTAAATGAGACTTTGATTTATGAATTGCACTTCCTGCATGATCCCGTCCAGTTTGATTTGTTTAATTCCCTTTATTTTCTCTCGGGTCTTTATTCGCATATAGTAATTCTTTTAAATAATGAATTATTAAAGATTTTTAAGAAGGTTTTTTTTTTCTTTCTTTCCAATGTAATAAAATTAACGAAATCTAAGGACGATTTTTTATATGGCTTTTTAAATTAGTACACTGAACGAAAATATTTTCTATATTTTTTAAGAATTAGATTTTTATAGAGGGTTTTACAGATATATTATAAAAAATTATATATTTTCTTTTATACCAATTGAACTCGATTGTAAATTAAAAACAACAAAAAAATATACTTAGAAACTTTTAAAAGTATATGAAAACAATATTTTACCTCCTGGAAATTTTAATCAGAACTTTTTTCTACTTGAGAAATTTATATCTTTAAAAAAAATTGTAAAGGTATGAAAAATTCAGTCTTAATGTTAGAAGTTTTAATTAATTTTAGTGGAAAATATAATACTTAGTTATACTCTTCCGTCTAATGTTTTGAAGATAATAAATTTAAATAAATTTTATAAAAATATACAATTATTGTAATATTGACATAATCCAATGAACATTGCTTTACGATTCCAATTTTTCCAACCAAAAAGTACTGAAGTCGTGAGTACTAGTCCAACAATATTTTAGACATGTACTCACATAGATTCAGTTTAATTGATTTCCTTTCATTTCTTTATTAATTATTATTTTCATGATCTCTAAGAACAGCATAAAATTAGCGAATTCAAAAATTTTCATCTATCGAATTTACAAGCTTATTTTGAGCCCAGTCATAGCGGTCATAACGTGACATGACTGTCATAACTTTTCCTAAAAAACTAATTCGTATTCCGATGCGCTCATAACTTCACAATTGTCATCAAAAATTATCACAAGTTCTAACTGAAAATATTTTACATCACAACGAAATTGTATGCGTTCTCTGAGTGATTTAATTGATAAATATGGAATAATTTCCACCATTTTATTAAACACACAAGTCATTTTTTACCTATAAAAAAGTTTAGAGCTATACAAATATTTTCCAGAATATTTCTCAAATAATAATGACAACTCGCTCGACTTATAGAAGTTTAAACTGTTATAAATTCATATTTTGGACATAATTATGACTCGTTTGCTAGAATACGAATTTTCTCAGCTGTCATAAGATTTTTAGTTGCAAAATTGTTATGACTGAAAATTTGTCACAACGTTAGAAACTACTTGTATATCATATTAGAAATCGAAATGAAAACTAAATAATTGACAATGGGACGTCATTATTACAATACACCTAATTCTCGATTTACATGGCATTCGATTGAATTAAGAAGAAAAAACTTACATTTACATACCACTATTTCAGTTTAACACGGTCACAGAACACTTTTTCTTATTTTTTTAATGTTTCATTGTCGATTCGAATTGCTTTCTTTCGGAGAACTGATCTCCAGTATGGTAGAACTCACGGAATGGGTGTATTTAAATTTAGAATCGATTGTCATTCAAGTTAAATAAAATATCATTGATAAAACGCGAATACTAACTAAATTCTTTACATATAAAATGTACGAGAATTTTTATGAGTTGTATGCGAGTTTATGCAAAAATTTTATATTGTATTTTCCGACGACCACCCACATTTAATTTTCTACAATTATTAAATATATTTCTAAATAATTTAAATTTTTATCTAATCGGAAATTAACGCCCAATGAGGATGTATTTTTTTTATGTATTAAATGTGATTTTTATTTTTTAATGATTAATGTTAATTACGAATAATATTATTTGACAAATAAATGAAAAATTTATATAAAATATTTTCATAATTAATCATTTATCATAAATTTTATCTTTGAAAATGATTAATTTCTGTTTTTTTTTTTCGTAATTTTTATACCGCGTTAATATATTATCCAACTTGATTTTTTCCTGCGATTTAATTCAATTACAATTCCTTAAATAAACACAAATACATAAAAGTAATAAATAAAATTCCGATTATTATAATATAAACATAAATAAATGTAAATAATTCACAACAAAAAAAAAAAATAAAAATAAATTTATAATAAACGATAATTTGATTCAATTTAACGTAAAACTGCAATAATTTCGCGATTACGTGTTAACTTATGCATGTTAGCCAATTTTTGATGTGCATGCATTTTGGATATACATATATATCCTTTTTGTATAATAATAATTTAATATACTATATTTAACCCTATATGTTAGTTTGGATATTAAACATTTTTCATATAATTTAGTGGCCCTTAAAATTGTAAGGGCGAAAACTAAACCGAGTATAACACTTTTTTTTTTTCTCATCCTCAAACCATTTTTATTGTTGTGTGATGTATTGAGTGCAAATTTGTAATAAATTTTCCTGTACATAATAAAGTGAACTTGAATTTGAATTATTGTTTGCTGAATTTTGTTATTTCGGACAAAATTTTGCAAATTCAAATTTTTGGTAAATTTCTGTTTATATAAAAAAAAAAGTGAAAATTAAATTAGTTTTCTTTTTTTTCATATTTGTGAATATTATAATTTTATTTTTTAACTTTTTTGCTTTTAGATTTTTGTATAATTGAACGTTCTTTTTGTAATTTTAGAAATTCTTACAATTCTTCCTCATATTAACATGTTGTGTAGCCAAAGATATTTTCAGGAAATTATTCCATATCGTCATAAGACACTCTTATGACGATATGGAATAATTTCGGATTTAATTCGCGTTGATTATAGTATGTGAAGATCTCGAGCAATCTTGGTTCTACGGATATGATCCATACAACAGTCAATTTATTTTCGTTTTAAATGAGATTATCTCTTTTTAAAAGTATTCCTTTTTGGGACATGAAATTTAAAAATTCGCGAGTATGATGATATATAAGTATCTCAGGTGTTCTGGATTCTACAAATACGACCTTATATACCTTATACAACAGAGAATTTAAATGCGATTTAGAAAAAAGAAACTGGTCGTCTACTAAAAACGTATAATTTGAATTTTGGCGTCAGACGGATGGAAAATATCAAGATTTTGGTATTGTCAACTCAGGGCCGTATTTAAGACCTAAAGATTTCTAGGCTGAGTCTGTGGTGTGGCCTGTGGTCCTGTGGTTTCTACTATCTGGGGAATATTATGGTAATTTTTGGTCTAATTTGTCAAAAATTATAATTGAATATGTTTTGCATGAAAACTGCCGATAAATACTTGAAAATCTCCTTTCCATCATTCATTAAATAAAGATTTTTTTTTATTATATTATTTTATTTATATTTATTTTGTGGTCCGATCCTCTATGTTGTCCGTACGCTGTCCATGAATATGACCCTGTGTTAACTTAATGGAACTAAAATGGCGCACTATTTGAATCCTATTTGAATACTATGATACTCTTTATAATCAATACGTTATTTATTATACAGCGAAAAATCACAAAGATTTTACCTAGTTCTAGCATCTGAATTTTAGGTGTGAGAACTGAAAACACAATTGTAAGAACTAAAAACTCAGCTTTCTGATTTTTTTGTGTGCAATAAATAACGGATGAAGCCAATTATTTATTGATTATAAAAGAGTGTCGCAGTAAAATTGACTTATTTAAATTTTAATAGAAGTAATTCATAATTTTCCGTCAATTACAATTTACAAACCTTTTTTTTTGAAAATATGCAAATTTTAGTAATTAATAAAAGATCAGACATAATTTATCAATTCTTCGCGAAGTTAAACAAAATATAACACCACAAAAACGACATTTTAATTTTTTTTTCTTGTTTTTTCTTTCAAAGCCCACATTTTCCTTTTAAATAGTCTCATTGGAGAAAATTTATTAGTGTTACCTGATAGACATGACAAATTAAAATTAACTTGAAATTATTTTAATATGTATTATTGCAATAAGTGGATATGTGCTTGAATTATCATATTATCAAATGTCGGTTATATTATTGACTTAAATTTTTTTTGTATTCGTATATTCACAAAATGTGTTAACATATGTTCATAAGAAGATAAATTATCATAGAATTCATTTAAATGGATTTTTTAACGCCATCAAATTTGCATTAAAAACAAAAAAAAAATATAAGCAAACTAAACTCTCTTGTCTCCATTTTATATCGAAATATTTTTATTGGCAAATTTGCTGAGTACGAAATAATTTCATGTATTTTTTGGCAATTCTAGTTTTTTTTTTTGTCATTTTTAGTTTGATTATCTCCCAAAAAATATACATATTTGATATTGAATTGCATTTCTACATATATATTGGATTTATTTTGTTCATTATGCTATATGTGTAGTTTTACTATATGCCAAGAAAATGACATTGATTTATAACATGAAGTTTATTAATATGAGTTTTATATGCAATTTTGTTGTTGAATAAATGTTAAATGTGCAAACACATTGAGTGATGCACATTCATATAAAGTGCATATTTTATATTTAAAAAAAATTTTTTTTACAATTTATATAAAATGTATTTATTTATATAAAATATATATATATATAAATATAAAATACACGTGCTCTTTTTATGGACATTTATAAATGTAACACTATGAGAATTTGAACATTTTAACAGAGAGATAAATTTTTGTGACGGTTTTTCCATTTATTTATGAGTTTCCCTGTAAATAAATTATATAACAGTGTGAAACAAGATATAAATTATTTCGGGGTACAACACACAAAATTAAACCAATGTAAATGCAATAAATATATATATATATATATATATATATTTTATTTTAATTTTAACACGCGCCATTTTTTTTTTTGTTTAATTTCGTGTATATTTTCTTTTTCATCTCATATTTTGTTGTCTCTTTAATTATTAAAATTATAATATCTTAAATAATCAGTTGTTTCTTTAGTCTAGAAGAGAATTCTTTATTCTGTAACGCAAAAATAAATGTGACGAATTTTCTATGTCAATTTTTACTTTAATATAGGCTCTTAAAATATTCAAAAACTTAAAGTTTTACATCTCTATTCTGAATTTATTACTGATTTACAGTTAAAAAAAATTTATGACAGTAAAATTTTCTGCTAAAATTATGATTCCTTAAAAAATTTTTATTCTATTAGTCGAGTCATAATTTTGTCCCAAAAATTTGTGACAGTTTGCACTGTTGTTATTTGAGGTGTCATGATTATTTAAGAAATACATACTTGTATAGGTGTAACAGGTGTAAAAAAAAGAAATTATGATAGTAATATCAGGTTATGAGCGTTAGAACTTGGTCTAACTGCGATAATAATAAGCGTGTGTATTCTTTAAATTTAATTATTATAACGTTTTGGTCTTTAAATCTCTATTTTTTAATTTTAAAACGTAAAAAATCTCATTCAAAAATTTACTTATTTCTAATCGTTTAAGTTGTGTATAATTTTCTAATTAGGAATTCATTGATCTTCAAGACAAAGTATACTAGCTATATTTTTTTGAGAATGTTATCCGCCCTTAGCATACATTTATAGGCGCTAAATTAGCAATGAATAGTAGACACGTACTTAATGCTATCTACCAAATGGTAGATGGCGCATAACAAAATTTTTTTTATTGGAATATTTAAAATTAATAAAAAATTGATTTGAATTTTGAATCTTACCTGATTTTGGTCAGTTCCTTTCTATTGTTTTTATTGGTTTTTGTTTTATTTAGTTAAAACAATACGTGAAATAGCCGTCTCGCAATATGTTATATTGTTTGAATCTCATTATTTGTCCAAAAAAGGAATTTTTAAAGTTTTTAGACTAAAAAAAATTAAATTAATTAGTTACGCAACCAAATAACTCCATCAAATAATTTCAGTGGTTCGAATATTTGAAATTAAGAGTTTTAATAACATATATAAGAAAAATTGTTTTTTGGAAAAAGTGAAATAGCGCCCGATAGAATTCCCAATAAAACACAAGTAATATGTCGTTAAATAACGACATACATACGAGATGTACTGCAGAATAGCATTTTTGGTATTATCGTTGAATGATAATCACAAAAATGTCATTTTATCTAAATTTAATGTAATCGTATTGAATAATTGAATTACTAAAGTAATAAATTATTGGTTTCTAAAATAGATCTACAGAAAATTAAACCTTAAGCATTATATATGAGAAAATTTTGGGTGGTATGCCATATCAAAGATTTGTGCTAACAAACATCGTAATTCTTTTCATTTCGCGTTTGTCAATTTTTTGCATATTTTTCTGAATCAATTAATAGGATAATCTTTAATTCTAGTACATAAATCTTTATCCTTTGAACTGAATTCCTTTCTGTAAAGTTATTTCTTATATAACAAAGTATGTAATTTTCTTTTTTTAGTATAATGATATTTGGGTAGATAATTTTTGTCAGCATATTTTGCGCTCTCAAAAAATGTGAAAAACACAATATAATAAAATTCACATGTTTTTGCAGTATGTGATGCCAATCTTTTGATAAGATATAAGAGCTGCCAACTTAGAGATCATAAATCTTCATCTTTAACACAAAAAATAAAAAGAAAATACAACTGAAATGCAGAATTCTTCATTTTGCTGATAAAGGAAGAATTTTTGGCTTTTTTTTTTTTGGTGCATTTAAGAAGAACATGTATCTATGTAATATGGTTATATACTTTGGCTCTTGTAAATTTTTCGTTATTTCCATTCTCAAAAATGTTCACTTCTGAATAGTTTATTCGTTTGGAAAATTTTCTGAACTGCGGAAAATTGGTTTCCATGATATTTATGTACTCTGAGACTATGTTTCAAGGAAAATAAATATAAGGAATATTTTCGGTTATTTTGAATGTAAATTATTTTGTTCTGTTCGCCTTGGTTTTTAGTAGAAGGTGAGAGGAGCAGCATATCGCGAACTTGGATATTTTTGCTGGAGAATTTTCTTTAAGTAGATGTAACGGTTTAATAAAAGCTTTTTTCGAGAGGTTTTTCTTTTTTGGTAGCATGATACAAATAATGAAAAAAAACAAACGTAAATAAAACATAGTAAAGAATGTTACGAATATAACCTCCTAAACAGAAAAAAAAAACCCAAAAAAACGGAAAATTTATATCCGGATTGTGTGATTGCTTGTCCGTATATCCCCCCAAAAAAGCAAAAAAAAAAAAGGAAAACTGAGCCTGTGTTTATTTTATAATGGAAATGTGTTAGTAGGTGAATGTATATCATTATAAGCCGGTGTGTTTTTTTCCTTTTTTGTGCGGTGGATGAGGAAAAACGAAAAGATAAAGCAATAAATTCTGTCAGAAATTTAATTTGATCATAAATCTTTCTTCTCTAGCTGGTATTCCTTTTATATACATACATATATCTTAAATGCTTGATTTTGGTCCTTTCTCAGTTTTTCAATGCTTATATATATATATATTTTATTTTTTTCTTTATTCTTCTTCTGATGATGATTGTAATACCTTCTTCACAATGTGCTCTTTACTTGCCTGGCTGCTGATGATATTTTTTTTTTGTCTTCCATATATCCAATACTTTCTTCGTGTACACTTTTTTTCTTTCCTTTCGTCCAAAATATATATATATATATATAAAAAAAAATTAAATAAAAGAAAAATTTCTTATCGTCCTTTTCTCCTTCAAAATGGAATTACATTTCACCGGTTTTAATGTGTGCACTGAGTATTATATATTTTCTTCTCGAGAAGAACAGAAAAAAAAACAGACACAAGAAAAAACGTGGTTCTATGAAATTTTCACAGATTAGATTGAATATTTAAACAAAAGTAGGCAATCCATCAGTTGGATTTAATTTTATTTATTTTTTTATTTTTATCGAATTAAACAAATTGGATAAAAGAAAAACCTGATGTATACATAAGTATATGTGCGAGTCCAGAAGTATAAAGATTATGAGAACTCGCCTGCGTATTCTTATTCTTCATTTTAATCACACAAGTATAAATTACAATTGACGCACCAAATTAATACAAAATTGGCTCCAAAATTTTATACAATTTAATATTTTTTAGTATACATATTTTCTTTAAAAAAATATGTTTTAAACATTCTTATTTCCAAAGAAACTAAATGTATTTTTCTGAATTATATTTTCACATTATATAAAATTCTGTAGTTGCAATAAAAAGTGATCCAACAAGAACACATTTGAATTTCGCGGCATTTTAACTTTCAATAAAGATTGGACATATAACTTGACAGCTGTCATATAGACGCATTTGGATAGTCAAGCTGCCATGAGAGCATGGAGCTCGCATACAGTTTGCTCTAAGATCCTAGAAGATTGTTTGGTTAAATTAAAGAAACTACAACCAAATAACAAAGATGTCCTGTATTAGATACCAGGGCATATGGGTGTCAAGGGCCACAAAGAAGCCAACTCAAAGCATACCTTAAAAAACTTGAACTATATAGCACATGCAGATTCTGCGTGGGGGACGAAGAGACTCCAAGGCATATTCTCTCTAACTGCAAAAAACTACACGGTAGGAGGAGGAATCATCTGGGGGCATACTGCTTCTCCCCAATTGAGATACAATCTCTTGGTCCAATCTGGATACTAGAATTGCTAAGAAAAATAGACGGGAGGTGTTCTAGAATGAGAAGTTAACCTCACTACTGCACGAAACAAGACGTGGTATAATAAATCGCGGTACAAGAACACTCTAAAACCTTAACTTTAATCTTATAGACGTATTTCTATTACTATCGTGGAACGCTACCATGAAGCAACAATGCGTTTATATTGTGAAAACTTATTTTTGGGAAACAGTTTGCAATTGTATGCAAATTTTGCACCACATCGAATCATAGTTTAAATATTGACCGAAAACTTCGAACGAAATGTGCCATTTCGGTGCGTGAACACATCATTGTGACATTGGAAACAATGCCGTAATGTGTAAAACTGTTGACCAAGGTTCAAGAACCTCGTTTTATAGCAACTATGCAACCAATTCTCGCGAAAGATCTGCATCTGCATACTTACAATATTCAATTGACGCAAGAAGTGAAAACAACCGAAAATAATAGTGTGGAGTGACCCCTTACTATACTGCTTTATTATAATAAATAATTTGAAGCTTCCGATTTACACTTTTACTATTTCCTTTTTATTGTGTTGTAAAGAAAAAGTGTTTTTTTTTTTTCTTCAAATGTAAATCATTTACTGATCTCCTTTTTGTCTCTTTTATTATGCGTCAGGATAATCCATAGAAAAAGGAAGAAATTATATTTGTATTTTAGATTGTGTCCTGGGACTGAGAGGATACTCAAAAACGGTTTAATAAATATTAGCCAAATATCGGATTACCCATAATTTAATTTTCATGACCATTTTCAGAAACCTCAAATTGCTTCCTTTCTATATGGTTTTGTTTTTATTCTTAAACGCCTGTGTTTTGAAAATATATATCTAAATGTACTTTTAACAATTCTGTATACAAGTATGGTTTGCAGTAAGAGGGAAGTTTAATTTTTGCCAAATAATATATACACACTTACCTACATCGTTCTTCTTCAAATTATCCTGCTTCCTTTTTTTTTGTTTTCCATTGTTCCTGAATTCTATATATAGAAATGATCACAAAAGGGAGCATTTTCCTTAACCGAATATTGTAAATGAATATACATACATATATATGTTCAATTGTATAATATGTATTACCAATCGTGCGTGTAGAAATGGAATCATTGCTTCTAGCTGTCCGAAATTATCACAAAACACGCAAAAAGGGTTGACCATCGACGCCATGCTATTATTGTTTCTTTTAGGCTAATACTATATATTACCTATGTATGCATATATTTTTCACATATGTTCCAGTTTTGTACAAAACAAAATAAGTTTTAATCCTGTTTCTATTCTGCAGAACTAAAAATATAAAAAAAAAGGCAAAAGAATTGTATATGTAATCTCAGCATCCATCCAGAGTGGGTGGGAAATTTATCAAATTGGGCACAACAGACAGATATAGAAGTGGATTGAGTTTTTTTTTTTTTTTGTTAACACACCGGGAAATTTCATTGTTCGAAAAATGGTTCGTTAAATTGAAGAAGGACGACGACGGTTTGTAATGTAGTTAAAAAGGTTACAAAGGTTGTGATGGTTTTTTTTTCGTTTTTTTTTGAAGAAGAAGGTCCTGCTTTCAATTTTTCCATATATACAATGTGTGTGAATGACGTAAGTGGAAAATTTAATTGGACAAGGTCACGCGATTTTTCATTTTCCATTAACCAAAATGGGAAAACAACTGTTTTTTTGTTTTGGGGGAAAATTATTAGGGAAAAAATATGATAAAAGACCTGAGAATGGAAAACGAATTATTTCACAAAAAGAAAACAAAGGATGTTTCTTTCATTCACTTGGATATAACATGTGAAATTTTGTTGTAATAAAATTTGATTTGGAGTTATTTTTGTATGTATTTTTATTAGGAAGCAATTACATTTTGAATACTCGCGCCATCACAAAGGTATATTAAACTAAGATCTATAATTTCTATAGACTTCAAGAAAAAGCTCTTCCATATTTAAAATATGATTTTTTTTTTCTCAAAAAGACATAAATTTCTATCTGACAAAAGGAATATATATAAATGGGATACAAGATCATCTTCAAAATGGCTGTAAAGGATATTTTATTTTTGGACATATTTGTTATTACCCTTCTTTTAATAAATGGAAAATAATATCCAATATATAGAAAATCTTAAAATAAAGGACGCATTGCAATTTTTGGAATTTAATTTATAATATTAATATATTTTTCTTTGGAAGAACATATTTCGATGTTCAAAACATTATAAATTTCATATATTAAAGGTTTTTTTTTTTATTTTTTTATTATATTTTGTGTCAATAATGACCATTTTTTGACCATTATTTTGATGAATTATAATTATGTTGAGTTATGACCAAAAAATAGGCGCCAATTTTCTTATTCATATAATCTTTATTGAATTTTTATCTTATTATTATTAAATATTAAAATTTACACAAAATGTTGACTAAATTGTTGTACATTCTTGTTTAAATAGATAATGTCAATAAAAATTTCTTTGGAAAACTAAATTTAAAGCAAATATTTGCTTAATTAGAATAACTTCATTAGTTAAAAATATCAACTGACAGTGAATTTAGAATTATGTCTTGATATGGCAAAAAAGGTAATTACCACATGCTTCTTTTGAACTCAAATTTACACATTAAAGAAGTTCCTTAGAAAATCGAAACAAATGATAGTCGAATGGACTATACGATGAATGCATCAGAACTTCCCACGGAAGTTTTCTCATTTTATGATGAGTAACCAAATCTGTATGTGTTTTTGAACTCATCAATTCTGGAGGCTTCAGTTTGATACTTTTCGAAACTCTGTTTCATTTATTTTGTCGTCATCAACAATGCAGTAGGTTTTTGGGCCATTCCTAGTAGAGGGATTTTTATTATCAATGCAGTACTATCAAAATCTTTTTGTATGTTGACACTTTTCATAAATTGAATTTCTTCCGAAGGTAAGATTTGAAAAGCAAATTCATCAAAATCTCGATTTTCAATCAATCCCGAAATTGCGTTATTATCCTCTGATCCCAATCAACTATAAAGTTGTGGTGTATTGAATTATTTCATCAATTTTACTATTAGTTTTGGAATTGTAATTCAAAGAGCATGTTTCTTTGACTTATATATCGATGAAATTCAAAAATTTATATCCACCAAAAAAAGTTTCTAAATGATTCTGAATCTTATAATGTGAATATTTAAATTTTCACTGATATCATACTTCGGAAATATCTATATACTAAATGTATACAATAACTTAAACTTAAGTAATTTACTAGATGGAGTGATTAATCGCAATGCAATTCATGATGTTAATTTCAATATTACATTCATGTAGGATTCTCGTATTACACTTAACACATAATCCATCATTGTTGTACTTCTAATAATGTCCGTTTTGACTTTCAAAATAACTCTGGGTATATAGAAAACAACAACCAAAAGGAAATACTCTTTAAGTATAACACTTTAGAAAGTTAAAATATATAATATACGTTCTGTTATTGTAATATCTACCGTCATATTCATATATTGTAGAATAGAGGAAAATATTGTATATATACTCTACAAATATAAACTCCTATCAAGTTCAACCCTTTATCATTTTAGCATGTATAGTATAGTGGAATAAAGGAGATATATATATATGTTCCCCAGAATGCATATTTATAACCCATAACATGTGGCTCCAATAATTTATTATCAGAGTTGTTCAAACTGTTTCGTTCTTTTATCCGACTATATATCGGTACATGTGCAAAGCAATTTTTTTATTACTTTAATTTGATTTATTTAAAAGGAAGAAAAAATAAACTTTATTCAAATAATTACTTTCTTATACCTTAGTATTAGAATTTTAATCCGAAAATAAATTCAATCCTCTTAGTCTAGGATATTTGAATTCATCATTTTTGGAATGATATCTGCACTGGGAGATAACATATGATTAACTATTTTCAATATAACTATTATATTATGAATCCTGGAATCATTGGTTTAGTGAAAAAGCCAATTTAGTAGTAAACCAAGGGTGCCTGAGTTCGAACCAAATCGGTGGCGATTTCACATTTTTTCAATTTCCCACAATTTGGGGGCTCAACGGGGATGAGGAATACTTTGTTGATTGTGCAGCTAAACGGTGTGACTTTTAACTCTGGTGTGTTTGCTTTTACAGATTCATTAAGGTCTTATGTATGTAAGGACAGTTAGGATCCGGCTGTATTATCAGGTTGGCCGAGTTGTAGGAGTGAAAGTAGGAATGCACGAGTAAGTTGTACAAAGAATGATCGTTCTGATAATAAGAGTCGACACCTGAATTAGAAAGCCTGTTGTTTCGGAGTAACCAAGTATACTGAGTTCGTGTTCCAGCCATGACTTCCTCTTTGGGGATAATTGGGTTGACTTTGTTAAAATTGGGTATTAAGACATTTTTCATTTAAGTGATGATGGTTTGGTATACGGAGGTAATAAACTAGAATAGGATGCATTTTCATTTACTGTTGTTCCACTTTTCAGCATTTACATATTTTAAAGAAACGAAAAAGAAAATTACTGAACAAAATACCAGGTAACAACAAAATAAATAACCGCATAAAAAAGAAAATTTATTATATTACCGAAATTTTTCCATGTAGAATCAACAAAAACATTATTCTTTCTTTTTTTTTGTTAAATATACAAAAAGTATTCTATGTAAACTTCTGGAATAGTTTCCGTTTCTTACACCAAAAAATATCATACAAAACTGTCCACTTATTACTCCAATTTCTTGTCTATTTTCGGGGTGGTTATTTTCTTTTTTCTTTTCTCTTTCAAAAAGTAAAGAAAACCCAAAGAAAATTTCAAGACGACAACGACGACGACCAATATCTTTTATACAATTTTTTTGTATAACATACTTTTTTGCTGTTGTTGTTTATTTCCGTTGATATTATATTTTTATTCTAAGGCAAAAAGGAATTCATCTTCTGGAGTACCACAAAAATTACATATATGCATTCTGGATCAACATTATATACTATCTTTCTGGCATTCTCACAAAACATCAGAATAAATATGAACAGCATAGAAAAAAAAAACAAGATTAAAGATGAAAACTTCACAGAAACGAAGTATACACAACCTTAGGAATGAATAAAATGATTATAATACAAGAAAATTCTTGTTGGTTTCATATAAAATGTACTTGAAAAAAGGAAAGAAAAACCGAAAGCTATATACTATATATGGTGTCGTTCTGTTACTGTAGACATAATGTCTGGACTTCATCCATAAATCTATCTAGTTTAACAGTAGTATATATAGTTTTCTTGCGGATGAATGTATTTGTTAAACTAAAATATCTAAAAATGAACGAAAAAAAAAAAGCAAAAAACAATCAAAAAATAAAACTTTTAGATGAATTTCTTTCAACAACAAAACCAACAGTCTAGAAAAAAGAAGAGAACGTCAAGAAAAAATTAATAATATTATCTATTTATCTTCGTTGGGATTTTATATGAGAAAACTTTCTTTTTATCTATACACTACTGCATTGTCTATAGACTCGCTCTGATACAAAGATTCCTTTTTTTTCTTTTCTTCCATTCCATATGGTTGAATGGAATGAATAGGAAAATGAGTGGATTCAAAATGGGTGGGTGATGTTGTGGGTGGCTAGGAAAGAAAAAAAAAACGCCAAGAATATAGTGTACACACGGTTATGTACCCAAGAAACTAAAAACTGCTGTGTTACTTGATATTCTAATATAGTGGATGATTCCTTTTTTTTGTGGTTTGGACTTTGTTTTTTCTTCCTGGTACGATGCAATTCTATGTAATACTTTTTATTTTAAGACTTTTATCCATTATTTTTCTTAAAAAATGCGATGAGAAAATCTGTGCTAGATTATTATATTTATAAAAACTTTTTCTATATAGATGTCCAATATGAGTTACTTACTTACTTCAGTAAAATTATAGTGCATTTAAATTAGAGTAGATTTCTTTTCATACAGAAAAATGTCGGTTTTACTTCCGATGATATAATGTTCATTCACTGTATTTCGACGCACCCAAACATATGAAATAAGTTCTTTTTTCTAATTGATATCTAAAATTAGTTGACATGATTTATAGTTGATATAATTTTTCGGAAGCATAAATTAATTTCATGTTTACTGCACACGCAGACTCAGCTATCTTAAAATATTCATTCTTTAATTTGCCAATGGCAGTGAATTATATATTTTCTTTAAAAATCGAATAAATCAATTATATTTCTTCTTCTTATATAATAGAAATTGTTAGACAAAAAAAAAAAACATAGCCCATTCATATAGACATTCAAATAAAATAAATCCTTCGAATATATAAAGTGGAGCTCGTCCATAAATTTTCAACTTATCAACAATGGAAAATCTCCTCCTATTCAATTCGAATTTCAAAAATATCTCGAAAGTTAAAGAATCGATCAAGCATTGATATGAGCAAATTCATTTTTCTTTTTTGGCATACCAAACTAAAGAAAAAGTTACCATTTTAGACGACGAAAAGAATATTCATCTTACCGCCCATTTTTTGTTTTTTGTCGTCGTCCGGAGGATATATCTGTGAAAAGTTAAAGCTCCTTCAAAGATCCAAAAAAAAAGAAAATGAACTCAGAATATGTAAGAAAAACGAAATAGTACCTAGTTTTTCTTTACATGGTTTTGATATGCATATCTTTCAGTTTCAGAAAGAGTAAATATATCGAATTTTTATGGTAAATACATTGAGGGCAAAACTTTCGCGCGTTTCCGATTTGAAAGATTTTCGTCTCGCTGACGCCACATTTTTTGGTTTTCTTTTTGTTGATACTGTTTTTTTTTAAAAAATACATTTTTTTACCAAAAAAATGGAGAAATAAAACCTAGAAGAAAAAGTTTAAATATTCTAAAGGAAATTGTGAAGGAAAGAGATATAAAATAAAATATATTTTAAGAAAAGAAAAAATGTTTTTCACAAAAATTTTCTGTTTTTAGTTTTTCACATGTTTTTTTCTTTTTTGGCCGATTTTTAGATGTAAATTTCTATTTGAACGACTTTTTGAGGTTTGTGTAGTTTTTTGAGAAATCTAAATGATTTTCCTATTTTTTTGTTTTTCTGAGTTACGATCCTTCCTTAACTTCCGGCTGAAGATTATTTATTTTGCATAAAATAAATATTATTCTTTGACAAAAAAAATAATAAAATATTAAGAAAATAAATATAATTTGGAGTAAGTTATCATTGACTTAGAACTGTTTAAATTTCGCCTGCATTGTGTGTTCTTTCTTTTCATAATGCTTTATATCTACGATACGCTGGCATTTTGAATCATCATTAAGGCTCCTGTAAGCGATCAATTTTGTTTGTCAAACTTCACGTTTTCATCAAATAATAGCGCAAACTATCAAACCATAGATCAAACAAATTTGTCAAACTTGCCCATAGTTTCGGTTTTCAATGACTTATCGTGCAAAGCGCTTACAATAAGTACACAGATAAAGTAATCAGTAATACAGATAAAGCATTTTTGGTTTCGACTGTGTATTATTAATTTGACAAACACGTAAATTTGACAAACAAGTTGATCGGTTGCAGGGTACTTTACGTAAATGATCACTGACTGTACCAGTCCAGTTGATGATGCCTTGAGTACATTGGGTATATAGGGCGGAAACGATTATTATATGAAAAAAAATCTTCAAGCAATACGTGATTTTCCACCTCTTTCACGTGATATTGAAATAATAGTAAAAGAAAAAGCAACAATTATAAAAAACTGTCAATTATTGTTTACTAGCTGAATTCCCGATATTGCTTGGGGTCCCCAGATTCTACATGTCCGCTGATGATTAAAATATTTGGACTTTTTTTTATTTTGGCTCCCCATACCGAGTTCAGACATATTCTATCTTTCCAGTTGGCGTATGTATGTATTTTTAACCCCTTAACCGCCACCAAACGAAGACATTATCCATCTTTTCAGTTGCCCGAATAACATTCCAAGTTTCATGAAAATCTGACTACTACTATATTACCCGAATTAGGGAAGTTTTATATTCTCCTCCTCCCTTTGCAACCCCATCGAAAATCCAAGTACCCTTTGCTTTAAGTCGGAAAGGCTTCTGCACATATACTAAATTTTATTAGGATCAAGACTACAGGGGATAAACAAACAGAATTTCAGTTTTATAAGTATTATAGGTATTTGAAAACTATCAAACAAAATCTGTAATAATTACGATTTTCTTATATATAGTATGTATATAATATAACAATGTTGATCCGTGACGAAGATTCAAAATGAAGTCACCTCATACTAAAGTCAGCAGCACATTTTAATAATGTAGTTGAAGCTCAAAACAGAGGCGGTTGAAATAAGATGAGTACGTGGGCATACAAATATTAGCCGGAAAAGAATTCCATAAACGAATCGCACGAACTATGCTGAAAAGGCCCATACCCCGTGAATTAAACAAGTATAAAACAATGTGTTCAACACCCTGAGATCTGAAAAGCAATAAACAATTAAACAGATAACTAGGAGAACGTGCAACAACAATTTTAGGCATAAAAATCAAGGTTATGTCCGTGAAAAATTCGTTCAGGCTAAAGGTGCCAAGTGACAAAGGTGCATAATTGGAGACATTCGTGCCGCGAAAGAAATTTTGCGCTTTTTCGTGTTCAAAGTAGGATTGAAATAAATTCTAGCGATTTATTTGATCGTTGAGAAATAAACCATTTCTTTTGTCTGCTGAACTTCTGCCCAATTTTCATTCAAACATAAAAAAATAGGAAATTTATACTTGCTTGATGAAAATTTCTTAAACTTTATAATCTAAAGTCGAAGTGTGAATTTCAGCAGGAACAAATATACCTTTTATCTTATTTCTCCTCATCATTATTGATATTTGAAATAATCTTCAATAAAACTATAGTTTAACAAAATTGGCTCACATTTCTGTGCAGACTCTTTTTCTTCATATAAATTCCGTAAATGTTTTAGTTGATTATAATTCGTGGCCCGAACATTTCTGTGTATTATATTTCCTAATAAAATTTCATAGTAAATTCCAGCATAAACAATATAAATAGGAAAATCTAACAAGATATAAGGGACAATCAAAATAAAGACATAGTATCTATTCCAAATTGTTCAAAGACACATATAGAAATATGTTCAAATGTTCCTTTTTGTCTTTTTTGAAAAATGTGATCAAACTAGGTTCAGTTAACAAGTTTTCCTTTTACTATTCAGCTCATATAATTTTTCAAGATTCGCATATGTCACTATTTCTCATTATTAAATTAAATATCCTAGACTCTCATTCCAAAACAGAAATTGATTAAATCCTTTAGCAAATCTATGAAAGCTATATAATATAGCATTGTACCCGCATCTATTTTCTGTTATACAAATAAAGAAAATGAAAACAATACATCATGGGGCATTTGATCATGACATTTTCGTTTGGCGAATTTTCTTTTATAAAGAGAAAAACTCCTATATATATAGTTATATAATTGTGCAATATTTTGTTTACAAATGTGTATAAAATTATGTATACAAAAGGGTTATTTTCCAAAAGAATTAAGTGTTATACAGTTCAACATGTTTTTCATATATTTTTCATTTGTTATTAATGCATATATCTCTAAATAGATATTTTCATGGTTTTTCATATACGAATATGTGAACTTTATAAATTTTAGCTCATAAATTTTCATGTGGCCGTGTAAAGTATATGCTCGCAATTTATTTATGTTTCCTACTAAATCATAAACGCATTTTGGACCATTACACAGGTTTTCAACATTAATTTTTTTTTTGCATTTATTTATTGATACTTGGAAAATTAAATTTTATTTTAATACAATTCTTAATTTCTAATTATTGTAAATTAATTTTTATATTATAGAATATCCATTTTTGTAATTAAAGTTACTTTTAATTGTTTTATAATCGAAAAGATTTTGCATCAATCTTGAAATGTTTATAGTTGTTGAAAAGAAAAACCCTTGAGATATATGAATTGAAGATGGTTGCAATATTTTTATTGTCTATAAAGGAAAATCCCTTTGTCATATGGAATAGTTTTATATGCGCCTTGGGAAACATTCATATCGAAATGGGGAAAAACAAAACGAGAGAAATTGAACTTGGAATTGAATGAAATAAATATATAAAAATGAATCAGAAAGAAAATAATTTATATGATTTTGGTGTTTTGTTTTTAAAGGTTATAGAAAATGAATGAAAAACTATTCAAATTTTATTCAAAACCGTACAACCTGTCAAGAAGCATTTAACTAAAACATGAAATAAAAGATTGATGATATATAAATATTTCCATATAAGAGAAGATAAAACGACTTCCATCATCAGGGCTTAAAAAGTTCGTCTTCTCATAAGTGCCATTATTATTATTACTATTATTATTATTATTATTGTTTTAAGGAAAATGAAAGCTTCTGGAAAAAGAAAAATGAAACAGAGTTCTTCTTAAGCAACAAGGAAAATTTATTACCCATAATTAGGATTGAAAGTCTAGAAAAGAATAAAAACAAACCAACTACATATATATACACACATTCAAATCTTCGAAAGAAGATGAAGATCTCTTTCAAGGATATTACAAAGAAAATATACTTAAAATAGCCAACAGATGTTTACGTCTTGCTAATGTAATTATAATTTTTCTTTTCTAGCATTTTATTTTTTCTTTTCATTTTTTTCTTTTTTTTTTTTGTGGTTGGTTTTTCTTCCTTTTCACAGATAATCAGCAAATGGTGAATTCTATTCAAATATTTTACCGCCCAATTTTGCCACCATCCAAAAATTTTGTGTGTGTGTTCCTCATCATTATGCAGAAACGATTTTTCTTTTTTAAATGAGAGGAAAAGGTTGTTTCTGAGTCCCACTCCCCTATCTCATTTAGAAGATATATATATATATACATATAAATGACCAAAAATGTGAAAATTTATTACTTTTCACACGCAGATTATTTTTCTAGGCAAAACTCATTTGCATATTTTTCCAAGCAGCAGTAGAAAGAAAAAAATAGGAATAAATTTATTCCCTTTTCGTCTCCACATGAGATATCTTTACGGGGAAATTACTGAAATAATTACCGTTTAATATGTTAAGGAAATTATTATCAGAAAATTTAAAAAGATTAACTTAAAAAAATTTAGTGTATATTTTCATTTCAGTTTCTAATTTTGAGCTATTGTGAATTCTTATTTTCATTAAGCAATTAGTTCCAATGACAACGTAAGATCGATTCAATGGTTTGAAAACGTACTAAATTTATGACTTAGAAGTAGATGGCGCTTAAGATTTTAAAGTCAACAAATCTGAAATCGACTTCAAAATTTTGTAAATATCCGAAAATAGTATATGTCTTTGGTAATGATCAGACTCAAAACGATAAGTTCGGATTATACATTGTTATAGATCTGTAAAAGTAAACTTTAAAAGTTTACAAAAAAGTAAAGGAAAATTTATTTTTATATACGACAGAGTAGTAACCACACGACTCGACACGACTTATTTCGAGAGTTATGTTCAGTCGGACTGGACTGGAAACTCTAAAAATTTAGTCCGACTGAAAATAAGTCTTTAAATAAGTCCAATGGAGTCCTGGAGTTAGAGACGGTATTAAGAACTCCAGGCATACTCGTATTGTGCCTAATTTTAAAGACAATTTGTTCCTTATGTATTTTTTCATTTTATTTCAGTGCCTCTCCTCTCCCCTTTAATTCATTTAAAAGATTTCTACGAATTAAAAAAAAAAACAAATTAAAATAAAATTTCTTTTTTACAAATTAAATTTCTTATAATTCAAAAATTTCAGTTCAAATCATTTATAGAAAAAATTTGAAAACTAAATTGTTTAAAGGAAAAGAATTTTCGAACAGAAAAAAATATTTGTATTTCCACGTGTATAAACAAAAAGCCACGTGCTTTTCTCCGCCCATTAATCGTATATCAAATTTTAATGGCTGACAAGCTCCACCTTATAACTTTCATTCGTTTACAAAACTAGCACCTACTAGATGGCAGCAGTTTTGTAACATGTTGCATTTATTCAAAATATACACGTTTCTTATAATTTTAATAATGAAATATTTATTTTATTATTCACATGAGAAATACTACATTTTTAAATAACATTTTAAAAGGATATTCATCGCTAGAAAGTAATAATTTGCTTTATTTAAAACATTAATTTGGGTGCCATCTGTTTACAAATTGTCGAAACCATAATTAGGGTTGTTGTATTGGATAAGAAATAAACAGTCATGCGCTTTTCAAAATTTCTAAAAATATTATTTATTTATTTTTTTTATTTTTCAAGTAAACAAAAACTAAAAAAAATTTATATTCTACGAAAATAAAGCGTTACACAAAAATCTGACTGTTTAGTATTGTATTGGATGGCGCCAAGTAAACTGATGTTTTCCTTGAGGTCCTTTTTTTTGTTTTGGCGGTTATGATGCGTTCTTTATTTTAAAAATTACATATTTTTTTATATATTTAAATCCAATTTGAATTTTTTATTTATTCTCCTAATTAGGATAACATTTCAATTCGAACATATTTTCAAAATTGATTCATTTTGAATGAAAAAAAGAAAATAAATTCCATATGAAGAATTTGCATAAATTAATCTTCAACTTTAAGAAAAACGAAACAAGAAAATAATAAAAATTCAATAATTAAGTGATTTACAAGCGTGTTTCATTTTATTTGATTTTTATTCTTGAATAAACAATTCGGAAGCAGATTGGTGCGGTACCGTGTCGTCTTTTTTTCTTTGAAGATTTCTAGGAATTTATTGGCAGATGATAGGTTTTTTGTTTTTGGTTATTATTTTTAATATTAAGTATCGTAAGAAAATAAAAACAGTCGTTAAGATAACGTCAAACAAAAAAACAATACCGTATCAAGATTTAAAAAGAGGAGAAAGAAAATTAGGCTCATATCTCATATTTTGTAGGGTGTTACAAAACGTGTTTAAATTGTTTGATTTCAAGCTTAAAAAATTGTAATCAAAGGCAGTAATTGGTAACACTGAAACAAAATGGATACGAAATGGGTAAGATAACCGAGGTTCAAAAAGAAGGACAAAAAGAAATACACTTATTAAGATTCGATCAATTCGTTCGTTTGCAAAATTATTCATAATTCTAAATATCTGATATGATAAACCACCCAGTTTTTTTAGACAATATCGAGTCAATTCATCATATCTCTGATTGGAACCTAAAATTGAGTAAGCCGTTTTTGAGTTTGTGCGCGTGGACGTTAAATGTCCACTTCCAATTTGGCATTTTTACTGGAAATTGAAGAAAAGATTCCTGTAATACCATCTGCCTTAGGTACTAAATTGCATTATAGGCAGACCAGCGATTGGAGCATACAGTCATATTTTGGCGCAAAATTAACAACTTCGGAAATTCTATGACCGGTTACGCATTTCCAGCTAAAATCTAATCAGTTCATCTCTTTCTTACAACTCATCTTTGGTCCAAATTAGAATAAAATTGAATAGGTCCTGTCCGAGTTATAGTGATTATGAAAGAAAAGATGGCCACATACACATATGCATTTTGGGGAAATAGTTAACTCAAATTCTGGCCACCCCAAAACACGTATTTCATTTATCTAAGTTTTGCACGATTACAAAATTTTCTAGGGTCTAAGAAAACAGAAATTCTAAAATTATTACTCCTACCTTGTGATGAAGTTTATCTACATCCGTTTGCCAAATAAATTTCTGGCTCTCAAATGGTTTCAAATTCGTCTTATCTTCGAGTCCTTAATTCGGTATTTTAATCTCCAAAATTTGCCATCATGCATTACTATCAAATATTATGCAATTTTGAAGTTTTAATAACACAAAAGGAATCCCTGCTTATCACCTTGTATGATAAATGGTACTAATTGGGCCAGATTGCTGAAAAACTAAAATCCTGCTGGGAATCGAGCGCAAGACCCGTGGTCATTGTGATAGGCCACTTCTCCTTGACCGAACACATGTGGAAAATATTCCAATATGTGGAGCCTATTTGGGGGAAAATGAATTAGTAAAATACTTTCTGTGTGAATGCCAGGCCTTTTCTAGAACGAGACTTGCTATACTGGATGCATGCATTCAGAGGTTAACTAATTAGGACGTAACTACGATGGTGACCATCATTAGAAGAACTAATCGTTTCGAAGAAGAGACCTAGCCTCTGAACTAAATTTTTAAGAGGAGGTATAATGGGTTGTAAGGCTCACAACTATACAGTACTATCACCTTATATGCGTCTTATTCTTTGGTGTATATAGCATTTTTTTTTCTTATATTATATATAAAGAAATCCGCGTCCATTACTTTAATAACGTGTTTAATATCTGGATTAGCTTTCGTCATTTTAAACTGCAGAAAATTTATAATCATATATTTAAGAAGAAAACGTTTTATATTCCATTTTATTAAAAAAAAAATGAAATTTCTTTTACGTATAATTATGGAAAATTATTTCTAAAAACTATATAATGGCAAGTTAATTGAATATGAGATGTTGTTCGATTCATGTTCTTCTTGGCAGCTTGATATGAGGATAGGAATTTGCATTTTGATTGTACGAAAAAAAACATATAAAACCTATAACATGAGTGTGTTTCTTTAATTTTTCTTATACAGTACAAGATTTGAAGGCTTTAAAACTCTTGTAATTAGTATTAATTATGTTCTCGATTATCATACGTATGTACCTATAAACCAATTTGAATAAAATTTTGTCTTTATATTTTTATTTAATTATAAATAATTTTTGTTTTTTAACATAATAATAATTATAAACAAGTTTAGGTTTAGTTAGACACGCGAAATTTAGAAGAAGGAAAAAAAAATAAATGAGTAGCAATTTTATGTATTTAAATATATTTAATTCAATGACAGACAAATTATGGTTATTAATTTTTATTTGAAAATTCTTATTAATTATGAGGAAAACAAGTTGGGAAAAAAAAAAGAAAAACTGGTATACTTTTGATCCCAAATAACAAAATAACAATTTCTATATTATAAATTCATTGAAAATGCATTTTTATTAAACACTATTTAATCCAATTTTTATTTTTATGGTTTTATTATAAACAAAAAAAAACAGTATCATAAAATTATACTAATTTTAAAATATATTTTTTAATTTCTTTTAGAACTATTTTTAATTGAGAATAAATTAATAAAAAAATTTTCATTTTCCATTTTTTGAATAAAATTATATAACGGACAGTATTTGTTATTCGATTTAAATTAAATACAGTCTGTTCAAGAGAGCAAGTTACGATTGTACAGAAAACTTAGACCATCCGCACACTTGAGTTAAACTAGCTAAACGAGCTAAACTGCGTGAGCTAAGTTTCTCTCTGAAACTGAAAAATTCAGAATTTCCATTGCTCGTCGTACACTTCAGCTATGAATGTCTTGACTCATTTCGAATCAATTTCGAGCAGGCTCAAATCGGCTGAACCACACAGAGATGAAATCTCAATCATATTTCGATCTGATCTTTCAAATACGCATGTAAACGAAGTAATAGACAGCGCATGTTAAAAGAGTTGAAACTAGTCCTCTTATATTTGTTCATTTTGCTTTAAATATGCACGATTTTTGTTTATTAATTTGTTGTGACTACTGTCTTGTAAAATTTTATATTAATTTTATTTTTGTTAATGAAGGGATTGGGGTACATTTTTCTAACTTTCTATCTTTACTAATACCTGCCTTTTCTCTTTTTCCCCAACCAATAATGATGTTGACTTGTTACTGTAAATTCGACGTTTAATTCTTGTGTTAAGAATGATAATAGCTGTGTTTTTTCGGGAAAAAGTACGTTTACCATCATTTTATATGGGCTTTTTTAAGCCAAATTTGTATCGATGTCTAATCTAACAACGGTTATTTAGTATACTCTATTGAAATATAGATGGCATAAATCGAAACTTTGATTGTGTTATTGCAATATTCGAAACTAATAGAAAATTTATTTGAATTTTGAATCTTACCTGATTTTGATAGATTTTTTTTTATTATTTTGATTGCTTTTTGTTTTATTTGGTTAAAAAAATACTTCAAAGAGATGTCTCGCAAAATATTATTTAACTATTTGTCTAAGGAAAAAGAGAATTTTAATTTTTTTAAACCTCAAAAAAGGTGACTGAGATTGGTTACCTGTTCCACAAAATAATTTCAGTCGTACCAACATTCGAAATTAAATGTTATAAGAACATAGATTTAAAAATCGTTTTTTTTTTAGAAAGTGGCCGACAGAATTCCCAATTCTTGTGTTAAACATATATCTGAATTGTTAAATAATCTTTAGTGTGCTTTGTCATCAACAGATTTGGGTATTTTATGATTATGTCGAATACAAATTTGAAACATCGATAGCTCCAATTCTGGAGTTTCTTTTACTCAAATTTTTACAATCAGTACAATGATTAATTATGCAGCTAAAACTAACTAAAAGGTAATCATGTTTTATGCAAAAGTCTGAATGTTCTTTTCCAATCGTTTATCAGGTAAATCAGTAGTTCCTAAACAATCTTATAAGGTATTCCGATTGGTTCAAGCCTTCACTATTAACGGGAATATGGCGAATTTCTTGATGGTTTTATTTCCTAACCGTCTTTTTAACTTTCTTCTTGAAACTACTGTATTCTAATTAATATTAAACTTTATCTAATAATTGTATACGAATATTTGCGTGTTAATAAAATTCAATTTCATTTGATTGGAAAACAGTTTTCCTAATAAAAAGAAATACAATAAATCGTTATACCAAAATATACAAGAATAGGAAATAATATATAAATTGCTTTTTCACATAGTAAAATTTCAATAAAACAGATAAAAGAAAATAAATATCCTTTTTTTTCTGTTTTTCTGTGCATGAATAAAACAAAACTTTTTCGGGTATATAAGAAGTATTATATTTAAACAACTTAAAATAATATTGATAGAAATTTCTTTTTCCTTTTTGGAAGTTCTTTCAACCCCTCAAAAAGAAAAAGGAAAAAAAAATAAATAGAAGAAAATCTTTCTTTCCAAATATGGCTCAAATTTTCCGCAACAAAATGAAGAAACGATGAAAATATATTTCGGTGAAACGAAAAACTTTTAATCTAATGAGACTCAGAAGAGCCTTTTTTCTATCATTTTATTTTTTTCTTTTTCAAGGAAGAAATGCGCATACATGAATTTTAAATCAAGAAAAAAAAATAAATTTCAATAAAAGTGGATATATACAAAACAGGAACAACAACAACAACCAACAACGCGAAAAGAGTTCCAGACAACTTACTATATAGATTCACTTAACTGGCTCACTAAATCAGTGAACTTAATAAAACTAATATCATTCGTTATTTGGTAATCGACTCTATTCTATGGTAATCGATTTAGTTAGTATATGTTGAATTTTGTTGACATCGACATGCACGAACACAGTGCTGCTGGTTCATGACTATGAGGCCGTTGATTAAATTCCAAGACATGATTTGTGTGCTATAGGGTATGTACTATATGTAACGCATAGAAATAATCATCGGAGGAAGGTTTCAAGTCTTAAGATGATATATAGATGAAGAGTTGTAATGGATTTATGCATATCCGTCAAAAAACGCGTTGTCCACGGGTGACCAGAAAATATTGTCGTTTTATTTATGTTTCCCATTTAAATCAAAAATTTGTGAAGCAATTTTATTTAAATTAATTATGTAGGTTGACTATACATAAATAAGTTATACTATGTCGAATTTTTGTAAAATCGATCCAAGACTAGTGGAATAAGAATTAATTGTAGAGAAGATAGTGTTTTATTTAGATCTACTTGATAGTCTAATTTTAATGAAATTTGCAGAATAAATTTATCCTATTAAGACCGAAATTATCTGTAATTTAAAATAAATCCAAAAAAATGAAACAAAGTTATACAGAAATAACACTGGTGGTTTTTTTGTAGAGTTAATTCATTGAAATGTACCAGGTCCGGCATTTGAAGTGCCCGGAATTAAAAATGCTGTATTTTTTTTGTCGGTTTTATTAAACTTTATGGAAATGAGAGTTTAGTTAACAGTTTACAATTATTTGAATGGTATGTAACTTCCTTTTGCCTTAACCACCAGCTTTAATCTCTCTTTAAAGTATGCACACGATGCTCGCACAGTGTTTTGGCTTAAACGGTTCCATCCATGAGTCAAATCTTTTTCACCTTATTTTCTTGTGACTCTGAAATGTTCAGAATCATCATCGGAACGTCTCTTTAACCAAACATGATCGTTTTGTTTGTTGAGAAATTGTTCAATGCAGAATGTTTTCCCACCCGAAAATAGCAAATTTAGTAAATCATCACGAGCGAGTGTATGAAGTAATTCTTTTGATTGTACAAAAAATAAGAACGCGTCTTTTCACCAACAAATAATTTTTACTGCCGACAGACAATTTGTCAAGCCATATTCGTGTGCAATTTTAGTATTGCAAGATGTGCGGTTTACATTTGGCATCGATTTGAATTAGACGGACACTTCAATTTTCGGGTCCGATCGATTTCTTAAACTACAAGTCGCATTTCTTCCATACGTCATCCAAAAATTAGCTATAGATACATTTCTTGGTTTGCATATATGTTTTCTTGTTATTATTAATCTATTTATATTAGATTCCATAAATTGAGATTTTGAAATTAATTATCAGTAACTAAAATGAATAATGTTTAAAATTCGATGAAAACAAGGAAATTACTTACCATCCGTACTAAACCGCAACTGATGTGAAGAAGTTAAATATTTGATTGAAAGTTAATTATTGAGTATCGATTACCGAATATCCTTTAAATCCAAAAAAGAGAAAATTTATATATCACGTTTCAGTTTTTAAATAGTGAAGAGGAGAGGAATGTTGCATATTTGTATGGGCTGTCCCATCTGTTTATCGTGCAAATCAATAAATTTGGACAATTTTCTTTTTTTTTGGGGAAGTTTCAATTGAAAATTAATTAAAAACACAAATCAAAAATTTTCCATTTAGATTTTTTTATTGACAAAGAAAATTATTTCAACGTTTGTTTTTTTTTTTGTTTTTTTTCATTTTTTTTTTCATTTTCTGTAATTTTTATCAATAATTCTTTTTTTTTGTTTTGTTTTGTTTTTTGCATTAGTTCACAAACAACCAAATGCATTTTTATTGCATTTTATTCATTTTTTTTTTTACTTTAATTAAATTAAATTAATTATTATTTATATCATTTACATCTTAAATAATTCTCACTTTGTTTTTCTTTTTTTGTTTTTTTTTAATTTTTTCTTTTTATTTTGTATTTATTTATTTATGTAAATATATATTTTTAATATATATATATATATATATGTGTGTGTATATTAAATTATTTATTAATTCTAATTTTGTTTTTCTTTTATTTAAAAACAAAAAAACTTTATTAAAAGTTTTTTAATTTTTTCTATAAATATGAAAAAGAAAATTCTTCTTTTTTTTAAAACTTTTTTTTTTGTAAAGAGAAGAATTTTTTTCCTTTTTGTTTTGTATTAATTATTATTTTAACACAATTTAATATTTATTTATATATATTTATATAAATAATTACTTTTCTAAAAAGAAGATCAAAACTTTTTCCAGTTCTAAAACAAAGTTGTTTTTTTTGTTACGTATTTTTAATGTTTTTTTTGTATTTTATTCCTTATAGAATAAAAATTATATTTAATTTTATTTTTAATTAATTTGTTTTGAATTTTTTTTATAATTTAATTAATTTTTTTTCTTTTAACTTACCTGACTAATTTTTTACGTATACATACTGAAGGGAGTTTTTTTTATTTCTTTTTGTATTTTTTTTTTTTAGTTTTTTTTACGTATTTTTTAAATTTTTAATAAATTATTTTCTAATTTTTTGTTCTTTTTTTTTTCTTTCCAATTAATATTAATTATTTACCTCTTTGTTTATTTACTTTTTATTTTAATGCTTTATACACAAAAAAAAAGAAAATGGGAAAACCAAAAAAATTTTCTTGTTGATTTCCTGAATAGTAGAGTATTTTTTTTTTGTTTTTTTTATTAAATTAATTTTCTTTCTCTAGTTTTTTCTTTTTAACATTATTTTATTATTTATTTAATTTTTAGTATATTTATTCAGTATACATGTAATGTATGCCATTTTGTTTTTTGTTTTTCTTTTTTTCATTTTCTTTTTATAAATATATTTTTTTTCTTGTTTTTAATATTATTAAAAAAATGTTTTTTGCACAAAATTTTTTGAATTTTTTTTTTTAATAACAAATTTTATTAAAAAACAAAAAAAAAGAAAACGAAGGCGAAATCACATGTTTAATTTATTTTTAGAAAGAATTAAAAAAAAAAAATTATTAAAAATTAAGTACAAAATTGCATTCAAAATTCAAATTGTTTTTTTCTTAAAAAATATATAAAATTAAAAAAAAAAATTAAATTAAATTAAAAGAAATCATTTTTCTTGTCACAGTTTTATTTTCTTTTTACGTATATTTTTTTTTTGTTTGTTTACATTGCAATTCGTTTTTTTAAAACTAAAAAAAAAACTACATATAAATAAATTAAAGCTATTTTATAAAAATTTTCCAAAATTTTTTTTTATAAATTAATTTTTTTTAATATTTACGTATATTTTTTTCTGACGGTACCAGTGTGTTTTTTTTTCTTCTTAAAGAAACAATTTTTTTATTCTTTAACCAAGAATATACAGTACACGTACGATATAGTGATACACTTGGAATCTTTAAATTTAACTTTGAATTTAACGCTGTTTGAGTTTATTTTTTTTTGTAGGTTCAACATTACTACGTTTTACAAAATACAGATGTGATAAAACAAAACAAAAATAATAAATGCTTTTAAAGAAGATTGCAGAAATTGAATGCATTTCCTCTTATTTATTAAGATTTGTGACGACGGATGGCTTCCTCATGTTCTTTAATTTGTTTATAATGAAATCCATATGGTTCAATTTGATTGGCTTTCACCAATTGTTCTTGTTGTTTTTTATGCAAAAATTCTTCTTCACGGGCGGCTTCTATTCTGCTGAAAATTGAACCACCACGACCTTTCCCAGCACCACATCCTAAATCACTAAGTTAGCTCATCTTATCTATTCTTAAACAACTGGGATATAAACGAGTTGTAAAATTTTGAATCGAAAACATTTTGTTTTTAATTTTTATATTATCTCTTGAAAAAGTACAATACAATGAATTTCACATCAAAGTTCGTATCATTCGTGAAATTTCGAATGCTTAAAGCACAGTAATAACTTTAAATTTTTGAGAAATTGTTACTTTGGTAGTTGTATCCATATTTAGATAATTTCAGATATCATGTAAAATGACTAACGTTCAATTCCTACCCTCTTTCGTTCCTAGCACTATATGATGAATATTCGAAGCGATGCAATTTATTTTGCATAATCTAAACATATCTGGATAGTCTCATTGAACTCGTTAGTCTGTTTTATCCTCAATATCTAGTCTAGAAAATTAAAGGAACCGGGCCAGTATTTTAGTTGGCATTACTTTCCTCTTTATACTTTCTTTAGCCGAATGAAAATGAAAGTCCTCGCAATTGTGAATGGATTTGATTTCAAATAGTTCACTATATCGTGCATGTACTGTAATTTAAAATAATTTTATATTGATTTTTTTTTTTGTAAATTAAATTATTGCTTTTAATTTTTCATGTAATTTATTTGCATTACATTTGCAAATTCTTTTCCAAATTAAATATCTAAATACAATGAGATCTCTTTAAAATGGACAAGCCTTTATTACGCGAACGGCGCTTCAAGTGACCATTTCGTTAAAGAGAAATCTCACTGAGTATTGCGTTGTAACGGAAAATAATGTTTTATTTTTAAACTTCTTTCTTTTTTTTTGGTTTAATTTTAAAGAAATCTTTTTTTTATTTTAGTATAAAATGAATTAAAAATAAAGAATAAATTGGCGGAATAAATAAACTACATAAAAACTGAGCAGGAAATTAATAAAATTTAAATTTGATTTTATGCTTTTTGAAAATTTAAATTATTTTAAAAGGAAAAATTAACAAAGTAACAAAAAAAGTTTATTTTAGAAAGAATGGAAAATTAAATTAACAAATTTTTTTTTTATAAATAAATTAATTTTTTTCTTAAAAAAATTGTTCTTAGTTATTTGTTTTTTTTTTATATTTAAATTTATTTATTTTGTTTTGTTAATTATTTACATGAACGTTGTTTATTTTTTGTTTTTTTTTGGTACCCTATTTTGTACAACAATTTTGCTTTTTTTCTTTTAAATTTTCTTATTTTTTCAAAATATTGTTTTTTATTTTTTTAGAAGAAATAAATTTATCTTCAATCGAGCATATTTAGGAAGGAGTTTTTTTTTACTTTATATAAATTTATAAATTAGTTGTTGAATATTTAAGACAATCTTTTTGTTTAATAATGAACTAATGACTATCAAAAAGGATATATAAATGAAAAGTTACATTTCCGACATGTAAAAATTGTGACAGACAAATATGGTAGGATATCTGAGATGTCAAAGATTCTACTCCATCATGAATAAAATGTATAAATTCAGGAACTATGAACGAATTCAAGTGCATTTACATGCTTATTATGCGCCCAGTCATAGCGATCATAACATAGCGTAACTGTCATAACTTTTATTTAAAGACCAATTCATATTCTGACGCGCTTATAACTCACAATTGTCATAAGTTATCACAAGTTCTGACCGAAAATGTTTTACATCACAAGGAAATTTTATGTGTTCTCTCATTGATTTAATTGATAAATATGGAATAATTTCCAGCATTTTTTTAAACACACAAATAATTTTACAATAATCTAGACCTATACAAACATTTTCAAGATCATTTCTCAAACAACCATGATAACCCGCTCGAATAATAACAGTTTAAACTGTTATAAATTCATATTTTGGACATAATTATGACACGTCTGCCAGAATATGACTTTTGCCAGCAGTCATAATATTTGTAAGAATCTAGATAAAATAAACAAGTCTGTCATAACTATTAGAAAATGTCTAATTTAAAAGACAAAAACATAGAAACAACTGACTAAACGTAATTAGGTAGAACAAAATCTTTTAGAAGTGTTTTTAATTGAGAGCGATTCATGAATGTCTGCAAATTTCTTAGATCTGGTACTCTAGCAACTGATGTACGTTATTATTTCCTATTTGCTGTTGAGAAATATAACCCTTCATAATTAAAACAGGGAATTAGTTTTAGTTTTTCTTTTTTTTTGTGTAATAAGAAATACTTCGATTTGCCAATTATTGTTGTATCCAAGAAAGAATATCGAAGTTTTTTCTCGAACCAATTACGGAATTACCAAAAAATCTCGTTTTTTAACAAAATATTTAATAAAACAGGAAGAAAAAAACAAAAATTTAACAAACATAAACGAAATGATTGACAAAATAATAAAACTGAAGAAAATTAACTTGTTATACAAATAAAAACAAAACTATTATAAAAAAAAACAAAAAAAACAAAAATAAGGAAACGCTGTCTTAAATATTAATATTAGCACAGACACTCTTCATCTTATCTCTAAACCATTTGTTTTTTAAAATTATTTTTACTTTAATTAATTATTATTTTTTATGACACAATTTTGTGCAAATCGAAGCCACATACACACTCAATATCTTAGCGTTTTGTTTTTTGTTTTTTTAATCATCTAAGTTTTATTTATTTATTTAGTTTTATGAAAATATCGCAAATTTTTTTACTTTTTTTTTTGTTTTATAATTAATTTTCATTTTGTAAATTAATTAATTTTAATTTTTTTTTTTATAGTACAAAGTTATTTTTAATGAGTTTTTATAAATTAAATATTATTACAAGTATTATTATTATTATTTAATTATTAGTATTAATTTTAATAGTATACGCGCAGTCACTTAAATCAGTAGACAAACATATTGTTTTTGTTTTTAAATATACTTTATTTCTTTAATTACGTATTTTAAGTTTCTTTTTCTTTTTTCTTTTACTTAATTTATACTCGTATAACAAATTCTCCAAAAAAAAGACTAAATAAAAACAAAAAAAGAAAAAAAAAATAATAATTTTAATATCTAAAAAAGTATATATTTCTTTTTTTTTTTTTAATTTGATTTAATTAATTAAATAATTTAATAATTTTTTAGAAAAATAAAACAATAAAAAAAAACATAGTTTTTGTTGACCTAATTTTGATCGGATATGACTTGCGCCGCTTGTGCTGCGGCCGCTGCTGCTGCCGCTGCCTTTTGTGCTTGGGCTTGTTTCTCTTGTTCATTTAATTCTTTAATTGCTTGAATTTCTTTTTTTAATTTCATTCGACGATTTTGAAACCAAATTTTTATTTGTCTTTCAGTTAAACATAATGCATGTGCCATTTCGATTCGTCGCCTTCTTGTTAGATAATGATTTGTATGAAATTCTTTTTCCAATTCCAATGTTTGATATCGTGTATACGTTTGACGGCCTCGTCTACGTAATCCATTTGTACCTAAGTAAATATAAGAAAATGTATATAAGTTGAAAATAATATTATAATAGTAAGTTTTACAAAAAAAAATTAAGAAAAATTATAAATATCGTTCACAAATGCCACATTTATAAGTAAATATCACTTACTTCGAGCGAATGTTATCTAAAACAAAGAAGAAGAAATACAAATCTCTTGAATCCTTCATTATTATAATTCTTTAAAAAACGAAGATTTATTTTTATAGATTTACCAAATCGATGACCATGCATGCACGGGTAATTATTCGTTGATCGTATCATTTTTAATTTCGAACACCTTGCCATATCGTAACATCGTAAGACTTTTTCTTTATAGATTTTTAAAAGACTGTATATTTGCCCACAGGCCTGGTAATTTTTTCGCAAGAAAAATACGGAAGCAGATCTTCTAAATCGATACGGAAACATTTACTTGGTTTACATGATGTCTTCAAGTCGACTACAATCTAAAAAAACGTACATGTAAACCTGGATCGTATTGAATTCGACTTGAGTCCATATCATCTTTCTAATCCATGCATACGCAGAACGACTTGTTTGCAAGCGTCTGTCAATTTGAAGCTGGTTTCAAGTCGATTTGAAGTCAATCTTTCAATCTGGTAAAGCTAAAAAACTCGGATTAAGTTTGAAGTCAATCTCAAGTCAATTTTCAAGTCGCCATTTAAACCAATTAATGGAATCATATAACAAGAGAAGTCCTTATGAATAAATAAGAACTGCAATATTTAATTCGTCTAATAATCGTGGGACTCGTATTTTTGTCCATCTAAGTCGTTACTGTAATGTGTAAACTTCAATTCACTGGATACTCATTTCTTGGATGTTCTATCGCGTTAACTTGAATAGCGAAGACGGAAACCCTATTATGTACCCCTTTTTCTTAAATAAATCTTTTTTTTAATTTTCATAATATATAAAATACAAGATAACAAAAGTTTTAAATAATACATATTTTTTTTTTCTTTCAATTTCAATTCGATAAAAATAATTAACTTTTTTTTTCCTCGATCGAAATTTAATTTAAACTCATAAATCGTTTAGCATTAAATAATAAATCAATGTCGGTGAATATTATCAGCGTTCAATATCTTTCTGTACTCGGTCTACACACTTGAATAATATATGTTTTCATTATATATAAATAAAAAAAAAGAGTTGAAAAACTCGTCTCTCACCTCACTCGTGTACATGTAATCTTATTCACACCGTCAAATAGGTATATATTATGGTTTATTTTGCAATCATATGAATGTGTTTTATTTCGTATATTAAAAATACATTTATAATATCAGCATGAATCGCGAATCTAATAACTAATAACGCCCATCGATCTACACGATTGACTTTATTGGGTGATTATTGTGAAAAAGTAAAAGCACTTTTATTTAGATGTGTGAATTAATATTTCATTCATTTTGAATTCAATTTCAAGAAGAGGCTACGTTTGACTATCATGATCAATGGAATCATTAAAAAATACTTTATTAAAACCATAATATGAATATAATCTTTTATATTTATTCAATTGCTCAAGGTATATACTTAAATATTATAGTTTTTCATTTCAATTATATCATTTAATTTCTTGTCTATATTTAATTTTTTAAATGAGACCAGGATAGGTAGAGTAGGGTATTTGCAGGCCAATTATTATCCCTAGGAGACCAAGAATACTCCTGCTAGAATGAGTATTCTATGCCACTTCGAAGTATTTAATTTTCCCAATGAAATATCAAATGACCGACTGAAGCAGCTACCTAGGATGTTGTTGCGAATTCAATAGAGAGCTAAGCATTCACACAAGCTATCATGGTAATTTTTTTTTGAAATAAAAATTGTTCTTCAGTCTCTCCTATTTATTTAATAGTTTTTCTTTTATATTAAAATGAAAGGAATTGATAAATGTCTTTATCATATTCATATAAGTTAAAGCCGAAAGGCATAAATTTTGATCTTGTATGCGGGTTCTTTCAACCGAGTGGTATTTTCATTTTTTTTTTCATTTTTATTAATTAAAACTGGTTAAGCTTAATCTACTGTAATTTATTATGTAATTCATGGAGCATATATTTATATAGAAAAATTTTTGCATTAGAAATACTGGCAACATACAAATTCATATTCAATTATAGGAAAAATAATTTATCGATTCATTAAACTAACTTATTGAGTTCATATATATTACACCTTATTACTTTTTAAACTGTATCAACTTCTAAACTTCTAAAGAGTTATGCAGCTCTATTGAAATATATACGATATATGTAGATATGTATATAAATGGGAATATATCGGGTGTCTCAATAATAGACCCAGATATAAATTTCGCACTATTTTTGTTTCATTAAGTTGACAATACTGAAATCTTGAAATCTTTCATCTGCCATTGTTGCTATTAATAGTCATCGAACTCTGCACGAAAGGACAACATTATTATTGACCGATTGTCAAGTTTCGAGCGCCTACTGTGGTTAAAGAGACAATTCAACAAAATCCAAATCCTGGGTTTCTTTCGGAGCACTCTTTATTAAATTTATTATTAAATTCCTCGTCGAATGAGGTTTGGATCATACCTGTAGGCTCCAGAATACCTGGGATATACGTATATCTTCATGCTAGAGAATTTTTGTATTTCCTGTCCTCAAAAGGAATATTTTTGAAAGCACCGAATGGCATTTAATTCGTTATTAAATTGATCGTCGAATGAGGTATGGATTGTATCCATAGGATGCAGAATACCCAAGGTATATACATATTTCAAGTTACGCAAATTAAATCTGCTGCTATTAGTGGGACACCCTATATATATCGCGTCGATATTTTTTGATATATAAATAAAAGGTTTTTTTTTCAAAAACACAGGAAGTTTGAAATAAAGAAACTTAACCAATTAAATTTGATGGAAAGAAATCAAAAAAAAAAGAAAAATCCGCGAAAAAACTAGTCAGTTATATTTTCGATACGGAAAAAAAAATCCTGTTTTACCTTTTAGTATCTATTGTAAATAAAAACAACGATAAACCTTTTCAGTACATAAAATATCTATACAAGTCCACATTGACACTATCGTTTTATATGTGAATACGAATCCAGAAAAAAAAAAGTTTTTCTCCTTCCTTATATGGGAAAAAAAGCTGTATTTTAAAATGAATTTGAAAACTTTTTCTGTGTGTATATATTTGTCCTATAATACAATTTTGCAGTTCACTTACACGTCTCCTCTTTCAAAAAAATATAGAAGAATTTTTCGCGGATATTTTTCAGCATATGTGTTCTGTGCACATTGAATATATTTATTATCTTTCTTCGGGGTCTTATATATGGACTGGATCCAAACTTATTTATATATACATGTATACGAAAAATATTATAAAGGAATTTCATGTTGTATATTCCTGCTGGATTAAAGAAAGCGCTTATCGAAGCGCATAAAAGCAAGGAGACAAAATACTATATGTATATATATATATACAAATGGAACAGCAACCAAAAAAAAAAAGAATATATATACTTAAATGAAATTCCCTTTGGAAACCGCATATTGGGAACACTTTTCTTATAGAATTTTTGCGTGTTCATGAAGAACCTGATCTTGAATATTTTCTTCTTATTTTATTATACCTATATTGTTTATTTTATTTTATTTTTTTTACTTACTCTTATGTTGACGTTCTTGGCATTTCTTGGCATTTTTATTTTATTTGGTATGCTCTTCTTTTTTTGGCTAAACAAAACTGAAACATTGTTGATACGGGGATACAAGATTTGTAAGGTTATAATGTTTTCTTTTCTTTAGTTTTAAACAATAAAAATTAGATTCATATTAAAAATTGCACTTAATTTGTACAATTACCTCATAAAAATCAAACTAGTGATTATTAATAAAATTGATTCAAATAATCTCACTTAAATGGCGTGTTATTATTATAGACGAAGAAACCATTTTAATAGACCATTTTCCATTCGCTTCTATATTAAATTTCCCCCCTCCCCATCCTCATATATACGCGAAACACTTAAAGTATTCATATTACATGATCCGTTGAATCGTCTCCCTAAGGGAAGTACCTTCTTAGGTATTCAAAGCACCTAATTTACAATTATCAAAAAATATTATAAGAACATATAACCTCCCCTTAAAAATTTTATTTTTAATCTGAAATTTATTTCATAAAGTTTATAACTCATAATTTTAAATGTTTTTTTTTTCGTTTTTGTTTTGGGCAAGAGTAAAGATACGAACCCGGAGAATAAAGGTAATAGTAGTAGTAGTAGTCGTATACTAGGTCTCTCTACATAATTTCTTATTATCCCAATCTTCATTTTCCTCTAACTTAAAATTTTTCAAAGTACTCGACCTTTTTATATATATATATATATATATATATAGATGAAAATTCCACCCATCCTGAATTTCTCATACTTCCTCTTTTTTACAGGTTACCCTTCGACTTTATCGCACATTCTTCTTTTTGTATTTTATATATATTTTCCTATAGTCTCACAAAAGTCCATGAATCCTGGAAAAAGAATGTTTTTGTAGAAGTGTCGCGCATTTTCCTTTAGTCATATATAAGTACATATATATACATATATATGAAAAATATACTAACTCTCAACGTTTTAATAAACTGTATTCCTTACAGAATGTAACACCCAAACAGTATATCAGTATATAGACTATATTTTCCATCAAAGAAAACACAAAAATTCCTTTTTAAATGGAAAAAGGGAGAACAAGGACAATTCTTTTTCCTTAAATTCTTATATACTATATTGGGAAAATGTTGACACCGCGTGGCTTGTTTTTTTTTCGGTGTGTATACAAAAGAAGACCTATTGCAGTAAATTTCCCTATTTGAATTCTACTCAAATTCTATTTTAATTACTTATCTTATTTATCACTATTTTGGATTTTTTTTTGCTTTTGGTTGTTAATATACTACCTATATATTTTGCAGAACGTTTTCAATATGGCAAGAAAATGTATATATATATATAAATATATGAAAATCTTAAAAGGACGGTGAAGCCAATTAAAGCCATGACATAAATCCAGCTGAGACTTGTATTGGGTGTTTCCGAGTCTTTGGTTTTAAATTACGTTCATTGAAGTGGTTAACTATGTTTATGAATAAAAAAAAAATTCTCCCTCTACACACCCGTCTCTGATATATGTACCAAGGATGTGCTGTGTGTCTCTAGAACTAACCGTCTTCAGTTTTTTATTTAGCTACTTAAAGGAACAGCAACAATTTTGTTCTTTTTTTTCCTTCGTTATTTTTTTTATTTCAAAAATATCTATTTTAAAAAGAAATTTACTCTCATTAAATATCCTTTGAAAATTATAAAAATTTGTAAATAATTAAAAACAGATTAAAAATAGAGAAATATGATTCCAAAAGGGTTTATTAGTATTCGAATAAATTAAAGGTAAAAAGAAGGACAAAAAAATCAGTAAAGTCTTATAACGAATTCGTCTCGAATTTTTTGTATAGCAAAACAGTTTCTATAAAAACCCAGCAAAAAGAAATCCCATTAGACCCTATAATTTTCGGTAAGGGCAGTCTTTCCTTTATTCAATAAACTGGAAGTTAGCCCTTGTTTACAAATGACATTTATCCACCGAATAAAATTCTCTGACACTTGATATAAATTTCTTTTTTTTATTTATATTATAACAGAATTTCTACATATTTATTCCGCTTTTGGAATCAGTCAGCTATTTCATATTCAAACATTCAAACGTTATATCATAAAAATCAATAATTTTAACTTTTCTAGTTAATTTGAAATCTTTTAATTAAGACGTTTATTTTGTTCAATGAATAAATTATTAAAAAATTATGTTAATATTGTTGATTATAAATTATTTATTAATTATTAAAAATTAAAAATGCATAAAATCAACCAATTTGAAAATTAATAAGTACTTCGTGTTTTTTTGTTTTATACGTTCCGGTTTTGTTTTATTGAAATAATTATAAATATGATTAAATATGCTTTTTTGGAGAAAAAAAAATAATGATGAAAATAAAGCCAAAATATTTACGTGCCTGGTTATTTGCGAATTCTTTTTATAATTTTCAATTTTTAAAAGAATGAAAAGACGAAAAAACATGTTAACCTTTTTTTTTTTTAATTTTAAACGTTCCGAAAAACCAGATCCATTAATAATACTTTTGAAACCAATCATATCAGATAATTTAGCTGATCAAAAAAAACCAGTCAAAAATTTCTATATGATCAAAAGTGCACGCATAAATTCATTATATATGCAATTACTTCAAACCAATTGGGCGAGTCGCGATCACTATATAAATTCCATTCGTTCCTTTTCATCAATATACACACGGCACCGCACGGCTATACATTAATTTGATGCACTTTTCGGAACGAGTTAACCCGGTTTCGTCTTTTGCTTTTTCTGCAAAAACAACATAAAATATTCGAAGCATATAAATCTGGTGGAGGATCACTTATATAAGAACAAAATTAGATTGAACATTTTTCTTTTCTCTGATGTATAACTTTTGAACAGGTTATTGAATCGTTCTCATATATATAAATATATAGCATATAAATGTACATATGCGTACATACTTGATAACAATACGAAAGTATATCCAATGAAACGCATTCACACAGCAATTTAATTAAAATGATGATACTAAAATATGTTATCTTTAAGAAAAGGACCTTACAAAAAAAAAAAAAAAAAGAAAACAACAACAAACGACGAGAAAAAGTAAAATAAGGGTCTCTTAAATACATAAACGCATAAATATATTTAATACATAAGTCAATCTTGGGAAAATATATATATCTATATATATAAATTTAAGAAATATCTTCGGGGGCTAGTATGGATAGAAGATGGAACCAGAAAGAAAATCACTTCTTTTGCATCCAAAAACCAAAAAAAAAAAAAAAAAGAATTTATGCTGAGAAAGTATAAACGAAAAGTTTCCACCCTGAAGCAAAGAAAAAAAAACGAAAAGAACGTCCAGTCTTTGTTAAATGAGGGATGAAATTGGAAATGTATTGTTTTTTATGCGAATTGGGAGGTTATTTTGTTGGATCCTTCGATATTTATGGAACCATATATCGAATATTGGACTTTATCCTTCTGATATGTCTTCGTAGTTTCATTTTTTCTCTCTCGACCTTATCAAGGGATAGAATGTTTTTATTTTATATACGTACATATATATTTGTATAGCAAGGAACAGGATTTCATAATTTCCCTGAAATATAATAAAACGAATCATATATTGAATTGTTTTCGAAGTTGTTTCACTTATTATAAAAGTACTTGATAGTAAATAAAAACTATTTCTTTTTTAAGAAATGACTTAATCAAATTAGTTTTATGTACTGAACTTGAAATTTGTTTAGATTTAATAATAAAATTTTTCATGCGCAATCTGATTTCTGAAACATTATCCTTTTTCATTATGGATACTATAAAAAAAGGATAATTAGGTATAATTTATGTATAAGAACACTTTATTTTTCAAAAAAAAAAAAAAAAAAAAACACATATAAGAAGAGATAAAGAAAATTCTATTTCATTTTAAGACGGAATATTATATAATAAAAAAAAAGGAAAGCATAATAAAACAATATAATAGAAATTAAACCTTTCAATATTACAAAAAATAATACATGAAGAGAAAAAAGGAAAGAAGAAAATTTTGGTTTCCTTAAATCACTTCATAAATATAGCCAAGGCTGTTAATTAGTATTATAAAAGCTGTACTTAAGTGGTTCCACCATACAAATAAATCTTATAGTAATTTCCTATGGTGAAAGAATATCCTTATTGTTTTTTATTTCTTATTCTTTTCTTTTTTTTTCTTCCAACAACATTTCTTCACCTTATTTTATTTAGTTTTTTTTTCTCACTTGTTTTATTCTTTCACAAACTCTTTTTTTCCTTATTATACTTGCAGGAACTTGGAGTGTACATCTTTAAGAAATATATATTAAATTCCAGTGTATATAATTCATTTTTCTAACATTAAAACATATAAAATACATTTTGAACATTATATATGATCCTTTTCTTTTGTTAATTTCTCATTAGACACGCTGCTACATAACTTTTATTTCATTCAAAATTGCTACATATATATATATTGTTGTATTCTACTTTCTTTTCACATATATTTGTATATATAGTGTACCTACGAGTATCGCGTACATAAGAGTATCTTTATACTCATGACCTCTACTCTTAAAGTGCACTCATATTATATATAGGTATTTTTGGTACTTGGCAAAAATACAAACCAAACCAACAAGTCACAAAAAGGGCGCTACATGGTTAAGTTTATTAGAAGAATGCGAAAACTTGTGTACTACATAACAGTATGTATCAAATAATTTATGTTCTCGCAACTATAATTCAAACCACCCCCTCTAACATGTTATTGTATATACCCCATCTATTTTATTCAACTTGTAACCCTTCATCTTACTCATCTCTATAGAAAATATGGTTTAGAATGTTGTATGTTAGTTATTAAAGCAAGGTATTTTATTTATAGATTTATTTATATTTATAATGAACTTGTAAAGTAATTATATATATATATATATGAATTTCTTCTTTCTCCATTTATATGCACAACTAAATATCATTAGGGATGAGAGTTTAATTATTTGTCACACAGAAATACTGTGTAAAATATATATAACAAAAATATTGAATAGATGTATATAGGAAGTTGTTCTTTGCATTCGGATATCTTTTGTCATTCACTTTATATATTGTATAAAACAAAATCAAATTAAAAGTACACACAAATTCGAGACGAGACAAAAAGTAGCCAACTTAAACACTACCCTATATACCCTTATTCTACTCTTTGTAGGATAAGTTACGCTTTTTCTGGGTAATTTACTCTCAGTTGAATTATGTTTATCAATTGTTTTTATATGCTCGTTTTTGTAACGGAAAAAAGGAAAGTCTTATTATTTTCTCGCGCCTTTTCCTTAGACCTGAAATGAAGTTCATTTTTTTCAAGAGTGTATCATTCTGTGACGATTTAGATACTTTTCAAGTTTATGTATAGAGCTTCATTTAAGAAGAAAAGAAATCACAATTTTTTTGGTATAAAAAGGTCTACACTTCACTTCGATTTTATTTTATGTAATTTAAAATATTTTTTATTCAATGTTTTTTTTATATATCTAAAAGTTTTTTATAAGAAATTTGTAAGGAAATAAATTTTGTAAGCTTTTAAAAACGAAAAATAAAAGATCTAATAAGAAAAGAGCGTACGCAGGCACGTAGGGAAGGACTAGATCATCCTTAATATCTTGAAGAACTACTTAGATAGAAATCCATAAGCCCTTTATTAGTAAAACAGTCGATTTCCTTCTACACCCTTAAATATAAGTTCCACATATTACTTCAAGGAGATATTGTGCACTGCGTTACGGCGGACATGATGACCGTTCATTGCACTGGGTCATATAAGTATACGTGTCTAATTAACTTCATAAAATACTCGTTAATAAAAGAAGAAAAACCTAGTTTTTGTGAGACATATAAGAAGCATTTTTATTGTTTTGAATAACTTCCATTAAAACCATAATTATAAAATTCTTCGGCTCACTAAAAATTTGTTTGGCTATAATATGAGAACGAAAAAAAACGTATACTATGAAAAATATAATTTCCATTAAGAATTTCTTCATAAATATATTATATTTTATTATATACAATATATATAGCCTCTTTTGGGGTGGGTGTATAAAAGCATATCAGAAGAAAATAATACAAGAGTTTGTATATAAGTTAAATGGGAATTTTTTTTGTAGGTATGATATTATATACCCGCACAATATCCTGCGTAAAAGTGGTGACGGGAAAATATATACTATATATATGGTGATATGAAAATTCCCTATACTTCGCAAAATTGCGTACATACTTTAGGCTCTGTTGTACTTATATACATATATATATATTTTGATGTTTTCTGAATAATTTTTCTTTCCAATAATGTTACACAAGGGAGACATTTCGATGAATTATTTCCGTCACATGTTTTTGGCTGTGTATTATACACTTATTTTTTTTCTTTTCTTATTTTCATGTCATGATCTTTTCGGGACACCTAAAAAAAAAAAAAAAGCTTTAAGTTTCACCGCATTTATAATATGATAAACGCGTATATATACCTTATCATACTTCTTATACATATTTTGGCTGTATTTTTTTACTTGTTTGGCAGAAGGACATCTTGGGAAAACATATTTGATTTATAAACATTCACGAAAAAACAAAAAACCGATATAAATTCCAAAGATATTATTTTTATATCGAAAATATGGATTAATAAACTTATAAGTATTTATATTTGTATATGAAAAGAAAAAAATCCCTAATGCATATATCATGTATATAGCTGCTGTACTTTATATAGAGTTCTTTTCTTATCCCTAAATTAAATATAAGAACTTCATATATATATATGAATGATATCACATAAAACACGTTCAAGCTGTTTATCATTTTAGGACATCTTTTCCTTGTAAACTAATATTATACGACTTAATTTCTTAGATGATTCTTATTTATGGTAGCTCCTCTAGAAAATATGTGTATAAATACTTCTATATTTTTACTCACTCTCCAAGAGATGATAATTTTTTTTCTTTTTTTTTCGTAATTCTTGTAATTAGAATGTTAAAAACTATATATATGAATATGAATATGGTAAAAAAAAATTTTTTTTCTTTTTAAAAAACATCAAAAAATGTCACATTTTTTATTATTTATTATCTCCTGTTTCGACGAGAAGATGTATCTTTTTTTCGTGCATATATATTCGATGCTTTTAAAGAAGACAAAAAACATGTCCGTTTAGTGATGAAAAACCAAGAAAAAATAAAAAGGTCTACTAAACATGTTTTTTTCATAAGAAATAATTTTAATTAATTTGATTTTAAGAAACAGATGAAATTCATTATGAATTTCACTTTTTCGTGTGAATAGAATTTTCAAAGAAAATACATATACTAAAGGTACCTAGCAACATTATTAATAATAATATACAAACCAATAAAATCTATTTTCTTAGAGAATATATAATCATATTTATATTAATTAATTACGTTCGTTCGTCAACACCTTTTCAATGAAGATCATCAGACTCAGGCTTGTTATAAAGCTTTGATACAATCTTAAATATGGTAAACTTTATATAAACTATAGAGATATTATCATATATACAATATTATAATAAAATATTCATCTACCTATAGTGTAGGTTCTACAATATCGTTTAAAATATGAGAACAAACAAAGACACAAAAATATATAGAGAGTATACAAAATATAATTTCATATATGTAGTAACACCATGAAAACGTTAATCTTGCAAATCCAAGTGCTGTATGCGGTATTATGCGAAAATTTATCTGATTTAACACCTAATATACAATAACTTAGTATGCACAGAATTCTGCACATACGTATATATATATATATATTGTATAGAACAATTCGTATTCTATAGATAGGTATGTTATATAGGATATCATACAGTGAACATTGTACTTTCTACGTATATACTTGTGATTGTTTTATATTTTAATATTTTCATAGATATACTTTTTTTTTTTTTTTTGTTATATTTATGCAGTTTTATAAGCGCATATGAAGTAACTAAATCAAGTAGCACAATGAGTTATATTTTTTTAATACAAAGACAATAGATGAAAAGGGTTAAAATTATGAATTTATTATATAAGTACTAGTAAAAAACTATAATAATATTTTTCAAGATGAATTAGTTTTCTTATTTTTATCTGTTATACTATTATCTAATACACAATTGACGACATAACAAAAATGTGTCTCGGATATTAAACATAAATATTTTTTTTTTCTATGACTTTCTTTTTCCGGTACATAATATCACATATTATCTACATTTTGAACATGTTTCTTAAAATCTTTTTTTTTTTCTGCATCATTAGATATATTCCTAGACATGTAAAATTTTCCATGTTTTGTAATATGAAAATCAAGATAAAATTCTCGAAAGAAAAATAATGTTAAAACATTTGTTAATATAACTTCCGTAAGTACTTTTTTTTTTTGGGGGGGCGAAACAGTTCATGACAATATTATAGATAATAAATATTTAGTTAATAAATAATGTATAAATATGGGACACGATACAAATCAAATATTTCAAATCAAGCAAAAAATTTCATTTTCTTTGATTTTAGGGAAACAAAAAACATTGCCTCCATATAATTTCCATCCCTAATTATTATTATAAAACATGTATATATGTTATATACATATATTGATACTCTCTAGAGTCTATGAGTTCATGTAATATATACATTATAAATGGTGCACATTAGAAGGTTTATATTGTTTTCCCATAAAACCGAAAAGTAACAAACAATAACTATCACTGAGGAATATATATTCAGTATATTTTATACCAAAATGAATAAAATCTACATTATAAAATATAATCTTATGTGATTTTCCAATATACTCGGATTATATATGTATTTAATAATGTTTCGAGCACATACTGTCCTGATAATATACGATATTTGAATTTTCGATGAACTTTATTGGTCATCCGGGAATTCAAAAACCAAAGTGTATATATATGTACTATAGCTACATGTATATAGAATTGATTTTTGGGATAATTTTCATATAAATAATATACATAGAAACTTCTTATATTATTAGTCACATATGACCGTTTATTATTAAACAAAAAAAAGAAGGAAGAATTAAAATATTATTTAACTCTCGAAGTTATTTCTAAATTTTTCTTCAGGAACAAATTGTATTCTTAAAACTTGTATGCAAATCTTTCAATATAAATTTATTTTAATTAAAAAAGAAAATAAAAATAGGGGAAAATATTTGTCATTAAAATTTTTTAAATAAAATACGAATTTTCTTTTATTATTGTTTTGTTTGTCCTTTATTTTAGGCATCTCTAAATAGTATATAGAATTCCCTTTGGAATTCTTTTAAGAAACATTCTTTTTTCTTTCACATTCATTAAGATGGAAAAGAAAAAAAGAAACGAAAATGATTTTGTTTTAAGGCGAATATAAGAAACAAAAAATATATCTTCTAAGATAAACTCTTATTTTAAAGAAGAAAAATTAAAGACAAAAATATATATATATATATATATCCGCGGATAATATTTATGACAAAATTACACAAGTCACGTGTTAAAATAGACTAAAAATCTTAGGGTTTCCCTATGAAAACAGTTTGTACTTTGTAATTATATATATATATATATGTATTCAAAGGTAATAAATTAAGTCGCTATAATTAGGGTTTACCTCTTGGTACCCCCGCTCTAAAAAAAAAAGAAAAAAAGAAGAAAAAAAATTAGAAGAATAATTCAAGTTTCACACGTAGATAAAAAGTTTTAAAGAAGAGATAATTAGATTTTTTTTATGGTTATATAAAATTTTTTGTCGAAAAAAGTTAATTATTTGAATAATTTCGAGATTGCTTTTCATTCTAGAAAAAGTTCGAATCGAATAAAATCGAATTTTACATTAAAAATTGAAGAAATTAAGAAGGAATGCACTTTCAGATGCTCGTTTTTTTTTGTTGGGATTTGTGATAAACAGGAAAATCTTCTAGTATTTAAGGTTTTCCTTTATATATGTTTCAAATATTTGAATAATTTATCCTTTTTATTATTTTAACATAAAACTTGGATTTTCCCAACTACCGCACAGAAAAGAAACATTAGTCAATTCAACTAATATACTGATAATGAGCACTAATAACTTTGATAATATCTATTTTACTATTATTGGAAATTTGGAATGAAGATTAGTTTATATTAAATTAGATCAAAAATCTAAAGTTTTGGTTGAATCTATATACCATTTTCTAATAGTTCAGGATGTCCAATACAAAAAAACACAGAAAACACACGGAGCGATTAAAATCACGAGATTAAATAAAGATAAAAACGTTATTTTCTACATATGCGGCTTAATTTACAATTACTTCACTGCATTTACCGAAAACGGTTAAATAGTTCAAATATAAATTTAGTCACTAGTATTATATTTAAATATACCCTATTAGGCAGTGTCTAAATTTTTACAGTAATTAAATACTTCAACTAATTCTTAAGATGAAAATAAACATTTTATTAAAACTACTAAGTGGGGGGGAACATGGTTTCTTTTTTTTTATCCAATTGCATTTAAAGATAATATTAAAATTTATACTAATAATTTTATACCATTGTTAGAGAGACCGAAAAACTGAAGAATTGAGAAAGTTCAAATATATTTGGGGCACGAACTCAGCATTTCTCATTACTAAACAGTATGTTTTCCAAAACTGCGACGCTTCTTATACAAGTAATTCAGATTCGTGGCTATATACAATATAATAGTCATGAGAAAACATACAGGAAATATACTAATAAATTAGTAAAAACTGCGAATTGGCCAGTATCTCTAATCAAAATCAGCTAATATCATTATAGTGATATAAAGGGATGCTTCAATCGATGTGCAGTCTAATGAAATTTTGCAGGTAAATTAAATGCTTTGAAGAGGAATACGTTTCCCAATAGGGTAACTCTTGGTCTCGTAGGGATCACAATGGGCCCATAAGGTGCCTAGCGTTGTACATAGTACCCCTACTCTGCCTACCTACCTAATTTATTAGTTGAATTCTTAAATCTTATTACAACTAATTAGATTTCATTGAAAATACTAATACTAATATTCCAAGATTTAGTTAAAAATACTAATTATTTATGTCACCGCAATGTTCCTACTATAGTCGGTGGCAATTTACTACTAAATAACAATTACTAAAAATGTTAGCTATGTTAACAAATGAACATCTCAGCTCCTTTTGCATATTCCCCATTTGACGTCATTTTCAAATCTGACTGCTCTAATTGGAATATACGATAGAATCATTCGTTATAAACATGTACAGCATGTTCCAAAATATCCAAATTCTTATTTGGTAATAATAATTTTATATAATTATTTCATATTACGATATATATATATATAAATATAGCTTGAAGCAAAATAAATATTTTAAAAATATATTAAACTTAAGCCTTCCCAAAAAAGAAAAACATATTTAATGTCAATTATTTTAAATATTAACGAAAAATCATGAAAGTACATACATATTTTTAATGTTAAAAATTATGCAGTTCAAAAAAAATTTATAAACATATAATAATTGGTTTAAATACATATTAATTTTATAAGCCAATTTTTGATGTTGCGAATATAAAACTTGATTGTTTCAAAAATTTCGGATTTTTTGTCTCCACTTTAAGCTTGTACAAATCTTATTCGTTATTATGTATATATATATATACTCATATGGCAACCGATAAAAACCAGTTTCTCTTCATTTGAACCCTTTAGGGTTTTTCTTTCTTAAGTGCAATGACTTTTAATATGCGAACATCAGACTTCCTGAAGCAAAATTGATTACATGTCCAGACTGATTGCTCATAAATTATAAAAATGCAGCATCTTTTTCTTTTTAACTCGTCGATTGATTTTTAATTAAAAAAAAGGAAAAAATTAAATATCTAGAAATATATAATAAAGTTTTACTTCCGACGTGTAATTCTGAATTAATAATTTCTATTAAGGAATTAACTAAAAATCAATTTAAATGAAGTCATTAAAGTGTTCTAAATAATAATTTTTCCATATTTTATGATATGTTCAAAATTAATAAAAAACCAAAAAAGAAAACGAGAAAGAAACCTATATAACGTCATCATTAAAAAATCAAACACCACTTAATATAAAGAAAATGGCCTTTTAAAGGGCCAAGTTTAAACGTTTTCGATTTCTTTTTATCAGATAAAACCGCGATAACTAAACCCATAGTGCATTTGTAAAGGGCGCGTGATATAATACTTTTTTTTTCTTCGTTGTCTTCAGAAAATTTTACTACACGTTAGTTAGGTACTAAAATTAATGTTTTTTTTTTATTCCGACTTAAAGCATACTTACCGACTATTTTCTTCATTTCTTTTTCATGGAAGGGTATTTTTTTTTTCTCTAAGGAACCACCATCATCAAAAAACCACCTACAATTGAATATAATACTACGAATGCATACATGTTTATAGAAATCGACTTATGCCACCCTTTTTCTACAAAACACCGTTTATACGCCACCACACAATTAAAATAAATGGCTATAATCATACCACGGCCATTGCACATCGCCCCTTTGTTGTTGTTCTTCGTTTTTTTCTTCTTATTAAGATGATATGGGATACTTCTTCAGCTTCCATTCTGCTTTCTTTCTTTTTTTTTTTTGGATGATGGTTTGGCCTTTTTTTTGCTTTTCTTTCTTTTTTCAATAGGTTATTTTTTTTACTGTATTTTTCGCCATCCCTTTTTCTTGTTTACGTTTATAATTCACTGTTTATTGGTTCCGTCTCTCTTTCCTCACTCGGAAGCCATTAAAGTCATATGTATGTACACCATTCGTCGAGAGAGAGTTGAACGATATTTATTGTTCTCATATATGTTTATGTATATCTTATTCTAGCTAATGTTATCTTATATTTTCTTTCTCATTCATACATAATAAAAAAAAATGGGGCTCTTGGGTGGTCCATCATTTTGTCAGACTTTTATTTCTTTTGTTTTTGTATTTTTTAAAGATTTTTAATCAATACTTTTTTTTAATTTTCTTTTTTTTTGTGTCTTTACTAATTTTTTGCATACTTAAAAAACTGTTTTCGTTTTTGTTATCCAAAAAAAAATTTCAAAATACAAAAAACCTGTGTTTTTTGGAAATTTTTATCGTCTTAGCTTTAAAAAACAAAAACAAAAAAACGATTTTTCATAATCTATATACTTATGAATTTTTACTCCGAATATTATGGTAAACTGAAATTTCCTGGAACATGAAACTAACTTCAGTTATATTTTTTTTTGTGTTTGGAAAATTATAAATTCTTGTTTTTAAAGAGATAGGGAGCTTAAAACAAATGATATCTTTCAAGATTCCCATTTAAAATATTTACTTTAGTCAAAACAATTTTTTTTAAAAAAATTTAATCTTCAAAATAAAAAAAAATGGCCGAAATCATATGAGAATCAAGAATCAAAAAAAATAGTAAATAAATACATTCATAAGTGCCATCTATGCCTCAAATTGTAAAATTGAATAAGTATGCTAAAAATTAATAGTGATAAATAGGATTCCTCAAATAAGCGGGCAATGTATAGTAACCGCCGATATATTTCCCAAAAAAAACACGTCTAATGTGTTCACCAGTTTTGAACCAAAACTAAACTGCGACCAAAAATTAAGTTTAAATTGATGCCAAACAGAAAAAAAACGAGAAGAATTCGAATCGAATACCGTAAAAGGACTGGAAAGAAATACCTTGAAATTAAAAAAGACAACACAAGAATTTAGGTTTCTTAAAAGGGATTTTGTTGTTTGTGCAGTTTGTATACGCGACGTTCAATTTAATTGCCATAAAATACTTCGCTAAAGTACTAAAATGTTTGAATTGAATTCTTGTATAATTATATAAGAAAAATTGTTGCGGGGTCAATGAATTAAAGTATATAAGAAATATATAAATACAAAATACTAAAGAGTATACTTTTCAATAAAGAAAAGTCTTTAATATACAAAAAAAAAATGTACATTATAAATAATATTTTATAATGAATTAGTGTCAGCTGGTGCCTTTTAATTGTTTCTAATATTTTATGTAGAAAATACTGGTTAATTAAAAAGTCTCTATTCCAGTGTCATAGAATATTTTGAAAACTCTTTTTTTTTTCTTTTGCTTCAAAACTTCACACCCTAAATTGTTTTTATTTTGTATTGTAATTTGAATTCTTTTTCTAAACATTTAAATTTTAACATTTTTAATTAATTGCTTTTCTACACCAGAAATAAGCATTTTTAGAAAAACACAAAAGTTTCAAAAACATTTGTCAATAATCATCATGAAAAATATTTTCATTTTATCTTCCTAAATATAACAACTCCTTGGAAAATATAGTATATCGAAACACCTATAGTACAAGTATATCGAGTTCGGAAATATTTGTAAGAAGGTAGAAAAATGTAGGACGTCGCACCACATACTATTTCCCGCATGAAAATTATGACATAGGATTTTCTATAGTCTACATACTACTATATTAATAGGATACGTTTATACCACAGCAATATTATATATGTATCTAGAAACTGGAATATTTTTCATGAAAGAAAAATATGGTGAAAAATAAACCCACGAGATGAACGACACCCTTTAAATTAAAGGATAAACATATATTTTCTTACTTTGACAAGGAAAAAAAAAGTTTAAAAGGGATTTTCAAGAGTTTTTTTTTATCGAAAAAGAAAAGCAAAAAATTTTCCATGAATTGAAATTCGAGGTGATTTGAAATGTTCTATAAACTTTTGTATATTTATTTAGTTTTTCTTTTTTCGTATTGTGTTATATTTTCTCTTTTCAAATATCTAAAAATGCGCGTTCAAATAAATTTCAAGGAAAATAGTAATTTTCTTAAACGTGATTTTTCTATTTATTGGGGAAGTAAAAAAAAAAAAGAAGATTTTCTTCACAAAAGTTTTAAATTTAGATCACATTTAATTTCTATATATAGGTAAGCGCGAGATTAGAGTTTTCTATGAAATGATTTATTGACTCCAGATTTCTAAAACTTAATATAGGGTTAGGGTACCTTTAATAACAAAGTCTCAAGACATTTTTGTTTCTGTTCGTTTTTAGAATAACTGAAAACTAAGACTGATATGCTAGTTGCTGAGTTGCTCGTTATTTAGGGTTTATTATCATTAATATAACATATTAAAAATAAACGGAGCTAATCTGTATATGAATTTTAATATCTATATTCACATAAAGACCATTTCAATAATTTTAATTCATTTATTAAATTGCAATCTTCATGATAAAAACTTCAAAATTCGCACTTGAAATGACATATTGCCACTAGAAGAGACTCCTTTATAAAAGGAATATGGAAATTTAATGCGGTTAATATGAATAATTTACTTAGATATGATCCCTGCAAAGACTAGCTGGGTCTTAATAAAAAAAAAAAAAAATTATTCATCTGCATTTTTATTGCTCTATATGACTTTCGTTTTTATTCTAAATTCGTATACATTCTTTTTCATTTGTCCTATAAAGTTATCCCTATATATGAAATATGTATATAGGATTAAGTAAACGACTTTATATATATGCGAAATTTAAAATTTCACACATTGCACATGCAAATCTCATCATGAAATACTCATGGCACGTCATACTGAATGGCCATTTTTATGCTTACACCCCATGACAAAAAAAAACTCATACTATATATATATATTTCCACAGATATAACATCAGTTCTTGATTCTATATAGAGTATCCACAATTTTGTACATCAGCCGCCGTTCTCATACAAACTATACCATCTCTATAGACTTAGATTAAAAGAGGATATGCGGTGACACATTATTTTCATAAACATGTTGTACATGTTAGATTGTCGAAAAATTGGAAGAAAAAACTCAAAATCAAACTAAAAAAAAATTGGGGAAAAAATGAACTCGCTAAAGAATATTTTTCCGTACAAAATAGACATTTAATTTATATATAAGAAAATATTGAACCAAAGGATTTATCTCTATTTGTGCTCTTAAGTACGTCACTGCAAAGTACGACACACAAGATAGAGATTCTATATATCAAACTATACACAAACTTTCTTTCTTATAACTATTTATATAATTTATATATATATTGAAATGCATACCCGTGAAAATAAAATTGGAATAAAACACATAGGTCACGTATTCTGAAGGGATTTTATTGCCTTCAAAATGAAGTATTTGAAAAGGGAGACCATATTTGCCAGTTCCCATCTGGAGCCAACTTTTACCCTGTTCCTCTGTTCATTTTTTTTTTTCGCCTGATCTATAATGTATATATACCTATATACCACGTATAGATAGAGCATCCCCATTGTTATCTCATGCTTTTCTTGAAAAAAAAGAAGAAAAAAGGAAATTCTTTTCCTGTCCCTCCCGTATTTACAGTTTGTGTTTGGTGTCACGAGTTATATATTTTATATATATCTATAGTTGGTGGAATTCATACTTTTTGGTGGACCATTAAATTGAATGGTGGATAAAATACAAAAAGCAAGTGTTACTAACATATAGATGCTGTTAATTTAACTTTATATATATATAACAAACCTTTTTCATAACTACGTATATATTTGAATATCTATATAGTATCTATACTATGTGAGAATAAGTATCAGAGTGCGAAAATTAGGTAAAATTATCTTCCTTTTGTTTTGTTCTTTTACAATACTGTGCAACATTGCGGAAAAAAAGGGCAAAATCTAGTGAAATTGATAAATTGTTCTGCCACAGTTTTTGTAATTAAAGGGACATATTGTGAGATTCTATTGCAATTATATTGCTTGACTTCATTGCTTCTGCATCTTATATTTATATATACATATATATATATGTATATATGTAGAGATAGAAATAAAGGTCGACATTTGTTGTTATACTAAATCGAAATAGAATTCACAAAATTATACGATAAAGATGAGAAAGGGGATGGGATAAGTTATTTATGTGATTTATAATGAACAATGCTATAAATTCCGAGCATACCATCAATTCAATTAAACTATTTGACCATTGGCATTTTATATATTGTACTATTTGGTAAACTTATATACTCGTATATAAGGAAATTGATGGTATTTTTAATAAAGATATTAAATGAAAATCCTTTAAATATATAGAATTTTTCGTTTTTCCGTTAGGTTGATTATAATTTATTACTTTTACCCATCGAAGGACCTTATATATTCTAGATTTATATCAAAAAATTTTCCAAAATTTTAAGAGTAGAAATAATTTAAATTAATATAATTAAGTTTAGACATTTGTTTATTAATTGAATTGTTCTGTATTTAGTCTTCTTGATGAATTATTTTTTCTTGTTTATAAAAACAACAAGATATAAACAATATATAAAATTTTGGGCTTCACAACGCATCCTGGTATCATCAGAAAATCTAAACTATTTTCTTTTTAATTTACTAAAAATACAAAATTTCTATCAGATATATTTTAGATGGCGAAGTGTTGTAAGGAAATGGAAAAACATAATACATAAATTGTATATTTAAAAAAAAAAAAAGAAATGAAAATGTTACCGCAATATGAATATAAATAAATTTTTATTTTCCTTATTTATACATTTATATAAATATTAAAATCCATAAATATCGCGAGAAAAATTGGCTGTTTCTTTTTGTAATATATTTTATATAAATATTATACTCTCGAGAGTGATAATCAAATAGATATGTAAAATGCCTAAATAATAGTAGACTTATATATCAAATTTTATTCAGAAAAGAAGAATTTTCTTTTTTTTGGTTCTTTCATGACAAATTTTCAACAACATTTTCCATTTTGAAATAATATATATTTTGATAACAAATTTTCTCTCCCCTCAAACATATAACATATATGCAAAATTCATGTGATAAATTGTTTTATAGATCCTCCTCTATAGACGTAAATATTTTCAAAAAAAAAAGCGAAAACCAAATTTATGTACTCATTCCATATACTTTAATTCAAATGAAAGTATAGTACAATTTTTCTTTTTTCTTTTTATCAAAATAAAACACAGTTAATATTGAGTAGAAAAAAAAATTCGCTATAATATTTATTGGAAAATAAAACCGGGGAGCGCGTGGTACTCTACTGCATTTGATCACATTAGTTAAATGATTTTCGGATTTTTAATAAAATAAAAAGCATTTTCCCAAACAAAATGTTGTTTTTTATCTCAGAAATTTGTACCACAAACTGTTCAATCGAAAAAAGGGCGAAATATTTTGTTATATTAAATAGATTTTATTATAGTTTATGCAAATTATTGCAACAATTTAACTATTAAAAATAAAGTTGTTATATATCCTCTTTTATCAGCATTTAATCTTTAGGAATTCAAAAGAATTACGTTTGGAATATATTTATTATCAGGTTTCATTCAATATTAAATATGTTCGAAATGGATTAATTTTTGATTATTCGTTTTACCCAATAATGCTGGTCGTTTCAACTGATTAAAAGAAGCATTTTATTCTTTAAGGTTATAAGATCGAAAACTATCAATAGAGTACTGTCACTCAGCAATGAATTCGAGAAGGAAACATATATAAAAGATTCCCTCAAATTTCTGCAGGATTTCCTAATAATGAATACTGAATATAGTATTTAGAATGTTAAGAGACAGTGATGTGTGGTACACAAAGAGTGTAAATAATTACATTCTGATATTCCAAAGAATATATGGAAAAAGCGTTTACCATTCCACATTTTTCTTCGCGGCTTTGCCGACTATCAATCGTTCTCGACCTCTAATCATATCACATAAATAAATAGAAGGTAATTTTTTAATTCCATCATCTTTGAATGATTTCAATTCTCTTAAACAAAAATAATTGATGTCATATGATATAAAAGAATTTTATAGTTCCTTGAATATTTATTGGACAAAATATAAAAAGTTTTCATCAAATTAAAATATCACGTATTTGACATTTTAAATTCTAATATATTATTTGTTTATTATGTAAAAAAAAAAAAATTAAAATATTATCAAATATCCCAAATCTTAACTTCTTCTCATATATTTCGGCAAATAAACAACGATTTTTATCGTCCAACCATAGTTGAACAGTTAAAACTATGAGCAATAAAACTCTTTTAAGCCAGAAATCTGTCATAATAATTGCAAACCATTTTAAATATGATAAAAAGAAACCCCAAACATAAAACTTTGATATATATGTATATAGTAATAAAACTATGGAAAATAAATTCAAAACTTCAAAGCTTTTCCCGAAATATGTATGTATATGTATATGGAAAAAGTTTTTTTGGTGCCAAATTACTTTAGTTTTGTATTCTATGAATTATTAAGCCTTTTCTAAAAAAAGATATATGGAAAAATCTATATACAAGCCGCATGTATATAATGAAAACTCTTATTTTTTTGGGTGATGATGAAGGATTTTTCATCCTTCCAATATATCTACAGACCAATTGTACGACGTTTTTCTTTTTTTTCTACAATATTATTATTAATATTATTATATAAAAATAGAACTGGATATATATTATATGCAAAAAGTTACCCCGGCAAAAATCAGATATTTATATATTAAAAATCTTATATAAATGCCGGCTATCATTTTTCTATTCATCGGGATGAAAATGAAAATATCCAATGTATGGGATATTGGAGACTTTGAACATTATAATATAATGTTGGAACATTAAAATGTCTTGGAATATGTTCCGATTTTATGTGCCATAATATATTAAATGACCTGACTATGGTCTAGAGGTCATTTTAAATATATATTTAAATATCAAAAACATATATTGTATATATTCTATAGTATGCAATTATATTATATTCATTAAATTATCTATTTTTTTTCTTATCAAATTGAATTTATGATTTTCTTGAATTTATATCTCGAAAAGGACAGATTTTCAATCGAAAACAATTTCATATATTTTTCATATGAAATCCTCCTATTTAGGTAAAGGTAAAATTAAAGTAATGAGTTTACTTACGTGACAATCATGAACGATGCAAATATTAATTAAGTTTAACTTAAATAGAAATTGATGATCTCTTACCTAAAACAAAATAAAAACAAATTTATATGATATTGAAGTGTTTAACACATTTTTAAATATTTTTATATAATATATAAAGCACAATAGATAAGCAGAAGTTAAATAAAATAAATAGAAGTATATTTTTTATGATTCAAAATTCATGCAAATGTATACACAGTTTTATATTAAAACATGATATTTTTTTTTCACTTAAATATTTTGAAATTATGCGTAAAAAACAATTATTTCTGGACATTTTATCCCAAATAAAAAAAAAAAACCGTCCACAAAAAATTTAACCTTAACAATTTAAGAACTCATAAACGACTAAACAACATTAAAATTAGAAATCTACAAACAAGGTAAAAGAAAGGAAGAAAAAAATAAGATATCCTGAAGGAAAAAATAGCAATAAAAATATGAAAAAATATGAAATCATATTTTATTACTATCGTAACTTTCACTTTGAACAATGATTTAAGGAAGTATGAAGAGAAAGTCCTACAATGAAAAAAAAAGGAATCCAATAAAAAGAAACAATGAAAGAAAAAAAAAACGAAATAAGGTGAAAGTTGGCAAAAAGGCAAAAATATTATTTTTCAGCTAGAGAAAAGAAAAAAGAAGGGAATATGATTTTCAAGGGAAACTTTCGAGGAACACCTTTTCACAGTACGAATTATGAATTATGAAATTTCTAAAGAGTAATGTTAGAATTCCGTAAAGTCATTTGCAAACCAAAAATTTCTCTTTTTGTTGGTTATTTTTTATTCTTTTATTTTTTTTTTGTTACCCGAATATTTTTATCCTTGCCTTGAGCAGGCTTCGTTCTCAACAAAAAGAAACGCAAAAAAGGACATAATAAAATACAATTCTTGGGACTTATCCAATAATGTCGAAGAAAATCATAATTTCAATTGCAAAATACATATTATGATTTTTAAAATTTCTTTGCAATTTTTATTATAAATGATATTTTTAGTGATTCTCTAAGTGTATGATCCAAATTTCTAGTATTTTTATCGACCTATTTAGGAAATAATATTCTCGAACTTACGGCTAAGCAAGGACGTTTCTAGGTTTATTGGCAACCTAGCGTTCGTGGGAGAGCTCTAGGATTTTTAGGGTACCACAATAGGTCATTTTTGGCCGCGGTGGTTATTGGGTTGTGAGCCCAGCCCTAGGACTAATCTAATCTAATCTAATCTACGGCTAAGCATAATTTTTTTTTATTTTTTTTTATTTCGAAATGTCTACATTTCCAATGACATGAGTTTCTTTCATTTATAAATTTTATTGATATTTAAATGCATATTTAAATCATAACACCTATTCCATAATCTCACACAATTTTCGCTTTCAACAGAACAACATATATATATACCATAAAAATCATCATGAATTTTTTAATAGTTTAAATACATAAAAGAACTATCCAACTGGCGACAAGTAATATACATAAACGAGTTATGATATATAAAAGTATAAAACTACTTTATTCTGTCAACTTAACAGTTTCCCATTAAAAATAAGATAAACTTATCTGAATGTATATACATACCCAAAAGTAGTGAAAAAGTAGCTTTTTCAAGCCTTTTGAAGGCTGTTTTTATTACTTCTATTTGTCCCGTATGCAGTTTTTATTTTTTTTAAATATTATATTAGATATGCCCAACATCGAAAAGGTTTTGCGCCATAACACATCCAATCATATGAGTATTCTCTTTTGTATAAGAAATAAACAAAGATATATAAAAAGTGAAATAAAACGAATAAAAAGATATATATATATATTTTCCAATGTACCAAAAAGAACGAACGGAAAAAAACATACAATCACGACAAGACAAGGTTTAAAAACGCGAAAAAAATGGTAAGAAATTAAATATACAAAAACTTAACTCAAAAACATCAACAATTTTTATCATGCTGGCTGATTGTTGCTAGAAAAATGCAACTAACAAAAACAAAACCGTGTATAAGAAACAAGATATATCCAGCATCATCATCATCATCGTCGTCGTCGTCATCCAAAAGGCATTATAACAGTTTTATATATAATATATAAGATGGCTGGAAATATAAAATACAAGGTAGCAGAATATAAAACTCTCTTTTTTCCGTTTATAATGATTTAAAATTCCATTTTAAGAATTTTATACTTAATGATGTGTTTTGTGTTTTTGCAACAAACAAACCAAATCAAAAAGAAAAAAGAAGTATTTTCTCTTTTTTCGCATATATGTAGGTACTATGGATATGTTTCATATGTTCATCTCTATATACAATATATATATATATGATATGTGCACAGTCTATTCATATTTAATATATATACTATATACATAAATATGCGCTGACAGGTATACCTTTGAGGCAGATAAATGTGCAATGCCCATATATGTACACATATCCATCTATAGATCCTATATATCCCTACAGATTTCACTATAGTATAGTTACCAAACTAGTTCGTTAAGATATATACTCCGTATATATACACCAAGTTGTCCCTAATGGGCGATAACAAACAGTTTAAATATATACAATAACAATAACTAGATAGTATAAAAGGAGACCATGGAAACTAACATTTTTTTACAATATTTTTATTTTTTATTTTTTTTTTATATAATTGTTTTAATATACGTCAATCTAAAATGACATATTTTAAAACATTAATTACATTAAATTGGCTTCTATAAATATTTTTGTGTTAAAGTTGTTATGCTTTTATAGAATATTTAAGAAAAAAACTGATGAAGATTTTAATTGGATTCGTGTACCACTTTGCACAATTAGCACTTTTTTATGAGTTAAGAGTGAGTTAGAAGCGGGTTAGTAACCTAACGTCCCATGAATTGGATTTAGTTAGAAAACGCAGTGTTCCATAAAAACACAGAGTTAAGAAGGCAAATTGAAAAAGCATGTAAGTCTAAACCCAAAAATATATGTTCAAAACAAATAGGATTGGAAGTACTTTGTATTAGAATAAAATTAGAAATATTGGAAAAACTACAATATAAAGCATTAGCATATATTCTTCTTTTTTTCAGTTCAATTTTTGTTTCAATGCGTGATCTTCCCTACACAACTTCAAACATTTAATGATGTATTGAATAAAGTTAACCCAAACGCTGTTCCATGAGTGTTGGTCACAAATTCGATGATAACTCGACCATACGTTGAAAAGCGCTACACCAATCTTATATTAAAGACACATAAGGTCTGTTTTATTTGCCATACCCTACCCTGGAGCAGGGTAAGTGGCAAATAAGACGAGCACGAGTAGGAGAAAGTTTTAATTCAAATATTTGTAGCGCTGCTTAGCAACCATATTGTAATGGAATGAGAAACGTTTAGCTAATACACTTTTTATGGAAGAAAACTGAACTAATTTCGGGTGTGATAGTTACACATAGTCTGAAAGTAGTGTAGGATTTGCTCTTCTGTTGTTTTTGTTTTCAATGTAAAAATTTGCTCTACCCCAGAGCAAGTGACAAATAAAACAGACCTATTGTATTCATACTATGGTATCGATACTGTAGTATAGCTGAAACCATTTCAATATCATGTTTATACTTCATTGTTGAAATGATGTAAAATGACAGACATGGTATTCATAAATCATGATATCAATACCATATGTGTGTCTCTAGTATTAACTCAAAATCGATCTTTCATTGAACAGCGCTAAATATGGAATTCCACTAGTTTTTCACGTAGAATCCGAATAGCTGAATTAAATCAAGATGTTATTAATAATTTCATAAAATATTTATTGCTGGTTTTTTATCTTCTTTTTTTTATAATTATCTCCAGTTTCAAAAAGTGAACCACCTCATGGATGATGAAATCTTGTGCAATTCATCAAATCTTCTTATCAAGAAAACTAAAACCAAACTTTACATCATGAGTTGTTATCTATTTTGCATGCGTCAATTAATTGTAATTTAAGGCGTAATTCGCTAATGTATATTTACTTAGTTTTTATCTAATGTTAAAGAAATAATTTCTTACAAATATATTTAACGGAAAATCTGCATTTTAGATATATACGAATACTATTTTAACTTTGCAGAGGTTTTTCTTTTAGCTTTGATATACAAAAAAAAGAGAGATGTATAATGCATCTATAAATACTATATATATGTACATATTTCGCGGTAATAGCATCAAGACAACCGCCAATATAACCAAAACCAGACTGTATTTGGCAGTTTTTGTTATAGAGAAAAACTTCTTCTTTCCCGTTTTTGTTTTCCTTTTTTTCGGGCGACTTTTTTCTTTTCCTTACATTATACTTTTTTTTTTAACAGAAAACCAACAAAATAGTTGCAGCAACCAGTAGCGCGGTTAAGCTATATAGTGAAGGAACATATAAATGTATAAACCTTTTGCATATTTTTACTATACCTTTGAGAGTTAAAACTTCACTTTTTGCGGGCTTTACATGTTCAAAAGGAATACAAGCTTTTTTTTGGTATTATAGATAGGGAAGTGCATTTAAATTTCTATGCTGCCACCGGAGAAAGGCTACTTTGGTGTAGAAATATAAACTTTAAACTGGAAGACATATCGCGTTTTTTTTTTGTTTACGTATATAAAATCGTTTGATTCTTCTTTTTCCCCACCCCCATCTATTGTGGTGTATATATTTTGTTGTAGATATTTTAAGTTAAAAGTTGATTTCATATTGGACTTACCTATGCTGTTTTTTTTTTTTTTTTGTTATGTATGAATTTTAAATTAGTGTATTAAAGTAGATGGAAATGCGATTGAACACGTTTTGTTTTATGCTAAATAGAAGGAAGGTATGTATTTTTTTTTGCCAAAAATGGATTCCATATATTTTGAGAAAAAACATTTAAAAGGGGTGTATAGAGTTAAGAAAATAAAGTCACATATAGTATGTGTACGTAGTGACATAGGAAATGAATGGAAGCATACTTGTATATCTATAGTCTCAACATAGGAGTTTGTCTATCCATAACTTTTTAACTGGAATATTTTTATCTCTGTCTATAGCCTTTAAATCTCAAGTCAAGTATATAAAAAGATGACAGGCCAATAAAAGAAATTTGTCCAAGATTTTTACGAAATAAATTATTGCCCATATTAAGCAATTAAATACTTTTCCAAATGTGAAATCGTAAAAAGAATTTTTTTTAAATTAATATATTTTTAATATATTAGGCTACCATCCTCATTTTAGGGAATCATCATCTCCGCTATAATATTGTATAACAACTTACATAAACTGGAAAATTTTCACATAACTTACTATATCTGATGATAGGAAATCAATGGCAATATGGCAACATATTTTCCTATAATTTTGCATGTGTTGTTTTCTCTAGATATATAAGTTATTTCTGATGGCCTGTTCTTTTTCGTTTTTGTCCTTATAAGTTATATTTTTATCCCGTGTAAAAAACCCCGTATCGCTCGCCTTCCTTTATAATACCGTCGATATTTTATATGTGAAAAAGTTTTCAGAATTTCTCGCATATTTCTCCATGTTTTTTTTTTTTTTTTTTGTTCGTCTTCTTTAACTCATGTGTTGGCGTATTTATTTCCTTTAAATCATTATAAAGGTAGCCCTACTATAACATGATGATGTACACTTCAGGCACGTTGTTGTTAAAAATCGTTTTATAGAGTCGTTTTCCATATTTTCTTTTCGGATTTTGTTTTTTCTTATATAATACAAGTATAGTAATATTTTTTTTTTCTTACTTATTTTTACATTGTTTTTATATTAGAAAAATCATTTTTCTTTTCTTTTTTTAACATTATTTATTTATAACAAGAAAATTGTGCAAAAAAAATAAATTTATATTTTATGTTTTCAAAATGAATGAATTCATGTACATATAAAGGTATCGAAACTATATATATAGGAAAAAGGTGGGATACATGATGGGGTAATATAATATAAAATATATTGATCTTCAAAGAATCTGTATTTTTGCATTGTATATACGAGTATTTTCTTTAAGAAAAAAAAAAACGAAAGAAAATTATTTACGACCCATGAAATACGATTGTGTATGTCGAAAATTGAGATTTAAATTAAAATCATTAATAAATTTATAAATAATGATAGCAATGATGACTACTCAAACGCGAAAATAATAACTTGGAAAAAATTTAACTTAAATTCAATTCAAAATTGAACTTTTTTACAATCATCAAACTTTTATATCTCAAGCACATTTATTATCATATTTAAATAAATGGACATACGTACAGATAGAAAAACGACAGGTGGGAATTCGAAGTGTAATATAAAATTTGATTCTCTTTCTAAACGCATCTTAAACTATAGTTCTAAAAAAAAAGCTAAAGAAGTAAAAGGATCACAAATTTACTATAGTATATAACAAAAATACGTGCACAGTTCAAACAGGCTAATAAAAATTGTATTTAATAAATTATTAAAATAGATTACCAATCTTTATATACTAAGAAAAAAAAGGAGAATTTTTTTCATTAAAATGACATCAGGTTTTGTATTGAAACGATCTAATTCAAATAAGTACATCTACGTGCCTACCTTATATTATTCAACCAAGAAAAGGGAACTCATATCAAAACACATATATATTTAATATGAGGGCTCAAAATATTTAACGTAAAAAAAGGTACACATATCCCATTCAAAAGTATCAATTCTCAAGCCACATAAATGGATGAAAACTTAATTTCACGATTGGTTTAGTAAACATTCGATATTATTGTGGGTTGATGGTTCCCAATTGACTTATATAGTCTAGTAAAAGTAACTTCAGATATATTCGTAAATATAATGACGATGATGATGGTTATATTCACTCTTCTATATATATATATATTTATTTTGTGAAAGAATATTATAGATATATATATAAATACATAGTTCACGTGACATGACTTTAATATGTAATAGCAATAGGGCTATTGGATCCTCATTTGATTTGATTTATTGATCGAACATATAGACAAAGATTTTGTTTTATATATACCCCAAAAAAAAAAAAAAATTTTTTTTGATATCATATAATATGACCAATCGGGGACCATACTATAAGAACTCAATTTCATCTAATTTCAGGATATCCACTAGGGAATAATTTTCCTTATATTTCTCGTTTCGGTTCTTGAAATGCATTTTTGATTTAGTGGTTTAATGGAATAGGTATATATATATATATATGTATGTATACAATTTCAAGACTTAAGGATATGCCATATGCTGTATGCTTTTTGATACTCTATATAAGGGGACAAAATTTCATAAACTTACATAGTATAATTCCTTATTTTGTTCAAAAATTCGTATTTACTTGCAAATTCACATATTAAAATATAAGAATTCAAAGTTTATATATATGCATGAAACCTTGTTAAGGTTTTAGTCGACTTAAAATCATCATAAATTAGCGGTGAGCTTACATGCAACTTGTGTAAATTGTACCCAAACATAATATAATATACATTTTTATATATACTATATATCTGTTAGTATAGAATTATAATATATATACCTACATGTATATTAAAGATATAGGATGCGGTTTCAATTGCATCTTAAGTCCTGATGGCATAAAATTTACGATTAAATTAAAGGCAAAGAAGCTTTAACCTTTCTATATATGTATATATATATCTAAATATATGCCTGCACATACAATTTAAGTTTCAAATTTCATATGATATAAATATATCTATACTATATACCAAAAATACAATTTGAAATTTTGTTGGCTTATCAAAAGACAACATATGATTGGCACTATATTACCATATATACATATATATATTTATTTATGCAGTGATGATAAAACGTATGTAACAAAAACCACACAAGTTAGATAAACATTATTCAATGTTAAATCCTTTAGCACATACTCATACAAACATTATACTATAAAAGCATATCATTATAATCTTTACAATGATAAAATTGACATGAAAACCTATGCCAAGAGAACAAAACAACCAAATAACGAAGAAAATTATATGTTTCGAGACAAAAAACAAGATGATTATTTCTAAAAATACAATATAACCAAAAAATCAACATTAAAATGCATTTTTTAGTTTGTTTAGCTTTTAAACTTCTTGTTTCTTTAATAAAAATGTATATTTAAACTTATTTTATTAAACAGGCTTTGCCAAATTTTCCGGTATCATATAATATAAGTCAAGAAATGGATTAATAAAGTGATTTGTTCTTTAAGAGAAAAACCAATATTTTCTGAAGTGTTGTTATCAGGCTTTCTGATATTTTTACATTAATATGTAACTAATTGAACACTTCATCATCGAAAACATAATCTATGCTTCCTATGCTCTAAGCTGACATTGAAAATTTTCCCGCATATCATTTTTCCCTTATACATTTTTCTTATCATAATATAACATTATGATATTTTTTTTTTAAATATGTCACATATGTTGCGGTCATATATTAAAATATGTACCAAAAATGAAATGATATTCTTCTTTTAGAGAAGACTTCTTTCATATAGACTCTCTTCTCTAAATGACATCTGCCATCAAATATCCATTTAAGGTAAATATATATTAAAATATGGTTTGTTTACTATATGTGTATATGAAAATGTTCGTTGAAGGTATTATATACTTAGTTTTAGAAGAGGAATTTTTAAAAAAAGACATTTTAATATTGAAAAGAAAACATACAGAGTCGTATAAAAATCGTCAACTAAGTACAAATAAAAAAAAAGAGAACTTTATGATAATATATACCATTTTTGTGCATTTGGAATACCACATATGTACATTTATATATATGGATACGGAAGATGTGTCCTATAGCTTTATATTTCAAAAAAATAACGAAAGAAACTAACAAAACTTTAGCATTTATATATGAACTTTTAAAGCTTGAAAATTGTTTCTATATAAAAGATTTTATATAGAAATCAGGAATACATTAAGAGAAAGGTAAAGAAATCAAACAAAATAAACTAACTAACTAACTAAAAAGGATAAAAGGTTGAGAGAAGCGACAATGTGAAAAATTCTTAAATGACCAGGTCGGCCATTCGCCATTATATCCTCTGTATAGATTTATTTTTGAGGAAAAAAAAAACCTGTATATTGCAAATATGTTGGCCATATAAGTTATATATACAACCTACATCAAAAATTTATATATGTACGTTTTTTTTCTTCCTCTTCTGTACATTTTATGTCTGGCCAATCGTTTTTATGTGTAGGGCGATAGCATGATGAATATTTATTAAAAATCATTAATGGAAACGCCAAACGATGTTTTTATTTGGTTTTGCTTGTTCGAAATTTTCTTCTTTTATAAAATTATGTACAAGAAACATATATATGTATACCTTTTGGGTGCTTGAAGGCAATGCCATTTCATATAACATATTTTAACAAAACCAAAAAAAATATACTTGCGAACACAGAATTTAACCATGCCAACAAACAATTTATGTGATGTTTAAACGAACAAACACTTTTAAGTAATTTTTTTTTTCGCGTTTTATTAAACGAAGGATGATTTTCTTAAGCCTATGTACTTGTACAAGGCTAGAAAAAAAAAAAACAAAACAGCAAAATAGATTACTTGTACTTATGATTTATGTAATTCCATCATAAGTTTTTGAATTTATTTGATAATTCTTAATATTGTAAAAATGGAACTATTCTCTTAAAAAACATCAAAGCAGTCACTTAGGGCCTATTTTATTTCTTATCTTTATTAATGATGTGACATCTATTACCGAGAACTCTCTGAGATTACGATTTATGCTGACGATGTGAAAATTTCTTCTTTGCAGAATGATATATGTAAAGTCTCTTCTTGGTGTGTAAATAATAACTTAGGATTGAATGTTGAACGGTTTTAAATAATAAAATTTACGCGGAAAAGTACAAAAATCTTCCTCGATTATTTTCTTTTAGATAATTTTCTTTTATTAGACATTTACAAGTTATATTTATGATGACGAATCTAATTTTCGATTGACACAATTTTTAATAAAGCTTTGTTAATGTTGGAGTACAAAAATCGATGGTCAGTAGAATTTTCTTACCTATCTACCATATATATTACTATTACTACTATATATTAAATTACCTTCATTAGGTCGGTGCCAGAATAGGCTAGTCAAGTTTGATCTCCATACTATATAGTAAGATACGCATCGTAATAATTGAGGCCATTCAGAGTAAATACGTTTTCTTTGCTCTTAGAGAACTTCCTTGGAGCAATGCTAGCAATCGCCTTCAACAAATTATAGTTTAGACATTGCAGAAACGCCGTGAGATAGCTGTTATAGTTTTCGTTCATCAAATGTTTGGTTGATGTTATGGAGTCTTTGAGCAAGCTCAAATTGAAATTAAACAGGGACTCTCTCTAAGAGCTTATTCATGATCGATACCCATCGCACCAATTATGAAAATTTTCAGCTTATTGCAAGAATTCTATGGTGTTGTCAACATTAATTCTGCACATATTGACTTTTCGCTGAGCAAGGAGAATCTAAAAAGTCTGTCATTTACTAAGTCTGCTATATTGTAGGAAGGCATGTAATTAGGTTCTTGTTAAATTAGTTGTACTTTTGTAATGTAATTAAGGTAATAGTTTATTTATTTGTATGTACTATATTGTTTTATGTCGGTGATTAGGTGGTCGTTGGTTGATGGTATTTTTTTCCTTAACTCTCTCAACACCAATGATAATAGTATATATTTCAATATTTCGTTAATTTCGATATGATTATGAATGATATCTCGGATATCTTGGTAATAAGCATATATGAAGTGTTAAGTATCATAAAGATTGTTGATACCTAAAGAGGTTTTACTGTATAGTTTTTAAGCATATACTTAACAACAAAATCAAAACAATTATAGAAGTATAGTTACAAATTTTCCTGAAGAAGTATTTAAGCATCGTTAAACAGAACATTTAGATCGATTTTAATGAATATAAATCAGTTCGGTTGAATAAAAATGTTAATACGCTTATAAATTATACGGAATGAACATTTCTAATGACGTAAACAATATTTTTTTTGTTTTCCTTTTTTTATGCTTTATTATACGCACAATCCAATTTTTCTATGATATATGATTTTTTATACATATTTTGTAAATTCTGCACTTATAATTTGGACCATAAGGGTATAGCAATAAAATGTGAAAAATCGCCAAAAACCAAAATAAATAAAATCATCTTAGAGAAGGGAATTTTTGGTACCAGATAAAAAGAAAAGAAATGTTTTCCACATATGAATTTCTTATGTATTATGTCCAACAAAAAAAAAATAAGGAATAATAAATAACAACATATATATATAACTATAAAGATTTATAAAAAGCCAAACGTATTTCAAACATTTATTTGTTTTGAGAAAGTAAAGTGCGGAACTTTAAGATTTCTTTTTTTGGTGTGTTTTTTTTTCTGGTTTTCTAGTTTGGTATTTATATTTTGTTTGATTTAAAAAACGCAAAGTTTACTATTTTTCCAAAAAAGGGAAAAAAAAATATAGATATTTAGGAATAATCATCATACCAAAGGGAATATATGAAGTAGTATCTTGTATTTATGTACGCAAGAAATATATTCTCTTTTCTTTTTTTTTCATTCTTTCAGGGCAAAAATAAATAGATATTTTATTCAGTCATAGATTTTTCACCGAAAAAAGAAAAGAAAAAAATTTATTACTATATAGAAAAGCATCTATCTGGGCTACAGAAGAATGTTATATGTGCGCGCATATTTTTATATTCTTCATATATTTACTTATACTATGCTCATATATGAGTTTCTTATTTTTCTAGACTATATATATATATATATATATAAATGGTCGGTGAAAGAAATGAAATTCCTCCTTCTTTTGCTTGAAGGATATTTTCTCTATGTAATAAAGAAGCAAAAAAAAAATATAATACTTTAGATATATATGCGTATTTGGACATTTTTATGCATGAACTTGTGTACAAAATTTATTTTCATAAAAGTTATTACTATATTACTCATATTTTTCTTGAACCTAATTTCTTTTACTATTATAAAAGAAATAAATAAATTGGAATAAGACGAAGATCAGGATTTCAATTCATTATAGTAGAAACAATAAATCGTCTTAGATATTTTTCGTCTAAAAAAAAAAATTTGAACTAAAAATGGAAATGACAATAAATTTTCGAAAGTTAGATGCTATTATTAACTTTATTAATATGACAAAAAGTATACGGAGTATGTTACTGGCAAAGTGTATAATCCGGTATTTTCTTAAATACCTAAACATGTTCAAAACTATTAGGCAGAGTGTATAAGAAGTTTAAGTTTATGTAAGAATTATTTATAATACCGGCGATTTCTGGCAAAACAATTAAATTGAACTACTACTATTGAGATAACATACTATTACTTTATTATTACTAATGTCTTCTCATGCATGCTCGATCCGTTCCCTAGTCCCACTTAATTGAATAGTCCCAAGTATCTTGCACATTTATTTATTTAAGTGGACATTTTTCAAAAGCTCCTTTTTTGGTACACATTCTTGGAGCTTTTTACTCACGGTTAATTTCGATATAATACTGACTAGGTAATGTATATAGAATTAATATTTTTTATTCTATAGACTACCGAATTTATAGCCATATAAAGGGTTTCCCAAAATTCGCGCAAGATTTGAATTTACAATTTTTAATTATAAACCAGTGTTTTCTATTAAAATTATTTCTTGCGTGAATTTTGGGAAACCTTTTACTTCTTACGTTTTAGGCTTATAGTTTCAGCCTTATGCTAATTTTCATATAACTTAAAATTTCATGAAAATTAAAATTTCACCTCATTTAATTTGGTATTCCAAAAGTCATGTGACATAACTTTAAGACAAAATAAAGCGAATAATATAGGGAAATAGCCTCTTTTGTCAATTTCCATTTAATTTGGAAGTATTAAGATTGAAATTGTGAATTTCATATATTAAAATTTAAAAAGAAAGTGTTCATTTTTTCTGTTTTTTTCTTTTAAAAACTGTTAAAATATTAAATAAAACAAATGTTAAAAACTCAAACGTTTGCAATTAGTAATACATTGTATTCAAAATAAACCAGATTTAGATAATTTATTACTTATTTTTTATTACTTTCCATTATTTTATCTCAGAAAAATTACATGACTTAAAATTTGTAGAAAATGACAAGTTTTTCAAATAGCACAAATATCATATTTTCGCCTATGAATTCCACCTGTGAAACTCAGAATAAGGCTTCAGTTCTAGATAATGTTTTAGACTGATTGGATTATTAACAATCTTACAAAATTCTTACCAAAGTTTCGAAATTCTCAGAAGTCACCATTATTTAAAATTGAATTTATTACAAATATTTCTTTTCTATTTATTTTAATTGCATTTTAAATCAAAAAATTTCAATATTAAAAAAATAATCTCAAATAGAAAATCCCACCTTTTGAGTTCATTAAGCATAATAAAGTGGTGTTTCGTTTTTGTTTTTTGAATGATATATAATATAAAAAAAAAAAACTGGATATAAATCTTTTTCCACTATACAAAAATATACAATAGCATAAAATATAAAATATTTAAGCATAACATAGTAAAATATTTTAAAATAAAACAAAGTAGATTTGTTGCTACTACAAACTCTTATACTAGTATAACTACCGATAGTTTTTCTAAGTCATTTACTATTGTAACCAACTACAGCTATATATATATGTATTCATACTTTCTTCTTTTAGTTCGTTATTTTCATTTATTCTCCTCTATATAGAAGTCCTAAGATATAGTCTTTTCTTTCGGTTATGTTATGTTTTCTTTAGATTTCTTTTTTTTGGTTTGTGTTATTTGCAAACATGCGACAATAGAATTTATGCGATCACGATTTTACCATGTTTCATTTTATGTTTATCATATTGGTCGAACTATGTAGATATATATATATATTGAATTGTATTGAATTTAAGTTGATATTATACTATTTTGTACTATGCTTATGCTTCTATCAAAAAGAAAATGTACATATATATAAGAAAGCAAAACAAACGCGATTTTTCTGATGTCAATTAAATCGAAAGAACGTTCAACATATTCTGATATAAATAAGAAGAGTAAAAAAAAAAAAGTTATATAACACGAAAATCTATTTACCATATAACGAATCTGGTATATACATATATGAGAAATTGAACGTGTTGAAATATCTCAATCGATTTATGATGCGATAAAATATATATTTTTTTTATATAAGAAGAAGTTTTAACGATATTTATGTTTTATCCATGATTTTGTATAAAAAAAAAACAGAAACGAAAAAAATCAATAAAAGGGTTATCACATATCAAAAGTTCTTAGAAAAATAGTTAAGGAAATGATTTCTTGGTATTTATCTATCATATTTTGAACTTAAAAACTCATTAATTTTAATCACAAGATACTGAAAACTCTATCATTGTATAGTATAACAGTTTCCAAACCTTCATTAATTAATACAATTTTTTTTTTTTTTTGTAAATTATTTTCTATTTACCATTTTCTTATTATATACAATTTCTTTTTAGCACGAAATGAAAATAATTTATAATGACACATTTTTATAGATTTGATCAAAAGTAAATTTCTTAGAAGAAAAAAAAAATTGGAATAGGTGGCAATTTAAAAGAGGTCCAGGTCTATACATGTAGTATACGCGACTCCATCATTTCCATTTGGAATACTATATTTATTTTTGCAACATTGTTTTAGATTGCATTCAATCTGTGTATATAAATAAAATATGGTAAAATAAAGAAACGAGAACATAAAAAAAAGAAATTCAAAGAGATCAAATCATGACATCTTTTCGTGTTTTCTTATATTTCATATAAAATGAAGTACATATAATAAAATCGGGAAGTAAATTTTCTCTGGATATAAACATTTTAAGAAATCGATATATATGTGTATTTTGTATTTAAGATAAAAGAGAACGATAAACATTGGCAAATCATTGAACTTTCTTATACGTAGTCCTATCTATATATAAATAGGCAAACACAAAAATTTACCTCCCCTTTATTCGTATTCTAACAAAAGATGTGGCCTTATATATATATATATCAATCGAAAGCTATTGATGAGGAGAAGTGTTTAAACACAAAAAGTATGTTGATATATGGTCGTTGAGCCAGGTTGAACAGGTGAAAGTTTCCCATATATTTATAAGGGAACAACAACAAAATATATGGCACACAAAGCTGTTATATAGAAAACAGCTGTTTGTTTCTCGGGATCAAATTCAAGAAAACAATTGAAAAAAGCATTGATGTTTGGATTTGTAAATAAATAAGTGTGAGAATAAGAATATCACATTGAAATTCATAAGTTTAAATTTTAATTATTGCAATCGATATTTTAATTTTCATTTTACTAGGTCGAATTTCGACCAATGGGCGGTATTAGTTATAATAAATATGGAAAATTTAATTCTGTATCCTATAAATTATTTTCAATCTTTTTTGTTTTATTGAAGCGCTAGAAAATAAGTTATTTAGATAAAAATAAACATTTTCCCCGTTCTAAAATAAAAAAATATCCCACTTCTGATTTATTCTTTAGATCTACAATAAAGACTAACTTTTATGTATTATTAATATTTATTGCTTCTTGTCCTGAATTAAGATTGATTCAAAATACAAATTACTCCTTTATTTATACTCAGATATTTTCTACCTTCAAAATTATATTGAATCCTTAAATTTCTAATTGGTCATAATTTTACAACGAATAAAATATTGCCACACATCAAATCTATTGTGTAGGCAGAATCGGAATACCAAAATCAATTACTGCATATTACTGGGAAATCTTACCAAAAAATCAAATAACCAAAGACATCATTAAACAAAGACTTTCTTGGCTTAAAAACATTTATTTTATAAGAAAGTAAAAATTCGTAATCTTCATGTTGGAATGAAATTTTCGAAATCCGAAACTTTGTATATCTTGAATTAAATTTTTTTTTGAAAAAGCAACCTACTATTGAATTTTTTAATTAAATTAAAATATATTTATACTTTTCAATTGCACATATGTACAACATATTAAAACTTTGATTAAATCGAAATAATATAAAATGAATAATTCATTTTTATTGCCAACTTTCAAGATATTTGAATTGGATCATACATACAGGATGTAAAGAAGTTTTCTTCTGTATATTCGATTTATCTTATATCGGATGTCCTAATAATATTACAAGATTTAAATTTCGCGCCATTATTAAGTTGACAGTACTAAAATCTTGACATCTGTAATCCGGCATTGTTGCTATTAATACTAATGGAACTCTGCACAAAGGAACGACATTATTATAAACAGTTTGTCAAGTTTCGATTGCCTACTGTGGTCAAAAAGACAATTCCACAAAATTCAAATTGCGGGTTTCTTTCGGAGCATTCTTTATTGAGTTAGTTATTAAATTCTTTATCAAATGAGGTATAGATCATACTTGTAGGACCCAGAATACCTGAGATATATGTAAACCTTCATACTAGAGAATTTTTGTATTCCATGTCCTAAAAAGGAATATTTTTGAAAGCACCGAATGGCATTTAATTCGTTATTAAATTGATCGTGGAATGAGGTACAGGTTGAATCTATAGGATGCAGAATACCCAAGATATACACATACTTCAAGTTACGCACATTAAATCTGGCGGTATTAATGGGACACCCTATATTTGGTTACACTCTGTACAAATTATACAAGCGCTATATATAGAAAATGTAGAAACTTTTGAAAAACATACTTTTATAATGAAAATAGCTGACTTTTAAAATGGAATGATTTTGAGACTATAAATCCATATAAGTCGATAAAATTCTTATAAGAAAAATATTTTTTATTAAAAAATGTTGTCTTTTCTGGAATGAAAAATCATTTACGATGAGAAATCATTATATATTAAAAAACTTAATTGAACAATTAAGATTCAATAAAGACCAAGACGAACCATTTTCTAGATTATATTAAAAATACATGTGTAAATAAGTATATCAAGCTTTTATCGGAATTTTTATGCTATTAAAAATGTCATTTATAGAAATTGAAAAAACGCGAATTAAGTTAATGCCGAAGAATTAAAATTTATTACAATATATGTGATTTTTGTTTTTTTGTCTAACTGTCTAGTTTTAAAATTGTTATAATAAATTGACTAAAACAACTTTTTAATAATCAGGACTAAAAAAAAAAAAAAAGAAAAATAAATAAATACATTTATCCACAAATATGGTTTTCATGATTTTTATGATTTCAAGTCACCAGAAAATGTCAAGCATTTTATAAACATAAAGATTTATTACAAGTCTTTAAATTGAAATCTTTATTTTTTTTCCCCCGCTGCCAATAATAAACACAAGATTTTCTTTTTAGTTTCTTATAAAATAATTACGTACTTTTATCTAAGAATAGATATATACTATACTTAAGGATATATAATATGCGAGGTCTTTAATGTTTCTTATTATTATATGGCATTTAAAAGAAAAAAACGATGTAATTGCACAAATAAAACAAGATAAACGATTAAATTGCATTTTGACTTGATTTTTAATTGTGAAAATCTGGTATTAAATGAATAAAATATGCCAATTTAGTATATATATATATATATATATATATATATATAAATGTGATTAAATTTACGCATTAAATCCCTTGTGAATTTTTATACCGATTTATATTACATAAATATAGGATATATGAAAAACCAACCACCAACGAAAAGAAGTTTTAAAAAAAAGTGCACAATATCTCAAAAATTCGTTTGTTGGCACTGCGGGCAATACAATATATATTTATATATATAAAGTTTTTATATTGTTAAAAAATTGCATTTATATTTCATACTCTTTAAACCCAATTGATTGTATCTATATACGAAATATAAATATGACCATAAGTCATTATATCTATATTTATTGGTCCATATATATATATAATACTCGTACATAAACCTTATACTATTATTTTGTAATATTGGAAATCTATATATTGTTCGTTATACACCAAAATACCAAAGGATCATAAATATGGCCAGGCGCGATAACTCGATAATTATGTCCGCTTTTGTTTATTTCGCACATCGATTACCGCCTTTTGTGATTACCCTTGTATATATAGAAGGATATACATGTTTTCATATATATTCTGCATATACTATGTGTGTTTTCAAATATTTCCTACATATTAAAGTATCTCTCTCTATGCAAGATTTTTCTCTTTATACCCTTCGTCCTGGTTTCAATAAAATGTCCACGTTCATTTAGAGTTTGGAACTCTATATGGTGGTGTATTTTATCATATATAGAGATTACTATCCATTGGAATAACCCATCCAATACTCAGTTATTAAACCGATGATTTATTTTTCAGAAGGTTTGAAGGCAATTTTCGGGTTATATATATGTATATGCGATTAATATATTTTTTCCTATGTTTCTGATATACAAATATTCAAATTCACATATAGTAGAATTAAAATCAAGCTGTGACCTAACGATTTTATAATTTTTGTTTATATAAAATACATTGATCAGAATAATATTTTTTTTGTGTATCCTTTGAGAAAAAAAAAGTAATATATTTTATTAGATTTTCATAAAATCTTTAAACAAAAATGGTTTATTTCAAAACTAACATTTCTATAATACAACATCTACACTTACCTAGATATATGTGTATCCAAATTATGTAATATAGAAGTTTTCCAAAAACGCACTGTTCTAAAATCTAACTAATTATGATTCAAGTCATAACAAAAACCAATTAAAATTTTCCACATAACAAGTACTGAGATGATTTTCTTGTACCAGAGAAACAAAAAAATTAATAAAATAAAATTTTCCAAACAGCAATAAACAAGGATTCCTCTCAAGGATAATTTAAAACTTTTCCGCATATATGGAGAAATATATATAAACATAAAACACTTTTAGAATACAAAACACTAAAAATTCAAAATTATTCTCAACGTCTTTTTGGAAAAACCCACAAAGTATTCTCATTCCCAATTGAACATCTTTTGGTTATGATACCATATCTTCTTCTCTAATAAAGTGAAATTGGTGCAAAATGTGTTATCACTTTTATACTATGGCAGCGGATTGCATAATTAATCCGATTTTCAGACTTTAGTAGAAGAAGAAGTGTTTTTTCCATTTTCTTTCTCGTCTTTTAATGAAAATTAAAAGGAAAAATCATAAGAACAAGGAAATACCAGACAATTTGTTCATATGATTTTCTTAGAAAAACGAAAAAAATAACTACCACCAAAAAAAAGGCATACAGTTTTTGTTGAAAATATGAAAAAAAAGTTTCTTCTTTCTTCTTTCATAAGGAAGATGCAAAAATATAGATAAATCAATGGTAAACATTATAACCACATTTTCGTTTGGAAATAATAAATCTTAGGACGTTCCTTTTTTGATAAAGATAAAGCTTTACATGAAATTCCAATTTTTAGTCGTTTTTCTGCCGCAATGTTGTCCAATTAAAATGCACTTTAGATAACGACAGATTCGCGTGCATTTATATATATATATATATATATATATGGATATTGCACTGTCATGGCAACTATATAAAATTTATTTTGTTTTTTTGTATCCAGTCCAAATAACAGCAACATTGTAAAGCTTGTTTATTTGCATAACACGATTATATAGCAGCATGTTTTTTGTCTTAACCAAGATTAGTCCTTTTTTTTTAAACGTAAGTCAGTAATTCCAAAACTTCTGACCAACTCTCATGAATACTTCAGGATCTCTAAACACAGAAATTTCACTATAATGAATATCCCAGGTAAACTATACCTAAAACTTTCTAATTCGTTTTTTACAATTTTAACTTTTGAAAAAAAAAATATGATTTATGAGTGAAAGTAAAAGAAATTCTATTTTTTCCTATTATTTTTTTTTTAAGAAAAACTATTGTCCTTTTTTTAAAACTCGATTCTGTCTGTTCTAGACAAAATTTTCCGATAGACTAAAAAGATTATTTTTATGTTTTTGCTACAAGAATTCTTTTGAAAATCTAAATTTTCTTAATCCAAAAAATTTCGGCCCCAATAAAGATTTAACAAAATTGTATAATTATAGTTTTGTGAACATCAAAATATATAATTTAAAATCTTGCCATGATGGAGCACAATGATCTGATGACTATATTTTCGCGAGTTCATATTTGTTCTTCATCTTTAAGTAAAGGAAAAAGAAAAAAGACATGATGGAGTTTTATGAATTTATTGCGGTTTTTTTTTTAAATCAGTTTTAAAATCTCCTCGTTTTGGATATAATACAATTTATCAGATCTTTCGAATTTATTTTATTTGTGTTTTAAAGTTTTCTTTATTTTTAAAAAACATTGCACGAAACAAATTTTTGTTTTAAAATAAAAAAACCATGTAACCGAACAAAAAGAAAAAGCATCGTGATTTTAAAAATCAAAACAAAAAAAAGATATGAATTTTAAAGAAAGAAGAAAAAAAAATTAATAAAAACATAAGAAAAATATTTCGGACGGAATCAGAGAAAACCCTTTTATCATATTGGAAACCATTCCGCCGCCGCTTTTTGTATACAATAAAGTCATCATCACACATTTTTTTTTTCTGTTTTTAACTCTCAGATATTCTGAACATGTCTTTATATGTTCGCCCGAAGACACTTAAATTAAGATCTTAAAGAAAAATATAACTGAAAAAATTCCCAAAAAGAAAAAGTTCAACTCTCCTATATAAGTATATTTTCTTTAATCTATCTTGTTTTTTAAAGTTGTTTTTTTTTTGTGTTTGTTGTTTTACAGTTCGTTATTAATGGAGATTGAAGTTGATAGTCAATTTGATTAAGTTTTGTCTTAATTTACATGATATTTACATATATGAGTATCGCGTAGAGGCCCGCAGTAAAGACCCAGATTTATTTTCTTTCCTGATGAAATTAGAAATTTCTTATGCATAGTTATTCTTGAAAGAAAAAAAAAACGAAAAATTCGATAATATTAGAATGTATCTGATTAAAATTTGTTTGTAGGAGGATTAAAGTTCAGATTTCTAACTTCAAAATATTCAAGGGTATGGATTTTTTGAGTATGTTCAACTTTGTTTACTCAGCCTTTGAATTAAATTTGATGAAGTTTTCAATAATTATCATTTTTTCAGTTGTTTGCATATATAATATATATTCGTGCGTTTAGAAAGTATCCACACATTGTTTCCTACGATTATCGTGGGGAATATCTTCCAATTAGTCAAAATGTTATTATTAAATTTTTATATGTATCACTTACAAAATGATAGAGAAGCCAGTTCCACTAGGAAATGTACATATTGCAAATAATGATGCCAAATGTATCGTTTATGTTCAACAATTCCTAGAAAATGAAAAGTGTATTGGAATTGTTGATTGATTTTGCACTGCAAAATGTTCTAATTCAATGGGGATCATGGCACAACGCATTAAACTACGAAAAATGTGATCACAGATCCAAATCCTAGTCGGATTGGTTTGAATGAAAGAAAAAAAATTTCAACTGTTCTTTAAAAAATGTTTACAAGTGGTACAAAGACTTCAAAGAAGGCAGAGAACGTGTTGGTGACTTGGAACGCTCTGGACGATCATCGGCGTCAATTGATGAGCAACACATCAAGAAAATCAAAGAATTGGTGCTCGAAAATCGTCGATTAACAATTCGAGACCTTGCCGACATGCTTGCAATATCAATTGGATCAGTGCAAGCTATTTTGAAGGATCATTTGTGCCTCAGAAAAGTCAAATCGCGTTTGGTGCTAAAATTTCTCAATTTTTTCGAAAGAGAGCGTGAGTTTTTCGCCACTCATGTCGCTCCACAAACATCGTATTCGACTGAATTAGCACCGTGTGACTTCTGGCTGTTCCCAAAGCTCAAGAGACCACTCCGGGGAAATCATTTTGAGTCGATTGAAGAGATCAATCGTGAATCGCTACGTGCATTGAAGGCTATACCTGAGGACGACTTTTTGCATGCTTCAAAGATTGGAAAAAACGTTGGTATAAGTGTATTGTAGCTGTGGGGGATTACTTTGAGGGGACGAAATCGATTTGGAAGAATAAATAAAAATTTTTAATTTTAAAACAAAATTCACCTTACGTTTTGAACACAGTAAAGGATCTTCTAGATGGCTTAACTAAAAAAAAAAAACTTAACAAATACAATTCCACAAGTACTATATTCTCTCCTGATATGTAGCCATATTATATTTTCTCTTTAGAATCAAGTAAAATTTCCATTCCGTATACAACGCTTTCAGGCTTGGAAGAAGCGATAAAAGAAAATTCGTTGCATGTTACGTATGAACTTTCAGCGCCGCTCAAAAGACTGAGATAAACGTTGGCAAAATTGTTTTGTTACTTCAGGTGATTACGTTGAAGGCGGCGAAATAAATACTTCATGTTTCATTTGTCAAGTTCCACTATTTTTTGAACACAATACATGGCTGATAACTTAGTGTTCTAAAAATTCTGCCCTCAGAAAAGTTACCTAATTAAAATCGCATTGAAATAAATCAAAATTTAATTAAATTCATTAATTAACACATATGTATTTAATTATTTCAATAGTAATCATATTTTCTCGTATGTTTTTTTAAAAAATTAAGAAGCGGAAACATAAAATTTACTAGAATTTAATAGAACAAAAATACCAAATGCCTGCTCGCCAAATAAAATTGAACATCATCTATCACAAGTCGCCTCAAAAACCCACCTACCCAGAAAAAAGAAACAACAAAAACAATACAAATTTTTCCTATTCATCCTAACCATTTTTCTTTACGGTTTTTTTGGGATGAGTTGATGATGGCAACCCAAAACAGTGGCGTGTATATAAAAACCAGAAATCCCCGCCATCAATCAGTGTACAAACAACGTGTTCTCAATTGACCTGCCCCTTATTTCACAGAACCCAAAAAAAACAAAAGAAACAAGTTCTTTTCGTAGAAATTCGTTATACAAATACGAAATATTCGTTCATATTCGTTTTTGGAATAATTTTTGGGAATATTTTAAGCCGCCATATTTGTTTGGATACGATTGAAAGGGAAACATGAAGCAATTTTGTTGTGTGCAAATTTTTTAGTTTTATTTTGTTTATTTTAAGTGTAATTTGTTATTAATTTCAAATTAAAAAAGTAATTAAACTATAGAAATTGAAAGTGTAAATGCATTTCATATAATTAAGTGCAATTAGTGGAAATTTTAATTGCCAAAAAAAAAAAATAGGAAAGGCTACACGCCATTTATTTTGAATGGAGACGGACGCCTAAAAAGCGCCACATTTTATTATAGGAATCATTTATTGTGAATGTGTATGTGTGTTAACTTCATTTTTCATATTTAAATGTTTTGTTATTGTTTTTTACACATTTTTAAGCTTTTTATTAATTTCTAAAATATAAATTTTAATTTTAACAATCATATTCATATTAGTATGTGCGTGTGTTATCCTTTCTTGCCAAAAAAATTAAATTACAAACAAGCGAAAAACTTCACGAAAATCTTATCTAAACCAATTTTTTTTTTTTTTCTTACATATATGACAAATAATGTTCCTGTGTGTATTAAATTACCCCACAAAAAAGGACGCGTGTGATATATTATCCCCAAAAAAAGAGAAATAGATCCCCCAAAAAATTGAATTCAATTTCTCTGCGCATGCTTAAGGAATTCTTAAAGCAGTTGTTTTTTTAATATCACAAAAAAATAACAAAAAATAATAATAATAATAATAATAATATAAAAAAAAAGAGGAATTGTCGTCGTTTTTTCCCTTCCCTCATGAAAAACAGAAAAGAAATAACATCTAGCGAAAATCTAGAAAGAAAGCAATGAGGTATTTTAGATTAAAGCTCCTCCACCAGCAGAAACTTCTCTCATCCTCGAAAAGAACAGCATTTTTCTTTCTATGCTCTATTGTTGTTGTTACATATATGTATATATATAGAAAACGCTTTTGGGTGAAATCAATAAATTTATCTTGGATCAAATTTAGGCCATTCGTTTTCTATGGGGATTGAAATTGCGTAATGTTGTAAATATATATCCTTGGTAATATATGTTTGTATATATAGATATGTACGGGTTTTTTTGTTTTATATTTTACTATGTTATGCGTATTTATGTGTGGCACATACATCTAGGAAACTTTTTTTTTCCTTTTGTTGATAACAGTCCTTTAAATAGATTTTAATCTTAAAGCTTTCTCAACAAACGAACCTTTTCTCGTTTTGTTAAACATTCCTCTAACAATTATTTTTCAAACTTTTTCGAAATTATTCTTTATTTATGGATTGGTATATAATTTTTACAGTGCTTTTTGAAAATGTTAATAATAATAATAATAATAATAATAATAATGGCATATATAATGTGATAAAATTAACTTTCTTTCGTTCTTTATACTAGTTTTTGTATATTTATAGTTTGGCCAGACTTCGGATTTCAATTGTATCCCTAATAAAGTTAGTACTTAGGACGTTGTGACCCATTGTATCCGTTTTGTTTTTGTAATTCCGCAATGAAATCACAAATTCAAACTAAGAATCATTGAACATTTTTGTTCGTTCTTTCAAGCCTTCAACTGAAATTTGAGCCAATGATCACAGACTTAGTAGTTAAATTCATTACCCATTGAGCCACGACATCCGATTACTTATTAATTTCATAGTACTTCTTCTTGACAATACAGCCATGAGTTGTTATTCAATCTTTATAGTTCAATATAGGTAAGACTGCTTACGAAAACACGCATTTATAACCTAAGGAAGAATTAATAATTGGAACGAGCTGAGATCAGGGGTTGAATCTGACTCTTATCAGTTATTTTATATGTTAAGACTAAGATTAAGTTTTAGGGTGTTCTTCTACTGCGACAATTAAGATCTATTGTATCCCCTCTTCTTTAGTGGAATAGTTAGGTTGAGTTCCCATTCTAGAGCATCTAGAGCATGGCTTCCCAAAAAGGGGGCCCCGACCCTAAGTTGGGTCGCCTAGATTTAAAATTGGGTCGAGTAAAATCTGTGAAAGTTTCAAAAATATGTAGTAATTTTAAGAAGTTTTTTTAAACACATCATAAAATCTGTAAATCATGTCGGAAAAATGTTACAACGGCAACCCTGAGCAACAATGTCAAGACTCATTGAAATAATTCTTGACTGGATAGCAAATAATTTTTCAAGTAACACTTTCCTTACGGGGATTTTCGTATGACAGACGGCATTTTTTTTTGTAGTTGAAAAGGGTCGCGCTGTAAAAAGTCTGGGAAGCCCTGATCTAGAGTATCTCCTCCACGCCTATTTCTCTGAGAAATTTTATTATCCGGGGTGGGTCAAGAAATTGTATCTCAATTCGAAAGAAGAAGTATATAGTGGCGGGATTTACATAGAATTTGGCAAGCATATTCAGGATAGGCTAAATTAAAGCATAGAATTTATCTTCACTCAACAGAGGGAACTTGGGTAGTGTAAATATATATAAATATTAATAATAGTGGACGGATTTTTATGAAATTTGGAGTGTATATTCTAGATAGGCTAACTTAAACTCACTTGCCAAAAGGAACGCGGGTGGTGCAAGAAAATTTAAACATATCCAAATTAATGGACAGATTTTTATGAAATTTAGATAGTCAACTTTGAAAGATAAAATGTGTCTCCACTCAGCGAGGGGAGTCACACGGAAGCGTCACTAATTCGCTCAATACTGAAGAGATTTTTATGAAAGTTTGTATATATGTTTTTATTATATTTCTAGTCGCGAGGGTTAGCAAAATTTTTAAGCCTGAGGAGTAGCGCGAATGGCAGCTAGTATAATATATATGTAAATATGTATAGAATATATTTTTAGATTTCGTTGATTAACTCGAATGAAACATCTTTTAAATGTTCAATGAATACAATTCACAATTCTATTTGTATTTCAAAGTGGCCTTAAATCGTAAAATATACCTTTCAGGGAGTTATAAAACGATATTAGATTGATTTTCGTCCATCAATTCTCACATACTTATTTTATCCAATAGTCTTTGGAATTTTCATTTTTTTTTTTTTATTAAGAATTTATTATTTTCGTCTTTTGTTTCCAAAAATATAATAATAACTTAAGTTACACCTCAAACTCAAAAAAAAAGGTAAATATTTCAAAAGAATTATTTGTCAATCATAAGAGACAAAAAACTTTTCGTGCTTTGATTTTTAATTAAGTTTAAATAATAATAAAAAAAAAATTGGTGTTCAAATTATAAGCACTTAACTACAATATTTTTATTGATAGTAAATATCCCGAAAAGGAAAAAAATACAAAAAAAAACTAACGTCGATAAAACTTCATTTATTATTCATTTCATGTAAATCCGCAGTAATTATTATTACAAGCAAGCATTTTGAATTCGAAAAATCTTAATTTAAAATCTTTTCAAAAACAAACAATTATCGCACGGGAATAACAAAAAAAAAAAAAAAGAAAAATATTAAAAACTAAAATTTTATTCAGCGTGTAAAATTTATAACAGATATTTTTCAGATGATCATATTTTTCATCATCATATTCAGCAATTGATATTTTATTAGTTCTCTTTAATTCGACTATCGTATATTAGATGGCGCCGTTTTAAAATATGAGAGAATTTAAAAATATACATATATCAAAAATTTACCTGCTTTTATGTGATTTTTAATAAACACATCCCATTTTTATTGTTTTAATGTTTTTTTTTTATTATGGTCAAAAAGAGGAAAACCGGGAAACTATTGGATATTTTATAAGCTATTTGAATGAAGTTTTTTTTTTTTTTTTTTTTGGTTTCTTTCATGTTTAATTGCTATGCGAATTTGTTATTGGGATTTTTAGTGGTTGACATTATAAATAGTATTTATAGAGAGAGGTTAACTAAAAATAAAGAGATGATAAAAAGAAAACGAAACGAAGAAAGCCACGCCTATAAGTTATAATTTCAGCCATTTCTCTTCTAGTATATTCTTGTTGTTGTTTGTATTTCTTTTCTTTTTTTTTTTTTGTACGATTGTTGGGAAACCCTCTCGAATTCAGGTAGGAATGAATTATTGCTGACACATTTATGTTGAGTAAAATCCAACAACAACACAAAAAAAATGCCTGTTAAGAGGGTTGAAGAGTGTGTGTAACTAAAATATATGTGAAATGATACGCGCGCCTAAATTCAAGAACCGAAAATCAATAGGTTGAAGTCAAATTTTTGTTTCTTCCTGTTACACTGTGCCTGATTTCACTATTCAGGATTTTCTGTTCATATACTATATATACCTTTTCATGTTCATTTTCTATATTACATTATTATAAGAGGATCCACTATTCTCTTTTTTGTCGCGTATATACCTATATGTATGTTTATTTTTCAAACTCAATATTTCACACAAAATGTGTGTGCTCTAAAAAGTTCGGAAACTCGTTCTTCTCATTTTAGAAGAGCCTCGAAGGGTGATTTTACTTTCCCGGAGGCTTTTCGACGTGCTTTTGTTATGTTTTTTTTTTCTTACTATACTTTTTTCTTTTCTTGGAAGATTGTTATGTCGTTAGCATCAGGCATGCGATGGTATTCAGTTTCTGTTTTTTTTTCTGATTGTATTTCTTTAGCTATTAGAGCTAATGTCTGTTTAATTGGTTCCTAAATGTTTAAGTAGCCCAAAAAATAAATATAAAAAAACCACAAATATGCACTGAGCTTTTGCAAACAACGAAATTAGTTAATTAGATTCAGAAAGGATTTCGAGAAAAGAAGTTCATGAATTAGTTCAAAATTTCCAATTTATAAGAATCTCAATAAAAGTTTGGTAATTTTGTTAATTTTCGGGGTAAGGTTTTTTTTGTTGTTGTGTTTCAAGACCATATATGGTGACGACGAAACGTTATGTATAAATAATTTCTTCTCTACTACCAAAGTATATATTAGTTATGTCATTACATTTTGAACGCATAAAAATGTACATCGGAGGAGGGTTTAAAGGCATTAAAAGTGGTGTAAAGTTATATAGATTCCTATATGTCCGTCCTTTCGTCTATCCATGTACCACACTGACTCAGAAACGCGTTGTCCGATTTTAATGAAATTTGCAATATTATTTTGGTTATTCGTTATTCTTTGCATTTGAAAATCAGTTGGGGAGGAATGAAATTTTAAACAGAAATCATAAGGTGACCGTAAAGTTTTGTCGAATTTCTTTTTCATTCCTCATATTTAATTGATAAATTTGTGCATCAATTTCATTTAAATTAATTACATAAGTTGGTTACATAAGTGAGCGTTACTATGTTCAATTCCAGTCAAATCGATCCAAAGATTGTGCAGAAGTTTTGTCTTTTTTTGGTTTATTTATATATTTGAAAATCTGATATACTGATGTGAATCAAATTAGTAGGACTATTTTACGCTTAGACCGCCTCTAAATTAGATTAAATTCGAAAAAGATAAAAAAAAAATGTGAAAAAACATTGAAATATACTTTATTTTAGTTATAGGTGTTTTTTCAGTTGTTAATAATTGAATTGTTAATTACGAGTCATAATTTCTCCTAGTATATGGGATATCAGAGAAGTTCCAATATGTTTTATTATCAATTTAAATAAATCCGACGGTATTATATTGATTAACCTAACCGAATGCGCCACTGTCAGAATCAATATATTAATCCAAGAAATTATGAAATTAATTAATTTCTTCAGGTCTATTTTGAATACCGTGTAAATGTCTTAAAGAATCGGTTAGCCTATCAACACCAAATAAAAATAATTCCTGCAGCGCAATAAATACTGAAATTTATTATTTTACCTTTTTTTATTTTTGAAAAAAAGAAACTTTAAGAAACGCTAAATATATAAGCCAAGCCGCCGCCGGCAATAACTTCCTTTTTCTCGGTGGTTAAAAAAAAAACGAAAATTAAGAAATATTTCTTCCGAAAAGAATTGATTAGAAATTCTTTTTTCTTTCTTTAAGAACTAGAACAAACAGTTGTAATCATTATTAATTTTTTTTTGTTTACAATTCAATTCAATTATTTTCTCTTTTCTTATTTCATAATGAAGGGTGTCCATAAATTTCGTAAAAAGTTTTCGGTAAAACAATTAAACAAACTAAGTGGCGCCTAAATAAAATTCAAACAAAATATTCAAACATCAATGATTTTTTTTTGAATTGAACAATTTTTGTTTGTATATTTCGTGAGAAAATGTTCGCCTTATTATCCGCGGACTTCTTTACACAGAGTGTTTTTTCGTTCGTCTTAATTAAGATTTTTGGTTTTTTTCTTTTTACCAAAGCCATAATCAATAACATTTTATCAAAGTGTTTGTTTGCATTTTGGGGAAAATAATGTTTATTTGTAATTAATTTTTGATAGATCGTAAATATTTCAACGGAATTCCGATAGCACATAGAGTATAGAACAGTTGCAGCAGATTTTTCTTTTTTCAGAATGACTTATTAGTTATTATTTGTTTTTATTTTCGGATACCATTTATAGAAATGAAAATTTGCATATAGTTTTGAATATGAAAAATTAGCACCAAATTAAGAATATTTCCAAAATCCGAGTATGGCCAAATCGAATATCTTGGAAATAATGATCTTAAGAAAACTGGAAACTGTGAAGTTTTCAAATGAGTAGGTTTAAATGTAAGTTTTCTAGTTAGATAAGAGTTAGTTGTTTTGATTAAAGTATAATAAATGAGTTTCTTCCGGTAATGTTCTTAAAAAAAAAGCGGTAAATTATGTTTTTTGGTGTAATTTCAAATCTAATTTCAAACTAAACTTGTAATATTTTTTAATTGCTTCTTTAGTTTACCGAATAATACAAAATATTTGGAAGTACTTAACACCAAATCTCAAACTATCCAGGGCCCAGGGATATATAATAGTAATTCTTTTGATTTTATATATATCCAAAATGTAGACAACCCTCAAATATAATATTATAAATATATTTACTTTTCTTCGTCATCATTCGTGTAATTCTAATATATTCTACTGCACAACCATATAAAGTTGAATAACCACACATGCCTTGAAATTGATATATTACATAAAACCAATTAAGCCGATTAGAAATAGCATAAAAAAAAGAATGTCAATAATAAAGTTCTATATACATGTTCGACACGAAGAACAATATTTTTCATCTGTGTATATAATACATAAAAATGTATGTAAAAGAAAGTTTTCTAAATGTTTATTGGGGAAAATTGATATTTCTATACTTTCTAAATTTGATTTAACAAACGCTATAAAAATTGCACCCCATTTACATTACATATATTACTTATATAAATTGTTTTTATTTTTAAAAATCATATTCGATTATCTTTTAAGATAAATATTGTATTATTTAAAATATTTCTTAGTATTGTTGTTGAAGTCTTTCGGAATCTTTAAGAATCAGATAAATCTTATAGATTTAATCAATTTTTTTTTTGTTTTAAAAGTATTTACATACAACATATATGCAAACACATGAATACAATATAATAATACATATTTGAAACTTTTCTATAAAAACATTTTCTTATATAGAAATCTGCGATAATTTTTGCTACCCTATTAATTCACTTAATTAATTTATATCTTTTCCTTTGAGACTTTATACCACATACGACTTATATATATATATATGTATATAATATTTTAATTACTTATATTTAATATAAACATGAACCAAACATCTTTGGTAAATTATATATTTTAGTATACATACTATCAAAAAATAGCAAGGGGAAATGTAGAACCATTTTAAATAATAATGTTTATCTATATTTTAGTGAGAGATAAAATCACATACGAATTAATTTCGAATTCATTTTTTTTTTACATAATAAATTAAAATTAGTGTAATTTTAATTATAATCCCTTTATTTGGAATTGTTAAAACCCCTTTTACTAAAATTCTTATAAAATATACCACTATCGGTGGTTGCATTTTATTTTTTATGATAATAAATTTTAAGGGACTCGAGGGTGGAGGATTCAAGAAGAATTCGGTATTTTTTTTTAAATTATTTAAAATCGAAAGAGTTTTCTACATTATTAGATAAACGAATATAAAAATTATTCTAGACTAGCTAAAGCTAAGTACATCACAAATATCCTCAAAAAAAATCACTGCTCTTTTTCGAATCCGGAATTGCCAATTATCGTTCCTTTTTCCTAGGTTAAACGATTTGAGCTGGGCGTTGATGAGTCCGTCAATCGGTTAGGACAGTTTCTTATATCGAGTATCCTAATAAGAGAGCAAGAAATAAATTTCGCGCTATTTTCGTTTCATTAAGTTGACAGTACTAAAATCTCGACATCTGTCATCTGCCACTGTTGCTATTAATAGCCAAGAAACTCGGCACGAAGGAAGGAAAGAATTATTGACAGTTTGTCAAGTTTCGAGCACCGACTCTGGTCAAAAAAAAACAATTCCACAAAATTCAATTCGTGCGTTTCTTCCGGAGCATTCTTTATATCGTCGAATGAAGTATGGATCATACCTGTAGAACCCAGAATACCTAAGATATACGTATACCTTCATGCTAGAGAATTTTTGTATCTTCTATCCTAAAAGGTAATATTTTTGAAAACGTCGAATTGCATTTAGTTCGTTATTAAATTGATCGTCGAATGAGGAATGGGTCGAATCTATGGGATGCAGAATATTCTTCATGTTACGCAAATTTAGTCTTCCTCTATTATTTGGACACTCTATATTTATATGTACATATGGATGTATAAACTAAAATCTAATCTTTAATTTATAGAATACATAATTATCCATGTAGAAAAGTACCTGGTACATGACACATATATCAAATAACCAATTATGATAGGACATAAGAAAATTCAATATAAAGATTTAAACGGTATTTAATTACTTATAATTTTAATTTGACAAATATGGTAATAATTAGGTATAAGAAAGACACTTTAAAAAAAAGTCACAATTAAAACGATTCTTGCACATTGGTTAAAAGCATTTAACTCGACAAAATAAAAAGGGTTATATGTATATAATAAATCTGATAGGTGTCAATTAAACATGAATATAAAAATTTTATGCACGCAGAGTGTACTTAAATTTACAACTCATTTACTTAACTATAGAAGATGTGGAGAGACAAAAAAAAAAAAAAACTGTAATAATAATCATAAACATATAACCATCGTTTTACACATATTTTAATGAAAACAAGTTTCTTACATATATAGGAAATCTCATTGGTGTAATTGCAAAACATGAGGTAACAATGCAGTCAATTGGTATGTGCTCTTGACCACAAACTCTATAGTATATTATGATACATGGTGTAAGTTGTATGTTTGTCAGTAACTATGCTACATGTTTTGAAAAATAAATGTTACTTGATGCTTTTGCCACTGGTTCTATTATTACTGATATATATACGGCTACTGTTTGTTTTAGTATATTAACTCAGTCAGTTGCTCACTCTCTTTTAGTTAGTCGACCCATAATTGCTTAACATCAACATAATATCATTATCATCATGAATGCATTCATTCAGCATAAACCAATTCAACAATATATATTAACAAGTTGTAATGCGATTAGCATTTTCTTTTTTTTTTTTTAGATTATTATAATGAATACCATATATGTATGTTGATTGAAAAAAAGAGATGTATATATAAGAATTGTTGGGTCAAATAATTATGATTTTGAAGAGTCACGTCACTTTATATGACAAGTGACGTGATTCTCAGATAAAGAGGAGGGTGATAAGAAGTTTTTTTGATATGTAAATAAGGTATTATACATTTTGTAAATTAGATTGTCATAAATTAGAAATGTTGGCGATTTCAAAACCAAACAATTTTGTATTTTTTAGAAAAACATTTTATGAGTCACGTTTTTCGACTAAACCAAATATGATGTCATTTTTTTTCTACGAAAGCTCTCTAAGATTTTGAAAAAATCTAGCAATAGACAATTATACTTTTATAGAGTTGTATTGAATAATTTATGTAAAACAAAAAAAAGACCTAGACATGTGCTTTTTGGAACCCACTTTTTTTTGTTGGTTGCCTATGATTATTTTATTCATATATTATATTATTAATTTTTTCACGCAACATTGAAGCGCCGAAATTTCAACGAACATGATATAATTTTATAATAATTTTTATTTTATTATTATTTTTTTTGATTTAGTTTTTACACGTGTATATATTTATATGTTTTTATTAGAAAAAAAAAATATGTCCCGCTAAAATACTTATATGTGTAAAAAAAAATTCACCTATAGAAGAAATTTAAATAATTTTTAATACCAAAAAAAAAAGAAAAGACCCACGCACAAACAATCAGTCAGGTTGTTTTTTCGTTTTCTTTATTTTAATGGAAAGATTTGAAACTTTTTTTGGGTTAAAAATATGGGTTTTTTTTCTTAGCTTCCATCTTTGTTTCATTTTGTTTTTTCGTTTTTTTTGTTTTGAAACATATAGCTATAACTTTTACACACTCCCTCGTTTTATGCGTACATACATATACCATTCTTTAATGTAATAAATCTTAGAAGCCTACATTTCTTTTCTTTTTTTTGTATTTTATTTTATAAACCATTCGTTTTCTTCTACTTCTTCTTCTTCTTCTACTTAGACTCCTTAAAGGTATACCAATAACACATATCCACAAGAAAGTAAAAACCTCCACCTTTCTTCTTTCCAATTCATCTACTCTCTCCTGGTTTGTTTCTCTGTTTTTTTTTTTTTGTTGTGTTTCTTGACATTTCCTTTAGGGTGCGATAAATTTAAATATAAGAAGAAGAAATAAAAATGAAGGAAGAAAAAAAAGACTTACAACAACGAAATTACATTCATGTAATAAATAAAAAAAATAAATAAGATAAAATAAGAGAAGAAGGAAAAGAAGAAGATGAAGAATATGCTGTTAGGTATCTCGCGCACCACCAACCAAAATCCGAAATCGTATATAGTATTCCAAATGACATCGAAAATTGATGTCAGAAAAAAGGGATGATGATCAAAAGGAGCATCGAATATAGAGAAAAAGGGTAATTTCGTTACGATTCCATTATTATATATGTATCTCTCCTGGTTTTGAATCTTGATTTGGTGTTTTTTTTTCTGTGTAGCTAGCATCCTTTCGTGCATATAAAATGTATGTGGTTTTTTGTTCAATTTCAAATATTTATCATTCGTAGATTGAAACAGGCGAAAATATCAATTCAAGAAAATCCATTAAAAAATTCTCCAGAGACCAAAAGTGAAAAGGAATAACACCAAAATAACATCAAAAAAAAGATGATAAACACCATCGCAAACAGTTGTAGAATGTAATATAGGCAATATCTTTTCTTTTTAATTTAATTTATTAGGAATAAACATTTTCAAACCATTAAGAAATTAGTTTGATACTAATTCAATATATGGTTTTTTCGCTTATTTAACTACACACAGAAAAGCCGCAAAGCTTTTGACTAGTTCTGATAACTGAATTTTAGTTGTGAGATTTGAAAACTCAGTTGTGATAACTTAGTTTTTAGTTGTTACAACTAAAATTCAATTATTACAACAAAAAATTCAGTTGCCAGAACTAAACAAAAGTTTTGTGATTTCTCTGTGTGTACGACTTCAAATTCAATTCAATTGTAAATCTAGACAATAAAAAAAGTATGCGGTAAATCCATGTATACACAGTATAGTCTCGATAATTTCAAGTTTCGGTCATTTTTTCAAGTTCGTTAGACTCTCTTCTGGGTTAGTCTCACTCCAAATGCGACAGAATTTTGTTTATTTAACAAACTTATTAACACAAAAATAAGCCTCGTCGCTGAACATAATTTTGCGATTTCTCTAGAGCCCAATTAGCAATGGTCTTGTGGTTTAATTTCTGCACAAACTCGACTAAATACGGGTCTCAAAGATCTCAAAATTTTCAACTCTTGTTTTCGAAGACAAATCCATAAATTTGGATCTTGTTGCATACTTTCGTTTATAACGGTAATATATGCTTCAGTACGCACATTCCGAAAATGCATTGGTGTTGTTGCACCATACAGAGAGTATGTGATATGAAATTTATCCACAGTTTGATGGCTTGCTCAGATGGACGATTATGTGCCACCATAATAATCACTAAATCATCTAAAGTGCGGTCAAGACGCTCAGTCTTTTTGCTCAGTCGTAGCTTGCGCAGTTTTTCTGTGGGAAAGCCTACGCAAATTTTGTGTCCACACGGTACCGTCTTTTCCATGTTTTTTACGCAGTTTTCTTTGGAACTTCTTAACGCTACGTTTTGCATGCACGTACCACAGTTATTTTTGAGACACGATCTGAAATCGCACAGGCCGCACTTTTGCCTGCACAAACGACCTGTTACTTGTCCAGACGCTTAGTTTTGCCTGCGCAAATCAAAGTAAATTGGGATAATTCCTTGTAATTGAAGTGTAACTTTATTCATGATTATTTCCCAGGCTATCAAAAAGAATCAGAGCTATCCCTATCTAACTTAAAAAACACTAATATTGTAATAAAGTGGTTCTATATTATTGTTTTTCATTTGTATAATTTCAATTAAAATCACGACTAATTACAAGACGCATTTTATAGTAAGTTCGAAATGCATTACAAAATTTGAGGAACAAATTAATTAAACAATTTTTGTATTTCAATTTTGAATTTGAATTCTAAGTTAAATCATAATGAATCCATGTTTTGAATTAAATATTCTTTTCATGTGGTTTTATTCCGCGTAGAAAAATACCGCGTTCCTCGCGTATCAAATTTGAGTAAAATTTAGTACACCATTCTGGAGAGTTATCAATGAAATAAGAGTTAAGATAAAAATTATACCGCAACCCTTCTATTTAATAAAAGCACTCAGAAAATAGTTTAAAATTTCATTGTAACTTTTTTTCATATATGCATAGAATTATTTATGTACAAAAATCAAACACCTAAAAATGTTTATGGAGATGAGGATGAGTTTTACAGTGGAATCACGATATTTGGATGCTAAATTTACGTTAACTAATTCCTTCAAAGGGGTTCAAACAAGCTTTTTTTACCACGTTTGTTTCAACTCCTTTATCATACGTCAGACTATCGAAATCCCACTGTAATAATAAATATATCATTGCGGGAATTCCTAGAATAGAGTACGACTTAATTTTGAACATAAATACTTTTAAATTTTTATGATAATTTCATGCATTTATAATTTTTTATTTAATTTTTTTTTTAAGCTATATTTTAAATAAGCCAGCCAAATATATAAGTACTTGTTTTTAGTATAAACATTTATTTTGTAAAGTAATTACCTTTTCCATAGATTCTATTTTTTTTATTAATTTTCTTTTTTTTTTTCTTATACAAAACCCATCTCAGCGTGCATTTTTAGTCTCATTTTTTTTCTATATTTTTATACTGATTTTTAAAATAAAATTAAGAAAAAAAAAAACTTAAAACAAAATAAAAATAGAATATATTAAAAACCAAAAAACCAAAAAGAAAAAAATTATATAAGTCTTTTCCATATGTAAAATAAAAAGCTTAAAACACAAGAATTTCTTTTTAGCAAATAATTTTGAAAGAAAAAAAAAAGTTGTTTTAGTGTTTCTAAAATTATATATTCTCAGACATTTAAAATATATTTGGTTTTTCTATCTCTCTAAAGTTATTAACGAAACAAGTGTTTCCGAAACAGTATTTTCTTTAAATAAGATGTTAATTTATTATTTATGAAGATTCTAAAAGAATGTGTCAGTGTATTTCCTACATAATTTATTTCTGTGCAAAGTGCCGGATATAGAAATTGTAATATGTGTGGTGTGTTTAAAGAATTAAATGAAATATGAATTAAAATAAAAAAAATATAAACAAAATTTCGATTTAAATGAAAAAATTCAGAAAAACAAAATAGTACAAAAATTATAAAATCATAAAATAATAAAAAAATAAAATAAAAATTATTAAACTTACCTAACCAGTCTGGAAGTAATGAGCCCGCAAGAGATTCTGAATATCTCTTACCTAAAAAAGAAGAGAAATATAATTTATTATTAATATAATAGTTAAAGAAAAGTTTTTTTATTTTTAAGAAAAAGTTCATTTCAATGTTCAATTTTCACTTTCTTATACTATTATCATAGCTGGAGATTAGGGTATATTAAGGTTTAATATTTTCTATTCTATTTCAATAAAGAAACATACAGTAACGTAAAATCGGCCCATAGCCGATGCCCTGTGGTAGAAAAGGGATCCGTAGCTAACAAATCTATGCTTCAATGAATTAGCTCTGAGAAAGAAACACCAAAACTACTAACATTTTAAGCTTCGCTTAATCTTTTTCCAATACGCTCAAATTCATATATAGCCTGGGGCCTAATAGCATAAATACGTTTTGCAAAGTTTATTGAAATCGATATATAGTATACGTTTTTAAAATACATTGGAAACTCTTTATGAACAGGATTTTGTTTCTGCTAGGATTATTTCCTTCTCCACAAGCCTTCGACCAAATTCATTGAAATTTACCATGGTATCGTCTATTTTTATAGTCAACCCTGGCAAATAATTTAAATAAAATTGCTGTACAGATTTCCAAATTAAATCTGGAAAAGGAGAAGCAGAAAAACGACAAAAACTTTCTGGTCATCCTGGCTTTCGCTTAATATCTTCGCTCCCCCTCGGTCGATTTTGATGAAATATAATACCAAAACAAGCTAAGGTAGTACCTACCATAGGGCACTTAAAGCACATCTAATATTTAAAACGATCAAACAATACAATTTCTAAACGCCTGTTACTTTATTTTCTACACGCTTGAAAATAGGCAATCTATAATTTGTTGATGAAAATCGTTTGTCTGAATCAAAAATTTGAATCCAAGTCTCAACTATTATACAATTTTATCTTATTTTTCTCCGCCATTATTAACAAGTTTTCATCTAGTATTTTGTTGTGAAAATTAAACTTAAAATTTTGTGTATAACAAAATTAGGAGGTTTTTTTTTTGGCCATATCAGGTATTTGTTTTTTTAAATGAGCTTTTTTTTTTTTACAAAAACAAAAACATGATAACATAAAATATTCTAAAATTGATGTTGTACAAAATTTCTCTTTCGTTTTATGGAAATTTTCTTTTAACAAACATAAATATTTCATGTAAATTACACAATTATGTTATACACATTAATTTTATAATGTTTAACGACAGAACGCATGCACACCTGTGCTAGATAGGTTGTGATTCTTTTTATATATATATAACTTTTCCAAACTCAGATATCTATACACAGGTATATAGGAAAATATTCTTTCATTCAATATTCTCTTCCTTTAATATCTGCGGCTTTATCTTAGGTTTTATACTTCCGAGAAAATATATGTATGTACATTTTCTCGAAAAATATATATCATATAAATGACGTACATTTCTTGTTAAAATAAGCTTTATGTGAAAACCCCAGAAAAGCATAAAGCATAGAACGCGTATCTCCAATAATAATGTAGTATATAAAATATATACGTTTTTTGTTAGTGGTGGACGTATTATATTTTTTCTTTTTTGGTGGTTTATGATGGAATGTGGAAAAGGATTTTTTGGCATAAATGTATTCATATGTATATATGAAGAAACCTCACGGGAACGAGCCTATATATGTATATATATATATATAACTTGACTATATATTATATATTATATAAAAATCAACAATAACCAGAAAAAAAAACTTCTTCAATAAATCACTAAATATGTCGCATTTGTTTAGATTATGAGCCACTAAAAACATCCACTAATGCGTTTCTGCAATGTCGTTTAAGCGATTTTATGAGCCATTTTATGCCACTTATGTGTTTTATGGAAAATATTAAATAGAACATGCTATTCTTTTTTTTGTTGTCAGGGTGGGAGGAAAGGAAAAAATGAAAATATGTTTATAGAATTTCAAAAAATTTTCTTTTGATGAATTTATTTATGCTGATGTCTTTTTATAGGTGCTCGACAAAAATGCGAATATTTTAAGAATATAGATTTTGAATGGAGAAATTTCCGTTTAAAATAAATAAATATTTTTTTTTTTTAAGAAAGGATCTTCAGGTCCCTTTTTGGAATTAGACATTTCTAAAGAAGGAATTGTAGGGGTATTAGTTTCATAATAGTTGCTAATACAAATAATTGGCATAGCAATTGAAAGGTTATAGAATAGTTGTTATATTTCGAATAACAGTTGTACTGTTTGAATAATGTTTAGTTAGAAAAGGCAAATGAACAGATCGATAAACAACAGTGTTGAATGGTCAAGTCAGTAAAGACCTCGTTTCTAGAAGCTGATGAGACCCTGGATCCAAGCTCGCTTCTTCATGTATTTATTTCTCTTTGCCTAAAGAATCTTTTCTTGATTTGTCAAATTTCTAGTCTACGCAATCTTTTTGTCCAATCATCTAAAATAAATAATGGAAAATATTCTTTTCAAGATAATATTAGATAGGATTCCGATGTACCTTTCCAATTCTTATCAATTAGATATTATTGTTTCTTTGAAATTTCATATATTCTTTATTATTAAATTAGATAAATATATATATCTACAAATACATTATAGTCTAATTTTCTATTGCACTGCAGAATTTATTTTATGCTGTTATTCAAAAGTTATAATATATCCCTATAGATAAATTTTCGGTCTGCATATATTGTATTTATAATACTTTGTTATATAATACTGGTAGAACGTAATTAAATTTGGAATTAGTAAATGTAATACAGTTGCACATAGATCAATTAACAAGCAATATATTCATTTGTCAATACATAAATTACCTTACATCACAGAGTTTTAGGGGTTTATTATGTACAAATATTCTATAGAGAATGAATATGGTATAATATATATATGGTAACTTGTATCTATCTATAAACGGATTGGGTTGATTCAACCCCTATTAGAAACCAATATGTTCTTTTGTACAAGGCCACATGACATATGTATATATATATATAACTACATACACTATAGTGTATAAGTAAGTACATTTTGTTTTGTTTGTTCTTCTAGCTAGTTTAATATTTTGTTCATACTTCATTACATTATTTTTGTCTACATATAACAATTTCTTGTATTTTTACATATATATATGTCTTCACTTCAAAACAATAGCCTTTCAAAGAGAATGCACGTGTTTAACTTAGACGCAAGTCTCAAAATTTCACTTGCATAAAGCGCATATTATCCAGAGAGAAGGCATGATTGCAATAGAAAGTCATGTTTACTAAAGGTTTACTGTGTATAGGCAAATTTTTCAACATATATATATAAGAACTGGTTGAGTTGAGTGCATTTAAACTAATAGTTCAAAAGGGTAACACCCTCAATTGGATAACTCCTTCCTGCCGTGTTTAGATGATATCTATATATTCGTATATCCATTTATAAATATATACATATATATCAATAGTAGAATGTGTATATTAACATTGAATTTTTTTTTTTTTTTTTTTTGGTTTGGAATTTTATGGGAGAAAGGATATATATAAGCTTTCCAACTACGAGTTGCTGTGTCGAATGGTTTACAACCTTCAGGACAACATGAATGTGTGTTTATAGAGACAATTTTATGAATTCAAATAAATATTATAGTATATATGTATATATATTGTAAATCTATCCTATTTACAGATGGGAAATTAATGTTTTAAAGATTGGCACTAATAAACAACACTTTACTTTATATGTTTGTTAGTTTTTTCATTACTTTTTTTTTTTGCTTTGATCCATTTTATCCTTGCCTATATGTTTTTTTTTTGTGTCTGCATTTCTATATATACATACGTATAGTGAAAATTTATATGCATTTGCTATTCACTCTCCTAAAATTTTGATCCTAAATAAAACACCGCATAAATGTTTTAAAAAACTAAAAAAAACAATACAAAATAGAAAATATTGTTATAACTATGAAAATTTCAAGGCTTAACCCTTAAATACTTGGTGTTTTATTGTTTGAGAGGTGGTACTGGTTTTGGGTGGCTTTCTATACCCGATTTTATGTTTCACTAAATTTAATTTCACCGTCGTTTCAAATTTATTTACCAGGCCCGTCTTTTTTTCTTGTTGTAAAAAATTCATACGATTTATAATAAAATTGAAAATTTATACGTTTTGATATAGTTTTAGAATTTGTTCAATGTCCTTTTTTTCTCGAATATAGAATAATAATGATTCTTATCAGTTAAAAATCAATTTAGAATTTCATATATACATATTTGTTTGACGTATATATAAGAAATTAACATTTCTTCCAATTTCAACAATAAAAACAATAAAGAAAACACAATTTTACAGCTAATAAAATGATTAAGTTATTTAATTATCATTTTACTTTTTTGTTATTACTAAATTAACGAACTGTAAGAATGGTTAGGGATAATTTTATATCCTCTTTTATTGCATATAAAACTTTCACCTCTATCACCAGAAAAAAAAATTAAATAAATATTTTTATGTTTCAACAACAAAAGGGATGAATATTTTCTCCTTGTTTTTTTTGAAAAGTTTTTATACCATTTTAATACAACATATTTCATATATGAATGTTTATATCATGTGTTGGCTTTAATACATTCTCGAGCTTCATTGAATAAAATAACGAAAATATTAACAAAGTTCATATTTTTCACATTTAAAAGCAATGTTAACCAACAAAATAAAAATACTATGTTGTGTTATGTTATTATTTCGTTTGTTTTTTTTTTATCCTGGGCAATAATCATTATAATTCATATATGTGAAAAAGCACCAACAAAAAACAATGTGTACATGAAAACATTTTATGAAGAAATTAATGCTTTACACACAATAGAAAAAAAAAAGAAAAGCATCCACTCCTGAAATATGTTGAATAATTTTTGAGATATGTTTCATGTAGAGAAGAGTTCCGAAACAATGTGCGCGAAATTAGTTCAAGTTTCTAGTACTATTGGATGGGCCAAAAACATTAATCAAATTCTATTGGTGTTAAACGGAACACGAGAGATTGCTTAGAATATTTTTATATATCGAAATCGAGCGCTGAAAACTAAGCATTCAACAGAATTTGTGAATCAGAAAACTAACGCCTGCAAGTTTGGTCATTCGTCAAAAATTGAGAGGGTTTTACTAGGGATACCGTACGGTTGTGCTATTGCACCATCAAACTGCAATTTGTTTCGGTTTCTGTAGAGCTCTTTTGATGGTCTAAATTTGAATTCAAAGAAGGGATCTGAAGATCACTCGTCATATCTCAGTTTTTCGCCCTGAAAACCTAGACGTTTTTCAATTATTGGGTAATGGTTTTTGCTAATCATTTGACTATGAAAAACTGGCCTTTCATTCAGTATGAAAGCAACGACTTTTTGGTTCATCTATTATAACATATAAATATTGAAAGGATTTGTACTTGTTCCTTTTTTGTATTCATTTTTTTCTCTGTATCAACAATTTAAATACTGATCCTCAAAATTTAATTCCATCTATATAACTATTTAAATTTTCAAATAAAATAATAATAAAAACTTTACATATATGAACAAACATATAAAAACTCTCTCGAAACATGTAGGTATGATTATATTTGTACGAATTAATGAAATTTTAGTTTTTCGCAATGGTTATGTACTCGAGAATGTAAACACATTTAAAATTTCTGAAAATTAGAAATAAATTAAACAAATGCCAATATTTGTGTGTTTTTGAAAATTTTTGCATAATTTAAAAATATATTTTTGAATGAATTTTAATTAATTAATATGTTTTTTAAAACAATTTATTTTTCGCTTTGATAAAATATATAAGAAAGAAACCATACCCATATAAGTATACAATCGCGTGTATTTCAATTTAAGTCAGTCTACCGAAATTTTTAAGATTTCTTTTCATTGTATTTTATTCAATAAATTGAATTTTTCTACCAAAATTTATAACCATTATGTATATCACTAGATATATATTTCTAGAGATACATAAATATGTTGGAAATTTTGTATTCAACAGTAATAAATAAACAAGTAACATCCCTTGTTGAAATATATTGTTGCGCATAAAGTTTAATATACAACATATATACGGGCGACAGGGTCACATTTATGCATTAATTCGAAAATAGATATTTACGCGCCGATATATTTTATTATATCTTAAAATGAAAAATATCTTCAATTATATGCGGTCAAAAAAAGAAAATTTTTATAATTTCAAAAAAATTTAAAATCGCATAAAAATAAACGAAAAAAAATGACTAATATTTATAATTATATGATCATCCTATTCTGGGATCAGTCACATCACAACAATTTATGACTATCATAATTAATGTCATAAGACCAAAACCAGGAACAAGTTTCAATTTCATCATGAATGTATTCCACACTGTAACTATCGCTGCTTTTTGTAGCTAATAATAGCTATTGTCACCTATAATAGCGCAGCTGTAGCTATATTGTGAAGACATTCTCAGTTTTTGGATACAAAACACAAACTATATCTACATGTAAGAAGAAGAAGAAACAGAAATCTGGAACACATTCTTAAACTTGTAGGAGAGGTATAGGCGTTCTGGTTTTAATAGTTAATAATACAAATATTTGGCATTCAAATTGAAAAGTTTTACAATTATAATATTTCGAATAAATGTTGTATTTTTTGAATAATATTTAAAATTTTAAATGGAACAGATATTATAAGTACATATAGAGTACAATATTTAATGATCGAGTCTGTTTAGATCTCATTTCTAGAAACTGGCGGAACTCTGATTCAAATCCAGTCCTCAGTTGTTTATAATTTATTTTTTCCTAAATGATAGTAGAATTATGTTCTATTATTATTAAGGCAAACATTTGTTCTGCACTGGAACAAGTAGTATTTCTGACCCAATAATGCCTTATATAACTAAATCACTTTATATCGTTTTCGTAAGACCAATTATAGAATATGCGAGTCAGGTATGGTCTCCGCCCCACAGGGTTCATATCAGCAGGCAGGAATCCGTTAAACGTAGGTTTTTACGTTTTTTGCTTTGTGTAATCTCTCATGAAATGATCCTTCATTGTTGCCACTTTACAATGACAGGCTAAAGTTGTTAAGTTTGGATTCTCTGGAAAAGCGACGAGAAGTGGCAGATGTAATTTTTGTTTATCAAATTTTTAACGGGGGCATTGATGCTGTCAATGTTTTAAGAAGAATACACCTAAATTCCAACATTTGTTCGCTGAGATCCATGGTCTTGTTTAAAATCAGTTTCCATCGGACAGAATACGGGAAGAATGAATCAGTCTGCTGAATGCTTCCTGCGGTAAATGCTAATGCGCAAGTTTTTGACTTTTGCCTTAGTAAGTTTGAACTGAGAAAATTTGTATATAATTCCTAATAACGAATGACTTTATTATGGAATTTGATCCACGTTTAAGCTCAATTTGAGCTGTTATTATTAAAATTAGGATATCGTCACGAAGATCTCTTCATTTACAAGTATATTTTGGAAATATAAAATGATTATGAAAATCAGAATGCAGAAACTCCAAATACGCAGTCATATGTCTTCAGAATAGGCCTTTTTAATTAAAATATATCAATATAGTATCTACTTAAAACTTCTATATTGTAAATAACTCACTTAAAAATTTCATAGCAAATAAACATTTATTAAAAGTTCATTGAAGAAAATAACAAGTCTTTCAAAAAAAAAAAAAACCAAAAAGAAGATATTCTACAAAACAGAAATAAATCTTAACCAGACATGCAAACTTTGAATAAAAGAAAAGATCAATGGTTTATCGTGTAATTTTAGTTGCTGCCACCGTTCATATATAATTCATGGTCATCATCTATTTTTATTCATATAATTTTTCGCGTAGTCCACTTATTTTTTTTTATCATTCATCCAGAAAAGAATTTCATGATAATCCTTTTTCAATTTTTAACAAACATATACAATTAGTTCGCGATTTTTTAACCAACACGAAAATTATACGAAAGTTAGAATTTCTTCTGGCTTTTCTTTCTTAAAATATCAATGATTTTTTTTTTCTTTTTTTCCTCTATATACATATGTAATATGTTTATTTGCAGTTTTACCCACATAAATTCCACATTAATTCGCCTTAAGTAGGCGGTGTCTCTCATTATGACACATGGAACTCGTGTAGATTGGTGTTTTACCCTGTTGCATATGATTTTCTTTACAAGATTGGATTCATCCAATGTGTATATTCATACACAAATTTAAAAATTCAATTTTATATTAAAAATAAAATGTTTGATATTTTCAAAGTTAAGAAATAAATCATTCATCGGGATTTTCATTATGGTTTCTTTGCATCTTATTTTTTTTTTGTTTTATTTAACGTCATTTTCAAACACAAACCAAACTAAACAAAAGTACCCATATATCGATAGGGTGATCCAATTTGAGTTTACTCTATTGGCAGGACTGTAAATCAAGCAGCTGTCAATAAGCACTTGTCTTCAAAGTGTCAAATGTCAATTTGCAACAACACATTCACGAAATGGATCCCTTAACCACCTCTTAACAGGTGTTATAGCATCAGAAAATTGATGCTGATTTTTCAAAGAAAATCCTCTTCTCTGATGAGGCACATTTCCACCTTGCTGGGTGTGTTAATAAGCAAAACTGCCGCATATGCGGAGATGGAAATCCTCATGAGATTCACGAGACACCTTAAATGGCCAAAAAGTAACTGTTTGGTGCACATTGTGGCCAGGTGGCGTCATTCGTCCTTACTTTTTTGAAAACGTTCATGGTCAGAATTTAATAGTCAATTGTGACCGATATAGAAGCATGATAAGCGATTATTTTTGGCACGAAATCGAAGATAATGATGTGGAAGACATGTGGTTCTAAGAAGATGGCCCAACTTGCCACACGGGTGCAACTTTGGATGTTTTGCGTGAAAAGTTCCCAGGTCGCATTATTTCACGTGTTGGTGGCATCAAATGGCAGCCAAGCGCACACGACTTAACGTTGTTTTATTTCCTTTTGTGAGGTTACATTAAAAGTCTATGCCAACAAACCCGAACCATTGGAGCGCCTAAAAAACAACATCCGCCAAGTTATTTTCGAAATACTGCCCGAACTTTACTTAAAAGTCATCGAAAATTACTTCGAATCGATCGGCTGCTGCAAGAAGTCCAGAAGCAGCGATTTAATTGATATTATTTTTCATAATTAATTACCATTTGTGATCAACGAAATAAAATAAGTATATTTCGTTAAATTTGGGTGTTTTATTTTGTTTTAAAGTTCAGGAATTGAAGTCGGACGACCCTGTATTATATTTCAAATAAATAGATTTTATTAACAAAATACAGTGAATTAAATATATCAAAACACGTCATAAGTTGACTATTTATTTCATACTCACGATAGTATCTATAGTTATAGAAATACTAATCAAATAAAAGTTGTACATATATATAGTTTAGGCGCACTTAAAGTATGTTAGTAACAAAAATGGGGGCGAAAAAACACTATGCATATAAAAGTATATTGGGGAATATATTGAATAGATGCAAGGTTACATGAGAAATGATTTAATGGATCATAAAATACTTCTTGTTAAGATAAGCTGTCAGAAGTGTTTCCTGTATATTTTTTCCACTATATGAAAAAAAAAAAAACGAATCAAAGTGTATGGAAAAGCCCGCGCACCCGTATGTGAAATCTAATAAAAAAAACCTTGGCAGAATTTTATTTAACAATGAAGAAAATCTATTCAATACGAAAATATTCCATAATTGATTCAACAAAACAAAAAAAATCAAAGAAACATTTACAAATCTAGAAAGGAATTATTTATAACAAGCCTTTTTCATACAACCTGTTTATATTCGGGCATTGCTCCTCAGAAAAATAACTCTATGTTGTATATCGAATTTTACAATCGCATATGTTTTTTCTACACATAAAAACATATATAAGAAATTAATTTTCTCATCGATTGTTATACAAAAGATCTTATGTGGTGTGTAGTTTTCTTCATTTCCTAAACCCTTGTTTAACCCTTTTTCTGCTGTTCGTTTTTTTTTCTCTGTTTTTTAGCAGAGAACCCAACATCATACTTATGTAAAAATATAATATAGTTTTTATTGCTCATGAATTTCTTGTGATACGCGGTCACATTTCTGCATATCACAATATAAGTTGAACGAAACCCGCACAAAGATTGAAAAACCGAGACACTTTTTTCCACTTTATATATATATCTATATAGATGAGCCTTGTTTTGATTGTCTTTTGCGCTGTCGTCTTTTTGATGACTTAATATTTCCCATCGGTTTTTATATGCAGAATATTTTCTGCTGCAGAGTTCAATGATTTTATTTTCTTTTGCAAAAGTTACATATATTTCTATTTACTCTTTATATTTGAAGTACGTTAAAATTCGATATAACATATTATATTATTTTTAACATTAACACTTTGCTAAATATCGATAATTTCTTAAAACTTTTGAAAACAAACACTTAATAAAAATACATACATATATTTAATCTTTTAATATTGGTACCGTCGTCTTCTAGAAATCTGAAGTCAGGTGAAAAGGTGCAGTTAAACTTTTGACCCTTTAGCATTTCATAAATTTCAGTATAGTCCCTTTTATTAAGGCAACAAATGTGTTACGATATACATATATTTCTACCATTGTATTTATAGAACATTTATATATGAAAACTTTACACAACATTCGATAAATATACACATATATATACAAGCTAATAATAAAAGAAAAGAAAAAAATATTATATCTCGAAGAAAAACGGGAACCATATAATAAGAAAAAGCATATACTATATGGAAGAAAAAAAAATTCTTGTGTCAAAAAGGTTTTTTATTTGATTTTTATCTTTGAAAGTGATTTATCGGTGGGATCACGTGGTCCACAAAAGACTTAACACAAAAATAAAGAATAAGGATAAGTCTCCAGAATTTAATATTACAAAAAAAAACACATACACAAACGATGTACACATCCTGTGCCAACGCATACACAAAAACTTAATAAAAATATAACGAAACAGAAAGAAATGAAAATATATATGTATATCTATATCAGTTTAGAAATGCCAAATGTGTACAAGCAGAAAAGGCTTTAACAAGTTTCTTAAAAGTCTCTTAAAAACTTCTTCTCATTTGTGCCTTGAAATATGATGAGAAAATATTTTCTTTATATTTAAACAAGAAAAGGAGACAGGAAGAATAGTTTATATTAACTCTATATATGAATGAAGAATCGAGATATTACCGACATATATGCCTAGACGATCTTACTGGGTACTTTAATAATATACTTATATAGTATGTAGTATCTTAAAAATTCCATTTTGCTACACAAACATATGAGATACAGATTTTTGGGAAGATACAACTTAAAATGGTTACACTAAACCTTATTATAATTCACCAGACTATACTTCAGCCTCTACCTTCTTCCTTATCCAATAAATCTAAAACCCAAAGCAATAGATCACTTGAAAACTTTCAAAGTGTCAAAATAAGAGATATTTCTCTACAGTCGCACAAACATATATACCCAAAAAAAAAAAAAAAAACCTTTAATATTAATGGATTCCTACAATATGGCAGACAACTACTTCAAATACACAGTAGTAAATCTACTGGAACATTTCTTATTCCAGAAATTGTTATTTAATAAACCAAAACATAGAAAAAAAAAGAATACTTTCCAATTATTAATAACTAATAAAGTCACACTACATTTTTTTTTTAAATCTCGCAGCTCTCCTACAAATTATTACCTGGTATTGCTTGCGGTATATGAACAAAAAAAAAAATAATAAGACGATGGCCGCGCAATATTTTTCTTCTTTTCTTTTTTTTTTGGGCGTGATCAAACAAATAAAAGATGTTTAACATAAATCTTCTAAACATGACACTTTTGCGGTTGAAATGTACCAAAAAAAGAAAAATTTAATAAAGCCAGAAACAGATACACGAAAATAACGATTTTATATAAAATATGGAGGCAGTAGCGTGAAGTTTTTGTAGGATTTTAAATTTTTAGAAGGTCAATAAACAAAAAAAAAGACGACATTTTTCTTAGAGATAATAAAATATCTATCTTATGTCTGTCAAAATTTTTCTTACTTAATTTTTTCCAAGCAAAGTCTCTCTAAATCTGAATAAACGATTTCCAAATATAAACACAACAGTTTCAATCAAAAAGTTAATTTTATTAAAATTTTAAACTGATTTTGTTCGATTGTCCATTTTTATCTGTTTTCGTCATAAATTTAAACAAAATTATGATCAACCGAAAAAGATGTGTGGAATGTTGCTGATCTCATAAATTTTCAATTTAATTTTCACCTCTGAAGAAAACATAATACTTTTAACTGTTTGTTAGTATGTTGTAGAAGAGGTGAATATTCATCAATTGATGCCAAAAAGAAAAATAAATAATAAATAAAAGTAATGCAACTATATAGCCTCACTTACTCTATACCTAGTTACGAGAAATTCAATATGGAATCCGAACTAAGGTTTTTTTCAAGAACATCTTAATAGTTTTTCAGATCAGAACTTTTAGCAACACAAACAATAGCGTATCCAAGACTTGAACATATAATAAAATTTCGTATATTAAATAAATAAATCGCAAACACAAAGCTCAAATGAAAATTTTTTACTATATTATATGTTCTTTCCAATAGACTTTAATGGACAAATGTTCAGACCAAAAAAATATTAGAATAAAGTTGTATTGAAAGAAAGAATTTGATAACCAGAATCCTGTTTTAAAGTACCACATGTTTCTTAAGTATGTCAAGTTTTTAGCAGGCCTAATCAAATTGGAAACAGAAATACAAGTCGATTTTGAGTTGAACAAGGTAAAGACCCAAAACATACTGAAAGAAATTTTTTTTTTAGATTCAAAACCAAAAACCAAACAATTTTAGTTCTGAACGAAAACTGAACCAACCCAAAAATACGTTTACGTCTACATCTCTGATCTCTGGAAATCAGTTTTGATCAGTACTACCGATTATTTGCTATAACCAGAACATTTGCCATAAAATTGATTGTCAAAATAGAAAGCTTTATATCCCTAAATGAATTCTAAGTTGTTTTAAATTCTGTCACCCATTCTTTATTTTCTTTGGGCCCAACTATCAGCATGTCCTATTCTACTATTGTAAGCATTTAATTTGAGTTAAAAAAAATGAAATGATAAATATAGTATCCCATTGTTGTTAAACGAATCTCTATCGATATCGATAAAGAACTAAACAAACATGGACGCTTTTTAATTTAACTTGTCAATTCCACCCGATTGCCTAAAATTTACTCAGAAGTGGGATAAAAATATCAAATATAAAAACATGTCCGACTCTTCTAATTATTTGTAATTAGCTTTGTTTTGCGTTAACCTTGGGTGTTTTAACTTTATTGTACCTAACTACCGACTCATGATGGGGCCCTTTTCATATCCCTGTCAGGATAGTCGAGCTGTACGAGTTGTAGGTATTTGTTTAAATAGTTTAATAGAAATAATTAGTTTTGAATAGTTTTATAAAAAAATAAATACAAAATAGCAATTTTATGGTTTAACATAAATAATGGAAGGTTTAGGATGAAAAAATGAAGCAAGAATATCGGTTAATTTGTGTAGTACACGTAGTTTAAATATTATATATTGCTAGCAGTTGAGATATCTCGTGTTCAGTCCGGGCTTGGAGTTCGACAATATTCACATTTTTTCAAATTTCCTACACTATCGTATTGAACCATTTCACTTCATGATTTGGTAATTCTTGATTAATTTGTATGCCCTATGATAGGTACTACTAGAGGGTATATAAGTTTTGTCACTAAGTGTGTAACACATTGAAATAATCATCGTAGAAAGGTTTTAAGAATATTGTTGTGTAGGGAATCAAAAGCGATATGCGATTATGCATGTCCGTCCGTCTGTCTGTGTACAAGATTACTCAAAACAGTGTTATTCGATATTGCTGAAATTTAGCATGTAAATTGGTTATTCCTTAACTGGATTTGGTATCCAAATCCTTCACAAAACGTCATAATAACTAAATCATTCCATTATATAAATCGCTGTCTGTATATAGAGCAAGTATAAATTTCAAAAAAAAAAACAAAAATTAAATGAGGAATGAGCTTTTTTTTCCTTTTTGAAGAAATACCATATATGCAAATGAAACTGGCGTCTTTTTTTTCGGTTCTTCATATTATATTTACAAGAAGAGTGCTCAACTCAGACACCCTCTCCAACATATTATTTCAATAAAACGAAAAAAGGAATAATATAAGAAAATACTTCTGTTAAGTTGTTGGCTGTTGTTTTTTTTTTTTATACTATACTATATAGAGGTTCAGTTCAGTTCAGTTCAGTTCAGTATTATTATTTTATTATTGTTGTTGCTCCTTTTTTTTCGGGGTAGAGGAAAATTTCATGTAGCGCAAGTGTATAACATGCTTGTATTGTGGGGTCGCGATCATATATACTTGTATATAGTTAAAATAATAATAAGAAGAAATGCGGACTTCAAAGTGATTTATGTGATATGTTGTTAATTTATTACTTTTAAATCCGCGTGTGTTATATATGAATGTATAAAATATTTCACAGAAAAAAAAAAATAATAATAATAATATCCATATAGATATTCAAAGTTATATAAAATGTTTATATATGTATTAAAAACTTGACATAGCAACGCTCTTGAACTTTTGGATCAATTTTTTTTTTTTTTTAATTTAATATGTATAAAATAGTTTGACTTGTAAATCACTCTATAATAAGAAGTGACAACTATTTACCAAATTTGATATTTTATAAAAAAAATAATTTCTTAAGATACAGTCAAACCTGTCTAAAACGGAACTTGAAGGAACCAAGAAAATTTTCTATTTTAGCAAAAGTTCATTTGTGTGACATATAAAATCAACGAACCAGGAAAATATACCATCTTGGACAAATTTCCGTCTTACCCAACTTTGCGTATTTTGCATATAAAAATATCTCTTTCTCTATAACTCTGATTAAATTGCATATATTTTAATTCTTTGTACAAGCTAGAAACTTTTCTAGAAGTCACTAGCAAATAAATTATATTGAAACCTCTCTAGTTCGAATGTTATAAAATAATAACACTTTTTATTTATGTGAATTCATTGTATAAACTTTATTTACAATTATTTCTGTGTTAGTCTTAAAAATATTTGTTTAGCAATAATTAATTTCTACAAAATTGATATATCGCAGTTTATTTACAATGAAAAAATACTATTTGCAGCAATTACTAATTAATTTACTTATTTCTATGAATTCTCTTTAATATTTCACTGTGTAAACCCACCACAAATAACCACTGTTCAAAATTTATTTGATACAATCAATTTCGAAGTTTGAATTATTCTGTTTCAGCGTCGTTTTCACCTTATATGCTTATCGTGGAAACTCTAGAATCTTCGTTCATTCATACGTACTATTAGAATTCGCATGGAACTTATTCCAAGAAATGCCAAAATGAATGTTATAATTTGTTAATAATAGCTCAAACCCAGCCTAAAGGGAGAATTTAATACATAATAACATTCATTGGATATAATGGAATTATAGAAGAGCTTTCTCAGTTCATACTTTTTGACGGAAAGGTCAAAAATTTGTGCATTACAGTTAACCACGCAGAACATTCGGGAGACTGTTTCCTTCTTCTCAAGTCCGTCCGTTGGAAACTGATTTAGAAGAATTTCACCGATCTCAAGGAATGGTTATCCAAGATTGCATTATATCAACGTAGTCGTGGTGCACATTTATGTGAAGTTATATATCATCATTTATGGCAACGAATGATCTTTCAAATATAAAAAAAATTCATTTGTATACTTGATTATTTTTGTATTCCATTTAAAAGCTATATCAGACTTGTTGGATGTCCCTTTACTGGTAAGTGCCAGTTACTTAGCTGGGAATATCGAGTGGGATGTAGAGTCCGTATTAGGCAGGTTGGGTCTGGTTGACATTCCTGGACCCAACAACAAGATTATTGTCATATAAAGGGTGTCCTTAAATTCACGCAAGTTTTGAATTTTGCGGTATTTGTGCGGTAAAGTGACAGTTCAGGGTTAAAAATGGAGCTCTATATGAAAGGAAAACGCGTTTTCATTATTGAGCAATATTTTAAAAATAATTAGTCATTTCCTGCTCGTTTCATTTCTCGTTCTGATAATCAGAATTAGCCACCCAGTTCATGCGATTTAGAACCGTTGGACTTTTTTCTCTGGATTTTTTGAGGTCTAAGGTTTATACCTACAGGCCCACGACCACCCACATCTTGCAGGAGTAAATTAAGCACTGTATCAACGAAATTTGGCCACATTTATGCAAAACAGTCATTGGAAATTTCAACAAAAAATGTGTATGTACCAGCAAAGCCGCGGAGGCCATTTAGCCGATATGCTATTCCATACATACCAGAATATTGTATACTTTATGAACCAATAGAATTTACAAATTTTTAATTATAGACCTCTATTTCCTATCAAAAATACTACTTGCATTAATTTTGGGACGCGTTTTATTTCCAACCAGTCTGGATACATCCCTAAGTGGGGCTAGTGAGCGGATCTTGGGGCAACGAGCATGCATTAAGTCGCTATTTATAAGCAAAAAAATAAAAAAAATTTAAAAGAAATCATTTATAAATAAGTAACAAATTTTTACAGTTTCTGTTGGATTTGGGATTGCACACCAAACCTAGCAAGTTGAACTTATACTTATACTTATACTTATACTTATACTTTTGTTAGTAATTTTTTCCGGGAAAAAAACAAAGAATTTTAGAATAGTCTGGTAAATTTTCTGAAATTTTGATTCAGCATTCCAGTACTAGTATATTTTCAAATATTTTTAAAATCTATACTAATCCAATTTCCATTAAAAAAACTTCAAAGATATTTCATATATAAGAAATTCAAAAGATACAAATTTGGATTCCTATTAGTTTCATCTTATCGGAAAAAGATGCCAGCACTTTCATTAGGTTTGGATCTAAAATTAATATCGATGCGTGTATAGACTAAAGAAATATCAACAACAAGAAATACATCATTTCATTATGTCTTTAAAAAAAACGCCAGATGAAAATATATGCAGGTAAAAAAAGGTATATAGAAAAAAAAACCCCTCGTTGATGACCATGGTCATCATCGCAGCAGTCCAGTTTTGTCGGTGAAAATAGAATGGAATCATATTTTCATGAGAGAATGAGTGTGTGTGTGAGAGTGTATTTTTAACCTGCCCACCTTTATTTTTTGTATTTTGATGCTTCCATATTTTTCATCATAAAATACATTCCCAAAAATTCGAAGGTAGTACCAAAAAAAAAAAAACAGGAAAATGATTATGTTTTGATCAGTCAAAAGTTTCTATGAAAATTGATGCAAAGTTCGTTCATTTCAAAAAAAAGGTTGTGGTGTGCTTCAACTTTTCAGCAAATTCATAATAAAAGTTTTTGTGCAAAATCTATATAAAAGTGTAAAATTTAATTAATTTGTGTTCATTAAATATTATTTACGAACGATTATGTTGAAATTTTTAATACAACTTTATAATAGACAAACGTTGGATGTACATAAAACAATTTCTATGAAATTTAAATCAATTCAATTGACCGACCATGCCCTAAAGTGCATTTAAGAATGAATTTTTAAAATGTATTACTGCAAACAATTCCATATCGAAATTTCTCACAATTAATCTTTTCAGGTGATAATTAACAAAAACCAATTAAAAAAAAGAAAAATGTGAATGATTTTTTAATTTGCTTCTAAATGTAATTTGTGTTTACTTCTAAATGATGTAATAACAGCGTTTATATTAATCGCGTATGTAAAATATGATATCTTTTGTGTGCGCGTAAAATTGTTACAAAACAAACATACGTAAAAAAACAAAAAAAAGCGAAGAAGTATAACAAACAATTATGTTGAGAGAATGCATTCATATAAAATATGTATATGTACAATTAATCTATGCACCGGTTTTATAGAGGCGCTAAAAAAAAAATTCCCAACATACTTAACTATATATATGAAATGCAACATACTCTGCAACCGTTTAACGTTTGAATTTATTCTTCAGATAAATTATAGTTATGTAATTTTATGTTGCAAATTTTTATTATGATCATGTGTATATAGTTTAATATCATATCATATCAATGTACTCTGACGTTTCTTTAAATATGATAAATATAATTAATTGTTTGTTGAGATTATGTTATATGAAATTAATTTGTTTTAGTCTTACAGGTCAGTTAAAATAAAACAATTGTTATGAATTGAACGACGACGGACCTGTGTCTATTTACTTTTTATCAGTGAACTACGAGACTTTTAATGGGAGTATTTTTTTTTGTTGTATTGTCTAAACTAATTAGTTATTATTATACAAAGAAATTTTTTTTTCTTTGCCGGGTATCCTTAGGTGTTGTACACATATGTAGATCTTTTCATGGTTTTATGTTCTATACTATACCATAAAAGTATGTTTTCGTAATATTATGAATATGAAAAGATGAAACAGGTTTTTTTTAATAATAACTCTTTCCAAAACTCTACAAAAAAGCATATTATAATACACCATAGCTTCTAAAGGGTGCCCCAAAATTCAAGCGAGAAATAATTTTGATAGAAAACACAGGTTTGTAATTCATAATTGTAAATTTTTTATAGTATACAGTAAAAGTTTATGTATGGAATAGCATATCGAGTAAATCGCCTCCACGGCTTTGCTGGCACATAGTGTGCGTATGTTTTGAAATTTCAGTGATCGCGTTTTGCATAATTGCATAAATTTAGCTGAATTTCGTGGTTATAGTGCTCAATTTCCGTCTTGAAGGTGTAGGTCCTTAGACTTTAAAAAAGCACATAGAAAAAATTCCAACGGCGTTAAATCGCATGATCTGGGCGGCCATTTTTGATCACGAAAATGGTAAATAACAGGAATGACTGTTTATTTTTTAAATATTGGTCAACAATGAAAACACAATGTTCTTTCGGGAAGCGCTCCATTTTTAATAATGTTGAACGAAGCTGTCACGCTCCCTTTTTTGGTTGGAAACACTTTACCGCACAAATGGCGCAAAATTCACATCTTGAATGAATTTTGGAACACCCTTAATATATGCATAAACCGTTAAATGTATGGGGCTTTTCAATACGAACTTTTTTTTAAATTTGAAATTAAACATACATTTTCTATGAAAGTTCTGAACTTTTTTATTGTAATATGTTGTATAGACTCTACAATTTATGAATGAAAAACAATATCTTAAAAAATATTCACCCCGACTCCGTTTGCATATTTTTTGAGAAATTTTTGATCACATTTCTTCATAATTATTGCTTTATCTCACGAACTACGGTCCAATGATGCCGCCAGCCTATAAAACACACTAAACAGTCAGACAAGATGAATGTAATGATTGCTCAACAATTTCTCTTGGATTTTCGGAAACCGAAATAGGACAATTTAACTTATGAACGTGTAGCCACTCACAGGAAGAAGAGCTTCATCAGAAAAAAAAATTTTTTTTACAACATCTGCTTTCCACAAATCGCTCATTTTCATAATTGATCTGAATTATTTTTTTGTGATTTTCGAACGAAATATGAATTAATTATAACAAAATATAGGCCTTCTATTGTAATTATATCAAAAAACCAAATAACACAACTGTCATCATAAGCACATATAACCCTATTGAAAAAAAAACCGATCTTATTGAAAAACCCTATATAAAAATCTAAGAATTATAAAACGAGAAAGTATCGATTAATACCCGAGTTTTTGAAGAAGTTCGATTGTATCAAATATTGTATAAAAATTCATTAGAAACAAAATATTCAAATATATTATTTGCATTCGCGGATTACGCATTTAATTAAAGAAATCTTTGAAGAATGGAAAAAAAAACAAAAATAAAAACGTTATAAATAATAAATAATATAAATATAATCTGTGACATAAATTTTAAAAAAAAAATTTCACTTTTTTCTGAAGAATTTTCTTTTCAATCTGTTCGTTTTTTTTATTAACCATTTTTATGGTATTAAGTTAATTTAAATCAAAAACTTAATTTATGTGAAATAGATAAAAAGAAGCTTGATCATCATTTTAAGATATGATATCTTAGCTTGTGCATGTTATTACAACTAATTCAAGAAATATGGAGAAGAAAAAAAAAAAACAAGAAGAAAATTGACTTATCTAAAAAATATTATATTTCACATTAGTGATTTTAGGTGGGAATACTTACTACCTGTTTATGAAAGTATCGATTTAAATATATAGGAAAAGAAATACAGGGAAACCGTAACAAAATCGATATGGTAAGATGTTCAAAAGAAACAACATTATCTTTACAATCAGCAAATTTTCAAGAAAAATGACCTCCTCCATGGACAATAAAATTTTTATAGTTTTTATATAGAAATTCCTTACTTTCTTTCTTAGATAAATACATGGTTTTTACCTCCTGCTACTAACCTAATTCGACCAAAAATCCCAGCACTTGTTACAAAAATTGCATAAATACATTTTTGGCACAAAACAAAAAGAAAAACATAAATCATATTTTTCCCATAATAATTCCTCTTAGATATCGCGCATTGTTGGATACTTTTTCGCTTTGTGGTAGTTGTATGTACATCCAGAATTTTCTTGTTTTTGTTGTTTAGATAAGTATAATAAATTCACATATTTTTCACCTAATTTTTCTTTAAATAGCAAAGTGAAATTCTGTCATTTATGTTATCTTTATATGAAACGTAAGGATAGGTCAGGTCTTTTTATTATTATTATACACTGTTTTCCTACGTACCAAGTATATAGCATATATAACATAACATTGCAATATGAATCTGAAAGCGAATGTACAAAACACATTCCTTATACGACATAGAATCTACGATTTGTTAAAAGCTTTCGTGTAGAAATATGTATGGAATAGACTACAGAGAGATTAAAGGGTAAAAATAAATGACATATTGTATATCCGGATATGATATGAAAAAAGGGAGAAAACATTTATATTGCAGTGTACCAGGATTTTTGTGAGACCTTTTTTCATAACATATATTTTTGTGGTACATAATATGATTATACATACATAAAATTTTCAAGTTTATTAAACTTCAATTAGGGATGTGGTAAATGCGTTTTCAAGTATGCCCAAAATAACACTTTATTATTATGATACAATAAATTTTAAGAGAAAATTTGAGGATTTTTGAAGTAAATTAATTACAGTGAAACCGCGAAAAAAAGCAATATTAACAGGTGCGTAGACACAGGAAAATGAAGAATTTTATAAGATCAGTATTCGAATTAGATTCTCAGGAACTCGGACACTTAAGCACGGTTCTACAGTTCTTAAGCCTTTCTACAAATTCAAGACTATTGAAACAATACAAGAGATACTTTATATTATATTACTAAATACAGGTGAAGAATTGAGCAGGTTTTACTATATCTATTTTACAATATCAAATAGATTTTTGTATAAAAACCTTTAAAAACTAGGTCAATGATACCAAAATTTTTTTCTATATAAATGAATTTCTCAAGCAAAAAGAAAAAAAAAATACTATAATAAATCATATAATCATCCCTATTGTATTCTAATATTTCTTAACATTACTTTTAAATTTTCCTTTTATACTAAAAGTATTCATATTCCACCCAAAAAAAAGCATAAATTTCAAAATGAACTTCTTTCTTTATCTGGTCATAATGTTTCCTTAATGACTTCATTTTATACTTCTTATATAATTACGTCCTTATATTTTGTAAGAAATATACATTAATGGGGAAATGAAGAGAAATATGTCCACGCAATGCAATGCACTTATAAATTGCATTTATATAAATATATATTAGGTACTTGTGTTAATTTTGACTATTTCTCTTTTTGATAAAAGATTGTTTTTACGAAAGGCTTATCCATCGTTAGCTACAATTTTTCCTCATTTTTTAGGCAACAAATCGAGTCTGCGAAAAAGAATCTTCTCGTTTTGAACCAATCTATTCATAAAGCGATCTTTCGATTTCTTGAAGTGCTGTTCAAAATGGTCATTCATCATAATAATTGATAATCAAATAGGTAAATATCTGATGAATATAGCGGATGAGATATAAAAGTCCGTGCAAGTACCTCCAACCTTTTCTTCACAGATTTTGCAATATGTGGTCGAATGTTCTGGTAATTTTACAACGCTTGCTTCAAATTGATTAATTATTGTTGGTAATGATCAAATATCAGAGTTAACTGTTTCACGAGATTTAAGTTGACCCATAGCACATCACATCTGATCAAAGCGTTGTTTATCTTTCAGATCAAAATTATTAATTTTGAATCCTCTAAGCCAATCTCTGTAAGTGGTTTCAAATAGAACATATTCGCTATTCGCTTGCAGAAGCATACAATAACTTTCAGCGGGATTTTTCTTTGGATTGAAGCTAAAAACTGAGAGGCAAATAGGCTTTTTTTGGCACTAAATTTGACCATTTTGAATTAAAGAAAAAACTTTGTTATGTACAGTTCACCTTATTAAAGCTTTTTGAGAGTATATTAATATAAAAAGCCTTTAAGATAAACAACGATATAACTAACGCTAGTTCTTAGACGACAGTCAAAATTAATTCAAGTGCCCAATGTTAAATATTTGTGAATTAAAAAACAGTCTTAAATCAAATCAAATAAAATTTATTTAAAGAAAAACCAGAAGAATTTTCTAGTGAAATTTATAGTAAAAGAAATTGGTATAGAAATGGAAAAGTATAGAGAAAATATCTATAAATAATGGAATACACAAATTTTAAATGCATCTAAAATTAAAAAGATAGAAGATATTATTTTCCTTCGTTCATGCATCATTAGATTTGTTTGCTCTACGATTTTCTATACAATTAAATTTATGCTCTATTAGTTCAAAATGTACATAATTTTATGATAAACAAAATTAAAGTATCGCAATTTTTAAGGTAATATCAAGATTTTTATTTACACAAAAACGAGATACTCTTTTTTCCTTTTCTTTTTTGATCCTTTTATATATCCTTGATTTTCATTTTTCCTATTCTTAAGCACGTATTATATAAAAAAAAACATATTTAAAATGCAGTGCATTTCCAAAATACGGCTATGAATAAAGTTTCACCACAATTTGTCCAAATAAACTGATAGAGGAAGGAAACCCTTAATAAACCAATAAAACACCGATTAACCAAAAAGGAAAGGGCAACATAACTTATTGTGTCAAACTAAATAATGTGGCTTATAATTCGAATATATATAAACTCTATATGGAAAAAAAAAATTAAACTATACTATACATTTCTTTACATCAAACCAGAAAGGAGAGACTCCATTATGGGTATATAAACTAAATCCTTTTCAGAAGAGATCACATAGAATCTTTGTTTTTTTTTCTGAATAATTTTTTTTTCTTTTTTTGTGTGTTGGAAGAAAAATGATTTAATGTTAGTGATAAACCACGTGTAATATATAAATACTGGCGCCCTGTGTAAACGTAATTTTCCTAACCCGGCTAATATGTGTTTACATTTTGCGGGTGTAAAAATTAAAATTTTGAACCGTACTCGTTTTTTTTTTCTGTTTGCCTCTTAACACAGAAAATTTAACAAGGATCTTCAGAAAGTTCCCAAAAATTCTAACGACATAAAGAAAATTTTTGTTTGATTATAGAAAATTTATATATTGTGATAAGCCAGGGGAAAAAAAAAGTAATTATATATGAGAGAAAACTTATAGAGCACAATTTCATATGAATATATATGAATTTAATTTGAATTTAACAAAAAAGAAAAAGAAAAAAAATTTGTTAACAGTGTAGGTATATGAATATTTTTAAATTTTGTCTTAAGGCTATCAATTATAAAGTTCAAGAAAGAATAAAATCCTTTCAGTTTTATTCATTCCTTTTCTTTTTTTTTTTTGGTGGCCATATTACACCATTGTGGAACAAAGTATATTTTTTTAAAACGCAAGAAAGAATAAAAAAAACCATTTATATACATTCAGAAATGAAGACGACGGACCACTTGCTGGTGGGTCATTCGAATCGGTTGACTTATAATCTTTAAGTTGTGATCGCATTTAACACAAAACTAAACAAATTAGTTGGACACCGATTATAAAAGTGAAATGAAACATTACCGCGCGACCACCACCAATGCGATTTTCAAATCGATGAAGCACGATCAGTTGTGATCGCATATATATATATATAAATCCGATTAATATATATTGTATATACCTTGTTCGACGTTTCAGTAAGTAAATAAATCATAAATTTTGCATTTCAAGATATTAAGAAGAACAAGGAGAAAAATTTTTAAACATAAAATTACAATAAGTCCATCTTGAAATTATAATAACAAAGTAAAGTGTGTAGATTTAATCAAAAAGGCAATAAAAAAACAATTACAACCTGTTTTCGTATGTTTTATAGTTATATAAATAGTTATGTGAAAGATCATATTGAAGGGTATCAATTGCGTCCATTTAGTTTTTCTTTTTTGTGGTCAAAAGACAATACAAACTGTATCCGCAAGTCTACGGTGAAACATTGTTTCAAAATAGGTGTATTCAAGTTTAAATTTCTGGAATTTTAAACAAATTTGTTTATACTATATATACTGTAAAAAATGCGTTAAATTTATGAAAGCATAAGAAAAAAATGCGTGCCTTCTTAACGGCTTCTGTGTATACAAAATAATTTCCTTATATTCCAGTATCATATACTATACATATAGTTGTTGAATGTGTATTAACTATAATTGTCCCCCTTAGACTATTTTTTTACTTAATTTCTGTTTTAACATACATATATACTATACCGAGTACATATTCCTTCAGCGCAACAGTTTAATCATATGTTACAGGTATACTTTTGATAATAAATGCTAGTATGTGTTTAATATTTCATTTTCATAGCGAATGCAACTTGTTTTCAGCGGTAAAAAGTGAAATTATAAAAAAAAAATCATAAAAAAATGTTTAAATTTTCAACATAAAAATTCACTTTTAGTACAACATACAACATGTATACTGGAAGTGTGTTTAGTACAAAATTATTCATACTAAATACAAAAAAAAACAGCACTGGCTAACAATTTATGAAAGGGTGAAAAAAACACAATTTTTTAAAAGGTAAAGTGTTATAATATTGAAAGGAAAAAGGATACATAAGTGTGCTAGTTTGTACGCAGCATATAAATATAAAACTCATCAAAATCGTTTTGACCAATATTAAGTGGTCGTGTAATATCTCAGGGAATAAGTTTCGACAAAATCTCGAAAAACTGATTAATAGGAAGAAGAAAATTTTAAAAGTATAAAGGATACACTGAAAGAAAATTTTTCGAAAAATGTGTACGGGACTAGATTATAGCATTTATAAAATTAGAAATTGGATACAATTCGTATAATTTAGTAAGAAATTCTATACTACATACATTTAGTAGCTAAACACTTTGAAACTAGATCTTTAGATATAAAAATTTGATTAAACTTAGGAAGTGTCCTGCATACCATTTTAGTTCTCTAAAAATATTGACCAAATTCCCAAGTTTTTTTTTGAGTGTGAATATCAGCTGATAACCGATCGTTGTAGCAAACCATTTCCAATCAATTTAAATTCGAAATGTTTCGTAGAGATATAAGGTCTGTTTTATTTGCCATACCCTACCCTGGAGCAGGGTAAGTGGCAAATAAAGCGAGCAGGAGTAGGAGAAAGTTTTAATTCAAATGTTTGTAGCGCTGCTTAGCAACCATATTGTAATGAAATGAGAAACCGTTAACTAATACACTTTTTATGGTAGAAAACTGAACTAATTTCAGGTGAGATAGTTACACCTGATCTGAAAGTAGTGGAGGATTTGCTCTTTTGTTATTTTTGTTTTGAATATAAAAATTTGCTCTACCCCAAGTGGCAAATAAGACAGACCTATAATGTTAAGATTGTGCTGTGAGTTTTTATACGCTCTCATTTGTGTTCTGCTCACTAACCTAAATTGAAACTGATATTTATTTAATATTTTATCCTGAAATTCCAGAGATTTTTATTTGGTGAATAATTGTTGGAACAAAAACCGTATCAGCTAGTGATTTTTTCCTTTTTTTTCTACATTTTTATGTTACATATGGAGCCATTCAAAAGCCAATTCGATTAAGTCTATTTCGAGAGATTTTCTAAGTTCTTTCGATTTAGTAAATTGTAAATAGAATAAATAACATTTTTTAATAACAAAAAGGCTTACGCATTCCCTAGGCTTTTGTCCGTCAGAAGGTCCTTCATTTTATGGCTTATGAATATTATGTATATTAATTTTAGGCGCCACAACTAATTATTTACAACTTTTTTTTTTTTAAAACGGGCATAATGGAATTGGCTTCTGAACGGCTCATATAATAAATATTTGTTATATCTCACAAATGCTCTTTCATAATTTTAAGCGTGTGCATAATAATCTTGAAAATTTCCAAACCGGAAAGGCCAAAAATGAAATAAACTAAACCTCCAAAACTGAACAAAAAATCATTATTAGTTTAAGTTTACGTATATGGAAAAAAAAGAAGATCAAAATTTACATGTGAGAATTTTTATGTCAAAAAACTGTATTTTGATTCCAACCAAAAAAACCTTTCATTTCCTCTGAAATGATGCAAAAAAAGTTAACAGTGTAAAACCTCGAATCAAATCAATATTTTTTTCCTTAAACACAAATCAATTTTTGTTTTTTTTTTGGAAAACAACAAGAAAAAAAACGGGTGGTGGGTATTTAAGAATGCTTTATGTTTTTATATCAACACAAACTTTTATTAGGAGTTCACTTCTTTTTTTTTTTTTGGTTTGAATAACGTCCAATTTGGTTATGTTTTATTATTTTCATTTATATTTTCTTCTACAAAAGCGCGCACACTCTTTCGGTTTTACTTTAATTTTTGAAATATTCACAATTTCCTTCGCGATGATCTTCATCCATATTAAATCTTTACATTCAAGAAGAAAAAAAAAAGAGGCCTTCTTTACGTTTATATATATATATCTTGTATCAAAACGCGATAACCGCATATTTTAAACAATATATATTTGTAGCAGCGAAGTCGCATCATCATCACCATGCAAGTTCCGTGGGGCATCTTTTCGCCCTTTTTGGTCTTTCGAAATTTTCAAAAAAAAAGCATGAAATAATAATCTGTGCGGCCCCAAAAAAAAAGAAATCATAACGTTATGTTTTCAAAAAAAAAAACGATATATGTTAAAACATAAAACTGAAAAATAAAACAAAAATTCTTTTATTAATGTGAGAATTTTGAAATTTATTAGTTCCACAATGACCGCTGCTTTGGCCACGATAAATATTTAAATTATTTTAATATATCGTATTTTTGTAGTGGCTTTTTTTTTCTCAGTTTGTTTTTATTTCTCCAAATATATATTTTATTTATATCACAACGATTAAAAAAAAACATTTTTGATTGCGGAATTTGTGTGTCTTTCTTTTTTTTCTCCATGTACCTTGATTAGTTTTCTACTAAAACTTCCTAGAAACGATTGTTCTTTTCAATCTCATTAAGAGATTATCGATACTTTTGTATTGTAAAGCAAAGAAAAGTAGAGAAAAAGTAAAGAACCGTGATCTGAATTTGAACCCAGGTCTCATCATTCTCATGAGGCGGGGTCGAGGTCTTAACCAAGTAGACCATTCTACACTATATCTACCAGCCTGTTCATCTGCCTTTTCCTCTACTACTAATATTATCAAATCATTACAACTGTTTTTGTCAAACCTCTCAATTGTTTTACCAAACTCAGTTGTATTCTATTTTTAACTCTTATAGTATTAAATGAAAATTGTGCAATTTCTATGAAATCTTTCTCGGAGCTCTTTCCTGTATATCTTCAGGGTCATTCCCTATAAAAACAAATCATAAATTATGTATCCATATGAATGTGTATGCATTTCGAACAGTGTACGTAACCAAAATGCAGTTTTATTATAAAACGTATTCAATTTTGTGGAAATATAAATCTTTTCAAGACGTCCGACCCTTCGAGGTTTCTACGCGTATTCTTGAATTACGTAAAAACGTTAATAGTGTCGTTTACGAAAGGTAATTTTATGGGCTTTTAAAAGAAAACTATAAAAATATTTTATTGTGACCATCACGTAATAAACATCAGTCATAAAAAGAAAAAATTAATACATTTATTATGAGACAGCAATTAGTATTGAAAGATGTTTCAATATTTTCAAGGCCATTTCTTGTCGGAAAGAAGAACAATGTTTTTTTCCATTTCTTTTTAAGTTAAGTAAGTTAAGTAAGACGCGCTCATGAAATAAGCGATCGCATATAGAATTTGAAGATCGTTTAGAATGAACATATATTTCGTGAACTTTTAACCTAACAAAAATCTGATATTTCTTAAGAAAAAGAAAATTATAATTTTATAAAATATTATTCTCGCGTCTCGCGATTCTTTTCTTATTTAGTTTATTTCTTATTGTGAGTTTGATGTGGTGTTTTGTTATTTTTTTGATTGATATTGTGAAGTTTTATTAACAATCTTAAATTCATTTTTAGTGTAAAACAAAACAAAACAAAACGAAAAAAACTTACAAGATATTTTACGTTTGATACACCTTGTCAAATTATATACACGTTAAAAAAATCGTGAATTTTGTTGTCAGTTTAATCAATAATTTCTCAGACATTTTTTTTCCTTATAAATATTTACGGTGGAATCGGGTATATTGTGTACACGTTGATATCTGTGTATATCTTCTAATATTCTACGATTTTCTATGTTATTTTATGTTATGTTATACTTTGATGTTAAAATTGTTCAAATTTCGTATTTTATGTTTCGAAAACGTAATAGAATTTCTTAAATTTCTTGTACATTCGGATTAAAAATCTGAAATTGTTATCGAGTAATCTTTACTTAAAATGTTATTTTATATTTAAATGTGTCTTTTTTCAGTTAATGCTCGTTCAAATTTTTGAAGAATGTTCTCAAATTTTTCATAAAATATTGTAATATCACTTATTTTAATCCTTTTAAGTTAAAGTCTTAGTTATGTTAACGAAACGGAGACGGAACGGCGACGGGAATGGAATGCGATGTAGTTATATTGACATTGCTTCACTTTTTGACATTTGACAAATTCATTGTCAATCAATTTTTTGTTTGATTTGAATAAAAGTGTATGATAAAAATAATAGAAAATCGATTACGAGTTCTATATACTTCTAATTATTGAACTAAATTAACGATGAAATTCCAGCCATCCATTTTTATAAAATTTCCGGCTTCTTTTGACGTAGAAAGTTCGTTCACAACATGATAAAAAGGAGCACAATCGTTACGATAAATACAAATGCCAAAAAACGGAACGGACTCAAATCGAATTGAATTTTAGAAGCGTGCTGTCTACATAAGTGCGGCCATAAAATTTCATGTATTTGTTTTTTTCATTCCGTCGCCGCCCCGTCTCCGTTTCGTTAATATAACTAAGGCTTAACTCTTTATAACGAAATAAAATAACAAAATGTAATAGAAAATTCCATTCTAGTATAGAATACCAATTTAACGAAAAATAGTATTTTATGTGAAGCTTAACATAACATAACATAAAATGTGAATACAGAATAAACTATAATATTACGCGAATAAATTATGTTACTACATATTTTTATTATCTACAAATAATAACATCAATTATTATCATTTTGATTAATTATAAATGTCGGACATATCATAGAAGCCGACGGAAGTAAAATGTGCGTAAATAATTTTGACATGCGCAATTTACCAGATATTTGAATAATTTTGTTAGTTTTTTTTTTCTTTTAAACATAATTGCAATAATTATTCTTCTATAATAAAAATAAAAGAAAAAAAGACTTGTTCGATGAATCTCATCAATCTATATGTAAAATATTGTTTAAAAAAACCATTTAGTTTGGTCATAATTTTAATGTAATTAAATGCGAAAACATAAAACCTCACAAAGTAGTTACAATGTAAAATGCAATTATATATGATTATCAGAATTATTACGGATAAACGATAATATATTTCCATCAATCTTGCACGTACTTTGGTATTCATCTCATTTTCCTTCTTCACCAAAAATAAGAAAAAAAAAAAAAAAAAAATTTATAAAAATAATAATTAATAAAATAAAAATCAACGAATTAAAAATTTTCGCGTTTTGATAAAAGCAAAAAAAAAATTCATTCCATACAGTTTCTCAAGATACCTGCGCGCGATATTTAAACCGTTTTATAACAACATTTCGCTAAAAAATAACTAGTTAGCCAGAATATGGTCATGTATAATTGTTTTTATTGTAATCAGAGCTTGGAAATGGAATCGAAAGGAAAAGCGAAAACTGGTATTAATCGACTTTTTGAAGATAACCGAAACCGAAACTGTACCGGAATCGAAATGGAAAAACAAGAAGAAATTAATCGAAATTGGAGCTATATTTTATATAATTTTTAATTGCTTCACAAGCCTAAAAAATTCGGATATAACAACCTTACTGCAAATTTTATACAACGACAAATATATGGTAGAGATTATATTATTGAAGATATATCATTTTCATAAGAAACCATGCTGTCTCTCGCTAGTCCAAGAACTAGTTTTTAATTGATTGGAATCTAATATTTCGCGTTTAATCTATTGGGTAGATTAATATGAGTCCTTTTAAATTGACCTTTCCTAAATTAAATATTACAAATCCGTATTGCTGTTGTTTTACATACTTTTAAAAATTGTGTATAAATTTTGTATAGTTATAACAAAGATATAAATGAGTACAGACATGTAAAATTCTAAAAAGCTTTCTTTTAATTTAACTAAACTACATTAGATCTTATGGAAGGAACTTTTGGGAGCTTAAAACTCTTGCCACAAGGCGTAACGTGAATTATTAATGTTAATTAAAAGCTTTTTTGAACTTTCCACATCTTCTCTTTATTAGTAACTAGCGGCCCGTCCCGGCTTCGCACCGGTGGAGATTTATTTTTTAAACATTAGAAGGGCCTTTGTGCATGAAGTTAGACTACAGAGAATATTAGACGCGACATACATAACTGTGAGGATCATTAGATACAGATGTATGCGGAACAAATCTTTCCTCTTCATAATATTTCTATAGATCATATTATTTAAGTAGGGATCCCTAATTTTTTCTAGCAATAAATATAGCCTATGTTACTCAGGGATAATGTAGCATCATAATGGTGAAAGAATTTTTGAAATCGGTCCAGTAGTTTTTGAATTTATTCGTTACAAACATATAAAAATACAAATTATTTAAGTTTTAGTAGGGATCCCTAATTTTTTTCTAGCAATAAATATAGCCTATGTTACTCAGGGATAATGTAGCATTCTAATGGTGAAAGAATTTTTGAAATCGGTCCAGTAGTTTTTGAGTTTAATCGTGTCAAACATACAAACCTTTCCTCTTTATAATATTAAGTATGATAGTATGATAATAATAATAATAATAACAATACTTCAAATCTGCAAGGAATGCCAAAGTTTATTTCGGTAGTCAAATAAAAATTATGCTTTCCATCTTCTAATATCTAACCATGCAAGAGAAGAATATAGACAGCGAAAACCGAAACGGAAAAAAGTCAACCGGAACGTAATACATTTCGGTTCGAAGCTCTGATTATGATAGTACTTATCCATTTTCATAGTTTAAACATGGACACGTTTTCTCTCTTGGTTTTACTACTTTTTTTTCTTGTAAATTCATCATACTATAAGTGTACTATAAACATGAATTTTTTTTTTACCTTGAATACCATATAAATGAACATAATGTATAAGACGCGCGGCTTCTGCCACTGCAACAACAATTTCATCATTATCTACATTTATTGTTAGTTTTTCTTATGTTGAGATAAATTTGTTTGATAAAAAAAAAATCTGTTCTGTAAATTGCACAAAATTATATAAACTCCTCTCGTATAGTTCGTATTAATAAAATTACCATTTTGAGAAAATTGTTTTCTTTTCTACTATGCGATTTTTTCTAAGCTAGGAAAGCTGTGCTCAAATATCATCATTATTTTTTTTTTCCTATCAATTATATTTTTTTTAAAGAAAATTGATTGAATTGCTGCCATTTTCTTGATGTATTATTTATTCACTTTCGTTCAGCAAAATTTCTCAACTTTTCATGGACGCGAAAACAATTTTATTAAAAATTATTTTAATAAAATTATTTGATCAGGTCATAAACAATTTTCTTTTCAAACGTTTGAACGTGCAAAATGTTTTTAGCACGTGAGTAATTTTTCTTTTCTTTTGAAACAATTTTCATATGACTTTTTTGATATACAACAACAAAATGAAAAATAGATTCATCATTGTGCGATTCAATGATCATGCAAATAAATATGATTTGTTATCACAATGAACTTATGACAGCCTCTGTAAAACAGCTGATGACCGAATATTTATTTATCATGGTCAAGTCATTGCTTGCATCTAGATGAGACACGGCGAGACGAAAATATTGGATGTACAACTGTTAAATACAATTGCAATGGCGGTGCGCGGCATATATGCTTTTTTACTGACATTGCGAGTACGATCGATCGATGTGCCATTAATTGCGATAGTATGCGTATATTTTTTAATATTTATGAACCGATGAAAAAATTGACGAAGCATGTGTGGCGCGCTCTAAATGGGCGTTTACTCATATGCTAGAGAAAAATGGGTTCGCATTGATTGCTGCTGATGAGGTTGTTCCGATGCATTTATAATGATAATATGCCTGTGTTTTATTTTTTTTTTCTTTTGTCAGTTCTTCTGATAAAATAGTATGGCTACTCTGACACGGGATTGATTGAAATTTTGCAGATAGATATGTTAATTATTTTTATCAAAATTTGATTCATGATGAATTTTATTTTTTATTGTTTTCCAAATTTACGATAAAATTTGATAGAAAACTAATTTATATTATTGTAATATATTTGGCTACCGGAATAAATTCAACTGGTTCTTTAAAAACAAGCAGTTTTGGTCCCGCGAAATTAATAAATATTATAAGTAAGAATGAAAACTTATTCCAAATAAAAATTTGAAAGGCAATTTAAAAGAAATAAAAAAACGATACTAAACATTTTTATGCCCTATGGTAAATGCTACGAGAAGATATAATAATTTTGTGAGTCATATAACAATTATCCTCGAAGACTACTTTCCAGAGATTAGATGAGTAGAGATCAAAAGTTATATCGGTTTATAAATGTCAGTCCATCTGTCCGCTAATTCAAAAATGCGGTGCTTGGTTTTAATGAAATTTGGAATATATGTTGGTCATTCTTTATCTCGATTTTATATTGCATTTTAGTAAAATTTATGAAGCTGGAAGGAAGTTATAAAGGAAAAATCGGTGTGGCCACAAAGATTTCTAGTTTTTTTTTTCATTTCTCTGATTTCATTTGAAAATTTGTATCACAATTTCATTTAAGTTAATTGCATCGGATGACTATAGAAGATGCTATGTCGGAATTCTGTAAAGTCAGTCCAAAGATAGTATATGGTGCGGCAACTTTTAGTTCGTTTTAAAAATGTATATTTAATGAAATGGAAATAAGTTTTCAATATTTCCTAACTTTGATCAAGCATATATCGACTCGTTCATCGAGAACATAATACTGAATTTCTGTTACTTGACAGATGACATTAGAGCTATGAGCGGCGAAATAACTGCTAGTTCAAAAACGGACCAAAAGACTAAAAGAAATATTTGTACTAAAAATTTTCCTTGGTCATCAAGCTTTTTAATTTTTTCCTGTTTAGTTTTTAAGATCTACTTCAAAAACTGATCGATTTGAATAAAATTTGATGAGCAAATTTATGCAACAACTGAATTTTCCGTTGTCATAACTATAATTCAGTTGTTACAACTAACATTCAGTTGTTACAACTAGCATTCAGTTGTCACAATAAGCCAATAACTATACAATTTTTCAGTGTATGGATTTCTAACATAGAGCATCAAAAAATCTGCTATAGACCGATTTTAGGTGTATATATGTATGTTTATTGTAAAACTTTTGACGGCTTCACTTTTTTTGATTACAAAATGACTTATTATGAAAAAAAAAAATTCCAACAAAATTTGTTAATTTATATGCGAACAAATTAAAATGATGTGCAACAAAGAAACCAAACAGAAAAACAACAAAGTTATGTAGGTTAGGTATTTTTATGGTTTATGTACAACAAAATCATTAATTTAATATCAATCGACGACTGGAATTGCACTTAAATGGCCTCAGGGAGAATTGTATTTAAAATTGTAGAGCAGAGTTACATAGTGTTGTAGAGTGTTGTGTTAAACAACCAAAATTGAGAACTATTTTATTTTTATTGCTTGTACAAAATTAATTTAAAATTATAAAATAATATATTTTTGTTTTTGGACGTTAGTAAATCCGCGGAGTTCAATCAAAAATTATTTATAAATGCCTTTTTTTGTGGATGAAACAAAAAAAAGGGTGGGTAAATATGAATTTTTTTTTACTCCAATTAGATAAATACGCGATTAATGGACGAAAAAAATATGTCTTATAAGAAATCATATAAGAAAATATTATGCTGAGTACTTCTTATTAGATTCATTTTATAAAAAATATGGTAGTTGTAAGAGTTAAAAATAGGATACAACTGAATTTGGTAAAACAATTGAGAGGTTTGACAAAAACAGTTGTAATGATTTGAATAATATTAGTAGTAGAGGAAAAGGCAAATGAACAGGCTGGTAGATATAGTGTAGAATGGTCTAGTTGGTAAACATCTCGACCTCGCCTCATGAGACTGATGAGACCCTGGTTCGAATCCAGGTCTCGAATCTTTACTTTTTCTCTACTTTTCTTTGCCTTACAGTAGTAAATAATTTTAAGCTAATTTTTATATTTGTATCTTAATCATTTTTAGATGTTTTTGTGAATTTTATTTTGAATGGAAAATAATAATTCTAGTTTTTTTTTTATTGTTTTTCTTTTAAGCGCGCTAAAATTTTTAACACGCACTTTTAAATACATATAAAAATGGAAAACTCATTAGCGTAACGTTATTACCGGAAATTTTAAGAAACAACTTTTGATTTATTATTATTTTATTTTAACTTTTATTTTATCATTAGAACAAATTTATTCAAACGAGAAAAAAAAAGAATAGAAATAAAATAAATAAAAACTAATAGAATTAAAAATATATACAAAAATGTTTTGTTCTATTACTCTAAGTTTACCCACATATATAAAGTAATTAATTAAATATCTTTTGTTTTATATTTCGTAATTATTAAAATTATAAATATTAATAAATCTCGGAAAAATTTTTATTGTTTTTTATTTCTTTTTTTCTTTTCTTCTATATAAAATTGTATATCATCTCAAAATTTGATCTTCATTTTTTTTGGGTAATAATACATCTTTTAGTAGTCAGATAAAGCGTATTTTATTTATTACTTGTTCCGGAGCAGAACAAATTTTGTAAATTGTAAATCATAACGGAATATAATACTGCGCCAATTTCAGAGGTGCTATAAGATTTGTTCTTAAGATACAAAATCAGATCACTATTTAGCTGAAAATTTGTTTTTGTGTAAGTTACTATCGATGGATGGATCTTATGAATCCCGAAAATATTGGGCTTGAAAATGAACGTAATGCAAGGAATAAAATATTCGAAATTGATTTTTTTTCTCATAAATGTCTTAACAAATCATTGTGAGAAGAAAGCATGTCATTATCAGTGGCGCTATGACCTTGTACGAGTCTTGGCCTTCTCAAGTCTGCTTCGCCAGGAATCTCGCAGCAGTTCTTCAGTTCTTTGCTCCAATTTTGTCAGCAGCTTGATTATCACTATTAATCCATCGCAATTTCGGTCTGCTGGATCGCCTTCTCCCTTCTGGGATGGAACTCGTTCACAAGGGTTGTTATTATTAGACTTAATAACTTGTCTTGCCCATTGTTCCCTCGATAATTTTATTAACAAGCAAATATGTTGTGAACACAATTATGGCGTATCAACTAGAACATTGAACTAGCTTTTTAGTACTTTTTTTTCAATGCAATAGGCTCTTGGTATTTCTCCAAATTTTGTAGCTGTAGTATTTTAAGGTAGTAATTTATTACTTAAATTTTCTTGTATTCGATTAAACGGGTACACAATAGTTAAAAGAAAAAACAAACTTATCAATTGTTTAAAATTATTGAAAATTTGGTTTCTAAATTCTTTATACAATATTTTCAAAAAAAACCCATGAGCCTGTAGCTACTATTATCTACCTATTCGGGATACAAAGAACTAACATAGTAATGAATAATACGGTTGATAAACGTTTGTATTGAAACTTATTATAATTCCTGATAGTTTTCTTTTGCAAAATGTTTTGCTCAAGATTAGAAAATTGGAAATAAAATGGGTCTATTGCACATTGTATCATTGTATACAATTTCGATTGTACTACGTGATACTAACCTTATGTAAAAAATAAATAAAATAGTATACTACCATCTGGAATTGATATTTCTATGAAATTTTTAACAATTTAGACAAGTCTAAGGTCGTGAAAATACATAATTATTACTATTTATAGAGTGTATATCAAATATCAATCATAATTCGTAATTTGTCTAATAGAGTTTTTTTTGTTTATTCAAATTTTATTTATGATAAGTAAAAATTGTTGAGGTCAAAAACTCTTAATCACATTTATGTTGATTTTAATAAAATTTGTCACTGCGTGTACACACGGAATTTTTTGCATTGTTATGGAGAAATTTTTTGGACTCTCTCTCTCTGAATAAACATTTATATATATTAAATAAAAAACCCCGACAAATAAAAACAATACATGGACGTAAATATACAACAAAAATAACTCAACTCCGAGGATTTTAATTAAATTTTAAACTAGCATCAATTTATGTGACGTTGTGATATAAATTACAATGTCACAGTGACCGAAAAGTAACACAAAATTTATTTTTGGTTTTTTTGGCAAACAAAATATTTATTTGCTTACTTTTGATGTTATTTTTTTTTTAATTGATATACAATTTTTTTTGTTTTTTTGTTTAATAATAGGTAGGTAGGTAGAGTAGGGGTACTACGTACAGCACCAGGCACCTTAATGGGCCCATTCTGATCCCTACGAGACCAGGAGTTATCCTGGGGGAACCTATTCCTCTTCAAAGCATTTAATTTTCCTACAGAACTTCATTAGACTTCCCATGTCGGTCGCCTGAAGCATTCCTAAATTCCCGTTTAATAATAACGTTTAATAATAACTTTTAACTAAAAATATATATAACTAAAATAGTAGAAACAATCTAATTACTACAAAAAAAAACCGCCAATGAATGAAGTTTATATTATTCATTCTTTTGGGAATTTATAAAAGAAGTTTTCATTCATTCATTCGCGATTTGACAAATTTTGAGCCTTCACCCTACTCGTACATATATCCACCTGACAATATCGTGCCATAAATTTAAATATGTTTCACTATGTGGTCCGTTCTTTGATTCTATCTTCTTTTTATTACAACATTTATTGATATATATATATATATTTTCTTTACTCTTATATATTTTCTTGAATTTTGCACACAACAGTAAGTAATTAATTATGAATTAAAGAGGTAAGACTATACCATCATATTATTCTGTATCGATATTTTAATAAGATGTGACATTTACGTATCTCATATATATATATATATATAGACATGTAAACTTGTTTTTCCTTTTCAATATCATAAAGAAGCCTCTCTTCAATCAATTTTCATGTTCTACGCGGTTAGGAATATGATACACCTTGTATATATTATTATTAACTGTGTATACATATTTTTAAAGGTTTCAATGCTTCCAGTTGCTTGTTACTTTAGCAATAATTCTTAAAGCTATGGAGTTTAATATATAGTTTAGGCTACACATAGTCAATTACTTATATAAGATAAACGTGCGCGAAGAAAAAGAATTTTTTTTTATTTAGGTTAGGTTTTGTTTTAATATAAGGGTATTCACATTTTGTGTATGTTGTCTTGTACTTTTATGAAATTCTGTGTTGTTACATCAAAAATAAATGCATCCTTTCGCAATTGTGTAGTTATTAGAATAACGCTGCTATTCACAAACTTGGAATTCCCTCTATAACCCTAAAGTTCCGATCAATACCTAAATTGGTATGCTAAAATCATTTGTATAGGGTGTCCCAATAACGGCACCAGATTTAAATTTCGCGTTATTTTCGTTTCATTAAGTTGATAGTACTAAAATCTTGACATTTGCAATCTGTCATAGTTGCATTGTTAATAGTCATGGAACTCTGCATAAAGGAAAGACATTATTATTTACAGTTGTCAAGTTTCGAGCGCCTACTGTGGTCAAAAAGACAATTCTACAAAATTCAAAGCGTGCGTTTCTTTCGGTGCATTTTTAATTAATTTTTAAATTCCTCGTCCAATGAGGTACAGATCATACCTGTAGGACCCAGAATATCTGAGATATACGTATACCTTCATACTAGAAAATTTTTGTAATTCCTGTTCTAAAAAAGAATATTTTTGAAAATGTCGAATGGCATTTAATTCGTTATTAAATTGATAGTCGAATGAGGTATGGGTCGTATTTATAGGATGCGAAATACCCGAGATATACACATACTTTAAGTTACACAAATTAAATCTTGTGCTCTTATTGGGACACTCTATATATGTAACGGCTCTGCAAGTTACTATCAAATCATTTGTATCTTTACAGTTGGGTTTGAAATATCGGAACTCGATAAAAAGTGAAATAAAATTCAAAATTAAAGTGAAACGAACACGAAATAATACAAATTCAGAATGGTAATTTAGGTGTTTATGTAACTTTGCTTACAGAATTCTCTGTATATGTAAAGTTATGCTGACATGAGAATACAGCAATAAAGCTTATGCCATATCAAATGATTTTTGTGTTCAAATTCGTTAGAAGAAATACTTTACACTTTTACACCGTATTTAACAATAGGGCTGAGGTATAAGTGTAATAAGTGTAACAGTTAAAAAAAAATAATGGTAGTTGTAGATTTTGTTGTTGCATAGTAAAAAAATTTCATATTTCTACAATTTCATAACGAAGACTGAATTCCCCTAATATATGTATTTTCAACTTTTATTGTCTATCAAAAGTTTAATAATTCTATATGAAAAATAATATCTCAATTCAAAGATCCCATATGTTTAGAGGTAGACGAAACAAAAAAAGAGTTATCAACTATACAACAGCACAAGTAAAGAAGGAATTGAAAAAAAAAATAATGCCTTCATTGGAATAATAAATCAAATTGCACGATAGAATCCAATTAATCATATAAATTTTATATAAAAAAATCGTCAAGCCTATATATTATGAAGTGCAAATAATTTTAGCACGATATAAAATTATAAGTGGACCACCCACAATAATTCTACATATCTACAATATATATTTAAATATTTTTTTTTTTAATTTCTTTTTAATACGCGTATATATGTAAAAATATTTGAAATACATTTAAAATAATCGCGTTTTTATACATACTTATATTGTTTTCTTTTTGACTTGAATTAAATTACTTATCTATGCGCACCAGTTCATGGGAATTCATTTAAAAAATGTAAGCAAAATTAAAAGCTCTCTCTCTTAAAAAACTCAAGAAGTTTTTCTTCTTTTTTGCTTATACTTATACTCCTCATGCAATTGCAAATTCATTTTTTTTTATATATCGTTTAAATTGTGTTTTTATTAAATAAAAAGTATTTCACATAAAATATATGCAAATATATAAAATTGATTGAGTACAAAAACATTTCATAGAATATGTTATTATTTAGCTAATAATTGACTTTAATTGAACAATTTCGAATTAAATTTCAAAATATATAAGACAAAAGCCGACGGAGTAAAGCAATTATAAAATTTTTCATATTTATCTTAAATTCTTTTGTTTTTTTTATTTCACAAATAAGACCTACTAAAAAAAAAAGAACCATCAAACTAGAATAACTAAAACTGAATAAACAAATAAAACTTGATACACGGATTAGCTTAAAAGAAAAAAGCACCACCACCCACACTAATAAATTTTCAGAAAAACAACAACTTTTTTGGCACTATAAGATTTCAAATGCCTTCAAATCTATATAAGGCCCGGATATTTCGACCAAATAAGAGAAAAAGGTTAAATTTATCATTTTCGAATTGATACAAAACTGAATGAATCTAAAAAAATATATACCAGGAAATTTACACATATCTCATATGCACCTGATTTCCCCTTTTTTTTTGTATGTTATTACCTTTTTATATTTGGCAAATGTTGTCTCTAAATGATTTGTAAATTGTGCCATAAACTTGCTAATAAAATTCATTGACGACTTTTGTATGTGTGTGTTCTCTTGTCCATAGGGCCCTTAAACCAGTCATAAAACAAATTTATAAAATTTATATTGAGACCCCAGAATGAATATCACAACTCAACCCTAATATATTTGGATTTTATTTTTTACTGCTTTTCTCGATATACAAGTTGATTTTAAAAAGCGCCGGGAGAAAAACGAGTAACGATTCTCTAAAAAAAACACATCAACAAAACCGGGCAATAGTAGCAGGAATGGATATGGTAGTAATCTAAAATATATGGAAAAACACGCTTAATAAAGCGAGCCAGTAAAGATACCAAAATGTATAGGAAAATCACAATGCTATGTTTTTCTATGTTTTTCTATGTTCAGAAAATCTAACGATGATGACTATGAACCCGAAAACCAAAACAAAAAAAGACTGTTTCGAGTCTGTCCATTTATTTTATTTCGTCGTACAGAGAAGTTTAATTCGAAACGATATGTTTAACAAGATGACATGCAGAGTGAGAGAAAAACAAGTGGTGACCCGAAAAAAAAATGTTGGTCCTAGACCACCACAAATTCCATCGTTTTGTTGGACAATTCAAAAGTAATTTAAATCAAATTATTCAAATAAAAGGATATAAAATACAAATTCGAATGAAAGTTTTCATCTTTTATTATTCATTTAGTAATAAGAAAACAACTAATTTAATATTTGCCATAATGCTTATGACTGAATTTTCTAGATTATATAATAAAAGCAGTAAAAAAGGACGAACACAAGAAAACCATAACCACTTTGCCTTTTTCGTCACTGTAATAAAGTGAAGAAGAAAAGAACAAAAATAAGACTGTGAACCGAACGAGGATTACCCTAAAACGGAAAGGTAATAATTTTTTTATTGATGTTGTAAAACCGAATAAAAGGTCTTTACGTGAAGTGAGAAGGTTTCTTTCTTTTTGGGGGTGTGTATGAAATGCATTCTTTATGTGAATAGAACAAGTTGATTTTATGCTAATTTATATTATCTTAAAATTTGCTTAAATTTGGATTTTATGATCGGAAATTGTTTTTAGTATAAGAATTTTATTTGCCAGATGATTAGTTTTGATAGGAACAGGTGCGAATGGAAGAAATCAAGGATCGGATCATTCATTTATTTAATTAGGACTAATTTTTATTTTTATTTGATGATTATAGGGATTTGAATTTTTTAAGTTAAATAGCCTTGTGTTTAAATGATTTCCATGTGAAGAGGGGATATATACAGACTAGCAGAAATTTCGTCAATGTTTTGGTCGACATTTCGTCAAAATTTTAATTGAAAAACCGAAACATAATGTCGCAGTGGCCCTTATGCGATGTAATTTAGATCCCAATTAACTAGGAGTATAGGTGTTTTGGTTTAGTTTAGATTGAATAAATAATTAATGCAAATAATTGGCATTAAAAATTGAAATATTATAGGAAATAATTGTTATATTTCGAATAACTGTTAAATTGTTTGAATAATATTTAAAATGTATAGAAAAAGGCAAATTGAACATGGTGGAATGATTAAGTTCGTTTAGACCTCGTTTCTAGAAACTGACTCAGACTTTGTTTCAAGTCCAACTCTCGATTCTTCATAAGTTTATTTTTCTTTGCCTACAATTAAACCTAACATATTTTTTTCTTCGGTTTGATCAAATTAACTTAATTTTTTTATTGCTTGAGGACAAGCGAGCAAAAGACACCTTTAACCAATTTATTTGAAGTTTATTTTTTCTTTTCCTATTTTCTCAAAATATATACAAAAAAATCGCGAAAATTTTTCAGTACTACGTAATTTAATTTATTTTTCCCGAAAGATGCGATATAGCTTCTTTTTTTTTGTTTTCTGCTGCTTTCGAAGGCTAATAATTTTCTTGACCTGTTTTTCTTTTTTTTTGTATATGCGATGATTAATTTCATGATAAATTATAATAATTTTTTTTATCATTATAAGCGCGAATATTATCATCATCATTATTATTATAAAATGGGAGGGTTTTTATTGGGCACAAAAGAATATCTGTTTTTCTTTGATTATTTTCCTTTCATATTATATAAAACATTATATTTCGTTGTTCCTGATGTTGTATGTGCGGTAAAGAATATTGATGCATATCACGTCAACTGGCAACAAAATCAAAGAAACAAAAATCCATCATTAATTGAAAAAAAAAAAAGGAACTTAGATAGTAGTTCGTACTAAAGTTATTAAGAGTTGGAAATCCTTTTTATTGAAACGCGAACAAAAAATCAAATACGTTTTTTTTTTCCTTCAGTTTCGCAATATAAATGCCAAAAATATCACACAAAAAAAAAGAAAAGAAAAGAAAAAATAAAAGAAAATATGAAATGAATTTCTTTAATTTTTGTTTTCATTTTTCTGTTTTTTAGGTCATAATATATGACTTTGTTGTTGTTGTGGAATAAACCAACATTTTTACTGTTTTTGATATGAAAATCAAAAATTATGGGGTCTCAAAAAAATTTAATTTTTCCCTTTAACATCGAATGAATCTCATCGAATTTCTTGATTTGAGTTTGAGAAGTGAGAATCCAAAATAAATAATAATAACTAAACTTAGTACATTTCTGGCAATTTAAATGCCAATTTTTGCTTCATACGCACGAACATCTAATTACAGACGTTTGATGGAAATTGTTCCGAAATATGATTATAAAAAAAAACGTGAAAATTTCAAGCTTCCAGCACAATAACAAAAAAGCAGAGAAAGTTCATTGCACTTTTTAGCGATTCTTTTTTCTTAAGAATAATTTTTTTTTTTACATATATTGTGAAATTCCTTACCTGCTATAGCCATCCATGGATAAAATGTATGATTGCTAGCTTGATGAAGACCACTTGCAGCTGTTTGGGCAGCAGCAGCACCCGATATTGCACAATTTGCATTCCATGCACTTCCGGTAACAGCACTAACTGAACCGCCACGACTACCCGGACTACCACCAGATGTATCTAAATAACCACCGACACGTGAATCTGGTGTACATGCTGATGGCCGAACAGGTACAGAATTATTTTGTCCAGTTGTACCACCACCACCACCACCAGCGCCAGTACCACTTGAACCGGTATTCCATACATCTTTGTAACCGTTCGTTTCACCGGATGGATTTGTTTTGGCACAATCTTTACTATATGAACCATCATAAATTTTACTACATGCTGCTGTTATACTTGCATCATATGGTGAATCCTGTGTTGAACGTTGTAAATGATGATTTGCATACGGTGCCATACCTAGTGATAATGGAAAACCACGATAAGCTGCTGCTGCCGCTGATGCTGTTTGATCATGATGTGATCCTGTACCCATTCCCATACCAGTTGCCTGATGTGGATGGCCATAAAAGCCGGACTGTTCAAAATATGAATTCATACTGTTGGCGGTAAGAATTTTGGCGGCGTTTTTTTATTACTTTTTGGGACACAGAAATTATGTATTATTTTAACTTTTCCGTTTTTGGCGGGCAAGGTAGTAAGTTCACTCTATTTTTTTTTTTACTTTTTTGTTGTATAATTTCAAATATAGAAAATTTTTTTTTGTATTTTGAAAAAAAAAAAAAATTTTCAAATTTTTTCTTAAAAAAAGATATTCTTTCTTAGGCCCAAAAAAACTTAAAAAAAAACAACTTACAAACAAAAACTCGCGAAATTATATGCGAATATAATTTTTTTTCTTTTAAATGACATTAATTATGTTTTTAGAAGAAATTGTTTTATTGTAATTTTTATGCCTAAATTATTGTACATTTTCACTTGCGGTAGTGGGGGGTGGCAAAAAAATTCAAGAAAAATTTTGTAAATAAATCAAAGAAAACCAATTTTTTTTGTTTTTACCAATAAATACTTTTTAAACTCCTTTTTCTTGAAGTGTGGTGTCCCACCAAAAAAAAAAGCGAAAAAAGTTCCGAAATAAAAGTATTTTATTGATTTCAAAATCTTTCGTAATCAAATAATTTCAAGATTAAATTAATTTAAATCAAATAAATGTCAACTTAATTACCGTCGTAAAAAAGTGTCGTACATTAAAGAAAAAAAAAGAAACAAAAACACCACACACTGTTAAAAAATTTCGATGTTTTTTTTCTTTTTGCTTGTATATATTTTGCTGTTTTATTTTCGTTATTTTTTTACAGCATTTTTATTGTTATTTTTATGATTATTTGGCAGTTATTACAATTACTATTTTATTTTTCTGCTGTTAATTTATTTAAGAAGGTGTAAAACTAATAAACAATCAGAATTTGGTGGTCATACTTTTCGAGATACACCACATACGGAAGTAACACATTATTATTATTATTATTTAAAAAAAAAGGAAAATTCGAAACAATATAAAACACGTGTGATAAACAATTTATAATTTTCTTTTTTTAAAAAAAATATATTTTAAAAAAAAATTAAAAACACTTTCTAAGAAATTCTTGGGGAATTTTTTTCGGTTTGGTTTTTTTTTTCTTATTACTCAAAAAACACTAAATTTTAATCAAGAAATTTTTGATCACCTAAAAAAATACTGTCTTTTGTTTTTTCGTGTTTTATTAAAAATCACATAAATTTTTTTTCCAACAAAATCACTTTTTTTTCTTATTCCAGTCTCTTATTTTTTATTTTTATTTTTTATTAGTTTTTTTAAATTAAAATTATTTTTCGGATTAAAAAAATTTTGATAGCGAAACAAAAAAAAAATTATAATAATCAAAATTTTTAAGAAAATATAAATATTTATATTTTACTTCTTTTTTATTTTTTGTTTCTTTTTAATTTGTTTATAATTTTACGTATTTCTTCTTCTTTTTTTTCTTTTTTATTTAATAGTTGTAATAATAATAACAATAATAATAATAATAGTAATAATAATATTCTCTGGCAATTGTAATAATTTTTAATTTTTATTATTATTTCCTTTGATTTTCTTTCTTATTTTTATTATTTTAATAATATTATTTTTTTTTGTCAAGTATAAAAAGCGCGCCTGTTCTAAACCGTTGCCATCAAACGAATGTTCACTTGATTACGACATTTAAGAAACTGAAACTGAACGGAATTAAATTTGTGTGTAAAACCTCTCGATTCAAAATTATATATATATATATATATATATAAAAAAAAAAAAAAATACTACACGTTCATATGATGATGAAGAAGAAGAAGAAATTTGTATGGTGTTGTTGTTGTTCCGATGGTGGAATATGTTTTTCATTTCATATATAAATAAGAAAGAGAAACAACAACAACAACAGCAAAAAAAAAAAAGAACAGTGGAAACGTTAATATAATCTGAAATGAATAAATCGTACTGAAACTAAACTATCAAAAACAACGAACACAGGAATTGAATCCAACATGTATACTGTTGGTGCGGCTACTGTTGGCTGAATATTATATACTGTGGGGAATTTGTTGTAATACGAATTTTGTATGAAGTATCATACATTTTTTTTGTATGAAACATAGAATATTATTGTTGGTCTCAAACAATGTTTGATAACACACCATTAAAGAGAGCGATGTTTTTTATTATATACAAATAAAAATGTATATATATATATATATATATATAGGAAAAAGTGTATCTTTGCGCAATCTTTTATTTCACTTACACCCATTTAAAATAATATACGAGGCCATTTCGTTATGAGAGTTGTTCAAATATATGAACCAAGTGCGGATGGATAGATCTGTTTTATGTATTTTGTGTTATATATATATATATATATGCATTATGGAAAAGCGCGCATTCCACCCTCTCTCTACACACAAAAAAAAAAATCATACCAAAAAAATCTCATATATACCCAACCCAGGAACGGCACACAAAAAAAAATGTTTTTCTTTTCTTTTTCTATATTTTGTTGTTGTTTCATTGTTTTTCTTCTGTTTGGTTTTTTTTTTTTTGATTTTTCTTAAACAGAGAAAATTCCGATTCAGAAAATTTTGTTTTGTATTAGATTTTCAAACATTTTCGACGAGCATATTTTTTTTTTTTTTTTTTGTTCATTTAATAAATGAACAGAAGTAATTCATCTGAAGAGAAGTAGAGAGAGAGAGAGACAAGAATTTTTAACAGATATTATTATAGTATTTCTTAAAGAATGTAGAAAGTTGAAGGATATATATACTTTAGCAGCCAAAGCTTAATCACATTCATTTTATTGCTTGCACAAATCTTAATTAAAACTGAAAAACTGATTGAAATTCTTCAACACAAGAAGTATGTATATGGAATAATTTTTCATCATCAAAAAAAAAAAAAAAATCTTGTTGTACTTTTGTTTTTGGTAGAAGATCTATGGAAAAACTCTTACGAATAATAAATTCTATTGCATTCTTTCTGCATATAAAGTGTCTTCGGTAAAAGGAAAGAAAGAACAAACTACTTATTGGATGGGCCGTAATGTTATTTTGTTTTATGATACTAGATGTTGTTCGGGATCACAAACGCAGAGCGTTGGAAACTGCCAAGCTGAAATGTTCTGAAGTGGAAACTTGGAACTCGATTTGAGCGAAATCTTATCGAATAAACCTTTAGTAACTGAAAATCGATCTACAGCTGATTTTTTGATGCCCTATGGCAGAAATGGGACAGAAAAACTATCAAAACTAACAATAAATTCATAAATTTCTTTTCAAAATTTACTCTAATTTGCAGGTAGCCTGGACCCTAATTGCAGAAATCTAATCTGCAAATTTTATTCAAATCGATTTATTAGTTTTTAAAGTACATAAAGAAAAACTATAATAAACTATGAATAGGCTTATTTTCTCCTAGAATTATTTCTTTCTTCACTATCCTTGGAGCGATTTTACTGAAATTTAACATTGTATCGTCAATATATGTAGTTAACCAATATAATTAATTAAAACCAAATTGCTCCGCAAATTTTACAATAAAATTTGAAAAACTATATAAAAAGAACGACAAAACTTCGTGGTCATCCTGGTTTTTGTTTAATTACTTCCTTCGCCTTCGGGGAAATTTTGCTGAAATGCCATACTAGATCCAGTTAAGGAGTAACCAACTTATATTCTAAATTTGAACAAAAACGGATAACACCTTTTGGAGTTATCTTGTACACGGACGAACGGACGTACGGATATGAATAAATCGATATAACATTTGATTATCTACACAACCATACCCCTGAAATGTTTCTACGATAATTTCTTCGATGGGTTACACACCTAGTGACAAATTAAATATTCCTACCATAGGGCATAACCATAGAATTCGCAATACAGGATTCCACGCCGCTGGTTCACATATGAATTTGGTCACTCGTCAAAAATTGTTACAGGACTTTTAGGGCATACACTGCATAGTCCTGATCTTACACCAAAGATAAATAAACAAGTAAAGATATTCAAAATTTTAGAAAGCTGTCGTTTAACATTTTTAAATTACATAACACCTTCTGGGAGGATCATTTCTTTCGGTTTTTGTAGAATTTTTTTGAGTACATCAATTTGAGTTGAAAAGAAGACTGTGCTAATGACTTTTCTAAGTTTTTCGCCTGGAAAACCCAGAAATTGAAAGTGACAGAATAATATGGCTCTGTCAGGAATACTACAAGTACAAATGGTCATCGACCAAATCGACAATAAAATTTTTGTTTCTCACGAAGATAAAACGCAACAACTTTTTGGTCTATCCAAAAGGTATTTTTAATTATAAATCTGTATCCTTGGATATATACGAAAGTACATTGAGTCCTTGTCATAAACTGTTTGTTATATCAGAAATGATGGAATGCAAGATAAAATTTTCTTAACCAAACGTTCTTTCTTTTTTCCAAAGATATTAAAAATTTCTTTAATTTTCATTAAAAATTAACAAGTTTTATTAAACTAAATGTTATTTTCTTTTTAATGAAATTTAATTAAAGGAACAAACTAGCTTAAGGCCGTACAAGATAAAGCTGCCAATGTGTTTTAAATGTAAGCTCTCAGCATGTCAGGTTTTCATTTGGATTCCATCATCTTTTATATAAAGTGTCCCAGTAAAAGAACAAGATTTAATTTGCGTAACTTAAAGTATGTGTATAGCTCGGGTATTCTGCATCCTTTAGATCTGACCCATACGTTATTCGGCGATCAATTTAATAAGGGATTAAATGCCATTCGCCGTTTTAAAAAAGATTCCTTTTTAGGACAGGAAATCTAAAAATTCTCTAGTATGAAAATATACGTATTTCTCAGGTATTCTGTGACCTACAGGAATAATACCTATGCCTCATTCCATGGGGAATTTAATAATTAATTAAATAAAGAAAGAAACACATGATTTGAATTTTGTGGTATTGTCTTTTTGACTACAGTAGGCGCTCCAAACTGGACAAACTGTCAATAATAATGTCACTCCTTCGTGGAGAGATCCATGACTATTCATAGAAACAAGATGATAGATGTCAAGATTTTAGTACTGTCAACTTAATGAAACGAAAATAGCACGAAATTTAAATCTGGCACTATTATGGAGACATCCGATAGAAAGGTTATACTGTATTGTATTTATAGTTCAAAAGCGATTAAAAACCTTTAAATAACTTTTAAACGTCTGAAAAGTGGACAGCAAGAAGTAAGACTATAACAATAGTATGTTTTAAACGTTTCGAAGTGTACATTTTCATAGAGTAATAACATATTTAAATTCTGTGGAGACTTCTATTTACCATGTGCACTAAAATGGTTCACTTGTTATTCATATATAAATTTAAAATTGATTCATAAAAATGCAATTTAAAACTATGGAATTATTTATGTTCTCATTCGTTTTGATCCCTCTATTGTCATCAATTTGGTGCAAATATATATATATATTTTTTTTCTTCCTCAAATATATGATTTTTCAGACGCGTACGCGTGCTATTTGTCAATGTCCGGACACTGTTTGCACGTTCTCAACTTCATAAATCATAAAAAATATGAAAAGAATAGAAAATTCAGTAGGTTTTAATTGTTTTATTGTTTTTCAGTTATTCGCCGGGCAACATATATGTTAGTTAACTTGAATTTTACGAAATAGTTTATTTATGGTATAGTCTACATGCAGGTAATTGATATTGACTGTCAACATATTTGGGAAGTTATGAATAAAAACTTTGTAGTGTAATTAATCGAGTGAAATTTTCAGGATTATATGAGATAATGTGCATATGAAAACGGTACATAAGGACATAATACAAAACGATGAGCTTTTAACCTTCTAGAGGGTGATCCAACTTCAGTTTACGAACTTTTAAATAAAATAAAACACACAAATTTAACGAAATATACTTATTTTATTTTGCTAATCACGAATGTTATGTATTTCACGAATTATGAAGAATAATATCAATTAAATAGCTACCTGTGGAACTCCTGCAACAGCCGATCCTTTCGACATAATTTTCGATGACTTTTTCGTAAATTGTTGGCGAAATATTTCGGCAATAACTTGGCGGATGTTGTTTCTTAGGTGCTTCAACGTCTCGCGTTTGTAGGCGTGGACACGACTTTTAGCGAGACCCCACAAAATAGAAATGCAACGGCGTTAAGTCGCATGATCTTGGCGGCCAGTTGACGCTACCAAAACGTGAAATAATGCGACCTGGGAACTTTTCACGCCAAACATCCAACGTTGCACTCGCTGTGTGGCAAGGTGCGCCGTGTTGTTGGAACCACTTGTCTTCCACATCAATATCTTCGATTTCATGCCAGAAATAATTGATTATCATGCGCCTGTATCCCTCATCATTACTTATCAACAACTGCTTAATTTACAGTACTGCCAACATAAGAAACTCAATTTGGATCACCCTATATTTATTTCCATATCTGGCGCCATAAGTGTATTTCTTGTTGCTTTATATGATTTTTGTACTAATAATTTATTAATTATTTATTTTGTATTTTTTTTTTTTTTAATATCTGATAATTTATCATTGATTATTTGAAGTTTTAAAAAATCTCTGAAAAACTATGAAAATCTAGAAAAAGAAAATAAATAATTATTTTACCCAATCCACCATCATCATATAAACTTAAATAAAATGAAAAATTGGACAGAATTTCGTAAATGGATTAATCACCACAGGAGGAGAGAGATAATTTGTAACACCTTTTTAAATTAATCGCCATTAAAAATCAAGGCGAGAACAATAAAATGGAATATCCAATGATCATCGTCATTATCACGCACAACAAAGAAATTGTACTAAAATAATACAAAATATAGTAATTTAAAAAGAAAATAATAATAAAAACAATAAAGATAATAAAATAAGTAAAAAATGCGAATTTAGTACATCATAAACAAATAGATCCCACCCTCTCTTCTTTTTTCATGCCAATTTGTCTTGTAACTAAATTACTTTATTATTTTCTGGTTTAATTTTAAAATTATCAATAAAAACAATTTTTTTTCTTTTTACATACAAGGACAGACAGAAATATTCTTTTTTTTTTTTTAAACAGGAGCTCATGAAATTTATCCAATATGTCACCAACGACAAAATACCTACAAGTTTCTTAATACTACTACTCCCTCTCCAGCTAAGAAATCAGCAAGTCTGCCACTTAGATTAGTTTATCACATGGTTTTTTTTTCTTTCCATGACAAGTTCAAAAACCTTTGACAAATAATAATAATTACAATTGTTTTATAAATCGCCATCAGAGAACCAATGTGCAAAGGGCAAAAAGTAAGCACGCAGTTACAATGACAAAAATATAGTAAAGAAAGGACGAACAAAAAAATGGCAAGAATATAATAAAACAATTTTGTTTCGTTCTATTCTAAAGAAAAATAAAAATAAATAAATAAAAGGAACTCTCCTGACGTACCATACGTCCACTGTACTCCGCGCAAAAGAACAAAATGAAAAATGTCCTTAAGATTTCTATATATGCATATGACACTATCTCATTTCATCCCTTAAAAAATTAATCTAAAATCACACAAACACTATTTCTCTTTTACTCTTTTTTTTTTGTTTCTCATATTTTCTATTCTAAAGAATTTCTCTAATAAAGCAAAAAAAGTGACTTTGATTCTAATTTAACGAGAAACAGAACATATAGAATTTATATGTGTTAGAAAAAGATAAGAATAAAAACAACAAAATGTAAGTAAGTTTGAATTGATATGAAAGAAAATTAGTAATTCTATAAATAGTATCTCTTAATATTTAAGAAGACAGCAAAAAATTAAGCAAGTAAATGCAGTAAAAATTGCATTTATTAAAAGTTTTGTTTTGCTGGGAAATTTTTGCAAAATATTCATTATTCCGCAAAAAAAAGTACTTACACATTTTATGTTTTATCTCTTTCTATCCTCTTCAAAAAAGAAAAAAAAACGATAAATGACAATCATCTAACACACCATAAAAACTTGTACAGAGTTAATTTGGTATTCATCATGAAATGTTAAAATAGGATAGATTATATCCGAATGTTATTAAGTATGAAAGAGATAAATGATATCCTTCTGTGCTGTGTTTTTCAAGTTGAATTTATTTCTAGAGGAGAAATAAATTTCCTTTTTTTTTTTTTGTATTTATATACAATTTTCTCTTTTGTATGCAATATTTATGTACTTTCTGGCCAACAAAAAAAAGCAAAAAGGAGCAATTTTTTCTCTCTTTTTTTTTGTCCTTCTTAAACTTATATGTTTTTATTTCACATTTTTTTTTTATTTGTTTTTATTATACTCACTTTTACTTATTTTTTTCTTTGATAAGATACTTTTCCCCTTTACAGATAAATATGTATATGAGAGTAATTTTCAATCATACTAAATTATTTCTGGATTGTATATATAAGAAGAGAGAGAGAGAGAAAGCAAAAGTGAGAGCGAAAAAAATTTTTTTTTTTACCTTTTGTTAAAGAGCCGCCCCATCCCTCCGCCCCCTATTCAAATTGTCGAAGTGTATTAGGTAGCAAAATTTTTACGAGCTCGTTATGAACCATTTCAACAATTGTTCTGATCCTTTTTATGTTGGTTTGTATGTTCTGTGGAGATGAAAATGGGCAAACATAATGATTTGGAAGTTTTTTTTTTCTTAGGTTTTTTTTTTACCTGTTCATGATTTTCATACTAAAGAATGATTCCCAACAAGCTTTCGTGCTTTTTGTTTTGGTGTATCGCATATTCGGAAATATGTTTTGCTTTAGTTTTTTGTTTTATGCTTTCTTAAATAGGCCCAGTTTCTATTGAAATATGCAATTTTTAACTTAATTTTTTTTTTGTTCGAAAATTTCATTTCCTACATCCAAAAACCCTCAGCATAAATTCTAGAAATTAATTGCATTTGGAGGCCATTGACAGGAATGCTTAAAAATAACTTTCTTCAATCATTTTGTGTTTTTTTTCCTTGTATTTTTCTTGACAACTGTAAAAATACCATCAAGTAAAAAATTTATATACTTATATATGTGATACATAATATTATTTAAGGTCTCGACTGTTTGGTTCTGTTCGAGTTCGAATAAAATTGAGTTTGACTCGAAATCTCATTTTTATGCCCTATGGTAGTAGGCACTACCCAGAGGGTATATTGGTTTTGTCACTAACATGCTTATTCTGGCATTGTGACAGTTTTGCGGTCAGAAATATTTATGAAAATAATATTCTGACTGAAATTATGACTGCTACGAAAATTCGTATTCTGGCGAATGGGTCATAATATGTCCAAAATATGAATTTATAACAGTTTAAACTGTTATAATTCGAGCGAGTTGTCATGATTTTTTAAGAAATACTCTCGAAAATGTTTGTATGGGTTTGAAATTTTTCTATCGGTGTAAAATTATTTGTGTGTCGAAAAGAATGGTGGAAATTATTCCATATTTATCAATTGAATCACTCAGAGAACCCATATAAAATTCCGTTGTGATGTAAAATATTGTCGGTCAGAACTTATGATATTTTTTTATGACAGTTGTTAGTTATGAGCGCGCCAGAATACCAAATAGTATTAAAAAAAAAGTTATGACAATGACGTCATTTTATGTCAGTCAGAACTTGTTATGACTGCGTTCAGAATAAGGGGGTAAGTGTGGAAAACCTCGGCATAATCATCGTAGAAAAGCTTTCAAGGGTATGGTTGTGTAGAGAATCAAAAGTTATATCGATTTATGCATATCCGTCTGTCCGTTCGTCCATGTACAAGATAACTCAAAAACACGTTATCAGATTTCGGTGAAATTTGGAATGTGAGTTGGTTATTCCTTAACTGCAGTTGGTATTTCATTTCATCAAAACCGACCGATGGTGAGCGGAGCTACTAGACAAAAAGCAGGATAACCAGAAAGATTTGTCGTTTTTTTAATATGATTTTTTTGGATTTAATTGGAAAATTAGTGAAGTGATTTTGTGCAAGTTAATTATATTGATTAACTACATAATTGGATGATACCATGTTAAATTTCAGTGAAATTGGTCAAAGGGTAGTGGGGGAAGAAATAATTCTAGAAGAAAATAAGCCTGTTGATAGAGCTTTTTGATGTACTTTAAAAACTAATACATCGATTTGAATAAAATTTGCAGGTTAGATTAATGCTATTAGTATCTAGGTTACAATTTGGAGGAAATTTGAAATAAAAAAACCAAGTTATGAAGAAAAAAAATCTAGTATTGTTAGTTTTGTTCTATTTCTGCCATAGGGCATCAAAATCTCGACTATAGACCGATTTTCAGTTGCTATATGTTTTGCTTTTTTTTAGTTGCTTTTAAGTTAAGTATATTTAATATTGTTTTTGCAGCAACTTTGTCTTAGTCATTCGTTATTCGTCAATATTCTGTTAATTGGAATACATACTCTTTGTACTTACACTTATTTTTTTTCCATAAATTAATCACATTTGTTTGGGCTTTGATGTATAAATTCTTTATCAAAACAAAACAAGTAGAAAAAAAATTTATATGAGTTATGAGTTTTTTATACAAATTAACTGCCAATAAATTTTGCCATTTTTTTATCTCAATATTTTCTTATTTATAATCGCGGGATCATTCTTTAGCAATCACTCAATAATAAATATAATTCATTTAAGAATAACAAACAATTATTAACTAAAAATGTTGCCAAGTATATATATTGATTTATGTGTTTTTAATCTGGAGCACATATTTATGCACAAAGTGCATTTTATATAGACATAGGGGAACATGAAGCAAAGTGGGGTCATTTTGAGAGATATAGTTTTTACTTTTGAAAGTCTTTTTTAGGATCTATTTAGTTTATATAGTTTCCTAACGTTGTGTTTTGTTTGTGAAGCTATCACTAAACTAACAACTAACTTTTCATTCAATCAAAAACGCTTTCGAATCTCAATTTTGTGATGATTGTGTACAAAGTAAGATAATTCGCTTTAACTTCTAATCAAATTCGTTTATATGTATATAGATCCGATACAAAAAGGTTTACCTTTTATACTGTCGTGTGGTGTAATTTAATTAAAACCAAAACGAATGCTATTTTTAAATTAAATTTATATAGTACATAAAACTTAGCATTTAATTCACAAATTTTCATTTCGTTTCGGTTTTCTTGTTTTGATATTTCATATTTCGGATCGGTTTGTTGTTGGAAAATAACTATTTTATAGTATAGGAACAACGCCCAGTACGAACGAAAAAGATTTGTCAATGAAAAAAAGCAAATTAATCTTGATAAAAAAGCGTTCTACGTTTTTGAGGCTTGAATTCAATAATTTTTTATTTATTAATTGTTAATAATTATGCGTTTATCTATGAATTAGTCTAAAGAAAAAAAATATTTAAAACCAAGCTCCGCCATTTTTTTTAAGAGCCATGTTTTGATGTTCGTTTCCAATATGGACGTGTCTTTTTTAGACTTCAAACATTTCTGTTGGTTTATCACACACCAGATATATGCTTAAAGCAACCATCAAATATTATCATTCATAAGGCAACGAATAAACGAAGCATCGAATGCAATATAAAGTGTTGAAGAAGGAGCAAAAGGGAAGGTATTAGTAAAAGTTATACTTAGCTCTAATATTCGGAATAGAATCAAAATTTTTGTTGTAAGTAATCATTTCCATTACTACCGTAAAAAGTACAGCTACAAAGTCCTCCAAGGAAAGGCAACCAAAAAAGTATAAGTAATTTGAAGTATCTCCCGTTGAGTAGGGGAGAATTTAAAGTGTTTGGCACTATCCATCATTAATTTGTATAAAGAGGTTCAAAATTTGGGGGTTGCTGGTAAAGCATTCTAAAGTTTAATTTCCCTATCCATAAAAGATCGATCCATTGCTATTTTAGTGTATAATAAAGTGGATTTAAAAATTTATCATAGTGAGCAGGCGCACTAATATAGTCCATACTGTTGCAGTATACTAGATAATCTTATGAAAATGTTTCAAATTTGTATGATTGCTTTATTACGACAAATTGAACATAGTATCTCTAGTCTACTGTCCACTTTAGCCCCACATTCTCCTATTTATAAGCTATTTAAGCTTTAAATGATATATAAAGCGTGTTGATATTTTAACAAATATAATTTAGTTATTAAATTTTTAATTGGATTTCTGGAAAATTGTCATAAATGCACGAATCACGTCACGCATTTAATTCAATGCACTCCTCTGGCGAAAATTTGAAAAGCGAAAACAATAACTCACTCCTATACCAATTTTGTATATACTATAAGTTTCATTTTCATTATTATTTAATTATGAATTTGTTCATGACTTTTTTAATGTCTCATATATTTTTATATGAATAATACAAATCATCATATTTATCAAACATGATATTTATTACATTAATTAAAATGTCGTTAAAATATAATTTAAATACTTAATATCTGTTTTTATCGTGTCACACATATTTACTAATTAAAGATTTTTTTTTTATTCTACTATATTAAATATAATTTATTTTTATTTTTTTCGCGTTTTATTTTTTGTTTTTTTTTTTTGATTTTATGAATAATTAATAAAAAACGAATTATATAACCTATAAAAATCTTTTCAACATGTGTTTGACAAACAATTCTTTTTTATTTGATTTTTAAGTGTCTTTTTTTTTAACAACAAATAAGAAAACTCTTCTTCTTTAACACAATACATTAAAATTTATTTTTATTTTTATATTAATCTGATTGATAATAACTTTATTTAATAGTTTTACACTTTTTTGATTAGCATAGAAAACGCTTAACACAAAACATTATAAAAACATAATTTTTTTTTATTATTAATTTAATTATAAATATAAAAATATTTGCTTATAAATAATTTTATTTGAAAAATTTCTTAAACAAACAACCAAAAAAAAAAATTTATGAATGAAATCAACCTCAAAAAATCGTAAAATGATAATAATAATAAAAATGATCATTTTAGGCCTCATTAATTTCTCATAAAAATAATTTTTAAATTGATGATCTTTCGTTGTCAGAATGTGTGTCTGTGTGGCTGTGCATGAAATTTGATATTTAAATGTAGTTGTTTAATATTTATTGAGATAGATTTTATTTGATGAATAATATAGAATTTTCATATTTTAAAAAATAAGTTACAGTACTACCTGTCTAAAAGGCCAATGAAGAAAGTTTGGCGTTTGAACAGATTTCCTGCATTTGATGCAAAGAATTATTAATTCTTCGTTTGATATCTTATTTTTATTGGTTCGAAAAGAAGCATGTCAATTTTCGATTGCCATGATTAATAGGTGTACGGCCACGTAGGATATTATATTAAATTTCAGTAAAATCGATCCAAGAAAGAAATAATCCTACGAGAAAAGAAATTTGTTCATAAAGTTTTTTTTTGGTGTACTTTAAAAACTAAGTGTACGGCTACATAGGTTCTGCGCGGAGTGAGAAAAATATTAACACGGTGAGAGGAATGAAAACGATGAGCGAAAAGTGTCCACATCGGATATCACTCGTTGAATACATTTACATTTTCTTTCGTTTGCCAGTTAATTCACAAATACAAATACAAATACAAATCTTCTTCTCAATTGAAAAAACAAATCATGGCCTTCTTTTTCGAATCAGCCGAGGAATTGAATTTCAATCTTCTCCCTTTTTCGATCGTATCTGTTTCTAACGAATTCGGCTATATGGCCACTTCCATTTAATTAGACGCGTATATTTATCGTTGCTCTAATCTTCGAAAGCGCAGAGCCTATGTGGCCGCACAGAAGGTTTGTATGAAAAATTCAGAACTTCGGAAAATGTCCGGTTCTTAAACATACGCATAAAAAGAATGTGAAGTTATTGCCTAGTTTTAAGTTGTAACAACTGAATTTGAGTTGTAACAATTGAATTTTCTTTAGTTACAAATAAAATATAGGTCACAACTTTTACTTATTTATCGAAATTCGTGAATAACTTCACATTTTTTCTGCCTGTATGCCAAGGCAATATATAAATTAGTAAAGATATATAAAATTCTGAAAAGCTTTTGTTGAACATGAATAAATTACATTACATCTTATGGCCAGTCAGCTGTTAGGGGCTTAAAGATCTTACCATTAGGTCACGGTTTAAATAATTGATTAATTGAGTACTAAAAATTTGTTCAATACCTTGATTATTCAACCGAAACATGATTAATTGCTTCATTTAAGAGAAACAAAACAAAATAAAGTTGGAGAGAGAAATCCTATGAGAGTATGAATATAATTTCAAATTAAATATGACATATAATATTTTTAGGAGAATATTTCCTCTTTTCTTTTTAATACGATTTTTCTTTTTCTTTTATATAAAAAGTTACTTCTTTTCCTAAATTGTTTATTTTACAGCAACAATTTTGATGCTTGGTCAATATAATAGAAACCAATTAATCAGTTTAAAACCAACAATTAATCAATTAATCACTTACCTCGGGAACCAATCAATCAACAATTCCCTACTTACCATATGATTAAATAAAATTTAATTATGTTTAATAAAAACTTTTCTGAACTTTCCACATCTTCCTTATATTCGTATCTTTATCTCACGTTACAGTTAACTGCTTAGTATTTTTACTGAAAGATTGCTGAATCACACAATAATAGCAATTAAGTTGTTACAACACATTGAATGCATGCGAAAATGTACCCTTTGATCAGTTTTACTGTAAATTTTATAACCGCGAAATAATTATGTTTCTGTTTTTATAATTCATTTCACTAAATTCGAAGTAATACAGTATTAAAAAAAAAAATCTATTAAAATCATATTAAAATCACTCAATTCGAAAAAGAGAGAAAATAATCGTAAACATATTTTTATCGATTGATTTCGTTTGGTTTTCTGTATAGAATCTTTTACCTTCAATAAACTCTTTCACCTCACGTGTTAAGAGGATTTTTATATCTTTAAAAATGTTTTCCGATATATTGCCAATAAGAAAAGAAAAAAAAAACACAGCAAGAACCTTCCACAAAAACACCACACATAGTAATTTTTTTCCATATCCGAACTTATATACGCTGCTGGCTTCTTCTTTTATATTCCATTTCAAGCTATAAAAAGGCTGTAAGATTGATCGTAAACTTAACTGGAAACCCTTTTTTTTATGTTTTTCTTGTTATAAAATGAATCGTACGAAAAATGAATTCGAAAATGAATTTGTAAAAGTATTCAATTTGATTAATATAAAATAGTTTTATTACAAAACATATAAACAAACATTCTATATAAACATAAAATCTTAAAACATAATCGTAAAAATCATAAAAAAATAAACTTTCGATTGTAAAATCGAAATGGATTCAGGTGACCCAGCATAAAATTTTGATGTTCTTTTGATAGGTTTGTTATCTTCTGTATTTAGGATTATTATCATCCTATATATACTTTTTGGTATTCAGGTTTATTACATTAAATAGATTTAGAGTTCTGTTTTTTTTTTTAGTACATATATAATTTTATTGTTTGTTAATGTAGATGAATTATTGCCATGATTACTCAAATGGCTCATAAAATTGACACCCAACAAAAGCAGACACACAAGCAAATAGGAATTGTTATAGATGAGACCAACAATTCTTTTTAAATGAATCCGCCACTTTGTGGTTTTTTGTATCTCTATAAAAACATACCATTCAAGATTACACTATATTGAATTGAATTTTAAGACTTAGCGCCATGGATAACCCCTCTGCGCTTTGATAATAATAAAAACTACTATACTAAACATAAATATATATATTGTATATAGGAACAAATGTTATCCAAACACAAAAATATACTATACCGAAACACTTTGCAAATAGACTAGAAGGGAGGATCGTCGTTTAAGATTTTACGACTTTTGCCGGGTTATGGATGTTATTTGATTTGATGTGTTTGACGGTTTACGATTTGTTTTGACTGCCACTGGTTTTTATGATGTTGTTAGATTAGTTCCTATAAAAAAATAACATAATTTTCTGTATAGTTAAGAGAGTACTTATCATGTAGTATATAACTGTTTTGTTGTCGATGTTTCATCGCGTAATTGATGATAATCATTCTGAAATTAAATTTAATACCATTTTATAGTGGCCAGGATATTGTTATATCTGGGATAGCGTATTTGGATTTACACCTTTAAATTTCGTTTAACATTTTAATTTGATTTCGTTCTTTTGATAATCATTTAATAAACTGTAATTGTAATTGAATCACCAAATTCGAAAAGGACTCATGTCGGTTCTGTTTTCAAAATGTACTATCTTGTCGTTTTTTTATCTTCAGGTATAGAGCAAAAGGGACTCATATCTGTTTTCCAAAGTGGAAAGAATGAATGTCTTTCTGGAGAAGAGACCTTGTCGAAACTAATTCAAGACATATAGCTTATGTGAACTATTTCAACGTCAATATTAATTTGTCATTTGGGAGACCACAAATTGACGTCTACACAAAATGTGAATAAATTAGCTACTAGTTTATAGGCGCATGGCATCCATATTTTACTCTAAAATCAAAAATGAAACATCTCAAGTGTTTGGTAGCACTATCCTGGGTTTGTATAGTTTGATTATATGCAGAATCTCCCATTGCCAGTTCTGCTCGTCAGGGAAGTATTTTATTTCCGCCAGCTATAGGTCTATGAATTTTGTGTGCATAATATGAGGACTTCTCCTACCACAAGGCTCAAGCCGTCAAGGAATTCCCCTTGTTCTGCGACGGATGTCCGGGACAAAACAAAAACAATGTTATGAATAAATTTCTGTTGGTGTTATCACTCAGTCGAAAGTTTAAAGTTTTCTTTTATTTTCCGCAAAGAGGCCACTCGTACAATGATTGTGACAATGCTGTTTTCGAATAAATAAACTGACTGTTTAATATGCCATTTTATAATTAAAACAACCTCAGTTCTTGGATCAATTTCGAACAGGACTCATCTCGGAAAACTTTAACAACCGTTTTTTTCGTCACTCTTATATTACAATAAAAAAACATTTCCGTATCTTATGATGCAGTTCAATGGTTAAAAAAAATTTGCGCTCTTAAATTACGTACAGTTTAGCAGAAATTCAGTTTTTTGTGTCTCGTTAAAAATTTGAAAAAAATGGACATTAGTCCTTTTCGAATTTGGTGATTTAATAGATTTCTATCAAAAATTATGAATCCATTTTGTCTTATTTTTAGCATAATTTTGTTGGTTGCAAATCTTCGATTAAGTGATCATTCCTCCTTGATAGAAATATCCAACATCTTCATTTCAAATCTCCCTTTTTTTCCTATTAATGGGGTGTAATACTATAATTCTATCTTTTTAAATTCAATCTTTTCATTTCATCTATTAGAAAATTTATAAATTGCAAACAATTTATTTGGAAAAATACAAGTCATATGCTGTATAAAAGGCATGAAAGGAAAGTAATTTTCACTTAATTTCGCATCAAGAAAAGTATATTTTCTTTTTTTTTTTTTCTTCTTCTCAAAATATGTACAACAAAAGACTTCACATATTACGGCAAAAAAAACCAAGTACAAAAGAAGAAAGTTGCGTATTACATAGAGTTTGTTATCTCAAATTGCAAGGGCATGAAAATCAGGCCCTCTTCAAATATTCCATCCTTTTTCATCCCACCAAATTTTACTATTATTATCTACCGTAATGATTTTTACCATGTACATATATACAAAGCCGATATACTCAAAAATTTATGATTTATGAGACACTAAGAAAACATGTTACATAAAAGATAACACAACATCGCCTTCAGCCGTTCTTAAAAAAGAAAAAAAAAACAACCGCTTGTTTTTGGAAAAAAAAATTTCTCTTTTTTACTTGATTTATGAATTATTTTGGTTTCACAAAAATTTTAGGCTTGTTACCTTTAGTTTCACAGTGGTTTCCTTGTTATATCAAGAATAATATTGAAGAGAAAATCATATTTCCCTAAGAAATTACACGGAAATTCATATAAAAAGACAGTATTCCTACCCAATATATAGTATATGTTCTCATTTGATTTGTACAGGGTTCAAATATCACCAATTTTACGAATTTATCGAAATATCAAAATTCATAAATGTTATATATTTTACTAGAAATTTAATTTTCCATATTATTTTATTAAGAAATAATCAGCAAGTTCCAATATAAAGTTCATCAATCCTCGTGATACTCTCTCATATGTTCTCGCATATGCTTTAATACAATATGGTACAATATCGGCTTAATAAGAATTGGTTTTTATCAAATCAAATTCGACAATAAGGTATCTGTTTACTGTCACACTTTATTTAAATGATAATTTTCTGACATATTTATTAAAAAATTCTCATATTTAAATAAGTTTTGTTTGTGACTCCATTAAATCCGTAAAATGCAGCATTTCTGAACTTGTATGAAGAAAGCTGAATGACTTTCATTGAGTTCTTTTTTGCTTTTTAATAAATATTGAATCACAGAGCAAAGTACTTAAACAGTACGCACTTAAAATGATAACTTTTTAAGCAGATGCACATCTCAAAAACCATATTGCACTTACTTTGTTTCAATAATTAATCGCATAAATAAAAAAACACATGACAAGATTATAAAAAAAAAATGCGTTACAGATACTCTCTTCAAGCTACGAAATTTCCATAATCTGAGTTCATTCTGGTATAAATATTCATATTTTAGTACGTAAACACCAAGAAAAAGTTAACCAATTGCCGTCATGGTTCCCCAACTGGGAAGTCACTAATTTTTCGTTCTTTTTCGTTCTAAAGCCACCAGTTAAATATCCGGCTTTAAAATTCTTATCAAATTGAATTACTTTCTAATGATTTATTTAATACTTAACCAGATTTTATTAGGTTACTAAAGGGTGTCCCAAAATTCACGCAAGAAATAATTTTGATAGAAAACACAGGTTTATAACTAAAAATAGTAAAATTGTTATTGATTCATGAAGTATACAGTATAGGATTGTGTATGGAATAGCATATCGGGTAAATGCCCTCGACCGATTTACTGGCACATACGCATTCTTTTGCTGAAATTTTCCATAACCATTTTGCATAAATGTGGCTCAATTTCGTTGATACAGCTCTCAATCTCCTCAATTTCCTCCTTCATGTGTGGTTATGTACTTGTTGGTATAAACCTTGGACTTAAAAAACCCCAAAGAAAAAAATCTAACCGCGTTAAATCGGATTATATGGGAGGACAATTCTGATCACCAAAACGGGAAATTACACGATCAGGAAATGATTTATTATTTTGAACATATTGCTGAACAATGAAAACGCGTTGTTCTTTCGCGTGTAGGGCTCCATTTTTAATTACTGTCAGCTATCACACTGTCTTCTTCTTTCATTGGCACCGCATAAATGGCACAAAATTCAAACCTTGCGTGAATTTTTGGAAATCCTTTATAAACATTGTCTGAGCAGATTTGTATCCTATTAACGGTGTTCGATTAAATGATTATTATTTATGTCCATAGTAAATCGTCACCAATTTGTCCATCTACCAGAGATGTCTGATTCATAAAAGTATCTGGTAAAGAAAAGTTTATTTCACAATTGCTTGGCAACTCTGACTAAACGATATTGCATTGTAATTAAATTCCCAGAAAATGTCTATTATTACATCTTTAAAAAGAAAATCAAGATTAGCAAAATATTCTACAAAAGAATTGATCTTAAAGTGTGCAGATGTGGACTTCCTATCAATTTCTGTGCTCAATCTATATTCATAGATTATAATTCAAAGACCTGGCAAAATGATTTCATAGTTTAAACCTCATTTAAAGCTTGACCATCCAATCTACAGAAATTATACTTATAAGAAAGAAATAAAGAGTCTGCGATGAAATTATATACCTGACCGCAACAATTGTAAATAAATTGCACAATTGCACAAATAACCGCGAGAAAAGAAGACGTTTTTTTTTTTTCATAAATAAAAGCCTTTTAAATTTAATAGTTTTTCTCAGGCAGAAGAAAATTTTTCAATTGGAATTAAATTGTTGTGGCGCGCTGCACTTTTCAATTGTATTTGTTTGCTTTTTTTTATCTCTGCTTTTTAATTTAATTGCATGGAATTTATTTTAATTTTTAAATGGCAATGATTTAGTATTTAAAGATTTATGATTTTCAATCAGCTTAAATTTTAGCGATGTTGTCATATGCAATAAATTGATTTTATTTTCCATTTTCATTTTAGAGCTAACACATTGTCACCAGGCTGAGAGAATATGTCGCAGTATTTAATTACGATAATCCACCTTCATCAATAAATGCTGATTTTGGAGATTCACTATATACTTTCAGTTTGTCTGGTCATCCGTCTGTTTACGGAACATATTTATGGACTTTGGTCTAAGAGACATGCACACAACGATTAGATGATATTTTGCAATTATTTTATACCAGGTCTAGGAAATGAAGTGTCCTCCGAATCAAATCACTGTCAAATGTAAACCACACATCTTGCAATACTTAAATTTGACATGAATGTTGCTTGATATATTGTCTGTCAGTAGTAAACATTATGTGTTGATGATAAAACGCGTTCTTATTTTGTCTACAATGGAGTTTAAACGAAATTCAATTGTTACGCTTCATTTGATTGGAAAGTCAAACATCGAAATTCATCGTATTCACCAGATTGGAAGCCGTTGGATTATTCTATTTGGGGAATTTTACAGGAAGCATAGCTTGCAGAAAAAATCATACAACTTTGGCTGGTTTAGGAAAAGATTTGACTTGTGAATGGAACTGTTTAAGCCAAGACATCATGCGAGCATCGTGTGCATAGATTAAAAAGAGATTGAAGCTGGGTGGTTAAGGCAAACGGCGGTTACATACCATTCAAATAATTGTACAAATAACTATCTATTACTAATTATCAACTACATAAATTTTAATAAAACTGACCAATAAACAAAAAAAATTACAGCATTTTTAAATCCGGGCACTTCAATTGCCAGACCCGGTATGATTATAAAACTAAGTAAACCAGGTACGGCCAACCGGCCTCCAGCGAGCACGCCGGAACATTTTTCTGGCCCCCGAGATTCATCACACTTTTACAAAATATATTTATTTTATAATGGCCAAAATAGTGAAAGCCAATGTATTAAGAAAATACATTATTTGTGCATCCATATATTCAAAAATTAACTGTCGAAATTATGAGAAAAAATTTACTTTGATTTTAAAATTATATTCTTGCGAATATAGGGCAGATATTGCCAGTTTTATTCATGAGTTTACTGTTATGAGTTCGCAGAATAAATAAATTATATTCTGCGAATTCATGATGCGCGTGCACAGTTGATTGTTGATAGCAGAGCCGAGCAGACTCTCAGTTTCAAGTGAAGATTTGGTTTCGTTTTGTGCGCTGTGGCTGCAGGAAGGATATTTGTGAAGGATATTTTGCCTGATAAAAGTAAACTGTTTTCGAATCCAAGTCCATCTCGGCAAACAGTACGTCTTCAAATTTGAGGAATCTGGCACAAAAAGTTGTTAGCGCTTTTGGTTCAACTTACGAATCGTTTTTTTCGAAAATGAAATTGACCAACCACAAAATACGCTCAAACATAACGGACGCTAACCTGCAACACCAATTACGATATGCAAATACCTAAATTGAGATCGATTTGCAAAATCTAAGTAAAGAGTGGAGAAACAAATATCGCACTAGTAAAATAAATATCCTTTTCTTTACAATGTACGTTTAGTATCATTATTATTATATTATCTATGTTCACAAATAAGAATAATAGTAAACGCAATAATAATAACACATTATGTTTCAAATTTGGAATCCAAAAAAATGTCTATAGTGTATCTAAATCTAATATGGGGATATATAAATTTATATGTGGCCCGCGGAGTTATAATGCATTTCCAAAGTGGCCCGCAAGATCATTTGGGTTGGCCGCGCCTGAAATAAACTCTACTCTTTAATGAAAATTTCTATACCGGCTGCGCCCAATTTCAATTGTATTCGATATTATATAAATAAAAAGAATAGAATTTCAATTAATCAAATATAATTTATTTCAATATGTTATTCAAAAGAGGCAGGTTTTTCTTTCTTTCTGTTTTTTTTTTGCCACAACAAATTAACTTATAATAAAAATATAATTCTTATCTTAATAAAATACGCGAGTACATTATTTTGATGGTTTCTTGTTTTTATAACCCTAATAAAAATTAAATAAACATAATAAATGAATGAAAATATTTAATGATACATTTTTATTGAGCCATAAAAAAATCACATTCTTTTGATCGTCGTAAACTTAAAAATTTTTTACGACAATTTAATTGAAATTTTAGATATTCATTAATGTTTGTATTAAAATGCATAAAAATTAAACAGTTTTTTTTTTTTTTTCACTGAAATTCAAATTCACATTAGTTGTTTCCTTTTTCTTGTTGTATGGCGGCTTTTTTTCTTTTTTAAATATCTCTCAAAAATCGATCAATAAAAAAGTTGTTTTATTGAATATTATTATATATTTTGAGAAAAAGAAATACTCATCATCAGCTATATCTTATCCAGGGCGCTTGAGGCATCTTGAAGAGACTTCCATATATGTATATATAACAGACACATATACAGACAGACATAAAATGTACATATCCTGCATATATCGTCAGCAAAAAAAACAAGGAAAGAAACCTGAAAAAATAATATATACAGAACATACAATATACATACAAACATATTTTTGATAGTAGCATCAGCCAAAAGCAGCATAAAAAAATCCAACTCTTCTCTAGAAACAACAACAGCAACAAGAATATATACAAAAACAAGCATTTACGATGAGCGTTACAAGTTACAATAATAATGAAGAAGAAAACTAAAAGTGGTAGTTTTATCCGCAATAACTATGACATTTACGATTATTTTACTGGCCGTAAAAATCAAAAGTGTAATTTACTATTTAAGTACATAAGCACGAACTGTTTTTTTTTTTCGTTATGGTTTGGGGAATAATATGAGAGACACTTGTCGGTGAAAATGTTTATGGAATTGGAGATACACTTAAAGTCGGCATGGATTTTCGAAAGGGAAATTACAGGAAAAATCATCCTCTTTTTTGGTGTATATATATTTTTAAGTGTTCAAAAATTTATTTCGAAGAGGTTTCCTTTTATGATTTTCAGTTCTTAAATAATAATTTCCCATAAGTCCATGTTTTCTCCTCCTGTACATAAGAAATGTCCTTTATATAGGGTGATCCAATTGGAGTGTCCTGTAAATCAACCAGCTGTAGATAAGCACTTGGTTTCAGAGTGTCAAATGTTATGTTTACAACAACACATTTATGAAATGGATCACTTAACCACTGCTCAACGAACGCAACAGCAAAAAGTTGATGCTGATTTCTCAAAGGAAATCCTCTTCACTCTGATGGGGCACATTTCCACCTCTCTGTATGTGTTAATAAGCAAAACTGTTGCATATCAGGAGATAAAAATCGCTATAAGATTCACGAAATGCCATCAGATGGCCAAAAAGTGACTGTTTGATGTGCATTGTAGTCAGGCGGTGTCATTGGACCTTACTTTTTCGAAAAAGATCAGGGTCAGACTGTGACAGTAAATGGTTAGCAAAATAGGCGTATGATAACCGATTATTTCTGGTACGAAATCCAAGATATTGATGTGAAAGACATGTGGTTCCAACAAGACGGCGCAACTTACCACACAGCGGATGCTACGTTGGATGTTTTACGTTAAAAGTTGCCAGGCCGAATTATGTCACGTTTTGATGGCGTTAACTGGCCGCCAAGAGAATCCAACTTAACGCCTTTGGACTTCTTTTTGTGGCGTTATTTTAAAAGTCGTGTCTACACAAACAAACGCGAAACATTGGAGCACCTGAAAAAACTAAATCCGTCAAGTTATTGCCGAAATTCTGCCCGAAATTTACGAAAAAGTCATTGAAAATTTCCTCGAAAGTATCGGCTGCTGCAATACGTTCAGAGACGGCTATTTAATTGATATTAATTTTGATAATTAATGAAATATATAACATTTGTGATTAACAAAATAAAATAAGTATATTTCGGTAAATTTGTGTATTTTATTTTGTTTTAAAATTCTGAAACTGAAATTGGATCACCCTGTATATACTAATTTGTATGGGTTTAATTTAATTTTAAGTGTTTATTATTTTATATCCGTTGCAAGTTAGTAAATTAATTACATAATAAAAGTTTTATTGTGTTTTTTTTATGCGAAAAGGTGTAAAATTTATATTTAATTACAATAAAAGAAATAAAAATATACACGCGAACCAAATGATTAAATGGAATAAAATTAAGGTGGTTTTTTTTTGTGCATTAATTTCAAATTGAATAATTATCAAATTAAATATGAAAATCAATAAAATTATATTAAAAATTTTCGTATTTCAAAAGACAACAACTTTGAATTTCATACAAGCTAAGAAGGTGCAGTTCATATTCGAACCTTTTCAAAAATGGGTTTTTTTCACCACGCACCTTTTTCGATATGAATGTATATATATACGGAGTGCAGTGACATCTACCTTTGAAAAATGCAATTATTATAAATACAAGTACAGTGACATTGAAAAGTTTATGATTTGCCCTATAAAAGTAAATATCTCGATAATATGAATTTCTTTTCTAATTTATTTTATTTCTATTAAATTTTTATTGTATTTTAATGAAATTGACTCATAATCAAAATTGGATTTATTAAAATACATTTAAATTGTAGAATAATTCAAAAAATAAATATTTGAAGAATATTACATATTGTGTATAAATTATTAACGGATATAAATCCTTGTAAGGAATAAAGTCGGGTAAAAGGGGAGAATTTTTTTTTTGTCTATTCAAATCCTTTCCTGAAGGAAAAACACGCAATGTCTCAATCATGATGATGGCGAACAGATAATAATAATACAAGTTTTTGTGTGGCTACAACTGACAACCCCTAGTTTTTTTTTTCATCTATATATATGTGAAAAGTCTTAAATGTCATAAATCTTGATCTTTGACAAAAGGATGTGTCGGCCATTATTAAAGATCGCGCGTTTATCCTCTCCCTTTTTTTATTATATTTATTTCATTCGAAGGATATGGTATCCCTAAGAAATCTATGATTATATTTTTGCCTGCACCCTTCTGAAAGAAATCCCTTTTCTTTTTCTTTTTTTGTTGTGTGTTTAAGAAATGTCTATTATCTAGGAATTTATTTATGTGAAATAGAATTATTATATATCGTTATGGTTTCTTTCAAAATGGAAGAATCCCAAATAATATAATTCATTTTTAAGGGTTTTGATTATGATGAACTAGATTTGTTTTCTCATGGAATCTAAGATTTTCTTTCAAAATGTCGGACATCAAGAAACGAAATGAAAAAGAAAAGATTAAGAAAAGAAGGATGATATTTTTTTCCAGTTATTATTAATAAAGAAGACAAAAGGAAGTTCTTATAGAGAACCTTGAAAACTCTTGATTTTTCAATTATATATGTATATTTGTTGTTGTTGTTCTTCTTGATTCCCTGCCGTGAGTGTTAAATACAATTAGACATGGTTAAAAATAATGGCTTCATTTTCAAGAGACCTAGATATGTGGAAATTTAAATTCAAAGGGTAATCAGTATCTTTTTTTTTTGAATTCGGTAATTTATCAACAGAAACGTATTATTTCGAAATTTGGAAAGTTAAATTGTTTCGTTTTTTTTTTGGTAAAATAATTTTGCAATTCTTATTTTGAACAAAAACAAATCTATAGCCACAGGATATTTCGTAATTTCATTAAATTCTTTCATTTTTATTTTAAGTATAATTAATTTTATAAGATTTTCTATTTTATGACCATTAAAAAGATAAATTGGATTGCTTAGTATATCCAGCGGTTTGTGGTACATAACTCAATCGCGGGAATTTCATACTTTTTCGGATGTTCAATTCTTTTAGTCTAATCCAAATAATTAAAGTAAGTATTGCTTAAAATTTGGTTAAAAATTTGAAACTACAGATTGGTAACTGAAGTGGGAAAATCCCAGATTTTCATGAAAGTCGATTTTCTAAAATCGCTCGATTCCCGATTAATAAAGGTTTTATCTAAGAAATTATAATTACTTTCTTCATGCGTAATTTTCTTAAGTTTTGATATTAAACGTTTGTGTATTGAAATCTTTGAGCGAAAAATGAAGTTAGTTTAATTTAATTTAATAATAACAGCTCAAATCGAGTTTAAATGTGGATTGTGCATTGGCATTTACTGCACGCACAATTCGAAAAACTAGTTCATTCTTTCAGTAGTCCGTCCGGTGGAAACTGATTTCAAACAAGACCATGGGTCTCACCGAGCAAATGTTGGAATTAAGGTACATTTTGCTTAAAATACTAGGAGCATCAATGGCCCTATTAAAAATTTTGATGCACGAAAATTACATCTGCGACTTCTCGCTACTTTTCGAAAGAATGTAAACTTAAAAATTTCAGCCTATCATTGTAAGGTGACAATAATGAAGGATCATTCCATGGTAGGTTACGCCAAGCAAACCGTAAAGATCTGTGCTAAACAGATTCCAGCCTGTTGATATAAACGCTGTAGTACGGAGACATGACTCGCATATTCCATAATTTGTCTTACGAAAGCTATCCAGTGAAAACCTTGCTTAAGTAGAAGTTTGTTGTCGTTTAGGCTTGGTTAAAAACCTTGGAATAAATTATAAACTGCCGAAAAGTGTACAGCAAAAAATAACACTACACACTCAAAAATTAGCAAGTGCATATAAATAGTCTCCAATGAAGGAGTCTATCAATTTTCGGTGCGTATTAAACTTGTGTTTTATAATCTATTATTATCTGTTTTTTTTTTTTTCAAACTATAATTTAGATATTTTATTAGCTTTTCCGGATACTGAAAAGAAAATCTTCTAAACGTATCATTTTGTTTAATTCTTTAATAACTCTTGGAACAGAAATTTTTCTATATTTAGCGTCGGTTTTATATATTAGTATTGATTTTGTTATATTAAATAACATTCTTGGACTCGAAAAGTTAAAATGTGAAATTTTGACTTCGCCGTGATTTGAACTCAAGAACTGTCAATATTAAGCGTGAAACTATACGATCGATGGAACGTTGGCGCTTATTCAAATAATTCAGTTTCATCGCCAAAAGTTGCATGACAGTTTTATTCCAACTTACACCGATTCAAGACTAAATTCAATTTGTTCCAAAATTAACACCAATTGGTGTTAGGTAATAAACTTCTGGAAAAACAATAATTAGAAAAGCCGCAAAATTTCGATTTCAACTGAAGGAAGTATTTAAACACCATATAGATGAAAAAAAAAACAAAACATTTCAAACACCGTATGAATGATGTTTAGGACGACTTAAAAGCCCCTATTCGAATATAAAATTTACTTTATTCGGTTGAATATGTTTTAAGTATGTTCTGATAACATACTACAGTTTTTAATAGTTTGAATTTAATTTAAATTCGGTATGGACTTATATAGAATTATATAATACATAAAAAGATACATATATCCCATATAGGGTGCCCCAATAAAAGCGCAAGTTTTAATTTGCGTAACTTGAAGTATATGTATAACTTGGGTATTCTGCATCCTATAGATACGACCCACACCGCATTCGACGATCAATTTAATAACAAATTAAATTCCATTCGACATTTTAAAAAATACTCTGGAAATCTAAAAATTCTTTAGTATGAAGGTATACGTATATCTCGGATATTCTGGGTCTTACAGATATGATCCGTAGCTTATTCGCTGGGGAATTTAATAATTAATAAAATAAAGAATGCTTCGAGGTGAAGGTGTGATTTTAATTTTGTGAAACCTTTTTTTGACCATAGTAAACGCTTGGACAAACTATTAATAATAATGTCGTTCCTTCGTGCAGAGTTCCATGACTATTAATAGCAACAGATGGCAGATGCTAAGATTTTAGTACTGTAAATTTAATCACACGAAAATAACGCGAAATTTAACTCTGGCACTATTATGGAGAAACCCCATATAAGTTCATTGTTTAACAATTAAGATCAATATAGATCCTATTAACGATCCCATTTTCCATTTTCCAACAGTTGCAAAATATGTAAGGCAATCAAAACAAAAATTGAATTTCTTTTTATTTTTTGGAATTGCAGAGTCGAGTTGAATTGACTTAAGTCAAAAAATAACAAAGCATAATTCATGGCCCACCTTATGTAATTAATTAATTATTTTAAATAAATAATTTAGATAACAATCGAAATGTTTAGATTCTTAAAAAACATATATTAATTAACTAAGATCCAGTTTTTTTTTGTTTTTTTTAAATGAATAATAATTTATGTAAAATAATTAACAAGTTCCCTACGAATCGATGTTTTTGAAAATTCGATAGAATTAACATTCGGAGTTCAATGTTGTCTTTTTAGAATTTTTACGTATTTTATATTAAAACAAAAAAAAAGAACATTTTTAATCAAATTAAGAAGTGTGTTCTTTTATCATATATATAAAGTCCTTGCCGTAGGCATAAAATATTTTCTTTCATTTTCATGTCTTTTAATGAATCAACAACTACACAATGTCCACTAATTAATAAACAAACAACCCACGTATGGACAAAATAAAACAGGGCATAAAAATTATGATATTTACATGAGGAATGCGCGAAGTTTATTAAAAAAGCATCTCTTCCATCTGTCCATCATATACCTACGTGAACTATGATAGAACACTTTATATAATATAGAAGTGGGTATATCCTATTGTATGTAATTCCCATAAAATTGTATCATAATTCTGGTCATGCGGATATGTTTTGAATTTAAAATTTCAATTATACAAGTATTTCATTCAATTTTTAAACTATACAGGATATAGTATTGTTTGTTATGTCTAGAAATGCATTAGCATAGATTATTTGTTGTATATGGGACAAATATGATATCTAGAAAAAGGCACCGCCATATTACCGAAACCGACGGATTATGTACAACTTTATTTGAGTAAAAAAACAAGTATCTTCCCCAAAACTATACACCAAAAAATATAAATAATTTATATTTAATTTCCGAAATGAATAATAGGAAGATCAAGTGATTTGCGGTTGTCGACATTAAGTTTATAATATTATTTAGAAAAGAAAAAAAATAGATAAATAAGAATCTATATAAAGTAGATATACTCCATAAATTGATATTAACTGAAAATTTATTTGATCCTTTTGACAAATTTATGATATTTTCCAAAAAACACAAGACAATATTATCCCAGAATTACGCATCCGATACCACCATTACGGAGTAGCTCATTCAGGCCACTATATAAGGCATATATGGAACATATGCTAGGATTATTAGAATAAAAAATACCCAATGAACCACAATCGCATAGAGTTTTAAACTAATTTGCATATGATGGTGGTTTTTGTTATAAGGATGACCTTTTATACATATATAATTTATTCAACTCTTTGAGAGAAAGAATTTTGGAATAATATTTCGGTATTTTCTGTGTGACCAGGCCAAGCCCTTTTCTATATTATTTCTAATATACATAGTGTATACAAAAAGATAATTTTCCGACTAGGTTTTCAATTCAGGTTAGTAGAACAATATATATTTTTTTTTCTGATACGACGGACATACCCTGGAATGTGTTCTGTTAATGAATTTTGAAAAAAAAGATACCTAAGAAATATGAATTTCAAAATTGGGATTATATGATGATGAACAATGGGTGGAAACCCGTTTTTTTGTACTAAAAATTGCATTTCCTATATCATAAATTCATAATTTTTTTAATGAACTCCCAAAAAATTATATTTTCATCTTGAAAATATATTCATAATTCATTTAAGTTGCATAAAATTATATACACTTCTTTTGTGTGTTGTCCCAGATATCATATATTTGTATCTGGGGGTATTTGGAAATTAATCAGTTTCACCCAAAACGACATGCAATATGCACAAAATTGCAAAATATAATTGCTAAGCAATTTAATATGAAATATTAAAATGTAAACGAAATCGTCCCAGCTACCGCATTAAACGATTAAAATTCAAGTTTAATGTTTTTATAACAACAACGACAGGAGACATGAAGAGATTCCATTAAAATGTTTTTTTTTTTTTTTTTTTGGCCCGTCAGGAATAATTTTCGTTGCAATTTTCCCATCTCTCAACTTTTCGAAAAACAAAAATTTAATAATCATCTCTACCTACGGTCATTTTAATATGAGTTGAAACAAGTTTAAGGTCCCCAAAGCTTTAAAAATGAAAAACAATTAACAATTTTTTTTTTCGTTTTTGTTGATATTTTCTTTGTGATTTCATAAATTTTTCGCAAATATTTGTATGTAATCATAATCATTGAATGGAAAGTAATTAAATTTCGTTTTTTTTTTCTTTTATTAATCAATTCATCTTGTTGATGTTTTTCTTATTTTTTTTTTTTTTTTTTTTTTTTAATTTATATTATTAATTTTCTTCTCTTCCCTGAAAATATAATATAAGCAATTTTATAATATAGCTTGTGTTTTTTTTAAGTTGATCGTTTTGGGGCACACTTCATCTCATTCCCCACAAAAAAAAAACGAAAAAAATAAATAAAAAAAAACCCCCCCAAAAAAAATATATAATATCAAATATATTTTATCCTACTTCAACAAACTGAATTACCAATGATTTTATTTCAATCAGAGTTACAGTTTTTAAATTGGTTATGATCTCGTTTCCACTTACTTAAATCCTCGTTTAGTACAAGCATTTTATGTCCCATTCTAGCACACATTATATGATGAACATAAAATGATAATGACGCCATCTCAGTCGCACATAAAAATGGCCATAAAAGTCATCAGACTAAATCCTGTTTCGGGGATCGTCAAAATTCATTCCCAGGTAAATATGTATGAGTGGATTTCTTATGGTCCATTTACAATTTGATTTTATGTCTCTTTTAGATATTCTTTCTATTGTAATAATGAAAGTTTGTAAAAGCGAGACAGAGAGAAAGAGAGAGAGAGATAGATAATAATACTTCAACACAAAACGGATGGAGAGAAGAATTTCAAATCCAGAATGTATAAAAAAGAGTTTTTTTTTTTGAAAGTATTTGTTTGGTTACAAAAGCTTTTTGAAGCTCCCAAAAATAAAAGTGGGCCGTCTATTTTTTTTTTTTTTTTTGTTTCCCTTTGTTGGTTTATTATGGGTATGCTATATCATTCTTAACTGCTTTTATGCGTGTAAAATGTCTCTTTCACTCATTTGAAATTGCTATGGGAACGTCATTTCAAATGAGTTATTTTCAAATCGTTTGCAATCATGGCTTCCGTACTATAGAAAAGAAAATAGGCGGTTCTTCGAAACCAGTGGTGTACTTTGAAGTTTAACAAATACAATTTTTGGGGGCTTGTTAAAAAGTAGTATTTTTTTTTTCTTACGGGTTGGATACTTTTTCTTTCTTGGATTGCCACACAAATAATATAATTAAAAAAAAAAAAATCTTATATATTTTTATACACTTATAATAAAACGTATGTAATCGAATTGATTTTCTTTTAAAATAATAAATATATTAAATAAAATTAAACACTGCCAAATTTTAGTTCACTTTATGTCAAATATACAAAAAAAAAAAAAACGGCACACAAGTTTCACTTAATTTTTGTACACAATTTTTAAGGTTTTTTCTTAATTTTAAACTAAAACAAAAACTAAACTTCACTATTTTGAATGATGTCAACTTTTAAAAATTGTTTTAAATGAACAAAAAACTTTGTCAAAGTAAAAAAAAAAAACAGAAAATCTTCACAATAAAAGTTTCGCCTGTCAACAAAAACTCTTTGACTTCAAAAGTGACATGGTTTTTAGCCATTTGTAATATACCCAATGTTTGATGTTCCATTCCCCTTCTTCTTTAAATGACGTCAGGCAATAATATGGAAGCCTACATCATGAAGAAATTGTGTAAAAGTGTTAGTAAAAAAGTTGATATCAGCATAATTTTTTTTTTTGCTGTTATTAGATAAAAAATAGGAATCTTTTTATTTTTTTTTTTTTGGGATTTCTTTAAAAGATAAAAATATTTATAAGGTACTTTTTGTTATCACGCATAAAATGACAAATTAAAAAATCGTCCTATCCACCTTTTCAAAATTGACAAAAACTAAAATTTATGGCAAATATTTAGCAAAACGAAAATAATATTATTTTTTTTTTATTCTTTGTTGGGTTTCCATCATAAATTAGTATGAATATTTTGAACTGAAAATGTGGGTTGGGTCCAAATATTTCTGAAAAAAAAAAAAAAAAATGCTGTATAAACTTGAACTTTAACTTTGTAGAAAGTTTTTTTTTTTTTTTTCTTTGGCTTGTGATGGATAATACAAAACACGAAATTTAGATTTCGGATTAAAAATCGTGAAAGAAATTCTTTTTTTTTTTTTTTTTGCCTCCATTTTATAATTTATTGATTTAAGTTTGATTTTAAATTGTTTTTAAAATATATATTTTTGAAACAGAAAAATTATGTACTAAAAGCCATAAAGCTGCTGTAAGAGAATATCACATTATTTTTCCGCTGTTTTTGTCATGTAAAGTATAAAAGACTATAAATCTTTTTTAAGTATATAAATTTATTTTAAAAATATTAATGAATAAAATTGATTAATTCCAATTCGTGCAAAAAAAAAAAGAAAAAAGCTACTGCAATAATTTTATTTTGTGGTTTTAGTAAAATAAAATGAATGATTTTATACTATTTATAAAGGGTGTTTTTTTTTCTGCTTAGATAGAACTTCTGATAGGAATAACTGTCAATCCGAGCTTTCAGTTCCTTTTGATATTTATGTTCAGTATTCTCTGGCAAATAATCATGAATAGACTCACTCTTGAGCAGGAACGGTCATTGATTCGTAAGACTTAAGGTGGAAACAGAATGACGGATCCACGACGGATTCACGACGCATTAAAATTTTAAATACATAAGTTTTCTATTAGACTACACAGATCGCGACGGATCCACGACGAACTATTTTTAAAATAATCTGAAAACCAAAAGTGTGGAATCCGTTGTAGATACGTCATTCTGTTTCCACTATTATATACGGTTTTCTGATCAAGCCACCCGTTGGATTGTGGATGGATTGTGGTACGAAATCTATCTACTCTCTGTAGGGTCCCACAGCACCACAGCTTAATCGGAATGTGCGCAAACTGAAGCAAATATTACCGTTGTAAATGAAAGTGTGCAAGAGGATCAAACTTTATCGAACTGTCGTTTGTTGCAGCAATTGGAACTTTATCCGCCTACGTCATGGAAAATTTTGGGCAAAGATCTTCGTTTACATCCGCGTGTAAGATTCAATTTATTTAGGAATTAAAGTCCAAAGACCATCTCTTACGTCGTTCTTTCGTTGATTGGGCTTTAGAGGGCTTGCAAGTTCACTCCTTAATACTTGTATATCAGATTATGTACATATGAAATTATATTATTTTCTTTAATAAATTTTGAAATACATTTAAAAAAACAACATATGGAAAATCGTATGGTAGAAATAAGACACGTAATTAATAAATTAATTAACCTCTAAGAAAGAAAATAATATTTGAATATTTTTAGTATAATTCCTTTAATTGGAATTCACTCTAATTTGGAAATAATAATAGAGCTTTCAATATATTTTGAAAATTTGATTCAAATCAGTCAATTAGTTTTTGAATTAAATATGAAAAACTGAACATAGAAAATAATACCGAAACCGATCTAAACAAGAATAACGAATTAATATGCACTAAAAATGATAGGCTCGTCCCTGATTAGTCCTTAGTATGTGCGGCTGAGAGATTTTGATGTGTTCATAGTGTAGGTAGAGGTGTGTAGTTCGTACTGTGTAGTGGTGTGGCGCTATAACTATTTCTTTTGACACTATTCTTGAATTGATTTGACTGAAATTCAGTATGGTTTAATCTAAATTTAAATGAGATTGATGTGCCAATTAAATCTATTTAATATAAAAAACAAAACAAAAACGAAAATATTTAAACTTTCCGGTCATTCTGGAAAGAAGTTTCCTGATTTTGGCCAATTGCAATACTAAGTTGAGTTAAGGAATGACCAAGCTATGTTGTAAATTTCATTTTAATCGGAATTATCGTTTAGACCGCAATTTTTGTGTTGGCGGAAAATTGAATATTTTAATATTAACGCAGAATTGAAGTTTTAAATGTTGTTCCTACCTACCTGTCGTTTGGTTCCTCATGGCTTATATAACTGCACCATAGACTTGTAAAGGTTTACGAACACGATGCATTCAACTGATTCATCTTACGTATTAACGTTCGTACACATTCTTCACTTTTTCTAATATAAAAGCTCTGTTTTGATATATTTTCTTTTCATTTAACTTACAATAACAACACTGAACATCACACGATATCCATATGGCTTGGACATCTATTGTATACTAGCCTATAACTATACCACAGATTAGTATTGTTAGACAGTGCCTATACCATAGAGCACATTTGCATTGAAGTGGTGTTATAATACGTAATATCAAAAACAATGTATTCAATGTATTTAGTACACTATTTTTGGTACTATAAATTAAAAATGCTGTTCTAGTTCTTTTTTAATTAAATGTTTAGTAAATTTTTTATCCTAAAATCGAACCGAATTATTGAATGAATAGAATAAATAAAGTCATCTAATTTTTTATCAGATAGGTCGTTGGATTTCTATTTTTTTAAAGATACAATAGAAATTTGAAGATTTCCGACGGATGCTATAGTGCAATCCTCGCACCACGTTCTTGTCTACTTCTTTACTTTCTTTCCATTTGCACTTCTTTTAGAACAGCATAGGACGCAACTTCTACGAGGTTTCTTTTTGAGATGATTTTTTAGGAATGTGTGTTATATTGGTATTTCCGTGAATTTGTGGTTGGTAAATACTTTTCAATAATTTCTTGGATAACTTCCATTCTAAATTCCAAAAAGGATTTTGTAGTTTTCTGTAAGTTTCTCTTACTCTAAACTATTCAGACCTAAGATTTCGAAATTTCAGAGATAATTACTTGCCAATGAGATATTAATTTAATTTGGGTTTATCTGAGTTCGCATTTTTGTTGATTTCCATATATTTAACACCAGTTTTTGTATTCTCCTCTGTCGATCCGCGAGGAACAGAAAATAATTATAACTCCGCTAATAAATCTCTATGAGCCTGATGAAGTACTCAAGAGATATTAAAACTCAATTTTAAAATATATTTATAATACAAATTCCACGTGGCCCGCAGTTGGAGGGTTAAAGAAATATTCCAATATCATTGGCATCCATTAAATATGCCCTGGAAAGCCCTTCATTCGTCTCTAGACAAATTTAGATTATACAAATATATTTTTTTTTTTGTATTTTTCACCTAAAAATAAAAATTTTTCAATAATAACTTTGACTGAATAAATGAATTTCATAATACAAACTTTTCTATTCAAAATAAAATTTGTTCGAATATAAAAATGAAGATTTATGAGATTCACATGGAAATTTTGAAGGAAACAAAAAAAATTGGATACCAAATATTTTAGCTCATGAATAAAATTCGTTAATTTTGAAAGCTTTTTGTTGAGAAAAACATAATTTTTTTCTAAAATAAATAAATCTATATAATATGCGGTCGCGGAATATAAAAAAGTCAGAGCCAGACCAAAGAGTAGGAAAATATGTGTTGTAAACAGGAATCTTGGGTCGAGGAAACGTTTCAGGCAGTAAGTGCTAATGTCATAATATGCTAAAGGGAGTCCCAGGTAGTAGAGGTGGAAATTTAAATATGACAACACTTTTTTCTGTCAAAGATTTGACATACTATACATATGTCATTTTCAGTTTTTAGTGCAGTTTAGTTATAAAAACCCGTTACGAAGATTAATATTGATTTTAGCAACGAAAGTCATCTTTAGTGACGAATTGCATTTTATTTTGGTTGCTGCAAACCCTGTGAAAAAGCAAAATGGTCACACTGGCAGTGTAGAGAATCCACATGAGATTCACCAATTATCGATGCCTTCACGGAGAGTTACTGTTTGGTGCGAATTTTGGGCTGGTATACTTTTTCTAAGATGCTAATGGTTCGGCATTAAGTGCAATTGGTGAACATTATCGGGGCATGATAACAAATTATTTTTGACATCAATTAGATGATTTTGATGTGAAAAATATGTGGTTTCGACAAGATGATGTAATTTGCCACACACCAATTCTGATCATACACTTATTGCATTTCAAATTTTCTTATTTTGGGGGTCAAAATTACGATTTCAAACCGTTGGATTTCTGTCCTTGGGGGCTATATAAAAGAAAATGTATGTACCAACAACCCTCGATTTTTGTATTAAAGTTTGAGTTTGTGGTCAAGATGTGATTCAAAATGTTGTCATAAGGATAGAAACTTGTAATCTGCCGTGATATTCATTTGACCAATATTATATTTCGGGTTAAATGGCAACATGCCTATAATTCATGCCTTCATTAAGAAGCAGTTACGTACGGGTCACTGGGAATTTTTTTATATTATCATATTCCTTTTAATATACATTGCGGGGGAACTAAAGTAACTAACTAAATTTTAATTGCGTTCACCGAATTTTCAGCTGCTCTATCGAAATTTGAAATTATTTGGATACCTGAAATAATTTTGTTTGCGTAGGGTATCCCAATAAGAGCACCGGATTTAATTTGCATAACTTGAAGTATGTGTATATCTCGGGTATGTCCTGTAGATACAACCTATACCTTATTCAACGATCGATTTAATAACGAATTAAATGCCTTTCGCCTTTTTCAAAAATATTCCTTTTTAGGACAGGAAATTCTAAAATTCTTTAGTGATATACGTATATCTCAGGTATTCTGGGTCTTTCAGATATGATTCATACCTTATTCGACGGAGAATTTAATTACGATTTAAATAAAGAATTCTCTATTAAAAAGACACATTTTGAATTTTTCGGAATTTTTCTTTTTATTCACAGTTGGAACTTGAAATCTGACAGATGTCAATAATAATGTCCTTTCTTTGTATGAAGTGGTATGACTACAAATTGCAACAACGCTAGATGGCAGATGTAAAGATTTTAGTACTGTCAGTTCAATGGAACGACAATGGTGCGAAATTTAAATACGTCGCTCTTATTGGGACACCCGATATAAACATTATTCTATTCCACATTTTTAATGGTTACACCTTGTAGTTTTTTATATGAAACTTTTCTCTGAATATATAAAAACCGGAAGCATCACTAATAAGTTGGATGTATTATTCTGTGCATTGACTGAAATGGAATTGAATAGGTTTTTGAAAATAAACTTACTTACATTATTAGCTATCCAATTATTACTTCAATTATGAAATTGTATTTGATTTGAATGTGACTAAATATCCTAAGAAATATCACGCGTTATTCAAACAAGGTTATAAATTCAATACAATATTATTGAACAATATAAATAAATAAACCTATCTTGTGTTCGATGTATAGGGTGATTCATCATGAGGTTCAGGAAAATATTTTGAAATAAAACACATAGAGCTGAATGTAATGTTGAATGTTTGAAGATTATTTCATTCAAATGTTGATCGTAGCTACGGTTTAGGTTCTCCATTCTATATGTCCAATTTTGAATCACTTGTTCGAGGATTACGACTAGAATCTGGCCAATAGTACGAGTAATGCTTGCTTTCGAATCATCAAGACTTTAGACTTCACTTAACTCCAAATAAAATAATCCAGAGGTGTCATATCACACGATGTAGGATGTTAATTCACGAGTACAAAACGTGAAATCAGCTTCTCACCGAAATGATTTCGCGTGCTGTATGGCAAGTAGCGCAGTCTTGTTGATACCAGATATCACCGACATTACGGGCTTTAATTTAATGTAGGAAGTACTCCGTTATTATTTTTGAACAAATGTGGACCGATAATTCCGCCAGCCCATAAACCACGCCAAACCATGGATTTCTGTGGATGTAGCTCTTGATATTCTTCGGGTTATTCATCAATCCGAATGCAGCACTTTTGCTTATTGACGTATCCAGTTAGCTAGAAATGGGCTGTATCGCTAAACAAAATTCTGCTATAAAACAGTTGTCCAAGAGCACATTCAGTGAAAATGCAACATAAATTAAGGTCTTCCGATGAAATGTATGCACTACTGAGCCAAACTGCAATGACAGCCTCACACTATTCAAGTGGATTGAAAAAGTACCTCACAATGAATCACCCTATATATGTTTTTTAATTTATGCCTAATTGAGTAATCATTATTTTACCTATAAGTAAATAATTTGAAATTTCTGTCATTAATAAACTTCAATGTTTTATGCTCTAATTTTTATATATTAAAAAAAATGTTGTTTTATAAAATGTATATGAAAATGTTTTGGTTATTAAAAGTTTTCAATAAAATATATTAAATACTATATATGTAAAAGATATATACAAAGATTGGAGTAAACAAGTCAAAGTCAAACCACAAAATATTGTCTTTAAAAATGTCTTGCGAAAAATTGTTTTTTGTCGTGTGGGATTGGCTACAAACGTGAAAGTTTGTTTGATACGAGGAACAAAAAAAAAAATAAGATAAATAAATAAATAACGTAGATATTTTATAAAATTTAAACATTATTATACGATGTGCTATATTTATCGCATACAATAAATTAGGAAACGACATTTTTTTTCAATTTTTAATCCTTCTTTTCGATGTTACTTTATTTGTACCACAAATTGAAAATAAATGCTTGTTTTCCCAAACAAGTAAAGTATGCTAATACTATAAACAAGGTATATTCCATTTCATATATTAAAACATTGTTGGTTTAAAGACGTATCAAAGACATATTTTAACCTTATCGATATTCCAAATTTTAGTCATCAAAACATATGGCTATACGATTTCTATGCTATATTGTATTTTCTTTGTACTAATGAAAGAGTGTTATATGGGCTAGGGCTCGATAGCAAGCCATTTCTGATAAGTTTTTCATTAATTTTGTTGAAAGCTTCATATGTATAATCTGGTCAAACCTTAACTGTAGAACTCTGCCAAATCTAAACCCTTTTTGGCCATATATACGGTGTCCCACAAGGTAGTCATTTAGGACCGCCTCTCTTAATATTAGCTATCAATGATTTAGCTTCTATAATCAATATACGAAGATTTCCAACTACGCCGATGATTTGAAATTGTACATAGAGGTGACCTAGTCGGTTGACTTTCTCCAGGAAAACTTTACTAGTTTTGTTACGTGGCGTCGTAAAAATAACCTGATATTCAACACGGACAAGTGTGGGGTTATCACTTTTTGTCGTAAACGTGATAGATCTTAACGCAATTATTTTATTTACTACGCTCCCCTACAAAGAGTTAGTTGCGATACTGACTTGGGCCTTACTTGTCAGAGTGAGCTTAACTTTAGACTTTCATTTTAATTCTTTGCCTGATAAAGTTAATTATATTCTTACATTTTGCTTTGCAGGACTTACCATGGAATATACTTTACTATTGCTGCCCTACAGTGATATGCTAAAATTGTTAAGTTTGCATTTTTTGGAAAAACGGCGATAAGTGGCAGATCTTCGGCCATTAATGCGCCCAATATTTTAAATACACTTAAATTCTAACATTTTTTTGTTGAGATCAGTGGACTTGTTTAAAAATTAGTTTCCAGCGAACGGACTGTGGAAATAATGAACCAATCTCCCGAGTGCTGCGGGTGGTAAATACAAAAGTTTTCGGCTTTTGACACAGTAAATATAAACTGAAAAAACTTTTATACACGAAAAAAAACAATGGCTGATTATCCCGTCATACATAGGAAAACCGTCCTATAAAAATGGCTTATTTCGTATCAGCTATAAAAATACGAGAATGCACTATGTGAGAAAATATTTGCCTATTCAAAGTAGTAAGAATAACATTGTACATGGTCGAATTAAAAAAAATTTAACTATGCGTGCATCGCGATTTATACTATGATAAATTGATGTGTTTCAGCATTGAATATAGAATAGAATCCATTATGCAACGCATATTGGCTAATATATTATTCGTTAATTCTACAATAACGTTTGGGTAGTTATCCAATAATAATGGCAAATCTGCAATTCCTTAATATTGTAAGGCCAATTACAATTTCAAATTCATTAATTTTTGTTTGTTTGTCAAAGCATTTATCTATCTTATGTCTTCCATATCCAGAAAACCGAAATTCCGTTTGTTTGTTTGTCCATCATTTGATTTCGTACTTATATAAAATGTAGTATCAAGAAGCAGTGAATTACATACCAATCAAAATTCTTATTAAGGTGGGAAGTTTTCCAATAAGAATGGCGAACATACACTGCATAAATGAAAATTTTCCCAGTTATACTGGAGTATTTACAAAAATCTATAGGCAGATTGACCAAAAATATTATATCGCTTGGACATTACTACTGGTAGTTCCTTTTATATCTTATTTTCTAGAGATTTAGCCACTCCAAATCGTTTTCATATGATTCCAAAAATAGCAGTAGAAATTCTCCAAAATAATTCTCATATCATAGTAATATCGATCAAATGTATGGGAGACTCTGGTATATAAGAAACCGGCTTATAAAATCTTTTAACTTCTTCTTTATTCAGTTCTGCTTGACGAGAATAAATTCTTATGTTTTAAACATATAAATTGTATTCGGTTTTATTTTGATTTTCTTTATTAAAAACACAATTTTTAGTAAGGATTTCAAGTATACACTTTCTTCTAGAGATGGATATAAAATGTGTTCACATTATATTTAGTAAATTTTAGTTTTGTCATTCTAAACTCATATAAATATGTATAAAAACGTTGATATTTTAGACATACAAAATATTTGTCGTATCTAAAAATACCAATTTAAACAAAAAAAAAAAGAAACGAATAAAACTCATAAATAAAATATACGCGTCTTAAAGGTTCAGAAAATATTGTTGAAAGAATCATTTTCTTTTTTTGCTCTCATATGTGTTTTCTATATAAACTAAAAGAAATTCTACAGCTTAAGGGGGCGAATAGAGAAAAAGGAAAGATTAAAGTAACAAAAATACATTCCTTTCTAGGTATCTAGACTTATTTACAGCTCATAAATAGAATTGGAGGAGAACATACATATATAGATACTTGTAATCACACTTTTTTTTCTCTGTACTTGCACTTTTATACTTTATTAAAGTCTAGTATATGGAGTTGGTAAAAGAAATTATTTATACTCACAGAAAAAGAAAAAAACGAAAAAATATCATAATAATAATAATATACAATCATGTCTTGCCACCATTTTAACCAATTTAAAATAGTTGTTCTATACTCCAAACGAATTGTAAATGAATTATGTGAAAAGAATAATATATGAAATTGCATTTTTGTACTATGATAATGTAATATTTTCTTTAATATTAAGTTTAAATTTATTCGCAAAGACATAAATTATTTGTGATTTCTTGAAGGTACTTTTTTCTTAAACTATTTTAATATAATTTTGCATTTAAACATCTTATGTACAATCTTTATATACCCATATATGTAAATTTTTTTTTTTTTAAGACGAATTATATCAATGAAATCAATAATTTAATGTCAAGATTTAATTAAACATTAATATATTATTTTTTCATTTAAATAAATTATATTTTTTTTTATGTCTATTCCATGCAATGAATCCTGCGAAAGTTGGCGACCAGAGATGTAAACGTTTTTGTCCAACTTAGACAGTTGATTCAAATTTTTCAGATAGAAAGGCATGAATAGTAAAATGTCTAATGGTGACCCCAACTTCATAGGTTTTATATCACAACCTACAACCAAAATCCCCCAATGAACAAAAAAATGACCAAAGATCGATATATTTTTCTTTGTGGATGTTAAATTCATTATAATTTTAAAAATTCCATGTTAATAGAAAACATGTAGTAACGTAAAAAATTCACATGTTGACCTAATAGCATAAATAGCTTTTGCAAATTTTATTGAAATCGGTGACTAATTTCATAAAATATATGGGAAAAACTTTATGAACAGGCTTATTTTCCCCTACAGCTATTTCTTTCTCTACTATCCTTGAACAGGTTTCACTGATAATTCACTAGGATATCGTCCATTTATATAGTCAACCCATGTAAGTTATTTCTGCAAAAATGCTCCACAAATTTTCAAGTTACATTCAAAATCCATAAATAAAAAAAACAACAAAACCTTCAGGTCACGCTGGTTTTTGCTCTGTTGATTTTGCTGAAATGCAAATTTCATCGAAATCGGATAACGTGTTTTTGAGTTATCTTTGTATACGGACGGATGCACGGACGGATATACTGACGGACGGAGGGACACGGAAGGACATGCAGAAATCGATATAACATTTGATTGTACCTACCATAGGGCATAAAAATTAAATTATATTATTATTAAGGACCACATGCACGCTCGGCGCTCGCTACTCCCACTGGTGATAAATATATTGCACATTTATTTACTTAAGTGGGAATGTAATATAATGCATATTTTTTTCAATCCTATTTTATGAAGCTATGCCGATAACTTTCAATCTAACTGGTTTCCTTTTTTCTATATTGCTTCATTAAATATTTTTTTTTTCGATAAACGCAATATAATAAATATTGTACATATACCATTTGCAAGAAGATACCATAGGAGGTGAAGGTATTTAACGTGTAGGCCTCTGCGCTCTAGGTAGCCGCGAATAAATCCCGGGAGCACTGCAGGATATTCGAAGATTTGAATATTTCCAATAATAAAAACCAAAAGCCACTAAAACCTTAACTTGAAACGTGTGTGTAGTAAAGAAGAGGCTCACTCATCCCATTTTTATTTGATAATTTTTTTTTTAGGTCGCCATAAAAAAATCTCTATATACTAAAAGGGCGCCGTGATATGAAGAAGTTTGAGAACCACTATCATAAGGGTACAAAAAAATTTCGCTAGAAATAGTTTCGTTTTGATAACATAAATTTATAACATTTAGATTAATTATATTTTGTCACGAAAAATTTACATTAAATAATTTTTAAAACTAAATATAATACCTCATACTATCTTGAAACGTGAAATTAGCTTCGTTTAATTAATTTTAAATAAACGGGGTTAAAATTATGTTTTTCATAAATACAAGTTTTACTAATTCTATTTTATATTTGCATTAATAACTTTACTAAATATGCTCAAAATTCTCAGATTAAATCAAATTTTAAATTCGAATAAAATCAAAATTTCCCTAAATTAAATATTTATTTTAATACCTAATTATTATGATTATTATTAATTTAATAATCGAAATACATAAAATCATAAACACATGTTAAAAATGTCAAATAAAAAGTAATAATAATACCGCCATTTATATCATCATAAAAAGGTTATTATTTTGTATAATCCTTCTGAAAAGTCGTTTCGTTTTTAACATTTACACGATTCAACATTAACACTGTGTTAACAATACAAAAACCAACGAAAATAAAAACAGATATATAATATATATAAAAACATAAAATAGCAGATTTTATAGTGTATTTTGAAGTGCCGATAATAATAATAATAAAAAAAGGATAAATTACAATTCTACAAACAACAAAACAACAAAGATATCTATCAATTAGAAGTATGCCTCTTAAAATATTTAACTACTCTGGGAACTACATTATCCAGAGTGGGGTTAGATTGTATTAAAACATCTAAAAAAGTAGAAATGGGCTATTACATGGCTCGTAAAAAGATCGTAAATGTCACACAGCAAGAAATTCCCACATAAACTTAAATTCGACACTCGAAAGAATTCATTTATGAAGTTCAGAGAGATATTATTATTTTTACTAGCGCAACTGGAAAATCGCACAACCGCAACTATATATGTATTTTATATGAAAACTTAACCAAAAAATCAAAGAAAAAAGAAAAATAAATAAATAAAATAAAGACGGAAACATCGCAACCCATGAAAGTCAACCGTACAGAACCGAAAAACCAAAAAAAAAAAGCTATCCTCCGTCATATTATAGTCAGACTCGAGACTTTTTATAGCAAATTAACAAGACATTTGAAATCGTCTTTATAGTATTATTATGGTTATTATCATCATCTGGTATTATGGCACACGTTCAAACAGGTTGCCTTTGACGGGGAGTAGATGCTTATACTTTGATTTTTACGATCACTAAAATAAACGATAAATGCGAGCGTTTTTGTATATAAAATGGGATAGTAGCCTGCTTTATTTTCGCTTTTCTTTTTTTTTAAATAATAATAATAATAATAATAATAAGAAGTGTATATTGTTGTATCCAAGAAAAAAAATAAACTTTTCACACCAAATGTTGATTTTTCATACACAACATAGGAAAACGGGTTAATGAGAATAAAACAAACCAAAAAAAAAAAAAAACATATTTTTTAATATTCAAAATTAATATTTTTTTAAATTAATTTTTATTAATTTTAAATCGCTGATTTGATTTTTATTGAATTTAATAACTTTTTGTTACTTCAATAATAAATAAATTAAGAGTTTTTTGTTTGTTTTTGGTACGCATATGCAAATGACTGGGTTAGTACTTCCGATTTAACCTAAATTCCCAATTATCTTCACTATTATTAGGTATATGAGTAGGTAATAATAGATAGTATGGTAGCAATTTTATTTGATCACTTCTTGAAAAGGTCCACGTCGTCTATGAGATTCGTCTATCCAACTAGAAGTCTATCTACTTTCAAACATTATACATTCCCTCCAAAAATATCCCGCATTTATCAATAAAACACAATAGGTCTATTTTATTTGCCACTTGCTCTGGGGTAGAGCAAATTTTTACATTGAAAACAAAAACAACAAAAGTGCAAATCCTACACTACTTTCAGACCAGGTGTAACTATTACACCCGAATTAGTTCAGTTTTCTACCATAAAAAATGTATTAGCTACAAGTTTCTCATTTCATTACAATATGGTTGCTAAGCAGCGCTACAAACATTTGAATTAAAGCTTTTTTCTACTCCTGATCGTTTTATTTGCCACTTACCCTGCTCCAGTGTAGGGTATGGCATATAAAACAGACCTAATATGTTCAATTAATAATCAAAATTTATTTTATCTCCTTGAAAATAGTCCCAGTTGATACCATGCACATATGCCAACGATTAATCCAAGTCGTCGAAAAACTTCTTATAGGCAATTTCCGATACAGCTTCCAGCAGTTTCTGTGAATTTTGCTTTATAGCTTCAATGTACCCGAAACGTGTTCCACGAAGTGGTCATATTAACCAGGGGAACAGGAGAAAGTCATACGGAGCCATATCGGGCGAAAACTGTGCTTGATCGATGATATTTGTTGAGTTTTGGGTCAGAAATTTGCGTACAACCACCGATGTGTGGCACGGCACAATATCGGTGCAAAACCCAAAAATTGTTCTTCCACGAATCTGACCTTTTCCGGCCAACATTTTCTCTCAGAGGCTTTAAAAGGCCCAGGTAATATTGCTTGTAAATTGTTTGCCGCCCTGGGAGGAATTTCGCGTGGACAACACCACGACAATCAAAGAAAACAATGAACGTGATGATTTTCTCGTGAGGTTGGTGTATTTTTTTCGATTTTCGCTCCTTATCCAAACGCCATTCTCTAGCTTGTTGGCTAGTTTGCATGTCAAACTCATTAATCCACGTTACCCGTTATGATACGTTTCATGAATGTAGGGTCCAAATCGGCTTGTTGAAGTATGTCTCTAACAATTTCTTTAAGAAAATTTAAGAAAAATCGTAGGACACACTGGAACTCAACTAAGAAAACCAACAATTCTAAAGAAACTGATGGACAGATCACGCCAAAATTAGGTACATTTGTACCAACTTTAACTGGAAAATACATTTTTTCATACTTTTTACGCAGGCTTTTTAAACGAAAAATTCCGGTTACTTTTTTGAGAGAATGTATAAATGAAATATGAACATTTAAGGGTGTGCCCATAAAAACCAATATTAATTTCGATTTGTAAAATTTTTGAGATTATCACAAGTTTCCAGTAAATTTTCCGATGACATCAGTTGTCGCGTTTTTCAGTTGACTTCTTTTCTATATCAATAAATTTATTTAGTTTTTTAGGTTTGGATCCAACGATTGATTATTAAGTGAATCTCTTTTGTCACTAATAAAAGGCAAAATTCCAAAATCCAGCACCAAAATGAAAATAAGAAATAAAAGCAATAATAAAATGACTGAAAAACAAAATTCCGTGGATCTGAAACAAGAATCAAGAATATTGAAAAAAACCCGTTTTCAACGAGAAGCCATTTTTATTTTTTCTTTTTTTTTTGGTGGTTTTAAGAAAAGGTCAAAATGAAAACCAAAAATGGTCATCTTTTTTTATATGAAAAAAAGAGAAATGTTTCAGATTAAATTCATTCCTTAAATGAAAGAATTATTTCGTTTTTCGCCATTGAAAATGCAACATTTCTCGCGTATTTGATAAGAACTTTCTTATATGTTGTAAAAAGACACATATTAATCATTCTCCAATTAATAACTTCTAGAAATTATCAGAAATTGCAGTTCGATTATCCTAATTTCAATAAAACGATGATTTATTTAGTATTCCAGAACACGAAATTTACAAAAATGGTTTTGTTTTTAACATTTTATATGAATTTTATGTAGTCTTCCTTTCAACTGCGTGCATAGGGGAGAGTTGGGTAACTTCGTATTATTATTATTATTATTATTACTATTCTTTTTTCAGACTTATACGGATATATAGTAATCTAAACCTTGATATTAGCATCGAAAAATGATACTAGCCAGTCAAAATTGTAGCTACTGTATGCAATAAATTGTCAAGCTCTGACACAGTGGCGTATTACACCATCGCCAAATAATGCCATATTTTAGGTAGCATCAAATCTAGAAAATAATGTTTACTATCCAGTGAATTTCTAGTGTAATAATTTTTTTAGTTTTCTGCCCTATTTCAATTAGAAAAATATCAGTTTTCCTACAAAATCAGTTCTGTGATTACTGTTGGAGATTACATAAATTGCCGAAATTTTAATTGAAGAATATATACTTTAAAAACTATTCTAAGGTTTCAGAAGTGTAATATTAAATAAGTATTTCCTGTCGGTAGTATGATGTCAAATTAACCATGAACAATACTAAACTTGAAACTAAAAAACAGACCAACAACAAGTAGTGAGCAAATGAAAAATGAAAAATGGCGAAGAATGAAGAATGATGTTTAGGAAATAAACCTTGGGTCATATCAGTTTCTAGAAATTATATAAATTCACTTCATAATTCATTCACTGTATAGTTATAAAAAAGATGTCCCAAAATTCATGCAAGATTTGAATTTTGTGCCATTTGTGCGGTAAAATGTTGCTAGCGAAAAAAATAAACAGTGTGACAGCTGATAGTTCAAGCACTACACGAAAAGCCAAAACGTTTTCATTGTTTTAAAAATAATGAATCATTTGCTGGTCCTGTAATTTCCCGTTTTGGTGGTCGGAATTGGCCACCCAGATCATGCGATTTAACGCCGTTGAACTTTTTTCTTTGGGGGTTTTTTAAGTCTAAGGTTTATGCCAACAGGCCCACGACCATCCACGCCTTAAAGGGGGAAATTGAGCGCTGTATCGACGAAATTCAGTCACAATTATGCATTTTTCATGGATAATTTCAACAAAAGAGTGCGTATGTGCCAGCAAAGCCGTGGAGGCCATTTACCCGATATGATACTTCCTACATAACCCTATATTGTATACTTTATGCATCAATAAAAAATTTACAATTTTTAATTATAAACCTGTGTTTTCAATTAAAGTTGCTTCTTGCGTGAATTTGGGGACACCCTTTATAATGTAATTTAATTTTGGATTAACAATTATTTAATTCACATAAAAATTTGCAAGTAGTTGTGACAACTGAATCTTTGTTCTCACAACCGATTTTTCAATTCTGACAACTAGAATTTAGTTCTCACAACTAACCAATAACTTTATAATTTTGCTGTGTCCAGGTATACTAGTTGTTTTTGTACTATTACGAAATTAGCCCAGTCTCCCTTATTTATGGTTGCATTAAGCGTTTTGTTCCTTTTTCTGTGCATATTATCCAATAATCGGAATTTAATCGTATTTAATGTGAAAAATAATCGATTGTAATCAGGAAAACGTACAAATTAATATTCTTGGCGATGATTTTCGTCAAATTTTCTGTTTTTATTTTTTGGAAATTTCATGCGTGTTACTTAAATATCAGCTGGCAGAATTTTATTAACTTATAAATATTTATATAATTATTTAAGTTTTGCAAAATTATTTGTAATTTAGTAACCCGAATGACACATTTGATTATAATCTGAAGTAATTTGAAGGTCATTAGTGAAAATATTTTCGCACCGAGATAATTAAAAACAAATCGCGTTTCGTAATGAATTATAATTAATAATGAGATTTTTTATGAATTCTTCAAATTGTTTCAGATTTGCCTACTAATTAAATTGAAATTTTCATCAAATTTGATGTTCCTATTTTGTTATAATTTTGTAGACTAACATTAAAATAACGTTATAAATTATACTATACCATTTATAGTGATGCCAGATTGTGTTTTAAATAATGTTTTAATTGATATTTTTATTGTTGAAGACCGCCTTTGATGTTTTCTTTTAAAATTTTGAAAAATTTTTTAAGATATTCAAATGAAAATGAAAGAAAATTTTCGGGTAAATGGTATATACAAATACATATCTATATATAATAAAAGGGAAAAAGATTTACAATACATATATTGACTTTAATGATCGTTTAACGATAATATTATCAATTACGTACGATTTTATTAACCTTTTCAAAAACCTATATAAGTTGCCTTCCCGAAGAAACAAGAAGACATAACCAAAAAAAAAAGATTGTTTCTTTCCCAAAAGAGTGTGTTCCTATCAATTTAACACATCGTAAAAGTGATCTCTTTGAACAGTACTTTTATGATCTATAAAATCAACATAAAACAACATAAAAACGGCAGTATACCATCATCAACGCAAGTCATATATACGTAAGTTTTTCGGTAAATTATTTGTTTATGTGGTTCCGCAATAAAATTCAAGTGTTTACATGATTTTGCTTTTGAATTTGACTTTTTTTTTTCCTTTGAGAAGGTTTGTATATAAACTTTGTGTTATACGCGAGATTTCCGATAAGTTTTACGTTTATTAAATTATGGGATTCCTTTAGAAATATTTTTTTTTCCGTATTTTTTAAGAGTTTTTTCTACTCTTGGAACTTATTTGAGGGATGTTAATAAACGGTTTTATGAGAAAGGATGCATTTCTTTGTACATATGTGATGAAGATATTAAACCGTAGCCGACTACCATATCCCGGCGACCTAATGGAAAAAATCATCTTTAATGAATAAAATATGAAAATTTTTTATTTCTTCATTGTCTTGTAAACGTACAGGACTATTTGGATTTGTTAGTCTAATAGCGAATTGCTTGGCACGTTCAAGAATATCCTTTCGTTATTTTTCATTTTTGATGGATTACAATTAGAAATTTCATCCCAAAGTATAGACTATTTTGGATCATGAGTACTTCTCGTACATTATATAGAACCAAATTTTGTAGACGCAGTTGGGAGCGTACCATGGTTGATTGTATACATAACCAACATTCGGAATATTGTCCTTTAAACCTGCCACCTTTTATTTTTGGATTCTAATTTTCTATAACGTTCTGACTGATGCCAGATGTAGCGCTTTGTACGTTTTTTCACAATTTTTGGACTATATGATGGAATGATTTTCATCTATTTAATATAGAGCACGTTAAAAAAAACCCCATGCAGTCTTTATAACAGGCATGATGTGGTTTTATCAATCTCAACATTTCGTTTAAATATCAAGATTGAAATAAGTATTTTGTTTCTATCATTATTATTACAAGAACTTCTTGAATAGAATTGCCGGGTTTTGGTCACTAGCTGCGATTTGGTACTATTAATAGAAACATTAAAAAGAATAGTTTTTACCTTGTTCAAAATTGATATTATATGATTCCACACATTTTTAGAATAATTTCTTATCTATTTATTAATACACTAACCCCACGACTCCATTGGACTTATTTCAAGATATATTTTCAGTCGGACTAACAAAAAAGTCCAAATTTCAGAGTCTCCATTAAACTTTTTTTCAGTTCGACTGAAAATATGTCTTGAAATAAGTCCAATGGAGTCGTGTGGTAACACAGTTTCTATAAACACAAAATTCACTTCACTATCGCTCAAAAATAAGAATTATATATTCTTAAGATTAGCACGCAGACATAATTTTGATCACTCATTTTTTTTCCACATCTAATAAATTTCATATTTAATTCAAGAACTCAGAATTTTAAAACTTTAAATTTTTCTACAAAATCATTATTTCTTGTTTTAGAAAATCGCGTTAAATTCATGCAAACACCCGCATGGAATATTGAATACTAAATTTTTGGTTATACAAAAATATTTATCGTTTAAACCTTTCGTTAGCCAAAAAAAAAGAAAAACAGACGTCTTTCGAAAATCATAAATCTTTAACACCATCCAGGAATTGCATAATAACACTGTAGAAAAATAAAAGACCAAAAAAAAAACCCTTAATTTAGAAGATATAAGGCCTGCCAAAAGTATGAAACTGCTTCAGCAAGGATATACAAAATCGAAAACATATCGCATGGTTCATTAAAATATGAATTCATATTTTTCAGTTTAAAGAAAAAAAAAAAACAATAATAGGAAACTATTTTTAAAATATACGAAACTAAAGCCTTAAAATTGAAGGTTAGGAAATATGTTCATGGGCTCTCTTTGTGTGGGGTTTTTTAAGGAAAAATTTTAGTTCTTTTGTTGATCTTATATCCATGAACCCTTTCCAACATGCATTTTTTTACTGCAAATTCTAATATATAGTATTCTTTTTTTTAGGTTCCTTTTCAAGAAGTATTTTTCTTTTAATGATTGACCCTTCTATAAGAAGAAAATACCGACGAAAAACCTTCACTAGCAATTATGAAATTTTCAAGAAAATTGTTTTTTTTTATTACAGCAGGTATTAGATAAAAAGAAGGCTAAACATTAATTTTTACAGGTTATACAATTTTTTAATGTGACATTGAAAATATTTTTTTTTTTACCATAATTTTATGATTTATGGGAAAATTCTTAATGGTTTTTGCTTGAGTTTTAAATTTATTTGTTTACAAAAAACATTTTTTTTTTTTAAAAAACAAGCCTAAGAAACCATTCTTCATTAGGTTCCTAAAAAAAGCAGATTTCATGTCAAAAAATTTACTACAAAAAAGTTTTAAGATTTAACTATTTTTCTAAATCAAAGATTTATTTATTTATTTTGTTAGAAATTTAAATATTGATTTTTTTCTTACGTTGTTTTACAATATGTTCACTCACCGTAGAGGAAATATTGAAGATAAATGGGTATATCCATAAATGTCCACCGCAAACCTTTAATGTATAAAAATATGCTTACATATATATAATATATTCTGAAAAGATATTAAATCCGGCTGGTGGTGGTATTACTGGCTACGTCTGATTTATATCGTGTTAAATGTAAACCACTATCATATGTGAAAGCATATGTGATATATAATACAATATATGGCACCTTTTATATGCATTTTACAATATCTATACTCTCTCTATACTGTTTCTCTGACCAATTATTTATTACCCATCCATATGCATACATAACCGCTTTAGGTTTATAAAAAAAAACGAATGTTATAAAGGCAAATGAATAAAATGAACATAAAATTGACCATCGTTATAAAATAGAAAAATATCTAAATGTGCAAAAATAAAAAATAAATCGATTTATTGGTCCATATATGAAAATTTTGTTATATATATTTAATGAAAAAAAAGTACTAGAAATTATGGTAATATTAGACTTTGATTTATAAATGGGATAAATATTTATTAGCTTTTGATTTTATTAAAAATTTAATTTAATTTATATTTATTGGGTATGGGAATTAAAAGTCATCGTTTTCTAATAGATGTTATAATAAACCGTATTTCTTGCATTAAATCGCCAACACATTCAATTGGAAGTACTGCCAAAAAGCTTTAATATTTAGTATATGACATTTATTTGAAGTTTAAATATAACAGTTCCTTATTGAATTGAAAATGTCGATTTTTGTGCTAAGCATTAATATTTTGGCTCAATTTGGCGGTTTCTCTGTATGTTCCAGCCGTTCGCCGAACGACTAAAGAAAATTATTAAATAAAGAAATAGTAAAAAAAGTATTTCTAATAACAAAAGAAAGTACAACCATACTAACGAACAACAAATTTGTATGCCCTATGCCCAAAAAGAAAAAAGTCGGTTTTACCTAATCTAATATCAAGTTGACCTATTTAGGTCTAAGTTCCTTCATATATCCCTATAGTTTGCATTCATAAACAAAATCAAATGCGGTCGGATGCATTATCTAATTTTATTGATGTATAATTTTCGTTGAGCTTCGTTAGATTGCGTTAAATTTCGATTTTTTGTAGTCCTAAAGTCAAGATTACTTTAATATTCAACATTTTCGATAAAAAGTAGATCACTTAGCTATTGTCTTTCAGTCCATTCACCAAACAAACAACGCAAACGATAGTTTTGTGGTTTCATATCTTGAACCAATTGGATCTTATATGGGTGTAGACAAAGATCTTTCCGTCTTGTGGAATAGTAAAGGTTATTGAGAACAGCGATGAATAGAAAAATTCGAATCTTTATCAATACTTGAGCTAATTGCACCGATATTTTCTTCTGTAGGTACAGTTTTTCGCCTTGTTATTGGTTTTCCATCGAGTAAAGTACATGTTGTTCGAATTTTAATAATATCTCGTCGAAAAGTCGCTCAAATGGACGATTATTTCGACCATAAACTTCATGAAGTGTTCTATAACTTTGGCGAACAGAACATTGATTTTGGAAATAAATTTCCACAATTTGCCAGCTTTGCTGTGGTGTCAGTGTTTACATGTTAATTTGAACAGCCTTACGAAATTTTTATCACCTATCAAAAAACAGTGCTGCCAATCGACAGTTCTAGGATACCACTTTAAAAAAATCATATTTTATATGTTTACCAAGTTTATTATATGTTTGTTGCTGGATTTTAACAACTATTCTACAACTATGAGTTTGCTTATTTATTATTTGAGAATGGCGACAATTATTAGAAATAATAAATAAATATATTGTATATTCGTTAAATGGATATTAATTAAGTTTCTGGCATTATATAGAGAATATGTCGAATGCATAATGCAAAAGGAAGTAAATAAAATCACGTATTTGAAAACAAATACAATAAAGCAATTGAACTTAATTTAAGAACAAAAAAAAATTACTTTCTTATCATCCGATTTCAGATACAAAGTCCATTCAGAACTTAAGAAAAATATTCGTCTTCCATCTCTTAAGAAATCTAAAATATAAAACGAGTTCAATTCTTTTAAAAAGCAACGAAGATTGCTTCACAAGATTATTAAAATCGCGCATAATTTATATTGTATACAATATTATACTCAGTTTGTTATCTCTAAAGGGCTTACTGAAGGAAATTTATAGTAATTATCCTGCAATGTTATTAATGTTCATCTTTCAGGAAAAAAAAATCGCACTATTTTTCGTTATTTTTGTTTTCTTATCTTGTATTTATATAAATTATGTGTTTTTGGGAAAAATTACATTAAAATTTTATACCGCATGCTAAAAACAAATCGAAAGTGGAATTAAATCGATATTGTAAAATATTCCAATATTTAATAAGTTTTATATTTAAAAAAATACTATATATATATATTCATATATCATTATGTTATAATTTGTTTTTAAAGGATGGCCACCGAAATGCAGACATTCCTATATCTTGTTTTATTTTTTTGTCGTATTTTATTAAAAAGTTCTTTCACCTCCTTGATTTATAATACTGTAATGGAGTCGTACCATATTTTGTTATATAAAGAATTTCACATGAAATTCACCTTTCTTTAGAGGGCTTTTCTGGGGTTTTACATGTTTTCTTTTTTTTTTTTTAAGTTTGATAATTTATTTGACATTGTCACGATTTGATATTTTCCTTATGTTTATCCAAGTTTAAGCTCTCTTCCTATCATACCATATATATATATATTGTTGTTTAGGGTTCCTTCTACAATATATATAATAGCGTCATTTCAGTACGGTTAAAGGTGATTTTTATTATACGGATTTAATGTAATCGATATTACTTACCCACACTAAATTGTGTTTTTCTTAACATATATTCTGTACCTAAAAAGAAGAAAATTATGTTATTGGAAGTATTGTAAAAGTATATTCAAAAAAAAAAAACAAGGTATATAGAACTAATAATTTTCTTTTTGGAACCCAAAAAAAAAAGACGAATGATTCCATAAGTTATTGTGTAGGTGCTTTTTATGTATATATACATGTATATTTTAAAAAGTAATATTCAATAAATATAAACACTCTCGCAGTTCTATAAGAAATATGAAACTCTTTAGTTTCCAAACATAATTTGTGTTATTTGGATATATATTATCAATTTCGATTTTGTTTTTGCTTTTGTTTTTTTTGTTTTTAGAAAGAAAAATTACATAGTATTGTAGTAAATTATTAAAACTAAACTTAATATATGTGATATAAGATATCACAAGGATTTAATATACAAAAATTATATTGACACACGCATGAAATAAAGAAATAACATAACAGCATAAATCTTAAGTATTTCACGAATACATCATCTTAAAAAGATCTATTTAAATCTTTTTTAAAAGACAATATTTAAAAGTTTCCCATTAATACGTCATATATATTACATATATACAGTATATATTTATTTAGAAGCAAAAACATTTAATGGCATTGGTAAGTTTAATTATATACGCATGAGATCCCAAAACCCCAACAAAAAAAGCAAACAATATACATTCAGGAACTTTACATCGTTCGCCTATATTATAAGCATATATATATAATTGTGTATCCCTTAAACATACACTCGATCCTTTAATGTACTTTAATCCTTAGTCGAATGTTAATGGACGCAAAAAGATATATGGTTTGAAAATATCCTTCATACTGTATAAATTCTAGATAGGATATAATCCTATCGTATATAGCTGATGGTACATATATGTGTATGAGCAAAAAGGGATGAATCTTCATTTGGTTATGGGGAGATATCTATAATTCTTTTGTGTCTCATTATCATAGTGATCTTTCTCTATTTTTGGAGATTTATTTATATATACATTACATTCTAAGGCGTTAAGTGATGGTCGTTCGTTATTTAATAGATCCTTTTTGGTATGTATATGTATATTGTAAGCATTATCCCATTTTCATTTAATATTTATCGAAAATTACTCTTCTTACTTTGTTTTTTTTTGTTTTTTGTAAAGAACATTAATCTTTTTAAATTTGTTATATATAAATGGTGTCCCAAAATTCACGTAAGATTTGAACTTTGCGCCATTTGTGTGGTTAAGGCTTGCCAACGAAGAAAAAACAAGCGTAACAGCTGACAGTTCAGGGTTATTAAAAATGGAGCGCTAAACGAAAAAAGAACACTGATTTTTCGAACGATAGCATCTACAGCGATTAGGCTCATTTTCTTCATGATAACCTGGTTAATCAACAAAATTGTTGGGGTCCAGACAATCCACGAATGATTGTTGAGAAACCAATGCATCCACAACGTATCACTGTTTGTTGCGGGTTTTGGGCTGGGAGCATCATCGTACCATTCCTCTTCGAAAATGCGGCTGGTCAGCCAATAACAGTTAATGTTTCTCGCTATCTCTACATCCAGTTTTTTGTGCCTAAATTGCAAGGTATATATGTGGATGACATGTGGTTTCAACAAGACGGTGCCGCATGCGATACAGCCCGCGAAACAATTCAATTACTGCATGAGTCATTTCCGTTTTGATGATCAGAATTGGCTGCCCAGATCATGAGATTTAACGCGGTTGGACTTTATTCTTTGGGGTTTTTTGAAGTCTAAAGATTATGCCAACAAGCCCACGATCACGCATGCCTTGAAGGAGGATATTGAGCACTATATCAACGAAATTCAGCCACATTTATGCAAAACGGTCAGGGAAAATTTCAACAAAAGAATGCTTATGTGCCAGGAAAGGCATGGAAGCCATTTAACCGATATGCTATTCCGCACATAACCCTAGACCAGGGGTTCCCAGACTTTTTCCAACACGACCCACTTTTTTTTAAAGTAAATTTCGCGACCCAAAAAGAGTTAATATTTGTGCATTTAAAAAAAAGTATGATTACTGCTTTATTAAAAATAATGCATTTGATTCAGTAATAAAAAAAATATAACGAAACAGAAAAATTCAAAATGGGGTGCGTTCAGATACGAGAACATCTGTTTTGCAAAAATTTAAATCTGACTTGCCGTTTGCTCTCTATATATGCTCGATTTATACCAAATCTATGTGCGTGTTGGTGTAACCTGTAGCGTACGATTTTCCACTCAGAATTCCGTATGAAAATCGTTTTACAATTTCCAAGTTGGAATTAATGCATATTGGGAGGTAATTTGAAAATATAATTTGAGATGATTATAAATATTTCAAGTTGTAAGTTTAGAAAATTTTCGCGACCCTATTTTAAAAGCACCAGATGGGAATCACTGTCCTAGACTATATACTTTATGAATCAATAAAAGATTTACAATTTTGAATTATATGGTAAACCTGTGTTTTCTATCAAATTTACTTCTTGCGTGACTTTTGAGACACCCTTTATATTACGGAATTTGTTCGTTATTATTAATAACTAATTCAAAAATAAATTGATAATAAATTACATAGCGAATAAATTCGCGAACCACGATTTTATTAGTAATTATTTTAAGATGTAATTCTGTTGTTATAAAAATTTTTTGGCATGATTTTTGAAGCTTCGAAAAGTTTTTCTTGTAGTATACATAATTTATGTAATTTAAAAATTTCGGTAAATTTTTGGAAACAAAAACATGAAGACTGTTTTTTTTTTTTAAAGGTTAGTTACTTTTGAAAATACATTTTAATCAAAGCGAATGTTCTGCTGCGGTGAATATAATTCTATATATATAAATATTCTTTATAAAGTATGTGCTTAAAATTCCTTTATACGTATGTAAATTTAATTTAATATTAAGTTTTTTTTTTTCGTTGTATATATTAAGCACACATGCGTAGTTTTCATTCAAAGTTTTTTTTTTTATTTTATCTTTTAAAATATCTCAAACTTTGATAAAGTTTAAAACAAACATATATGAATATATGAATGGCAATTAAAATGCTTTTATATATATATAAAATAGTTTTAGAATTAAATGCATCTATTAGATTAGATAGAATAATTTAAAAACAAACTTTTTTAAACAAAGTTTTGTTATTTGTTATATTAGGTCTGTTTTATTTGCCATACCCTACCCTGGAGCGGGGTATGTGGCAAATAAAACGAGCAGGAGTAGGAGAAAGTTTTAATTCAAATGTTTGTAACGCTGCTTAGCAACCATATTTTAATGAAATGAGAAACTTGTAGCTAATACACTTTTTATGGTAGAAAACTGAACTAATTCGGGTGTAATAGTTACAACTGGTCTAAAAGTAGTGTAGGATTTGCTCTTTTTTTGTTTTTGTTTTCAATGTAAAAATTTGCTCTACCCCAGAGCAAGTGGCAAATAAAACAGATCTATTATAAAACAAAATAGAATAAAAACGAATATTTTGAGTTTTTATTCATATGAAAATATGTTGTTCGTTGAATATTTTCAAAACTTATGAATAATAACTATTATTTATTTAGAATTATGATCTTATATTTTGCATAGATTATAAATTTTTTAAGGTATAGGTACTAAAAAAAAAAGCATCCCCAGTATATACTATATATATAGTTACTAAACCATTTCTAGAGACCATTTATGGATAATATTAAGTCATTATTATGCGCTTATCATTGTCAAACACTCATGAGGTATATACCTCAAGGCGAAATCATTTTATTTCATCCCCAAAAACCTTGCTGCTACTTTTTCTTTTTTATCAAGATTATATATCTCGTGTGTTAGTTATTTTATATATTAAAATTTTTATTTCATATATAGATATGTACAATATATAATTCTAAGTCATATACAAAAAGACCCCAAATGCCTTAAGCGCATTTGATTATATATGAAAGCTTTTTTCAGATAATAGTATAACAATAGAGATAATGTACATATATGTATATATACTCTTCAAAGATCTATGAGACTATGAATTTTTCGGTTAACAAAAAAAGTAAACAGAAAATTCAATTGCCAACAGCAATTTCCGATCGCATCCCTTTAATGGATTCCATTTTATCCATTTTTAGTTTTTGGCTTCTATTCAAATGTGATATTTTTCTTTTTTTTTGCTTTCGGAAGCATATATGATACAAGGGAAAGCATATATGTTTCATCGCATTGGTTTTCTATAGAGCAACATATATTTACGGATATAAAAAGATTGAATAGGAAAATTGGAATATTTTAATTTGTTTAATAAAAGGGGTTTTTTTTGTGTCGCCTGAAGATTTTCACAAAAAACAGGTCAATAAACGAATGGACTAAGAGCATAAAGGATTATTAAGTCATGCATACGATATGATCTTTTTTTTTTGTATATGTTGTGTGAATAGACATTTTCTGATAAGAAATTTTATGATATAGACATTTTAATATACAATGCATTGTATATGTTTCACCACTGAATTTTCTCGGTTTATTCGTGATGGATGACTGAAGCGTTTCTAAAGAACTCTTTCTATTACAACAGTGATAGTCCAATCTAAATCGGTATACAAGTTTTTAAGTTTACGCCGGCCAAACATATAGATCTATACCTACATATGAATCTAATCATGCTGCTATGGTCTTATCTATTATAATTATCTAAAATTAAACGGAAAATATATTGAAAAAGGATGTTAACTTAGTTTATTATTGATTCAAAGGAAATTTTCAAATCACTTTTGAAGAACGACGTCTCCTGTCTTCGCTGTATGAATTAATTTCTAATTATGTTTTAAAACAATAATTAATAATTTATCATATACTATAATCATAATAGCCGTGTGAGTCTCAACATAATAGAATAACAAAACTAGTGTCGAATTAATTTTCATGATTTATTAACAAAATGTTTAATATCGTGCACATCGCATTAAGACAATTAAAAATTAAAAATTCCTTCCAAAAAATTAATCATATATATACAATTGGAAAGACAACCCTTTATTTAGAAGTCACTGTGTGGCGCATTACCCGGACAGGAAGCATGTAACTTTTAACAATAAAAATGTCCAAAATTTATGATATTTACTATTGTGAATGTGTTTTTAAAATAATTTATCATAAATAATTATGTAAATAGATGTAAGTGTAATTTGTACATCTATTTATTTGGATAAAAATATTCATGAATATTTTAAAATTAATAATTGAAAAAGATAAAGAATTATTTCCAAAAAAAGCCTATTTGGAATTTTATTTCAATTATAAAAAAAAAATCAATTGCAATTTTTTGCATTTCATTTATAGGAAAATATTTTTATATTTAATTATTTTTTATAATTACAAAATATTCAAATAAATTCGCTGGAATTTAATTCAATTTTTTAAGTCTTCTTAATAAAAATATATTTCATATATAAAATTTTTGGAGTTTCATATTTATGCCCTATGGTAGGTACTACCAGAGGGTATATTAGTTATGCCACTCCATTTGTAACACATCGAAATAACGGTCGTAGAAAGGTTTTAATGGTATGGTTGTGTCAGGAATCAAAAGTTATATCGATTTATGCATGTCCGTCCGTATACAAGATAACTCAAAAACGCGTTATCCGATTTTGATGAAATTTACAATGTGACTTGCTTATTCCTTAACTTGGATTGGTATTGCATTTGAGAAAAATCTATCTTAGGGAAGAAAAGTTATAAAGGAAAAACTAGAGTGACCAGTAAGTTTTGTCGTTTTTTTGTTTATGGTTTTTCAGGTTTAATTGGAAAATTTGTAAAATAATTTTGTTTAAATTAATTACATAGGTTAAGTACATTAATAGACGATACCATATTAAATTTCCATCAAATCGGTCTAAGAATAAAGGAGAAAGAATTAATCCTAGGAGAAAGTAACCCTCTTTATAAAGTTTTTTGATGTAACTTAAAAACTAATACACCTATTTGAGCAAAATTTACAGATTGGACTTATGCTAGCAGGGTCTAGGTTATCTGCAAATTGGAAGAAATTTTGATAAGAAGGAACAAAGTTATAAAGAAGAAACCTTGAAATAATGTTAGTTTTGACAGTTTTTCTGCCCCATTTCTACCATAGGGCATCAAAAAATCCGCTATAGGCCGATTTTAAGTTACTATATGTTTTTTTGGGTCCGGTTAATGTCATAAAAAATATATTCATTTTTTTGGGAAAATTATTTTTTTTATAACCACCAGAAAAAAAACAACCTTTAAGTCTTAATTCTTAATCCTGGTGTAGTTCCATTTTTAGACAAGATATAAATTACAAAATAAATTATATAAATTTCTTTGTTAATTTAAATATTTCTTCCCCCGAAAAAAAATAAGAAAATAATAAAAGAAAAAAACTTAATACAATGTAAGATAAAATTGAATTTGGGAATAATGCCAACCTTTTAAATTAATTAAATGGATTCTCATGGCGCGTCGCGGGATGGATGACGGACTTTATATTCATTAAATAACAAAAAAATATGGAAAACAAATAAAAAGAGAGGTATCCCATATATAAATTTAACATATTTACGAAAAGGGGCAAAAGTATTTCAAGGATTTCTTTAAGAAAATTTACCCAACTTAAAAAATAACTTATTAAGCAAAATCTAAACGAAAATAACGAAATTATAAAATACATTTTGATTGTGATAGATTGTTTAGTAAAGAAGGTTAATGAGATCCAACATATTTGAAGAAATTTTTGGAAGAAATGAAGTCTTGTTGAACCATTCAAAGTTAAAATCCATATATTTTTGCTTCAAGGATTGATATCATAGTCAACGATTATATAGAAAAATCTTATTTAGGGCATACTAAGGCTTAAGTGATACCTACTTTCGATATGGTTGAATTCTAATTCAAAGTTTTAACATTGCTTAATGCAAGCAATAGTCCTTGTATAGAAGGCCTGTCAAATGTCTATTGCTCAAGCAAAAATGAAACACCTTTGAGTTATCAATAGCCGACCTCAGAATTCGGGAAATTGGTGCGTACTCAGTTTTATGATGACTTATTTTGAATATTTTCATGAACCTCGGGGACCATGTATTAATGTTAAGATGCATTTTGTCCACCAAAAATGGGAAATCAACAGCACCATTCAAGGTTTTACTCAACGAGCACCACATCCGTTACTAGGCGCCGCCTTTCTAAGGACTGTAGACCTAAGAATGATCATTAGAATGAAGAAAATTATGGGATTAGAGAAAATTGATCTTTTTCTGATTTTGCATGCATAAAAGGCAATTTATAGAAATTGACATAAAGTAATCGGGAAAATATTTCCTGGTTTTGAAACTATAAAAAATAGGTGATATTCCTTAAATTTTTTATCTAAAAAATATTAACTTATTTCCAATGTTGCTCTCTCTCTTTTTCTTTAAAGAAATAAACTTGGAAATAGGTTAATTTTCCTTCATTCAGAATGATTGTTCTATAAGTACTGCCTAACAGAGTAAAAATACTCAGAAATCTGAAGCAAGAATATAAATTTAACGTGTTTTTAAATCCAATGAATAGTTTACAAGTCTTTTAGGGCTACTATTAATAGTGCACGGAAAAACATTGTGGCGTTTATAATTTAAGCCCGAAAATTCTATAAAATTAGTTTAGTTTAGCCAAAGTTTCCTGCTCCTTTTGATGGAGGATATATGAAGCGTCCTAAACGTGTTGTTTTTTGCACTAACTTAAAAATATAATAAAGCTTGTGAGACAGATTTCATAAATTATATAATCAGTCATTATAATCTCTTTTAACTTTACGCTTTTAACTTTAGTGGGATGTGCTACACACCCTGCACTGAACTCTTTATTTAAGATCAATCAATACGATAATTTGGTAGCTAAATTTCCAACACTAAACAAATACTCGTGTCATTAAACAAACAGCAAAGATTTGACCTATCCTATATCTTTAATTCAATTCATATATCCCCAATAAATATTTTTTTTCAATATTGTTCGCCTATAACAGATCTTAAAGAACATTAATTTATGTATTTTACATATATTTGTTGATTTTTTTTATACATATATACTAAAACCCCATTCATACAAGTTGATAGAATTTATTTCTTATAAAAAATCATGTTTTTCTTGATCTGAAGTTTTTCCTTCAAAAGCTATTCCAACTTAATAGAGCGATGTATTTTGTTTTTGTTTAAATAAATTACATCAAAGATTCCTCTTTCGTCTTATCTTTTTGTTGGCCTTTAAGATGCGTGATTTCTTCTTAAGTATATACAGTTCTAAAGACCATATTTTTTTTTTTAATGGAGTTTATAATCATTAATTTCAATTTTGTGTCCTGAAACTGGTTTTATAAAAAAAAATCGTTTTTCGTTTTCTTTTCTTTTAAAAGTGTTTTACAAAATTTGGAAAATATGAAAATTATAACGTTTATACTGGCATAGTAAAAAGTTACAATAGGCAACAAGAAAGAAAATATATAATACTTTTACACGCAATCGTTTTAGACATTGATCAGTTTCACTATCATTATTCTCGCCATTATTTTCCATTTATTGTCAGTACTTATAACAATTCGAAAGATTTTATTGGTCGGAATGCATTTTTTCACACTTCTTCATTTCTTTTTAACAGCGTAAAAACTTTTCCGTATAAATTTTAAACGTATTCCATTTAAAAAATATTGAAACTTATACTTCTAAATTTAAGTAGAATATTCCAATTAAGCGGTATTTAGTATTAATACTAATAATACAGGGAAACATTTATATTTTGAGTATGTTTCGTTCACTTAAGGAGATTACAGAGCAGAGCTGAGTTTTAGGAGCTACTGTAATAGACGGGCATATCGAAAGAGCCATCTATTTCTTTCTAAAGACACTGAACTTAGTATGAGGTGATAATAACTACCAAAACAATGAAGATAGAGAAACGAATCATCTATTTTGAAGAGTTGGAGAAATTTACTTCCTTTGCATGATGTGCTTAAAGTCGACTTCAATCCTAAAATAGTCCATGTAAACCCGGATCACAAAAATTTTGACTTGGAAATTGCATTTAAACCTAGATCGACTTTAAATCGACTTCAAATTTTAAAATTTAGTATGAAGAGGTGAAACATAACCTAAGAAAGAGTTGCAACTGTCTATGAAATTGATGTTGATTTAAAGTCAATTTCAAATCTTTCAATCCTGTAAAGCTACAAAATGCGGGTTGAGTTTCAAGTCGATCTGAAGTCAATTCTGAAGTCGCCATGCAAACGATGTAATTGCTTTATAGAAATGGTAATGACCTGAGCCTTGAAAATTAATATTTATTATAATTGGGCTGCTTGTATACTCGTAACCTTTTTGAAGAGGTTTCACTGTAATTTGAATTTATATTTTCTTTTAGCCATCGAAAATTAACTAAATTAATTATTTAAATTTATGTATATTTAAGTAATGCATATATAAGTAGAAGATATGTGAAATACATTAAAAAGCATATATAAATTGATAATTGGAAATGATCCAAAGAACAATTTTTTTCTTAAATTTTGCCAAATATTGGTTCTAAATTGTGCGAAATTATAATAAATATTTGCAGGATTATGAAGGAAAGTGATTAAGAAATAACCCGAAATCTGCACTATTAGATTTTGGCGTAGGTCCAACAATCGAATATTATTCTAATAAAAACAAAATTCTAATCAATGTAAAAGACTACGAAAAACTGAACACATGACCATTTTTAGAAAGATAAAAGCATGAACATAACTTTTGTATTTCTATAACGTTTCTTTGGAGTTTTTTTTTGGAGTCAACATTTTTAAAATTATTCTATACAGCATATAATCCAGCTTGTTGCATTTTAATAAACATATTAGGAATGTGCGACATCGCGCAAACTATATATAAAAGCAAATATCGCATATAAAAACTGGACAACAAGAAAAAACAAAGTGGTTATTCCTCATGCATTAAAGATAATTTCGCGGCCATTGTTTATTTTAGGAATTGTTAAAGATTTTTGTGCTTCCATTATAATCGTCCCACAGAAAGGCAGCAGAGGAACTATAAAAAAAAACAAACGAATCATGAAAACTGTTTGTCTGATCTATAATATGCCGTCGGCATCTCTATGTTGAGAGAATTTTAATGGGACCTTCAACGAATCCTATCCATTTATATATATATGTTTTATTTATTTTTTATTCCTTCATCATCTTAAAGTCGTCGCATACTACCTTTTTTCCGAAATCTCATGAACCTCCATCTGAAAAACATGAACAAAGATTTTCTAGATAGATTCACCAAAAAAAGAGAATAATATGTGATTTGGATATATATGTACATATTATTAAGTATTTTTTCGCGTAAAAAATTTTTCTTATCCTATAACTATATAAAGAGACGAAGGGAATCCGCCAATCCTTCCTACACACATGACTAAATCTGAGAATAATAATATCTTTTTTGTTTTGTTTGCATTGTTCTACTATGTCGCTTCGGACTACGTCTGATGACATTTTTATATGTGACCGGGCGGTAAATCTGTCGTTTTTTTTTGTTGGCTCTGCAAACATATATATAGTAGACTCATCTTATATTAATAATATCGGTTTCTTAAAAAGGAAAAGCTTGTTATACCTTTAGACGGGCTTAAAGTATATATAGTTTTTTGCATTCTTTTAATTTAATATTATGTTTGCGGATGCTTCGGTATTTTTTTTTTGTATTTCATTTGATTTAGTTCATTGCAAATGATTTTTTGTGTCTTAATCTTAAAAACTGGATAGGACTAAAATTTATTTCTTCATTTACATATTTTAAGGAGATGGAATTGAATATATATAAACTTGGTTTATACAATTTTAATTCCGAAAGAAAAAAAAAAACAAAAGTTATGGACTTTGTTTATGAATTTAATTTGTTAACGACAAGATTATATCACTCTGGGTTCGGGTAAAATAATAATTTATAATATTATATTCTAGTTATTATAACTAGAATAATTGAAACATTATTTTTATTGTTATTATAGACATATGTATATAAGAACTATTATTTTTGACTTGTTTTAGATCTATTGCAGGATTAGGATTTAGAGTAATACAGAAATTATTTCAAAAACTAGAAAAAATATTTTCTCAAAGAAAAACCTTAGAAAGTTACTCCATATTTTTAGAGAAGTGAGTTTTGTGGTCATTTTTCTTAAGTTCGATCGAAATTTTTCGCTCTAAATATCTACCAGGTTTCGTGATTTTGGTTACCAAATGTAAGGAACTTCCATCCAAAATTTGCAAAAAGTTTCACCAAGTTTTAACAGGTGCTGGGAACTTACTTTCAGTAGTGAAAACTAAACTATTTTCATGTATTTTATATCAGTGTAATCACTTATAACAGCATACGTATACTTGAAAAAGTATTCTTCCCATATGATATATCATATTTATACCCTATAGCAGGCACAACCGACCTGAGAGTAATTTAGTTTTGTCACTATATAGTTGTAACGCATAGAAATAATCATCCTAGATATGTTTCAAGAGTATATTTGCGTAGATAATCCAAAGTCCGTACATCCGTTCGTATAAAAGGTAACTCAAAAACTTTTTATCTTATTTTGCTGAAATTTACAGTGTGAGTTCGTTATTCCTTAACTTGATTTGGTTTTACATTTCAGCAAAATTGACCAAGGGAGTGTGAAGTTATATAGCAAAAACCATGGTGACCAAAGTTTTGTCGTTTTTTTTCACGACTTTTACAAAACTTATGAAGCAATTTTGTTTAAATTCTTTGCATGGGTTGACTACATACATAGACTATACTATGATAAATTTCAAAAAAATCGGGCTATGAATAGTCGAGAAGGAAATAACTGTTCATACAATTTTTCGATATTCTTAAAAAAAAAACTAATATTCCGGGCATTAAAAAATAGGCAAAAAGTCGATTTTAAGGTACCATATGTTCTTTCTAATAATGAGGTGTTTCAAGAAGGCTTTACACTTTAGTCTTGTGGCCCAAGAAATGAGCAGTCTAATGAAGTTTTGTAGTAAAATTAAGTGCTTTGAAGAGAAATAGGTTTCCCAATAGGGTAACTCTTGGTCTCGTAGGGATCACACGCAGTACCCTTACTCTACCTACCTACCTATCCTCAAGAAAAGGCTAGATACAGTGTGCCCTAATCATACAGAATAATAAAGTTTAACCAATCCTTTTGAAAGTTTTTACCCCGCGTTTGGCTTTGTCTAAATTTGATTGTAGCTATAGAGGAATATCATATATTGTAAGGTTTTTCTTATGATATAAAAGCTAAAATTGTTAACAAGAAACAATACTTTGCAGATTAGCCATTATTTATCAGGTTTTCAACTCTAAATTCGATTTTAGTGATCATTAATCAAGATTTTTAATAGAATTTGTGGCACAAAGTGTTTTTGTTTTCATATAATCAAAGTATTTACATATTATTTTTCACAAACTATGATCTGACCTGAATCAAATCAAAGGTGAAAAATAAAAGCGTCTATTGTTTATTAACTAATCTAATTTTTGTTTTTCCTTTCAGACAGGTTCATGCCCAATGAATTGAATGTAATATTGTAATAAATTTTCTTGTCTCATAAATCCAAAATTAACAAATATAAGCTTTTAAGCTTTTATTTTTAAATAATTTTTTTTTTTACCTTTTTTATTTTATTAAGCATTATTTATTTAATTTTCAAATTAAAATTTATTAATTATTTTAATGAACTCTATTTAACATAATTTCTATATAGAAAAAAAAAAATTTGCAATTCAAATTCAAATCAATTACTTACATTGTATACTATGCTGTTTTCTTTTTAAATGAAATTCGAGTGCATGTTTAATGTTCATATAATGTTTTTCTAATATTTTAACACATTTGTTAATCACGTAAAGTATACATTTCATTTTACCTTTAAGAAAAGACAAGTATTTATAAGCTTTTTTGTCAAGAAACTAAAAAAAACTACTACTATCGAATCTTATATAATAAAAAGAACAGTAGTGCGGAAAGCCATATTATAATATTCTCCTTTCCGGTTTCTTTTGCCTGTCCGGCCCATTCCCTTTTCTTATAAAACAAAATCTAGCAACGAAAAAATTCTCATTTTCAAAGCAAGCAAAGTCTCCACAATAAATTTAGCATCTGAGTTTCTGGTCCATGAATTTTGTTTCCATTAATTCCACTAGATTAACCTACAGCACCATCTAACCGATACTAGCAGAAAATCATGTGGAATGAGATTTTTTCATTTTTTTTTTGTTCTGTTCTACATTTCGTTGCTTTTTTTTTTAATTTTATTTTGTTGATTTTATTGATTTCTTTTTGTTTTTCGTATATTTTTCCTTTAAATGGCAAAACATAAATGTGATATTTTCTTTTTTATTTTACACCTTTTTACAATGTACAGAAAATAAATCAAATTAAATTACTTGTACACCGAAGAAATGGATATTCAAAAAAAAATGGTATTATTTACAATAAACGAAATATAAACAAACCTGAAAAATCAACATAAATACAAAAACAAAGCAACTTCAAAATTAACCACTTTTAAAATTACTTTTAGTGGCAGTTAAACGAAGGGTTTAATGATTTTAATTAGCTTTTAATATCGTCACTCATGTAAATATTTATACTTCCATTTTTCTTTCTAATTTTTTTTTTGTTTTAAACATTATTATGAATGCCGATGATGGTGATATAGCACACGCCTTCCGTTCCATAATTATGTCAACACCCGCACGTTGGTTATAATAAAATATATCAAAACGAAAGAAAAAAAAAAAGAACCTCTTTCATATAGGATTTCCTGTTGAAAGTTGAAGAATTATTGCGCCTTTATCAAAATAAACTTAAAAAAAATCAACAACAACAACAAAACCGTTATGGAAGAAAACAAAAATTCAATGTGAAACTGCAGATAATGATAACGACAATGGCGATGAGGAATATGGGGATGTGACACACAACGCAGTTGTTTCCTGTAATAATCCCACATGAATCACAACACTGCAACCAAACGTATGTATGTATTATATACTTTACGATTTTATACAGACATCTTTAGCCAGGTTCTCCGGGATAAAGTAATCGAGTCACCCGTTAACAGGACTAAAAATGAACAATTTTTAGTCGACTTTGAGATCCTTTTGGGTCGTTGATTTTGTTTATCTTCGCTGAATTTTACCCTCTCGGTTACTAGTAAAAGAAAAAAAGAAAAAATAAAACCAACAACAGAATAATGGCGACGAGTGAAATGTGAATGAATTTCTTCCTTCTTTAACCGAGTATAGTGTATACATATATGGCTGGTTGCTGGATTATTCTATGAGATTTTCTTTCTTTCTTCCTCGAAATACCTTTCTTGTTGCCCCTTCTATAGTTCTTCACTTGATACATATACATTTATAAAAGCTGGGTTCTTTTATTCTGGATATATATCGAAGTCAATGGGGAAGCGCTATGTTCTCTCTCACCCTTGAACTCCGACATTCTGTTTGCGCTTCTATATATTTGAGAATTTTTTTTCCCATTTTTCTTTTCTTCACTGCCATTATTTTTATTTTCTATAAAAATGTTGTTTGATGTTTTTATACTTGATAAAAAAAAGAAAAAAAAATCAAGTAAGAAAAAGAAAAATTATTCAGGATCAGAAGGAATGTCTTAGCAATTGCAATCTTCTTGTGCGGAGTGAATATATTTCGTATTTATCTTAAAGTATTATTTTTTGGTTTTCCTTTAAGGATGAATAAACATGATCTGTTTTTCTTCCCCCTTTGTGGCAATTTAAGATAATCATAAAAGTCCTTGTAATGATTTTTATAATCGCAGTTTTTCATTTCATCCTTTTTTTTTCTTGAATTTCTAATGTAATTTTCTTTATTATAATTATTGTTTTGTTTGTTTAGACATATTTTAAGGAGTAAAAAACTTAAAAATCATAAATATATAAGTAAATTAATTCGATTCTCATCCTTTCAAATTGTAAATAGTCTGTTTAGGCAACTATTAGACCATATAGAGATCATAATCTTTGATTTTTTTTCAAGTAATTCTACAGAGACGTCTGGAACAAACTGTATCAAAATGATTACATAATCGTTTTTAATAAAGTACACTCAACCCTTCTGTAACAAGGTTAATTCATTCTGTGTTATATCGAAATCGTGGAAAATGAAACTTACAGGTAATACGTGTTATATCGAAACTAGGAAACGTGTAATACTGAAACCGTGCTAAGCGAAAGACAGATGAAATAGAAATGTAGGGAATGAATTCTGTGGTATATCGTATGTCCAATACGTTCTTTGTTATAGCGGAAAACCCTTCTATAGCATACATTTCCATGCATTAAAAAGACAAATTCATTGGAAAGTTTTTAATAATATTAAGACTTAAAACATCTTACCTCAAAATTAACAAAAATTAAAAATTTAGTACTTAAAACTAAACCATAGAAATTCCGGCAATAACCATTTGTACTATCACTGTCCTCTTGAACCACTGTATGTCTAATTTTTAACTTCTATACGAAGTATATAAGTTACTGGAATCATGATCGAAAAAAAATCTCCACGTTTTATAAGATTCTAAATCGTTTGCAATCATTTTTATCCAATGTCTGTCTGTCGTGTCTGTCTGTCCGTCTGTCATGTACAAGATTGCGGCCGTATTTTTGAAGCAATTTCCATGAAAATTGGTAAGAGCGATTTTTTCCTCATGAGAACCATTCTATCAGAAGTTGGGTTTAATCGGACTAAAACTTCGGGTAGCCGCCGAACAAAAGTTCGGTATTTTGTGTTTTTACATTACAGAGTATTGTAACATTATTTATGAACCGATTTCAATGAAATTTGGCATGAGACACTTTTTCAATGAAAGAACAATTATGGCCAAAAATCAATTGAATCCGATTACAATTTCGGGTAGCTGCCGAACAAAATTCGGATTTTTTTGTATGAAATTTGGAGCATAACTTTGGGTGCTCGGATAAAACTTTGAAATTTTTGTACAAAATAATTCAAATTGTTGTATGAAATAATTTTATCGATATGTATAGAAGTTCCCATAGTGATTTGCGCACTAGAGTTTGTTTTTCTTATAATAGGCTGAAAATCTTCATGTGATGTATATTCATTAATGAATCTGATTGAGTTAGATGTAGCTATCCGTTTGCTTTGGCAAAAGTTGTTGTTAAGAAGTTAAGTAGTTTTGTAGCTGTCTTCTAAACTTCCCACTACGCACTACAGAAGGATGTATATTTAAAACGTAAAGTTTTTGGCCAAGTCTATTGCACAAATTTGGCGGTTTTATTCGTATTATAAGCAAAATGTCCAAGTCTGTTAAATTGTGGTATTTGGAAACCGTGTTGTGAGTATGTCATGTTATAGAAGGATTGAGTGTATCACAATTTGAAAAAATATTCATATGTGCATAAAACGAGAAAGGATTACGGAAAAGAACCTACAAATTTAGACGTACATATCAATTAATTGGTAAACAATGTTCAGTGGTTCTGTTGATTTATGTCATTACAAGTAATATATGAAATCCTTAGCGCTTTCACATTTATTTTTCTTTTGCCTATTCAGCAAGGATTAGATTTAAAATAATCATGATTTTATACATTACGATTTTTAGTGACTATTTCTTTGGTGAAACCAAATCATTTAATGTTATTTTACGATATATAAATTCTGCTTGCCTTCTTTTTATAAAGGAGCGCTTGACTTCTGGCGTTAACCTTTATCACGATTGTCATACTTAACCATATATAAATAAATGATTGTACATGTCATACTATAAATATATATTACATGTTCAAGTATAACGAAACGTGTTAGGAAACCATTATTTTTATTTATAGTTAACAATATACAAAACATTGCATATTGTTGATATTTTTTCATACTATATGTTCTAATGTTTTTTTTTTCTTTATTGATATGCTTTTATCTACATATATTACATATATGTCCTGTTTCTTTTTTTTTGGGAGATTTAATATGATGTTTTGTTCTCATATCACCAAATGATATGTTTCCCTTTCCTTCATATATATTTTATTAGATAGATCTACATTATTATATGTTTTAGAAAGCAAACAAGAAAAAAATATACTTATTTTTATGTTATATTATATTTAACTAGATATACAATATATATATATATGATAATAGTAAAACTTATTTGACTGTATATATACAATATATATAATTTCATAGTTCAGAATCATTGAAGTAATATTCTGGAAGCGAAATGTCTAGACAACGGTCGTTTATTCTAGATAACGACTTTTATATCGCATTTATTCTTTTCTTTTGACACACAAAAACTCAAAAAAAAACAAGAATACGAAAAAACATTAATGAATTTCGATTAATTTAAAAGAAAAACATTAACGCAAAATTGTGATATCAAATCAATCGATAGTTTTTATCCAGTTAACGCCTTAATAGAATTTATTAAAATTTCGAACTAATTTTCTTTAAAAATATTAACAAATAAATCGATTTAAATGATAATCATTATAGTCTTTCCCTTATTAATAAATAAAGCAAAATTGGTTCGTATTGATTTTCATATACAATATGGATAGAAAATAGAAGAATAGAATACTATATTTATGAAGTATATCAAAATTTCGTTATCAGTAATAGAATTTTATGAGGACATTGATTTTCGTCCTTATTTATACAAAACAACATTTTAACAAAGTTTATATTTGGAAAGGTTAAAGATGAGTCAAGCCACAAAAGAAATTTACTAGAATTTAAGTTCTTGTAAATAATAAGATTATATTTATGCACTCAGAGAAAATGAGATCAAACTTTTAACATACTCGATTCATGGAAAAGGAACATTGATATTATACCCTGTCCGTTAACGATATTGGCTCTGTGATTAAATATTCGAAAATTTTTAATTTTGCCAATTCTAATGACTCGGCACATCCAGAAGGATTTAAAAAAATTTCCTACGTGATGTCGCAATAATTTTTGTATTGTATTGTATTGTATTGGAGGGGCCGCACAGTTGCGGACCTTAGCACGTAGGCCTATTTGGCCCATTGTGCCTCCTCCTAAAAGGTTGGTTGAGAGGCTAGGTCTCTTCCCCGAACCGGTTTGTTCTTCTAATAAAGGTTAGCACTGTAGTTAGGTCCAAGTTAGCTAGCCCCTACTTACTGAGGGTGCACGCACCCAGTGTAGCAAGTCTGGTTCTAGAAAAGGCCGGGTATTCACACAAAAAATGTTCAGCTGACTCATTTTCTTTCAGATAGGCTCCACATAACGGACTCCTGTCCACCCCTATTTTCCACATGTGTTCGTTTATGAGCAATATCCTGTCACAATACCCACAGTGGTTCTGAGGGTTTTACGCTCGAGTCCCATCAACATTCTCGTCCTTCGACAGTCCGGCCGAATCAGTGTCGCAATAATAATCTTGTCCTTAACTATGATAAATGTGAGACTATCACTTTTTAAGGAAATGGGAAAATTCTCTTTGCAAATATTCCATAAATGACGTACTCCTCCGAAGAGTGAATAATATAACTAATTTCGGTGTAATTTGAGACAATCAACCTGATTTAAAGTTCCATATTGATTCATTAGTCTATAGAGCCAATTCTAAATTAGGCTTCATTAAACTTTTGTCCAAGGAATTCTCGGACCGCCTTATCACTAAAGTCATTTTTATTACCCTGGTTAGACCTATAGTTGAATATGATAGTCAGGTCTGGTCTCCCTACCAAAACCCCAAATTGAACAGATTGGAGTCCGTTCAACGTAGGTTCGTACGATTTGCATTACGTAACCTTCCGTGGAATCACCTTTTTCTATTGCCGGCATATCTTGATAGATTAAATTTGATAGGTTTAGAGTCCTTAGAAAGGTGGCGCCTAGTAGTAAATGTAGTTTTCGTGAGTAAAACCCTGAATGGTGCTATTGACTTTTTGCTGGACAAAATGCACCCTGACATTTAAACACTGGCCTCAAGTCCATGGAAATATTCAAAATTAGTCATCATAAAACTAAGTACGGTAGAAATGAACCGGTTTTCCGAATTCTGAGGTCGACTAATGATAACTCCAAGGTGTTTGATTTTTGCTTGAGGAAAAGATATTTGAAAGGCCTTCTATACAAGGAGTGTTGCCTGCATTAAGTTATGTTAATAAAAAACAAAACAATAAACGCTTTTGATTATGATCCTTCTATTTTGTGTCCAACATTTAGTTAACAATAAACGTATCACTAAAAAACTCTGTACATTTGCAGAAAATTCAATAAAATATAAAACTCTGTTTCCGCGCTAAACATAAATAATTTGCAATAAACGTTTAAACCATCTGAAGAAACTTTTGATACGAATCTGTACATATGTTGTCCAAATATTGTGATGTTCTGCAATAGCATACGTTTGCAGGAAAACTATAGATAGGTATGTTTGTGGGAACTAATACTTCTGTTTATTTATCGCACTGAAAATTTGAACTTTTGTTAACAATTCAGAAGAACTTTGTTAAAATTTAATTATGTTTCATACAAGTAAGGATCATGTACTTCCTTCCGTCTTGTTTCATATCAACTATGTATATCACAATTTCTGTAAGTTGTTGATTTTCAGTTTTGTAGTATTATGATGAACATTGACATATGCAAAAACACGTCTTTAATACGCATTTTACAACATGTATATTACAATATATATAAACATGTATTACCAATATTTTCAAATTACGTACATAATAATAATTTATATTTTATTTAAATTTATTATCATGGTTTTTTTTTCTGAACATCATTTTTAATCGTCATCTAAAAAAGAAACTCTAACAAACCATCCAAAATTTTCCCTCTAAACACCCTCCTCACCCAAAATTGAATATATATATATAGCCTAAGTGCTCCATCGATGATGCCGTATTTTTTCTCTATACTCTTATATATATTAAAACTGCGGCAACTTTTAGTTACTAATAGCACATAAACAATTTTTAATGGACTTTTCAAGTAATTTCTTTTGGCCATAACATAAAGCTTCCTGTAGAAATTCTTTTTTTTTTCTTGCTGAATGGAAACGGCGGCGGTATATACAAATATATACAATTTTCAAATGGTATCCCTATATATCCTTGTCCAAGAGAAGGGAAAATATAGAACTGAAATATACTAAAGTTAGAGTTCAGCATGAGGGAGACAAAAAGTTATTCTAGCACGTGATCCCGTGTGCAAAATATATATATATATATATATATAAATTTATATACAATCAAATATATTGAAGATTATAGAAGGGGGTGCTATACTATATTCCCGAATATATGAAGAAGAAGAAGAAGAAAAAGAATTTTTCCCGGTTCATCGAGCCAGTGGTTCGTTAACAATAAATATCCATTCTCAATGTTCGTCTTCGTTGGCTCTCTTCATCTTGTCGAATTCTAAGAGGAAATTATGATTATTTGACCCCTTAGTAAAAAGAAAAGAATATGAAAACTTTCGCATAATATATTTTTCATTTCTTTTATATATATAATGGACCAAACGAAGTTTTGGGTTCATATTAGTTGATTTAATGTTTTTGTACATACCAGAAATAAAGAATCTAGAAAATAATAAAAGAATGTGAAAACAAAAGCTATATGTTAACCGTAGTTTTTGGTATAGGAAAAGTAATACTATATAAATTCCATAACATACTATGTTATGTTCGATATTTTCTCATATTTTAATTAGTCTACTTATGTAATATCGAATTCATGATATCATTTTCAATTATACAGTCTGTACGTATATCGATTATATAGATAAGTTAAATTATATTGAAACGTGTTCGAATGCTAATTACAATAATAACATGCTATATTGAATATTGGGAAGCCTTTTTTTTGCACCACATTATAAGATATTTTATTTGTTTTTTTTTTTCTTAATCTTAATTTCTATATGTACACACATATCCTTATTCGATCTTCAAATGTACTCATCTTAAATGTATACCATTTTATGGGTGCTTGAAACAATACTGAATCGATTCCCTTATGTCGCATATGTTTTTCTTACAATACTATAATAAACATTTGCAGATGGTACACGTGCTTTGGAATTTCTAAGTGCTTTTTGCGCTATATTTATGTGTAAAACCCTTTTTTTAAGGACATTTATATATATATTGAGTATATTAGGTGTAGAACATATATTGAACGATACTCAAGGGTATCATAATAACTTTGCCCTGTATTAGAAACTCAATACTAGATATATATATGCATTATGAAGATGGAATTCAAAAGTGCCGATTCTATTCGATGCATGATTCGATTTTGAACATAAACAGCAAACAAACAAAAAACTTGTAAGTGGAAATATATCCAAAAATATATCTTATGGGAATTTATCAATAATGAATTGAATGATGAATAAAAATATGTATCATTTTCTCCTGAGTGTAATATTTGATTTTGTATAAAGAAAGTAACAATAATTTGATTAAGTTAAATTACTTGTAATAAAATGGACTTCAATTATTATCAATAAATTATTAAATCTAGTTTGAATGAAGGAAAAGGCATCTTGTTCTGAAAGGGAATGAAATACACAGCAAAAATCTATAAATTGGGAACTTTTAAAACTATTGGACGGACCCATAGAGTTACATTAACTGGAGATATCATTTCTCTCGTTTTCATACAAAATTATGGAGGAGAAAGGGTCACTATTTTATCTTCTCGCTCGCTTACTCCAAACGATAGAAGCACAAGTTTTCCAAGTTTCGGAGATAACGACTCGCCGCTTAACCAATACGATATAATAATTTAACTTGGTTTCCCCTCAATTAGCATATAAAATTCGCGTTGTTTTTATTTTCCATACAAATAAACCCAAGTTTCATATTCTCCTCTGTCGGCCCACATGAGACAGAAAATTAATATCTCTAGTTAATATAACTCTATGGACGGACGAAAAAGTAGTTGCATTTCTTTTTCTATGTAAATTAAAAGCGAATTCTTTATGGGAGACATTACATTGTCATTTTTGCTATCTTCATGTGGAAGTTTTGAGATTTTGGATTGAAAAGCCTCGAGAAAATTCATTTTCACAAGCTTCTTTTAAATATAAATTTACAATTTGAAGTTCTCCATAGATCAAAATAAATGCTACAAATTCTAGACTATGCGATATATGCATCAAAAGTTTCTTAACTTGGAATTCTATATGCTAAGATCTGAGCAAACTTTTGTGTCGTTAATCGCCGAATGAACTCGATCAATCCCGTTATTTTATAGTCATCGACAACGTAATATCTTAATGACCCATCCAATACACGCAAATATATCATAGACCAGAAGACGTGATCCCAAGTAACATTTTAAGTATGTGCTACATGGCAGAATCGCGGCAGGGACCAAAAATGCTAAATACTAAATACTATGGTTTAATCTGTGTGAATATAAAACCAGCGGAATTTCTTTTAATAAGGATGAAGTATATAATCAAACAGTATACAGTATACACATACAGGTTATTCTAATATATAAATAAAATATTATTCAATAAAAATAATTAAAAATTAATACAAAATTCGCGACTGCACATAATCCCACTCTGAAATAAAAATAATTCCAAAAATATAAAATTTAATTTAAATTAACTTTTCATAGATTTATATTTCTGGCAAACTAATTATTTTATAATTAAGAAACATAAAATCATTATAAATTCATTATATTTGAATTTTAATTAGTAATACATTTCTTACTTCGAAAATAATAGAATACTTAAGCAGAGTACATATTAAATAGAAGAGTTTTTCTATCACATATTTTATATAATTTTTTTATATATTAAAATTTTATAACTTTTGATTATATAATAAATATGTATTGCGTACATAAAAAGGATTTTCTTGTAAAATTTAATTAAAATCTTATATAACAGCCGCATAATAAAATATTGATAATTTCAGGCATATAAATTGGCTTCTTTCGTAAATACACATGGGACGTAAAAATTATTATATTAACATATGAATATTAATCAGAATAAAAAAGGAAATTTAAGGTATATAATACCTACGAAGGGTATATTTCGTTTCATGTCGAAAAGTATTTTACCCCCCCCCCCCCAAAAAAGAAAGATTTTAAACACTAAAATATTAATTATTTCTGGTATTTCTACAGGGATATAGATTTAGCATTGTTTTCTTAAGTGGTTTTTATAATACTTATTATAGAGTATAAATTATAATAATATAAAATCATTAGTTTCCCTTTTCTCACCTTCTTGGTTTTGATACTAAATTATGATGATTATAGAAAGCGTTTTCAATGCTTATTGCTTGATTTAAGGGCACATTCAGAACTCGTCTAGTATTATTTTGAAAAATTGCCATTTAAAGCATTGCTTTAACCAAATCAAAAGTCTTAATAATAAAAGTAAAAAAAAATACCTATATTAGGTAATCTTCAAAAATCAAAAAACAAATATATAGCGACGTACAATCCTATAGCCTATAGCTGACTTTTTGATATTTTATGGTAGAAATTAGACTTGTAGTTAACAAAACTATAGTTCATTGAATTAACTCTGAGAAAGAAACACCAAAACTACTCCATAACTTCGTTTCGTCTTTTTCAAATTCACTCAAATTCACAGGTATGCTAGGGTCTAATAGCATAAATACATTTTGCAAATTTTATTGAAATTGGTATATAGGTTCTTAAAATACTTCAGAAAAACTTTATGAACAGGCTTATTTTCCCCTACTACTATTGAAATTTACCATGCTATCGTCTATTTATGTAGTCAACCTATATAAATAATTTAAACAAAATTGCTCCAAAAATTTTCAAATTAAATCCGAAATACCATAAGCAAAAAAACGACAAAACTTTCTGGTCACTCTGGATTTTGTTTAATGACTTCGCTACCTCTGCTTTGATTTTGCTGAAATACAGTACCGAATACAGTTAGGGAATAACCAACTCACATTCCAAATTTCAACAGAATCGGATAACGCGTTTTTGACTAATCTTGTACACGGATAGACGGACGGACATGCATAAACTAATATAACTTTTCTCTAAACCCTTCCAATTGTAGCATGCATATTTGCTTGTAGTAAATACAAAGAAATTATGACTAATCAGTCAAAGAAATAACTTCAATATCCGATCATGTTTTAAAGAACATAATTTTATGGACATTCTTTCTTATAAGTTTCATCAAATTTTATAACCAAATATACCAATTTTGATGGTATTTTGGCTACTAAATGTCTAGAACTTGTATTTAAATTTTTGTAAGTGTTTCCAATTTCTAAATCTATAAATTTTTGGAACCTATTTTTAGTAACGACATAACCAGCTGACTTTTATTTCAATGTCAGAACTGACCAAAAGCTTTATGATTTTTCTGAGCTTGATTTTTATTATAAAAATGCATTTTTGATGGACAAAAAAATGTCTGCATACCATTTCTAGATAGCACTTTCTTTTTGTATTATATTTCTTCATAGTTTATGAGAAAATTATCTTTAACAAAATTATATGACTTTCCCTTTTCTAGTAATGTTTTTTTTTGTGAAATTTTTTTTCTTTTTCTTGTTGAAGTTGGTTCGATAAAAGAAGAAATTAAACTACCTTCGAAATAAAAATAAAATTTATATCTCAATCACTCCACAGTGAGAGATAAAATAAAGTTTCTGTTGTTGTTGTTATTATTATTTTTTTTTTTTTTGTTTTGTTCTTTTTTAAATCGATCCAAAGTGAGAAAAACCCCAGAAAAGAAGAAAAACCATTAGTCTCTAGTGTTATATTTGTTATACATATTATAATAACATTTTCTTTTTTCTTTTATATATATATATATATATATATATATAGTTTGTTGTTATAATATTTATTTGACTTTTGTGCTTTTTGTTTCAATTTTTATTTTATTTTTATTTTTTTTATATCCCCGTAAACAAAAACACACATCTTCTGGCAGCCACGCCTTTGTGAAAAAGCAAAAAAAAAAAACAAGAAAAAAGAAATTCAGAAAAAAAAGGCCGGACTTTTCGCTCAAAATGGTATTACGAAGCCATTTAAAGTCAAAGAGTACGCGTTCTATACACAAAAGCAAAAAAAATTCATCTCAACAGTTTTCTTTTACCTTAAAATACCTTTTTTTTCATATATCCTCGATACGGGCTTTTGTTAATGTTTTATAGGAAAGAAAAAAAAAAGATTCTGTATTTCAATCAAGATTAAAAAAAAAATGGTATATAACTCAAATTACTATTACTATAATTAACCTTGAACTAAAAGACTCCATTTTTCGGGCTTTTTTTAGTTTCTTAATTTCTAATAAATCATTTTTATCACTTTTTAAGAAAGCAAATTGAAAGAAAGACTCTTTAAGATGGTTTTATATATATATTAGAATTTTATATACTATCTTTTTTTTTGTTGTGAAGCGTTAAACATATGGTCTTCGAAAAAAAGAACTAATATAAAATTTCTTCTTTTCCCCCACGTCTGTTTAGATTACTATATGTGAAGGTATAATAAATTACTTAGTAAGAATAATTTATATATGTAACATATTTCAAAAAAAAGAAGAAAAAACAAACCTAACGAACGATCTGCTTTTACCTTTTTAAGTTGTGTCTTTATAATAATAATAAGAAAAAAAGACTATATAAAACAGATTTTCAATAAATTTGATCCTTTCCAATATCGTAAAGTAATAAATAGTTCGGTTCATTTCTTTCTTGTTCACGTTTTTTTTTCTGCTTTTTTTTGGCAGCTTTGCTAATTTATGAACTACTTACTACTTTTTAAATGGCGTGAACAAGCTAAGTAATAACTTGTGGGAGTTAAATAAGAAAAATATGTTCTTTATTAACTTGTTTTTATATACGTGTTTTACGTTTTAGAAAGGTCTTTTTTTTTGTGCGACGTCTTTATTGAATATTCATTTCCATATTTATACTGAACCATTTTAACATTAAAATGGCTTTTTAAATTAAATTAAAACTTGTAAATAATTGAAATATGTTCATTTAGATTGTATTTATACTATTAGAAACTATTTAATAACGATTTCAATGTAAATGAAAGGCGAATTTTTCGTGGTAAAGAAAAATGTTGTTAAAATAAATATTATACATTTTATGGTCTATAATCTATTGCCAGTTAGTTGGTACTGTAGAAGTTATATTTTTTTTTGTGGTGAAAAACTGAGTAAAAATCATCTTAGAAGACTTATTTTAAACTCAAAATACTATTAAAGAAGTTTTACCACAACTGATGATGATCTGATAGTGTAATGACAAATTTCTAGTTCAAATATTACAAGTTTTAACACCCGAGACAAAACTTGTATCTGCTTTAGCGTATTCATGATGAAACGCAACAGACTTCTGGACACTTCTGTTTGATGGTTTTCAAAGTTCAATTTCGATATGTTAATATTCTGAGCAAAATCTGTAGTGTCTTTAAACGCCAATTGTATTTAATCAATGTCTTTTGTTTTGTCATCATCAACAATGTACTAACTTTTTGGTCCACCAAATAATTTTGATGTCAGAAATCATATGGTATAAACATTTAGAAACAGTCTATGTAATTTGATGAAATTGTTTTCCCAAGTCACATTCTATATAAACAAAAAGACATGATTTTCTATCTGAAAGGCAATTTTATTTGTTTTTCTATATTGAACAACTCACTTGTGCATTTTTATGCCTTATGGTACTACTTAGGTACTACCAGAGGGATTGCTAGCTTTGCCATTAAGTGTCTAGCACATCTAAATAATCATCGTAGGAAGGTTTCAAAGATATGGTTGTGTAAAGCATCCGTCCATTCGTCCGTATGCTGTGTACTATATAACTCAAAAACGCGTTATCCGATTTTGTTGAAATTTTGAATGTGAGTTGTTTATTAACTGGATTTTGTATTACATTTCAGATAAATCGACCGATAAAGAGCGAAGTTATTGAGCAAAAACCAGGGTAACCAGAAAATTTTGTCGTTTTTTTTATGATTTTTTGGATTTAGTTGGAAAATTTATGGAGCAATTATGCTTAAATTATATTGGCTAAACACGTAAATACACAATACCATGTTAAATTTGAGTAAAATCGGTCCAAGGATAGTGGGGAAAGAAATAATCTTAGAAGAAAATAAGCCTGTTCAAAAGGGTTTTTTGATGTACTTTGAAAACTAAAAGACTGATTTGAATAAAATTCGCAGATTAGACTTATGCTATTAGGGTTACCTGCAAATGAGAGGAAATTCTGAAAAGAGGAAACAAAAAAGGACAAGAAACCTTGACATGTTGTTAGTTTTGACAGCTTTTCCTTCCCATTTCTGCTATAGGCCGATTTTCAGTTACTACAATATATGTTTTTCTTGGTTTTATTCCCAACTCGCGCTTTTATAAATTCAGGAGTTGTTCCAACTACTGGTATCATGAGCATCACAAAATTGATGAGATTGCGTAGTGGCTCACCATGCATGATGAATTCTCGAAACCTTGTACAGGGTGATTTTTTAGGTGTTTGGTTTTTAATTTAAAAAAAAAAACACAGAAAAATGTTAAAGGTATATGAAATTTTTATTTAAGTCGATAAATCAATTTTTGCCATTTAGATTATTTCATGTAAATGTTGACCACGACTACGTTTTAAGTGGTCCATTCGAGAAGTCCAATTTTGAAGCAATTTTTCGAGCGTCTCGGCTGGTATTTCGCCAATAACACGAGTAATCTTCTCCAATTGTTGCTGGTTTACCAGCCCAAACCAATGGCTACATAAAAACCCATAGAAAATGTTTGATAGAGTCATATCACACCACCGTGGAGGCCAATTTACAGGGATATTTCTCAAAATTACATTATCGTTAAATTGTGATTTCAATAAATCGATAGTTTCTATCGATGTATGGCACGTAGCACTTTTCTGCTTAAACCACATATCAGCAGGATCAATTTTATCGATATTTTCAAACCAATATTCATTCATCGTTGTCCGGTAACACTCTGATTCACCGTAACAAGAGCTCTCGCCTTCTTTTTAAGGAAATAAGGACCAATGATGGCCCTAGCATATAAATCTCATTTTTTTGGATGTGTTGGGATCTCTAGAATCTCTTTTAGGTTGGTTCTACTCCAGAAGCGACAAGTTTGCTTATTAATAAACCCATTGAGCCAAATATGAGCCTCGACCCTGAACACAATTTTGTGATAAAATAACGGGATCGATTTTCAAAGTAAATTTGGATAAGTCTTGATCGTTCCTCAACCATAAGTTTATTCATAGTGAAATGGCAAACTAAACTGAGCATAAATTATCTATCAGCTGTCAAATTGGATACCGCTGGCAAAAGTCTGGCCAATTCGAAAACAATCCTCTAAAAAAATCACCCTTTATTATCATAAACTGGTTGTAAATATGATTGACCAAAATTAGGAATCCTGGTGTGGACACATACCCATTTTTCTTACAAAATTTATTTTTTTAAAAATTTATATAAAATATAAAATATTAATTATTGGTTAATTGGATTTTATACCTGTGGGTTTAATTTTCCGAATAGGTCTAGAATTTCATTTGTTATTATTAGAAATATTTTCGAACAAGTTCCATTTATAAAAACTTTTGTAAAGCAAAAAAGTTTCTATATCATTTTTTTTTTTGCATATGTGTAAAGTATATATTCTCTGTAGAACATATCCCACGATAAATATACATATACGATAATTATCTAAACATAATAATTTCAGAATACCAACAAAATATCAAACTATTAACAACTATCATAATACAGCGAAACATATTTTGGCCATTAGTTTCAATTATCTTAATGAGAAGGAAAATTGCCAAACATGTTATATATGCACAGTTCATATTTATTTATACATATATATATATAAACACTTTAATTGCATAAACAGTAAATATATCGAGAAATGTAGTGCAAACACAATACAGTCTTTATATATGAAGGTACTGTAGGTATACATCAAAGCCCATAGTGTTTTGTATCAACATATATATGTATATATGCTTTAATCACTAATTTAATTCCCATCGACACGTATATACAAACATAATTAGTATGTGGGTTCAATAATGTTTACATACTCCTTCAAATATTTAATGTTATGCAAAATCATGTTCGCCCATTTACTTGTTGTACGTCAATGAAATATTTTCAAATTTTATTCCGGAATATTTTATTAATCCATAATTATGTATTTTTTATATACATTTATCCGACAATTGAAATGTCCGTCTAATTCATGGCTTCCCAAACAGGGGGCCGCGACCCTAAGTTGGGTCGCCTAGATTTAAAATTGGGTCGCGTAAAATCTGTGAAAGTTTCAAAAACGTGTAGTAATTTTAAAAAGGTTTTTAAACGCAACAATCATAAAATCTGTAATCATGTCGGAAAAATGTTACAACGGCAACCCTGAGCAACACTGTCAAGACTCATTGAAATAATTCTTGACTGGGTAGGAAATAATTTTTCAAGTAACACTTTGCTTACCGGGATTTTCGTAAGACAGACGGCATTTTTTTTTTTTTTGAAAAGGGTCGTGCTGTAAAAAGTCTGGGAAGCCCTGGTCTAATTCAAATCGCTGTCAAATGTAACCGCACATCTTCCAATACTAAAATTTTACATGAATGTTGCTTGACATATTATCTGTCAGTAGTAAAAATTATTTGTTTTGTCAAAAGACGCGTTCTTCTTTTTTGTACAATGGACGTTAAACGAAATTCAATTGTTGCGTTTCATTCGCTTGGTAAGTTAAACATCGAAATGCACTGCGCATTCACCAGATCTGAATCCGTTGAATTATTCTATTTGAGGAATTTTACAAAAAGCGGCTTATAAAAAAACACACAACTTTGGTCCGTTTAGATAAAAATTTGACTCGTTTAAGACAAGACATCGTGCGAGCATCGTGTGCATCGTTTAAAAAGATCTTTAAGGCAAAAGACGGTTACATACCATTCGAATAATTGTAAAATTAACTATGTTTCATAGACTATCATTTCCATAAATTTTAATCAAACTGACCAATAAAGAAAAAAATTATAGCGGTTTTAAATCCGGACACTTCAATTGTCGGACCCGGTATCCTTTTTTTTTATTAAATCGATTTAATATTATTTTAAAAACTTCTATGGAATATCTTAATATATCGGAGAAGGCATTAAATTAGGTTATATATGATGGAACTACAAATCTTGAAATGATATTATATGCGAATGAATAGGTACGGATTTCTACTACATAATGTCAAAAGAATGTTATAGGAAAGATATTTCTCTGTTAATTTTCTATAATAGCAGTTAAGGTTTCATATATATATAAACTCTAAAACGATTACAATCCAATGAGGAAGAGAAAAGCAATTTGCAATAAACTCTAATTCAACATAGGTGTATAAATATTAGTATATATCTAAGTTACGTATATACGCAAGAACAAAATTCCTGCACAATATTCTATCTAAAATGCCTATAAAATCTGATAACGACCAAATAATGTTCAACAAACTGCGAGAGGGCAAACATACGAGTATACATAGGGATATATATATATATACTAAACCTTTAGTTTTCCGTTCAATCGAATTATTTGCTTAAATTTCTGCACATAAACCTGATCTTAAATGGTTTTCATACAGTGTTTTCATACTACTATATGGTATATCTTTTGATTCGATAATATTTTGTGGAAATTGTCCAAAATGCAGTATTTGAATACATTCGAATGCATTATTTCGCCTACCATAATATACTCTATAATGTTGGAAAATGCAAAATATTTTGTGTTCAATTCCTATAATACCCACAACAATTTCGGAACTTTATTGGTTGGACATATTTCGAGTTTAATCTTGTGATAAAATTTTATCATATTTCCAGAGTTCGATTGTCCACAATGAAAAACAAAAACATGACATTGTATATTGTATAATTTATAGCTGCAAGCAAAACAATTTCAAGCCCTTTTTTTGTTATACTCTCACCCATCAAATTTCCTGCAATGTGTCTAGAAAATCAGTCTCAAAGGCATTCATTTTGTATCCTCTCAGCAAGGGTTGTATATTATCACTGCAATAAAATGATATTGCATAACAGAGCTCGGTATGAATTAGTTTTTAAGCCTTTTGTGTCATTTTAGGGTTACACTTTGACAGTTTTTATGATTTATGAGAAGATTTTGTTTATGCGTTTTTAGGAAACTTGTCTTATTTTTGAAAGGAAAAGAATTTCTTTCAATATTATTCGCATGGCTTTTTTTTTGGTATTATGTCAAAAATTTCTTTTAAAGACAATACCTAAACGGTTTTTTAAGGTATTAAGATAAAGTTTCAAAATATGTCGGCAAAGTAATATACATATATTTCACGTTCTAAACATATGTTCATGAATAATATTTTATAAACGAAAATTCCTTAGCTCTCAATAACGAATTCTAATTTGTTTTTCTTTATCATTTTGAGGGAACTTTTATGTAACAACGATGATATTTAATATTGAAAGAAAATTCAAATCTATATCAATTTCTTTTGAAAATATAGAATATAAAATAAGATTAATATGCGACCTGAAAAGCATAATTTAAATAATATATAAAACAAAGTAAAAGACGATATTAAAGATATTGACATATTTATAGGTGATGCCCTTCGTGGAATATTTTAAAGAAAACAGTTCTTATTTTGTTCTTCCTTTTTATATTTAAAGAGGGTGATTCCTAAAACAAATTCGTATAGCACATAAAAAGTATACGAAAACAAAAAAAGAAATTATTTTTATTTTCAGAAAATCAAAACACGTTCATATCTCTATAGGTTTTTTTTTCAGTTAGTTTTCTTATACTGTAGCTATAAAGAAAAAAAAATTTTTTTTCTTCTTTTCTACAAACATATTTATATACCATTATAAAGGTTGTACAAGGGATATATGTTATGTATTTTTTGTATACACATTATAAAGACAACGTGCTTTCAATTGCCCAATAATATTTCTTATACTTCTTTCTAATTTCTTTTACGAAAAGAACATCTTTTCTTTTGCAGAAACATTCTTTCTTAATGGCATCAAACAAGGAAAAAAAATGGAGAGAAAAGAAATAGTCCATGTCGATATCTTTCTCCTCTTCAGCATAATTAGTTCAAAAAAGGGAAAGAAAAAAACTTATCATACGTGCAACAATTTAAAAGTATTTTTAAGATGCTTTTTAAGTCCTTCTGTTTTAATGAAATATATTTCATGAAATTTATCTAAATTTTATATTCGAATTTAAACATTTATTTAGTTTATTAAAAAAAAAAACATTATTACACGAATATTATTCATTTAAATTCCTAGGTGAAGGTCTGACAGTAATACGCAAAATTATATGGCAGGTCATTTTTTACAAGTTTAGTATATGACACTTGTGTCATAAACTGATTATTATAAAAGGAAATCTAAGAACTGGATTTAATGTTTGCCAAAATTCTTCTTATTCTTAAAGAAATAATTTTGTTTTACCTTTTTTTTAAGGTATTATTACCTAAAAAACTGTGTCCTTGGTTGTTTTTTAAAAAATTTAATTCTTTTCCTTTTTTTTTCCTATAAAAAAAATAAAAATAATGAATTATTGAAATTCCGTTGAAGGACTTTGTAGGCACATTAACGTTTAACCGAAAATGGACAAAACACTTGTCATAAAATTATGAAAATTTTATATATTTATTGACCATAAAATTTGGCATTATTTTGCCATATAAGAATTACCCATAAAACAGGTTAAGCTTGTAAAAATCCAATTATGCATAATTTTAGCATTTTAGGTTTTGGGGTTCTTGTAGATTCCTTTTCTGCAAATATAATTTTCATTCCTTTATACAATCACTATTGATAGTCTATATACCGCAGGTACTTCATATGTGGATATATTAAAGAATATAATATATATTTTTAAATAAATCGAGAAAAATAAATATAATTAAGTTGTCATCCTAACATATCAGTAACAAACCAAAATGTAATAACAATAAATATATCGTTGAAAGACCTCACCCTATATCTCGTGTTTTATATGTGAATTGCTTTTTTTTTTTGCTTTTGGAAAAACAAGAACCATTTTAACACCTGAAAATACGATAGCAATTTCCTGAAAAAGAAGACTTAGTTATATAAATGTACAAACGTCCGTACCCAACGTAATTCCGTTGAGAATTCTGTGAAACAAGAGAAGTATAAATATATATGTTTTCCATATAAAAGGGAGAAATCTGTATCTTATATATATCTATATGTATATAAATCGAATTAAAATTCGTATAGATATATAAACTCTTAAGATATATTTGATGCTTTTAACCCTTTCCTTGGATTTGTCTTTCAGATATTTACATATATATATATTTATTTTTGTATTCTGGAGGATATATAGAGGACGTGAAAACATATAGGGTAACAACAAATTAAGTAAGAAGAAGAAAATTTCCATTTTAAAACGCACATAGTACAATATTTTCATATATTTTTCCTATTTTCAGTTGATAAAATTGTTTGTTTCAACAAAACCATAAAATATCTATATCTACACTTTCGAACAATGTATACCACCTATCCTACCCTATATGAGAACAAAACTATATATATACATATATATATACGCACATTCATATCAAATTATTATCCTTTTATACCCGAATCCATTGTTGTTCGGAACATTATTCCCGCTTACAATTTTTGCGGAGAACCAACAAAAAAAAAAAAATCAAGAGTTGTGTATATAGAGATGGAATTCATGTTCGTGAAAATTAATGGCTGATTGGAAAACATGGAAAGTTTCTGACACAAAAAAAAAAAGAAAGGAAAAAACCAACAGAAGAGAAGGAGTATATTTATGAGCAATTAAAAAGATTTTGTTGTCCTCGGCTTAATCAGGAATTAGATTGTAATAAACGTCAAGTCATTATAGAAATATATGGAATGCAAAGGGTAAAAGTTAAACTGAAACAATTGCAATCATAAATAATTCAGTTTGGTCAATTACAAAATATTAATGTTAACATATATCTATATCTAGGTATAAAGGTGTATGTATCCACTAAACGCGCAAAATGTTTTCTGCACGCGTAGGATGAAAGAGAACTAGTCATTAAATCGGAGTATTCAAATGAGAGAAATATTTATTTCATGCAAATTAGATGATTTCTCTCTTTTTATTATTCGTGTTCAATGTTTCTTTCTCTTTTATTCATGCGAGCAAAAACATTTTGCGCGTTTGATGAGTTCCTATACCTACCGTGCCGATATTTTTGCCGGTTTCGACGGGAAATGTACTAGAGTCAGGGATCAAAATTTTTCCAGCAATTTTCTGTGCACTGCTGACATAGATAAGCCACATATTGTACGTATGGGTGACAGAGAAATATGACTTTATTTTACAATTACTAATTGTAAACAAAAAAACACATGCACAAATGCTAGAAAATGTAAGAGATTTAAAAGTTTGTGACTTCATACCATGTGCTCAACGGGAAGTTTTTAAAAAAAATTCATTCTCTCTCTTCCTGATACATTTTTCTTTTGAAAACTGCTCGCGCACGTGAATTTTATTTTTTTTCCACTTTGTTTTGGTGTAATTGTTTATTGGATAGCTTTGGGTACTTTATAATTAAGTATACTTTGGTGAACACGCCGCTTAAGAAATCATTTGTAAGGTTGTATATTCCAATTAAAAGAATAAAAATGAAGAAAATTCTGTAATTAACTTGATATATATATGTATACAATTTTATATACGTATTGCTTTGACTTTAATATGCCTTAAAAGAATACTTATAGACTTTTAAAAATAACATAAATTTCAATTCTACACAATCTCTTATTTATTGATAATATAAAAGAACTAAAGCTGTAACATATTCCATTACAATAATGAGGAAAAGAAAATCACATTAGCAATTGAAGAGATCAAATCATATTATATATATCCACTTTTTGTAATTGGGTTAATATTCTCGGCTATTATACGAAATATAACAGTTTCAATTGTAAATGTTTTCCCGTCCAATTTCTTATTCAATACAATTTTTCCCCAAAAAAAAAAAACGAAAAGAAAATGTTTTCCTTTGACCTTTTATAGAAATAATTTCGGTTAATCTTACTTAGTTTAAGATAAACGCAGGTGCTCCATTGAATAAAATTTCTATTCGAAGACCATTTTTATTTATCCATTTTTTTTTTGTTGCTAGATTTCAATTATTTGGACGATTAACTTATATCGAAACTAGTAAAATACGTTTTCGTTTCCATAAAGGGAGGCTTATAAAATGACATTTATAGCTAAATATAGATTCAAATATATATCTATATAGAATTTGAAATTATACAACAAGAGAACAAGTTTAAATTTCCTAAAATCAGCAACAAATTGCCAAAGAACATGCGGCTAAAATGAACTTTGAAATTCATAAGTGGCACATCTTCTTACCCTAAGAATATGTATATATGCTCTTCATATAACACCTTTCCAATTTTGAAATTTTATAACTACGCCTAACCAAACAATTTGTATAAAAAGGAAATACTGTATATATATGTATATCCGAAGGAATAAGCGGTATTTGAGAGGATTGGGGCGAAAAAAAAAAAAAATTGTTCCAACATACCACCAAAATTGCTAAAGCTATCAAATTGAAGTTGAAAGCGAAGAAATAAAACCACATTTAAGACGTCCAATAAATAGCATAAAAAAAAACATAATAATATTGTATAACAACAAATATAGCGCATGAGCATCAGAGATTGCTCTTTATTGATTTCAGTGGCACTTTATGTGCTATTAAAATAAGACTGTGACTATATAGAATTGAAAAGAGTATAGAGATAGAGTCATCGTCTGAGCAAGATTCTTATCATGATGTACCATTTTCATGAGTCCAAAAGAAGTTTTAGAATAGTCCAAATTCAATGTTCTTTAAGATAAAGGAGAAGAAACCATTCTAAACGTGATTTTCATGAAACGACTTCTTATTGGCCGTAGTCATTTCAAGGAACATATAAGATCGTTTTGACTGGATTTTTCAACATTTATTCTTCTTCGCATACATATACCTACTAAAAAAAAAAACTTTATATAGTCTTTTTTCCGATATACGCAAGCTATATGGTTTATACAAATAGGGACGAAAGAGAAAAATTTTTGTGTACATATCAAGTCTGATATTATATGTTATATGTTTCTTTTTCTTTTCTTGAAGCTCCGCTATATTCTCAAAATGCGCGAAACGTTTCTCAACTGAAATGTTTTATATATCATTTGGAATTCCCTTCTTATATTAGGTGGCAACGTTACAAACACGTTTGAGAAACATTTATATAAAATAATATCACGTCCTACCCCCAAAAGAGTTTCTGTTTTTTTTTTTTTTTTTTTGTGCTTATTTCTTATATTTCCTTTACCCAATATGCGGAGCAAGAGGATTTTGAAAGTTATATAAAGAAAAAAAAAGGACGATTCAAAAGACGAAATTTTCGGAATAGAATGGGTATATGAAGAGTATCCTTGAATATATATATATACATATATATGGATCCAAGAGGAAAGCATTTTAAAAGGGCAAAAAACAAATATCTATATATTTTCGTACTTTGCGGGTATATTCCAGGGAGGAATTGAGCCCACGAATCGCGTCTCTACAATAAATCTTTTTTACGATGGGGAAACAAAAAAAAAATACAAGAAGAAAAATAACTGAAATTCCGTAGAAACGAAAACAAATTTAGAGAATAAACTACAATAAAGGGTGGCCAAGTTAAATGGTGTGGGAAGGTTTATATATGTGCGTCAAAAAAAAAACAAATTTACTTTAAGAGACTATATATACGTACGAAGAATGTCGAAAAACGTAAGAAGGCACAAAAAAACGAGAAATTTATATGAAACGATAATACATATACAAAAAGCCTTATAGAAAAACCTTTCTGCATAGGTATGATGAACAAGGTTTCGAAATTCTTTCCAAGGATAAAAAATATTATTTATTTTACTATTTGGTTAATATAGATTGAACGATTCGCTTTATGAACTTCTGTATGTGAGTATTATAATAACGCATCACAGTAAGACCCTTTTTTTGCTAGATCGTCTATGTTCTTCTCCAGAGTAGAGTATGTGATAAATGAAATGGCCAGGAATAGGTTTTAATTACAAATACTTGCTTATTTAAAAAGATATTCACACTTTAACTGTAGCTAATTTTTGTAGGTGATAATAACTATATCACTTATTATACTACCCTTTCCGCTATTATAAATAATTTAGAAGCAAAACTCACTCTTTATGTCATAAATAGAAACACAAATTTGGAAGAAATCTTACAGCAGCTTGTAAGTGCAGGAAATTTTATTCTGTTCCAGAACAAGATGTAAATAAAACGCGCTTAAGAACCAATTAAATATGTACAATAAGTGAATGGGAAATACAACCAGAACTAAAGGCAGGCCAGAGATCTCCTCGGGGAATACAATTCCAAGAGAGTCAAATCTTTTATCAGCACTAACAAGAAAAATATGAGAGTACTGACAGGAATTCTAACGAAACACTGCAGACTCAAAGCACACCTTAAAAACTAGAAGTCGAACTAGATGGTACCTGCACATTCTGCGAGAGGAACGAAGAGACCCAATGCATATTTTCTCCGGTTGCGAAGCACTACTCCGCAGGAGAAGGAAACATCTGGGAGCATACTGCTTCTCCCGAAGTGAGATGCAATTTTCTAGCCGACTCCGGATACTAAAATTCCTAAGAGAAATAGGCCTGTAGACGGTGCTTAAGAATGGGGTGCTAGCTACTAGCTACTGCACTGAAGAAGACCCCTTTTCTTCAGTGCAGTAGCTAGCAATAAATAGCTTCGAAAGGTCGCGGTACAAGAATACCCTAAAACTTAATCTTAATCTTACGATATGTGTAATTTATTTTCCTTCTAAAATTTAAAATATTTAGTGAAATTTTAAAAACAATTCATTAACGTTTTGTTTTCTGGCCTTAATGTACTATGAACATAATGAAAATTCAGGTACTAGGATAGACTAATATACCAAGATGTCCAAACCATATGGCCGGGGTGATATTCACTGTTGTTAGTGTACGTAAAATTGAGGAAGAATACATGAAAAGAGTTTTAATGTGTGAGGAAGAGAAATATTTATAATGTGTAGGGATATTATTACACAACGAGAATCAGTTAAATGGCACAATCGTTCCAAATCATTATTTGTTACTCAATTGCCTAGATTTTGCGTGAAAATAACTTACTTCATACTATTTAAATTCAATTACAAAGATTTGTTCAATTTTCTTTGATTAAATGACCTCTAAATTTCTAAAAATAAAAGAAATTTATTAGTTATTGATTTAAATATATAAATTGGTCCCAACCAAATAAACAATTCATTGTCGTAGATCAAGAATTTTAAGAAATCATAAAATGATATCATCAATCAAAATAGATGTTGATTAAAATTCATTTTCAAAAAAAAAAAAATTTACCCCTCAATCAACCTACTACAGCATCTAAGAGCTAGAATATCATCGAATATTAAGATATATATTTCTATAGTCGTATACCATTTTATTATTATGAGAGTATCATAGTACTTTAACAAAACATTCTATGCAATCATCTCCTCACTTTATTTTATGTAACCATCATCATACATATTGTATGTTATTTTATATTGAAGAAGATTTTTGAGGATCTTCTGCTGCTGCAAAAAAACCAACAGAAAAACCAAAAGTTTACGTCCATTTAATGGAAAAGTCTCGACAATTCTGTTTATGGTAGAACGTAAACGATTTGGAAGTCGTTACTAAATTTATGAGCATTAAACAGAGTACTTCAAAAGAGTAATATAATATCGTTATATATATGTGGTATACTCGTATGTAGGAATTTATGAAAACATATCGCCATGGTTATAAACGTTTTCCTTTTGTCATTTTATTGAGGACAATACAAATCGGTGTCGGGACGTGATAAGACAAAAAAGGGGACAATAAAAGATCAAAACAAGTTAATTATTTGACAATAAAAATTTAAGGATTCCAAAATGATGCGAATAGCGTTGATTTAAAGAAAATTTTTAGTTCAAAATATATTTTTATTATTTTAATCATTTAATTTATTATAATTTAATTCAATTAATAAACAATTTTGAATTTTGTTTATAGTCGGATTTCTTATGTTTTTCAAAATAAAAAAAAAAAAATGTTATTATTAATATTTCTTTAATGTTATTTAGTATGTCGAGCCCATTATTATTATTCATATTTTATACAAAATATTCAAAATATTTTGCCTTAGAATACAATTAAAAAACGATTTTCTTCATAAGAAAGAATTTAATATATATCCATTATAAACAGTAAAACTAATCTATTTTTTTTTTTTGGTTTATAAATTGTAAATTCGGGTAATTTTATTTAAGAGTATAATTTTAAATGGTTATGTTTTCTAAAATGTCTTTCAATTTAATTAAACAATCTTTATAATTAAATCGCTTTTTAAGATATTTTCAGCAATTAACTTTATACTTACAAACAAGCACATACATATATGTACAATATTTATTATGTATTTTAAATTGCTTAAGAAAATATCTGAATTTTAAGTTTTTTTTATATACAATAAAAAAACAATCAAAATCATTCGGATATGCTATGTGAGCTTTTTTTTCTTTTTTTTTTAGATAGAACTATATAGATATAGGAATATGAGATATCCTGTTGATTTCGCCCGGAATGAAATTTGCCCAAAAGCCCATTTCGAATTCATGAATAACATTATGGTTGCGACAAACTGCCATTACAAGCCACAAAAAAAATATACGAATAATTTCGTTTTCTTTTTCCATTGTCGCATTATAACAAAGGACTTTTTGCCTCCACATATATATATATATATACGATTATACAGCACAATTCGTGGGTGGTCCTCTCAATAAAAAAAAAAATTCTTATATTGTATGAACTTTTGAATAATATTCCGCCAAAAAAAAAACCAACACGAATAATAAAAGCTTTTGGTACAACTGAGAAATGTATAGCGAAAAAAGCAAAACGAATAAGATTTTGGATCTTGCAGTTAGTTAGACGAAAAATTTTATTTTTCAAAATACTACAATATAATGGTTGAATAGGGTGGTATCGGGTTTTTGAATTTCTATAAAAGATACATACAATGGAAATTCATCCATGCCTTTAGGGAAATTCGTTGGCGTTTTTTCTTCTGTTTTCGATTGTATGCTTTTTATTTTTGAAGAAAAACTTTTTATTTCTTGAAAATATTGCACATATTATAACAGTCTTTGCCAAAAAAAAAACGGAAACAAGAAAATACCATTTTCTTATGTATCTATTTTGGTAGAATATTCTCGAAAAACTTTACTCTGGCTTGTAGTACTATACTGTACTACACTATGCAATACTGTATATACGTATTTATTGTTTAAAGAAAAATTTAACGTAAAAAAAAGAAGAAAAATGGAAAAGTTTTTCGTTAGAAACAGTTAACATTTATGATCTCATTAAAAATAACAAGAGAAAAGTTTCTTCTTTTCTTCTATATACGATTTTAATCCATAACGAGAACTTTAATTTAATCCTTTATCGTATTTGGAAAATGTAGTATTATATTAGTTATAGTAACATTTAAAAAAAAGGATTTTCACAAAATTATGATAATAACTAATAAGAAAAGGCAACACCATACTTTCAAGAGTAATTTTCAATCACAAACATGTAATATTTTTACTTTCTTATACGTTAATAAAGTGTAAATGAGATATGTAATAACCAAGAGAAATAAATGTGATATACTTCACTAAAGAGTCCTTAACCAACGCAACCAATAAACTCTGTATTTTCTTCTGTTCATTTTAATAATTTAATATTAGGTTTATTTTCTATTCAACTTTCTTGATCCATGTACTTATATTTGCTGGCACACGCAGCCAACTTCTATTATCTCTATGAGTGTTTAAAAAATTTAAAATTTCTTTTTTTTAGGCAAATAGTGAAACTAAAACAAATAATGTGGGAGACAGCCATTTGAGGTACTGATTTAACCAAGTAAAGCTAAAATTGAAAACAAAAAGTACGAAAAGTGCTGAAATTCAAAATTCAAACAAATTTAATTTCAAATCCTCCAATACAAAAAAAAGGTTAAATTTATGCCATCTATATTTTCGATATAGTACTAAATAACTGTTTTAACATTAGGGAGCGATTAATAACATTGCTTGAATAAGCGAGTATAAAATGAACGATAACCCTTACATTTCCGAAAAAAACACATCCAATATCTCTTAATAGTATTCAAATATGCTGATTATTTACGTACGCCTAAACCTAAACCTAAGCGTCTATTAAAGGTTGTCCCAAATTCACGCAAGATTTGAATTTTGCGCCATTTGTGCGTTAAAGTGTTGCCAAGGCAAAAAAAAGATAACGTGGCAGCTGACAATTCAGGGTTGTTGAAAATGAAACGCTACACGAAAGAATAACGCGTTTTCATTGTTAAGAAATATTTATAATATTTTTTTGAAGTCTAAGATTCATACTAACAAGCTCACGACCACCCACGCTGTGAAATAGGAAATTGAGCGCTGTATCAACGAAATTTAGCCACATTTATGTAGTTATGCAAAACGGTCGTGGCAAATTTCAACAGCGAAGCCGTGGAGGCTATTTGACAGATATGCTATTCCATACATAACCCTATAAGCTGCATACCTTATGAATCAATAAAAAGTTTACAATTTTTAATTATAAACTTGTGTTTTCTATCAAACTTCTTTCTCGCCTAAATTTTGGGACATCCTTTTTTAATGGCTGTCTGTATATGGTATCAAATAACTTTCTTATAATTTGTTCTCCATATGTGAATATATTTTTTTTCACAGAACACAAAAAATTTTTCTCAATATATCAAAATGATTAAAATGTATTTTATATTTTTAAATGAATATAAAAAAAAATCCGAATACCTCAATAGTATACACCTTGTACAACCTTTTTATTCAAGTCATCTTAAAATACCGAAATTGATCATCCACTATAAATTAAACCGTGTATATATTAAATATCTCTATACCCATGCCTAAAACTCATTCCATCTTTTACCATGAATCTCCTGCTGAAAAAAGAAAACATTTCCCTGATATATTAAACATTAAATTGATATGTTACTATTTTAAATTACCTAAAGTATGTTGTTTATAATGACATTTTAATCTGTTATATAGAAAACGGACCTATATCCTTGATCCAACATTCAAACAAACAAAAAAAAAAATACCGCGTTCTTTATATATACATTTTATATAAGACATGCATCTTTTTGGTGTTGTTTTTTCTTTGGTATCCGAACTCACCGGGTAACAATATAACTACCTCATAATTTAAAAAAAACTGAACTAACGAATAGAAGTGAATATATTCGTTTTCTTTCTTTCATAATCTTATATAGTAGAATATTGTAGTTCAGTAAAGTGATTATGTATAGTTATATACGTATACATACGTGCGTATATCCATTAAAAGTATAATTATATTATTTAAATTTATTACTGTAGGCGGTCGATAAGGCTCTCCTATATACGTTCACTTATAATATGATGAAGAGTTCTCTTGAAACCTTGTCCATATTTAAAATTTACTTATTTATTAGTCGCGTAACCACTTTTTCTTTATGCCTATAAGATCGGAATTCTTGCTGTGTGAATAATTAAAACATAAATATAAAGGAATTGTACTTCTTAGTGAATACCATATATGTATATATCTTGGAATTATTATCATTTATTTAAAAACAGATAAATAAGTAGGTGGAATAGAAAAATTGTATTTGATTTGCTTTTCTGATTTTTCATATGATATTGTATTATAGAAAATCTCGAACACCCTTCTATAGTATTTATATTTGAAAACGAATATATTTGATATCGTAATAGAACTTTATTTCATTCGCAATAGTATAATATATAACTTTTTTCCATTTCGTATACGCGTTATTTGAATGACTCACAAAATGAATTTATTTCAAGATTATGTAAATTGATGAGTTTTTATCCAAAATATCCAATATCTAGTTTCTCTAAGGGTGAATTCTATTTCATGTTTTGTATAAAAAAAGAAAAATTTTCATATGACTTGAATTTCCTCGAAAACTAGTATGGTTTAATCACTATATTTATGAAGTTATGTTATTCAAATTGACAGGGTAGTATGATCCGATAGCGTTTTTTATGGTGTTATATAGATAGAGGAGGTCTCAAATCATTCTCACTTTCCTTTTCTTTATATTGAGTCATTTGAAAGAATAATTTTCTCATTTTCATTATTAGAGATAATAGTTACATGGCTATAAGTAGCATAATTTTAGTGTAAACATCAAGGACTTGGATGTTTAATAAGAAATCTTTGAAGTATATAAGGTATTGTTTTTAAAGATTAGTTAAAACCTGTTTTCTCTCACATCTCTCTGTCTTTATTGTTACACTAAACATTATTTTACTTTGAAAAACTTTTAAAAAAATTAGTGAAAATCTCGTCACTGGGATTTGAACTCCAGCACACTCGATGCTGAGACTGTAAACATTAATCTTTTCAAATCCAAATATTATCTGACATCAAGCAATTTTTTTAGAAAAGAAATACCTTTCTTTTTACATAATTAACAAACTCCGCGATGGCTATGTACTTTGTATTACTGCAAAATGAACATTGTGGTATTCCTTAAAAGAGCCATTGAGTTTCTTGCAGTATGTGCTATGGCTACATCTTGTTGGAACCAAAGAGTTGGTTGGTGTTACATGTCTGGCTGGTTTAAAAAATTATCAAACATCGTTCGATATTGATCACTATTGATGGAAACTTCAACACTATCTTCATTTTCGAATAAATATTGGCCAATGATCACACCAAAGAGTACACTTAAGTGGGTGTACTTGTCGTTATAGTATGTATATTCCCACCAGTAGGAGATACGTGGCTGATGCAACCTATAATACTAGTTTTGTTAGGTCAATTTTAGTTGGTTTATTTTATAATTATATGTACTAAATATTTATGCCGCGGGAAGTGAATTGTAGTTGAATAACCTTTTAGTTTTATTATTTTTTTTTTTTAAATGCCTTAAAATCATTTCTTATCGAAAATATTTAAATGTATAAAATATTATTTTCCGCCCGGTAGATTACGCATATAAAACCGTGAGATGAAATCCTCAGAATTTTTCGTTTTCATCAAAGAGGCCTTGTATTCATATAATATGGCGAAATTTATTTATGATAATTGCATGAATTTCACAAGAAAACAAAAATGCAACACCAATATTTTAATTAATTAAAATACTGTTTTTTTCTTCTTGTCATTATTGTTGGATATGTGTTTTTGTTGTTTTTTAAATGCATTAGCATTAATTAAATACGACTTCTAAAATGTACATATATATGAGAAAATGTTGTAAATTCATTCAAATGGAAAAGATATAACAGATAAAAATGGGGCGCATATATTTTTGAAACCACAAAAAAAAATGTTCGTCCTATAGATATCCAAAAAAAAAAAACTGCACTTATTTAAAAGATTCTTTAATAATATAATAATTAAAAGAAATTTGTACATTCAGTCAAATTAGTACCAGGAATTGTTAAATAAAATACTGGTTTAAACGTTCGAATTAATATTGTGTCACTTTCAAATTAGGCCCCATTTGAAACGATACATATATGCCAACGATTAATCCAGTCGTCGAAATACTTCTCATAGGCATTTTCCGGTACAGCCTTCAGCACCTTCTGCGAATTTTCTTTTATGACTTCAATTGACTGAAGACGTGTAATTTCACCCGAAGGAACAGAAAAAAATGACACGAAAGTATATCTAGAGAATACGGTGCTTGGTCGATAACATTTGTTGAGATATACATATCGTGGTTCAAAATCCCAGAATTGTCCTTTGACAAATCTCGAATTTTCCGGTGAACATTATCTCTGAAACGATTCATAATGTCTAGATATAATTGTTTGTTGACTGTTTACCACTTCTGGAGTAATTTGGTGCGGATAACACCGCAATAGTCAAAGAAAATGGTCAACAAACTATGATTTTCGAGTGACTTTGACGTGATTTCCTCGGGCTTCTTTGAATGCTTTGTATGCCACATATATGCTTGTCTTCTCGATATGCTTCTGACTCACAGTAGGCCTTTTCCAACATTTTCAATGATACATAAGGTCCGTTTTATTTGCCATACCCTACACCGGAGCAGGGTAAGTGGCAAATAAAACGAGCAGGAGTAGGCGCAAGTTTTAATTCAAATGTTAATAGTTACACCTGCTCTGAAAGTAGTGTAGGATTTGCTCTTTTATTGTTTCTGTTTTCAATGGAAAAATTTGCTCTACCCCAGAGCAAGTGGCAAATAAAACATACCTATATACAATAATATATACTTTTTACAGGGATTTTTTAAATAAACAATTCCCGGTACTTATTAGACAGAATATATATTCCGTCTTAATCGAAATTCATTAAAACCATTAATACAAATTCTCGAGATGCAATTGAAAATCCGCGAATATGTCATTTCATAATGGTTTTATCTTGCAGCTGTGCTATACCAAAAAAAAAAAAATACCAAAGTTATGAATCAAAATGCATTTATTTAACCTTATTTGTTTGGAATGATGAATATTTTTTTATTTTTATATAAATTTGCTTCAATCCCAAGCTATTCCGAATAATAATAATAATTAATAAAATATGAATATGCCGCCGACATTTCTTCGTTTTTTTCCTATTGGTTGGATCATATATCTTCATTTATATACACAAGACTAATTTACATTCATTCAACTTAATAAAAACCAATTAAAACCGTTGATAGGCCATTAAGATGAACTTCAGAAAAAGAAAAAAAAAATACATATGGAAAAAACTGGTCCCGCTTCGCCATATTAAACAAAAATAATATAATATATATATATATATTATATACAATTCTCGGAGTTGTTGCCTCTCTGAAGATCTGCGGTTGTCCTTCTAAGCGAGTTTAAGACTTTTTTTGTTTATATGGAAAAATTTTAAATTACATTTTTATGGCATAAAATATTGACCATCTTTATTAGTATGATGACTAAAAGGTACTTTTAATGAGGTGGTTATAGTATGTTAAGAAAAAAAAACAAAACAAATACAAAATGTAATTATTAACGTTTATTATATGGATATGACTTCTTTTGTTTAAGTAAATTTTGGCGCCCTCAGAATAAAATTTAATGTTCCGGTGAAGAATATAATAATTGTTGTCTATTCAAACGTGTAATAAATCATGTTATATTAACTTTTCTTTATGTATCTATTATTTATTATATTTAATATATTGTTTTTGATAGATTTTGTATTAATTAAAGCCATGTAGACATAAAAACATATATCTATATGATGTTTTTGTGTCTACAAAATATATCAAAAGATATTTTGTTTTCAAAAATAGAAATATGTCTGATTTGTTTTCAAAATATTAATATTATAAAAATATTATTTATATCATGCTTTACTAATAAAAAATATATTAGAGATCCGGTGAATTTTTGTATATTACAAAAATTGATATTGTTCAGTCCCATAGTCCTTGTATATCGCCTCCCCGCTTCCCTCTCGAATAAAGTATCATTTATTGTGACGTTTTTCATATTTTATAAGCCTTACAAGCGGATTCGATTCCCTCAAATATTCTCTAATAGTTAATCTATCGGAATATGGAACCACAATTTTTGCCTCCCAATAGGAGCAACGGATTTAATTCGTCTAAATTGAGGTATGCATATATCTCGGGTATTTTGCGTTCTATAGATATGACATAACCCCTCATTCAACTGGGATTTTAATTTCGAAATAAATAAGAAGCCACGCAAATGGAAAAAAATTGTGAAGTCGGTCCACGCCTAATCCCAGAAATTTAAAGATAAGAAGAAACGGCAGATATAACCAAGTTCTGGGAACAACAACCAAACCAAAGGCAGGCCATGGACCTCTTCGGAGAATACAACTTGAAAATATTTAAAGGCTCCATTAACACAACCAAAACAAATATGAGAGCACTGACAGGAATACTAACAGGACACTGCAAACTCCAAGTACAGTTTAAAAAACTAGGACTTGCACTAAATAACAGATGCAGTCTCTGCGGAGATACGTAGAGACCTCAATGCACATTCTTTCCGACTGTGAAGCATTACTCCGTCTGCATACTGCTTCTCTCCAATTGAAATAAAATCTCTTGACCCATTTCGGTAGTAGGTAGTAGTCAGGAATATTGAGGAGGTGCTCTAGAATGGGAATTTCTCCAAACTACTCCACTACTCTAATAGGGGTACAATCGATCTCAGAGGTCGCAGTACAAGAATTAATCTAATCTAATATAATCTAAATGTGTTGATATATTATGTTTCTAAATGAAAATCTAATAAAACTACGTTTCTTTTGTTTTTTGTTGTAAATGTTAATAATTGGGTGATGTCGCCATAGCAAAAAAAAATCCCATGAGAACCATTTTTGTTAAAAATCTTATTAAATTTATTATTAAAGAAAACTTTACCGCGTTTTAAATATTTTTCCCAACGGAGTTTTTCTTCAGTATTGTTTAGATTTTTATTATATACAATAATTTGATTTTTTTTTTATATAAAAAATTAGAAAACAGGGAATTTCCTGATTTAAATACCAAATTAGTTATAATAGAAACTAACGATAATAATGAACTTGTTTTCAATACAAAGAATACGCGAAAAAAAATCCAAGAATACGCGAAAAAAATACATAAATTTGAATTTTTTTGCGCCAAATAATATTATATTTATTATATCAAATGTTTATTCATTGATTCATTTCAATATTACATAAATAAATGACTCCATTTTCATGGTGATTATTTTAATTATATGAATTCATTAAGTTGTTATGTTTAGGTTAGATATATATATATTTTAATACCAGATAAATATTTATATTCATTATAGAGGCGGTATTTTAGATTTTTGCACAAGAAAAAGTTTCACAATCCATTTTTTTATGATAGCGATGAATTCGAATTTATATAAACGCGCTTGATTAATCAGTAGAAGTTCACATAAAAAAAATTGTGGGTTCTTTAAACTACCTTATTTAAAAATTTTCAATATTTGAAGACATAAAGTTTAAAACCTTTAGCAACTGAAAATTGGCCTATTGCCGATATTTTGATGCCTTATAGCAGAAATGGGGCAGAAAAACTGTCAAAACTCAATATTTTAAGGTTTTTTGTTAATAATTTTTTTTTTCTTTCCAAAATTTCCTCTAATTTACATATAACCTAACACCCTAATAGCATAAATCTAATCTGCAAATTGCGCTGAAATCAGTGAACTGGTTTTTAAAGTACATCCAAAAAACTTTATGAACAGACTTATTTTCTCCTAGGATTATTTCTTTCTCCACTATCCTTGGACCGATTTTACCGACATTTAACATGATATCGTTTATTTATGTAGTTAACCAAAGTAATTAATTTAAATAAAGTTGGTTCCCAAATTCTTCAATGAAACCCGAAAAACCACATAAAAAAATGACAAAACTTTTAGGTCACCCTGGTTTTAGCTTAATAACTTCGCTCCCCTTGGTCGATTTCGATCAAATTCAACACCAAATCCAGTTTAGCAATAACCAACTCACATTTTAATACATTTCAACCAAGTCGAACGACGGATTTTTGAGTTATCTTATGCAAGGACGGGCGGACATGCATAAATCGATATAACTTTCGATTCCATACACAAACATACTCTTCAAACCTTTCTACAATGATTATTTCTATGCGTTACACACTTGGTGATAAGACTAATATAAAAAAGGTTCCTTCCTCACCTAAATACTGAATTATTTTACTGTTTGTGTTTTGCTCCCAAAAATGTTTATTACCAGAATTAATAAACTTGTTCATTCCTTCAGTTAATTTCTGCAATTTTAAATAGCAAATGTCAAATTTATTACATTAATTATTGCAAAAAAAGATAGCCTATATGCTGTCTCTGTAACAATATTTCTCGGGATCAAAAATCGCAGAAATTTGGTAGTCTGCAGTAGCAATTTCGATGCATGAAAAAATTATTAATGGAGACCATAGGTTAAGAAAAGTGCCACTGGAAGTTATTGTTTACTTGTTTAAGTTGAAAGAAAAAACGTTCAAAATATTCAAAAAGACACGATAAAGTGGTTTTGTAAAGTGTTTTGTCATGTGAAGGAAATATAAAATGAAATATAGTGAAAAAAAGCATGTTTTTCCACAAAGAAAACTATAATTTCCATACCCAATAAATAGGAAATGTTAAGAATTAAATCCACGCTAATCTATAACTCAACTGTAGACAACTGAAATACAGTAAAAAGCGTTCAATCGCTGAAGTTGGGATTAGAATTCCAAACCACTGAATACTGGTATCAGGCTTTACCGAATAAGCCAACGAAATCATTTATCTTTTCTACTATTATGGTCCTTAAGGAAACAATACAATATCTATTTGTCTATTCTAAAACTATCTAAAGCTAATGTTTTATGTTCCAACACACTACAACGCCTACAAAATAATTAGATTGAAATATTATTCAAAATATTAATTGGTGTAAGGAGTAAAATTCAAATTCATTGTACTCCCTTTTCAACTTCCTTCTTGAACACGCTTCATCCATATAGCTATAAGAAATTGATTTTTATAAACATTATTATTGTTTTCATAATCAAAAATAATGTCTTTTAAACCGCATTTGAAAAAACGAAAAATCGCTAAAATAATTATTTCGGTTAGAGATTTAAAAACATATCCGGAAAATTGTGCATAGAAGAAAATTTCCCGGCACGTTTTTTTTTCCATCTTCTTATTCTCGCTTAATAACAATCTTAAATTTAAATTAAATAAAAATAATTTTGATAGTCGATTCTTTCATAAAAAAAAAAGTAAACCAAAAAAAAAAGGACCATTTCCTATAACTTTTATGTCTTAGAAGAGGGTGCAAAAAAAAGGATACCCTAGCAGAACGCAAATTCAAATTCATTTTTTTTTTTTTTGTTGCCTTAACTTTGCCTTTTCTCATACTCAAATGGATGTCGTTTCCTTAGGGAACCTTCTCTGCCATTTTAAGTTTCCGAACTAGATTTTTCTTTCCATGTTTTTGTTTGAATTTCCTTTTGTTATTCTCTTCAAATTTTTTTTTTCTTCTTCTTCTGGTAAGAAAATGTAAAAGTATTTGTTCCTTTTTATTTCTGGATGATACACACATACATATATATAAGATGTTCCCTTTTTCTTTTTTTATATAACATCTTTCAATTCTTCAAAAGATATCAGTTAGTTCCACCCTCTGGTGTTCTTTCTTTCTTGTACAGCTTGTATACCATTTTATATATATATATATATAGATATAATAAGATATAATAAGATCTTGGCACAAAAAAAAAACGAAAAGAAAAAAGGAAATTGCTGACATAAATCTTAAAGGGATGAATTTAATTTTCATCTCCCAGCTTCTATGCTTCTATGCTTTTCTTATCTTATGTTTGCTTTTCTTTTTTCTGTTTTTTTTTATATAAGAAATTTAATAAAAACTCATTAAAATGATTCTTCTTTTTCCTTCGATGTAAATATTATAAATTTAATTTATTTTACATAAAATAAGTGATAAATATTTTCGAATGATAAAAATCACCTTGTAATGGAATTTTTATATCGTCAAAAAATTGTTATTACTTTGTCATTAAATCAATTATTATCAATAATAATAAAGATTCCGGTCACTGAAATGCTTTTTTTTTTTTTGATAGAAATATTATTAAGAAACTTGAAAGATTGAAGATACAATAGGGAGCACCATTTTTGCTCGTTATTTAGATTGCCTGTTTGCTCAATAGGAGGGAAAGAAAAATGACTTGAATCCATAATTTTCTTAGCACAATACTATATTTTCCTCTATATACAACAAAAAAATAAGGAAAACTAAGTAAATAAAAATCATATACTAAAAAAAAAGAAGGAAAATCACAGAAAAGAATTTATTCTACCGAAATCATTAAATAAAAACAAGTGAAATTTCTAGTTAATTAGTTCTGGTTTTGCATGGAAATTGCGTTCTTAATTATTTCTTAGAAATTTTAATAATATCTCGGGAAAATTATTTAAATGAACCACAAAAAAATAAGGAAAAAGAAAAACTGATTGGTGTAATAATAATAAATAAACAATAAAAATTATTTAATAGATTTTACTTTTGCTTATACATATTTGTCGCTGTTTTTTCTTTTTCTTTATATATATTTTTATTACTTTTTGCTGGATAGTTTCACGGTTGGAGCCCGGGCAATTCCATGGACATAAGTCATGCGATTCGACGCAGTAACTCATTACGAATTATGAATATGAATTGTATATATAAGATAAAAACCTGAAATTATTATAATGAGAAGAAAAAAGCAAAATAAGATAAGAGAAATATCTAAAATGGGGAACAAAAAAAAAATAAGAAATTTATTATGTTTTTTATACTTTTTGCATCTTATGGATTTCGCGACATGCGGTTTTTTGTTGAAAAATTAAGACGTTGAAAATGGGGAAAAAAACATCGTAAATCCTTCAAGTTTCCATGGAAAAAAGATATCTTTACATGTTTAAATGTTTCTTTACCTGCCTTTTTAAGATGTAAAATAGGGAATACAATCTTTTTTTTTTGTAGATTTGAAAATTCCATATTTTACATTTAATCAAAATTATAATCCTCATCTTTTTTTCTTTCATATATGTAAATACTTTCAGCCCTAAAAGACTAATCCATATATACATATATCGGGTGTCTCATTAATAGCGCTAGATTTAAATTTCGCGCTATTTACGTTTCATTAAGTTGACAATACTGAAATCTTGACACCTGTCATCTGCGATTGTTGCTATTAATGGTCGTGGAACTCTCCATGGCAGTTTGTCAACTTTCAATCGCATGCTATGATCAAAAAGGCAATTCTGCAAAATTCAAATCGTGGGTATCTTTCGGAACATTCTTTATGTAATTAATTATTAAATTCCCCGTCAAATGTAGTATGGATCATACCTTTAGGACCTAGAATACCTGAGATATACGTATACCTTCATGTTAGAGAATTTTTGAATTTCCTCTACTAAAAAGTCGAATGGCATTTAATTCATTATTAAATTCATCGTCGAATGATGTATGATTTGTATCTATAGGATGCAGGATACTCGAAATATACATAGTTCAAGTTACGCAAATTAAATCTTGCACTTTTATTGGGACACCCTATATATGTATATTCATAATTCCTTTTTCTTTTTCCTATGCTATAACACCTAATTTTCGACCTATATAAAGATACATATATGTATTATTCGAAAAACAAGGCCATGAAAATTCCCCCAAAAACTGGGAATACATATATCACAATTTATTCAGGTGTAAATCTTTGTACTCACATGAGAGAATTTCAAGATGAAAATGATTCTACTATATCTTCGGTGGTTTTTTTTTTTTTTTCTTTCCTTTTACATTGTATCCGAATAAAGATAGTCAAACCATATCCCAAAACAAAAGAAAAAAAAACAATATATCTAAAGAAAATGTTAACCGCATCTTATATATATATATAGATTGTGTTACATGTACCTAAAATATATTTTAGATAAGACTGGGTATTAAAGCCTTGAGGGTAAACAACAGTAGAACTTTTTATATTTTCCAACAAAAAAAGAGGAATATTGGTATATATGGATAGGAAAGAAAACGGGAGCCAGGGAAATGGAAATTTATCTGTTAAATATTCAAAAGGATTACTTCCCAGCACATAACAATAAAAGTGAAAAATTCTCTTAGGCCCTAAGCTTAAATACATTTTTTAAGAAGAAAATTTTTGTTGTATAGTATATATATGAGATGATGATCAGGGAAATGGGAATTAATGTTTTGGGAGTGGTGTATATGGGTACTGGGATGATTCAAAATGAGAAGATATTAAGCGTGTAATAAATTTATGAAATTAATCAGAGACCTCCACACACCAAAATCTCATTCCAATCTTCTGGTTTTTTTTTTTTATTATAAGCTTTTATAAATATGTATGAATAGAAGGATGTGTATATAGTTATGTACACACGCATATTTGATGTGAAGACAATTATCGACAATATGGACTAAAAATATCATAAATGTTCGCTCACACATATGTGATACACATTGCCATATACGATACATATATATATTGTAGCGTGTTATTCTTTCGGTTCGATGTTATTAGAATGATAACACTTTTTATTTATGTGAACTTAGTATATAAACTTTATTTGTACTTATTTCTGCTTAACAATTAGTCTTAAAAATATTTGTCTTTTAATAACTTAATTATTACAATTATTTATCACAGTTTTAGATCTTCACTATTTTAATTACTTTTAAGATCAAAGCTTTAGTTTTACTCCGAATGTTTCAAGTTCACTGTTTGAAGTTCTGATCTGAATTGATTCTAGCCTCGACTCTAGGTCTCCTTTTATATAAAATTGATGTGTCTCGGAATATTCTCGAATATTCTCGTTTGGCTTTCTAAAACTAGGTGGCAACGTTTACAACAAGAAGATTTCTAGAATATTCCTATTCAAACAATAGTTCTAGAAAGCTCTAATCATTGTTTAGGTTTGTGCCAATGATCTATTATTATTTCCTCCTAAAAATATTTTTTGAATGTGCTATTTTTATGGCATGAGTCATTGCTATTGTATTGTCTGGAGCTTTCTGGAAATACCTTTGATTTATTTATTAAATCAAAATATTTCCAGCAATTTCTAACTGAAATATAGTGCACTACCCCCTTCTTAAATCTGTTCGTCCCGAACAGAATCTTCTGAAGTCGTCCCGTGATATTTTGCTAGACGATTTAAATGAACAACCTTCATTTTTGCCCTTGGAGATCTTCGTATGCGATATACGACGTCATTTATCCTTTTTATGACGGTATATGGACCCTCCCATTTTGGCATAAACTTAGGTGACATTCCCTTTTTTCGTTGTGGATTGTAAAGCCATACCAAGTCACCATCCTGGAATCCACAGCTGTTTGTAGCAATGTCGTACCTTATTTTCATTCGGTCGCTAGCAATTTTTATCCGATCCCTTGTTATGTGATGTATCTCGTCTAGACGATCCCTTAGTTTATCGGTGTAGTCACTAACTTCCATTTTGTCACATTCTGGTCTACCAAACATTAAATCCACAGGAAGCCGTATATTGCGTCCAAACAATATTTCCGATGGAGTATGTTTTGTACTGTCGTGGTCTGCAGTCCTATATGCCATTAGGAACAATGGAATGTGTTTGTCCCATTCACTTTGGTCTGATGTTACCACCTTTGATAAATGTTCCTCCAGGGTTCGGTTGAAACGTTCTACCATACCGTCAGATTGCGGGTGCAGGGGTGTTGTTCTGGTTTTTTGTATTCCCAGCAATTGGCATACTTCCTGGAATACCGCCGACTCGAAGTTCCGCCCTTGGTCCGAGTGTAGTTCTAGTGGAACCCCGTATCGACTTATCCAGTTTTCAATTATCACTCCTGCCACTGTGGTAGCTTCTTGATTCGGAATGGCGTACACTTCCGGCCATTTGCTGAAATAGTCGATGACAACCAACACGTATCGGTTCCCTCGTTTAGACTGAGGAAATGGTCCAGCTACATCAATTGCGATTCGTTCAAATGGAGCGCCAACGTTATATTGCTTCATTGCTGCTCTAGTTCGTCTCTGTGGTCCTTTGCTTGCTGCACATGTGTCACATTTTCGACACCAACTTTCAACATCAGCTCGGCAATTTATCCAATAGAATCGTTCTCGTACTTTTTCTAATGTTTTGTTGACTCCCAGATGTCCCCCTGAAGTCCCACCATGTACTTCACCAAGTACCTCATGTACTTTGGACTTAGGCACAATCAACTGCATTAGTGTATCTCTACCATCAGAAGATTCCCATCTTCTATTGAGAACGCCATTTTCTATTTCCAGCGAGTCCCACTGAGCCCAATAACTCTTTGTTGTACTACTATAAGCTGCAATATCGCTCCGTCCCGGACGCTGATCCTGTTCTTTCCATTCAAGGATTGGTCCAATATCTTTGTCCTTTAGCTGTTCATTTCTGATACTAGTCTCGTCATCATTACCTATTCTTGTTGTCTTGACCATGACTATTTCCTTCTCATCTAGCCTACCACAGTGCTTACAATTCTCGCCGCATGGTCTTCTAGATAAGGCGTCAGCATTACCATGCGATGTCCCCTTTCTATGTTCTATTTTGAAGTGGTACCCTTGTAGTCGCTCAATCCATCTTGCCACTTGACCTTCTGGATTCTTAAATTGTAGCAACCATTTAAGTGCCGCATGGTCGGTTCGAAGTAGGAACTCCCGCCCGTAGAGGTATTTGTTGAAATGCCTAACAGTTTCAACTACTGCCAAGAGTTCTTTCCGGGTGACGCAGTAGTTTACCTCTTGTTTGGAAAGTTTCCTACTGAAGTATGCGATCACTTTTTCTTCACCTTCGATCTGTTGAGAGAGTACCCCTCCAATTCCGACATTGCTGGCATCCGTATCCACTATAAATCTTTCTCCAAATTTTGGATACGCCAATATCGGAGCAGAACAGAGTCTATGTTTCAACTCCTCGAAAGCTGACTGGCATTCTTCGGTCCACTCGTATGGTTTTCCCTTATCCGTTAGCTTGTGTAAACAACCGGCTATATTAGCGAAATTCTTTATGAAACGTCGGTAGTAAGTACACAAGCCTAAGTATGACCGGATTTCATGCTTATCTTTTGGTACTGGCCATTGTTGAACTGCTTTTATCTTGTCTTTATCGGTGGCAATTCCTTCTGCAGACACAACATGTCCTAAGTATTTCACCTCATGTTGAAATAGTTCGCACTTCTTTGGGCTTAACTTCAAGTTAGCTGCACGAAGACGTCCAAATACTTCTCGTAATCGCTGGAGATGTTCATCAAAAGTTTTCCCGATTACGATGATATCGTCCAAGTACACAAGGCACGTCTTCCATGTTAAGCCCCGTAGAACATGTTCCATCAGTCGTTCGAATGTTGCCGGTGCATTACATAATCCAAATGGCATCACTGTGAATTGCCATAAGCCTGTTCCTACTGTGAACGCTGTCTTTTCTCTGTCTTCCGGTTCAATTCCAACTTGCCAATAGCCACTTTTTAGATCAAGTGTTGAAAACCAAGTTGCTCCTGAGAGTGTATCTAATGTGTCGTCTATGCGAGGAAGAGGGTAACTGTCCTTCTTAGTTACGTCATTCAGTCTTCGGTAATCTACGCAAAATCTTGTAGTCCCATCCTTTTTCCGTACTAGGACTACCGGAGATGCCCATGGACTGTTTGATGGTTCAATTACTCCCTCCTGATGCATTTCCTCGATCATTTCAGCAACCTCTGTTTGTTTGGCTAATGGTAGTCTCCTTGGTGGTTGACGAATAGGATCTGCATTGCCGGTATTAATTCTATGTTTTACTTGGTCCGTTCGTCCAAAGTCCCCTTTACTGCATACAAAGACATCTTCAAACTCCTTCAATAAACCTGTAGCCTTAACTGCTTCCGACTCTGATACTCTTTTAGTGATATCAGAGACAAGTGGTTTCAAGGCTTCCGGAAGAACCCGTTCCTCCCGTTGAGTTTCTTTGCCTCTGCAGTCCTCATTTGTTATTGACGAAACCCCTTCAGCACTGCCGACAATGGTTCCCTTTTTCAATTTCTTGTTAATTTTTGAAAAGTTCGCCACTCTGACTGGAATTGTCCCTTTTTCGTTCACTTTCACTATTGTTCGCGCTATCATTAGTCCATCCTTTAAGTTTTGTCTGTCAGGTTCAATAATTTGTATTGCTGGCCTCCCAGTACCATCGACCAGTCTCGCCTCTACAACAGCTTCAGTATTTGCCGCAATTGTTTGGTCTTGTAGAATTTCTACTTTGGCACTGGAACCTGCTTCCTCCAACGTTAGCGAGAAATCAATATTTCCACATCGCAGAACTTCCTCTTCAACATTCACACTCACTCCATTCTTTTTCATGAAGTCCAGGCCCATGATACAATCGTCCATTATATCAGCCACCAAAAATGTATGTCGGAACACATACCCATCTAGCTCCAATGCTAGATCGACTTCCCCAAGAATCGGAGATGATTCACCCGTAACGGTTTGAAGCACCCTGTTACTGCTTTCACTGATGTGTTTATGATTGATGAGTTTCTTGTTAATGATGGATTTACTTGCGCCTGTATCTATGATAATTCTGCACTGATGACCAGCAATTACACCCTGTACCGTTAGACTGTTGTTGTTGTGTTGCATAAGCGAGACAGATACAACGATGCTGGGGGCATTATTCTTTTGAGCTAACTTGTCCCCCTTTAAGTTAGCTCCGTTTCGTTTCCCGAACCTTTTTGTCTTGCTGTTTGGCTCGGGCACTTATGTTGCACATGCCCCTCTTTTCCGCAGCCCCAGCATGTGATTTTCCTGCGCGTGTTTCTGTCCCCTTCTTTCTGGATTGACCGCAGTACTTCTTTTATTTGCTGCCTGAGGTCTTTGATATCCAGTTGCGGTGACCCTTCAGCAACTGTAGCAGTCCTGATCCGTGGGACTGATCTCGTAGCTTTCTTCGCACCTTCTAATGTCAAAGCAAACGCCAATACTTCTTGAAGCGTTTGCTTTCCGCTAACCCGGACGCTATTTTGTATGTCCGTATCCCGTATGGCGCTAACGAATCTTTCTCCCGCCATCTCGCACCGCATCTCCACAGGGTAATCGGGATAGGACATGTATACTAGACGTTCGATCTCCGCCGCTAATTCTTGAAGCGTTTCCGCAGATTTCTGCGTTCTGTTGATGAGTTCGATCCGGTATACATCCTTCATGTGGTTGTCCCCAAACCGATTATCCAATTGCATTACAATGTAATTGTAATTTTTCTCATTTTCCGGTGAGATTGTCCGCAATAAATCGGCTGAGTTACCCCGTAGAGCCAGAATTAATGCTGTGGCTTTTTCTTTATCGGACCAGTCGTTCGCACCAGCAGCCGCTTCAAACTGTCGTTTATATACAGGCCATGAAGTTTTGCCGTCAAATATTGGTGGCTTCATCCTTTTACCTGATGACTCAATATTTGGTTTATTTTCTTTGATATCAGCCATTTTTGCTTCGATTTCTGCTACTTTTTGTTCCAATTTCTGGTCAACGTTGCTGACTTCCGCGCGAACTGTTGTAACTTCTGTAGTTATTTTGTCTTCCAATTTCTGCTCAACTTTGTTTACTTCCGTACGAACTGCAGAGACTTCCGTACTAATTTTAGTTTCAAGGTTCGCAACACTGGATTCCACCTGAGTTTTTAATTCACCCATGCTGGATTCCATCTTATTCTGCATGTCAGATACACTTGCAATCTTACTTTCTAGACTTGCAGAAGTCGAATCTATTTTACTTTGTAAACTTGAAGCAGTTGATTTTAATTCGCCTTGTAAATTGGAAGCATTTGATTTTATTTCGCCTTGCAGATTAGAAGCAGTTGATTTTAATTCGCTTTGTAGACTGGAAGCATTTGTTTTCATTTCGCCTTGTAAACTGGAAGCATTTGTTTTCATTTCTTCTTGCAGACTAGAAGCAGTTGAGTCCATTTTAGTCTGAAGACTAGAAGCATTTGTTTTCATTTCTTCTTGCAGACTAGTCTGAAGACCGATCATCATGGTCATAAGCGTCTTTAAATTATCTTGAACACTTGCTGTTGTTTTTGCACCCTCTTCACTGAAATCGGACTTGTCATTGTCCTCGTTCGTGTTTTCTTCTTGGTTTCCCTCTGTCAGAATTTCACTAAAGTCGAATGTGCTACTGTCTAGTCCTCTTATTGCACATTCAGCGATTACTCTTTTCTTCTTTTCTGGTTTAGTTCCCGTGGAAACTGACTTCCACACACGCAGAACTGTGGATAGTTCTAATGTACTCAAACTATCTAATAATTTACTTTCCATCGTTCAAATATTTTTAATTGTTCACGAAATTCTATAAACTTCTCGCACAGTATTTAAATACTACGAAATTTCCTAGTATAATCTTAATTTCCACGAAATTTCTCGTACAATCGAAATTTTCACGTATAACCTCAAATTTCGCACAATCGAAATTTTTTACAACTCATACAAAATTTCTTGTACGCCCCTGAAATTTCTCGCACCGTGAAATTATTATACACTCAAATTTCTTAATAACAAATTTCTTCGAAATTTTCCCCACAGAAGTTTCTAGTTTAATTTCGAATTTTCTTGCAGAAATTTTTAGCACAATTGTCTTTTCCGCGCTGATTCACAATAAATAATCCCACTTCTGACACCAATGTAGCGTGTTATTCTTTCGGTTCGATGTTATTAGAATGATAACACTTTTTATTTATGTGAACTTAGTATATAAACTTTATTTGTACTTATTTCTGCTTAACAATTAGTCTTAAAAATATTTGTCTTTTAATAACTTAATTATTACAATTATTTATCACAGTTTTAGATCTTCACTATTTTAATTACTTTTAAGATCAAAGCTTTAGTTTTACTCCGAATGTTTCAAGTTCACTGTTTGAAGTTCTGATCTGAATTGATTCTAGCCTCGACTCTAGGTCTCCTTTTATATAAAATTGATGTGTCTCGGAATATTCTCGAATATTCTCGTTTGGCTTTCTAAAACTAGGTGGCAACGTTTACAACAAGAAGATTTCTAGAATATTCCTATTCAAACAATAGTTCTAGAAAGCTCTAATCATTGTTTAGGTTTGTGCCAATGATCTATTATTATTTCCTCCTAAAAATATTTTTTGAATGTGCTATTTTTATGGCATGAGTCATTGCTATTGTATTGTCTGGAGCTTTCTGGAAATACCTTTGATTTATTTATTAAATCAAAATATTTCCAGCAATTTCTAACTGAAATATAGTGCAATATATATATTTCGGTGGGCAATTTTGAAAATGGTATTACATTTAGGGATTAAAGTCCAGAAACATGAAAGCCCTTTGAATTATGAAATTGCAAATCTAGCTTAATTCTAAATGAACTTAAAATGGTGTTTATTTATTTATATATGTACGTAGGGAAATTATATAATAGCTACTGTAATAATAGTTTATCATTGATTTCGTCCTTTTGATAGGGTTTTGATATATCGTTAATATGCTTCTTGCAATTAAACGTGAGAATTTATTTTAACATATGTATTTTTCTTTTCATTTTTTATTATAACTATCCTTTTTGTTTGTGTAATTAAGAGGCTATATAGAAAAGAAATTAAAACAATTTTTATATTTTTGTACTTTTTGGAAAATCCACATCGGTAGTTATCGATTATGCATTAAAGCTCACATACAATTTGCTCTAAAATGCTAGAAGAATATGTGACTAAATTGAACAAGTTAGGCACAAATAACAAAGTAACTCTGTACTGGATACCGCGACATATGTGTATCGAAAGCAATGAAGAAGCCGACAAACTGACCAAGCAAGGGGCAGGAACCCTTTTCATAGGACCAGAACTATTCGGTGTAATCGGACCACATGTTATCCAAGAAATTTTAATGAATGAAAAGGCGGCAGAAAGAACAAAACACTGAGAAATACAACCAGGACTAAGGCAGGCCAAAGATCTACTTGGGGGAATACAACTGCAAAAGATTCATAACATTTATCAGCGCTAATAAGAATAATACAAGAGTACTGACAGGAATACTTACGCGACACTGCAGCCTCAAAACACACCTTACAAACTAGGACGCGAGCTAGATACCACTTGCAAATTCTGCAATGGAGACGAAGAGGCTACAATTCATATTCTTTCCGACTGCGTAACACTACTCCGCTCCAATTAAGATACAATCTATTTACCCACTCTAAAATGAGAAGTTAACCTAGCGAAAGAAGCAATTCTAAGGGATGCCATTCCGAGAACCACATTGAAACTTCAAACATATTTTTGTCAAAACCCTGTTTACAAAGGCATTGGACATTATATCCAAAAATCCGTTTTATAGATTATTTCCAAATTTACACAAAGTAAGGTTAGAAGAATTGAGAGGTCATTGACGATCTTTTTTGTTTTTTAAACCGATCTTTAATGATTTTAATAATTACGAAACTTATGTAACTTTTTGCAAGGAAATTTCATTTTGAATTTGGCCTCTTGTTTTAAAAACAATGTGGTTTAATTTCTATTCAAAATATGGAAACATGAAAAATAATCTCCACTTTTAACGAGATTGTCAATCATTTCCAAGCACTCTTATCCAATATCTGTATGGCTGTGTGTATGCAAAATTGCGGCCCTATTTTTGAAGTGATCTGTACGAAAATTGGTAGGTGCGATTTTTTTCATAGGGGAACCATTCTATCAGAAGTTCTATTGACCTAAAACCTCGGATAGCTGCCGAACAAAAGTTAGTTTTTTATGTTTTTAAATTACGGAGTATTATGATATTATTTATGGATCTCTGTCGATTTCAATGAAATTTAATATAGGACAATTGTGTCCGACAATTAATTGAATCTGATTACAACTTCGGATAATTGCGGAGCGAAATTTCGGATTTTTTGTATCAAATGAGATCATTTTCGAACCTTTCTTAATGTCACACTTTGAATTTAGGATAAACTTACAAACATGTTACTCGATTTTGGTGAAAATTGATGAGTTTATTGCCTGTACGTAGAGGTAGATATCTGTAGCTTCTCTCCAGGACCTAAGGAAGGATTACAGATCCAGCAGAGAAGATGGTTTTCATCCGAAATAAATATTCAAGTAATTTTTATGATATCATGCATCAAGTGACAAATGCCCATTATATCCAACAGTATCAAAAAAGGATGAAAAGTTAAAAAAACTGTTTTGATAAGAATCAGAAAATGAAGTCTATATTTTTCGAGAAAAGTTGGAATTTAAACCTTTTTTTTTGTTAGCAGCCTAGGTAAATGTAGTCCCTTAATAAAAAGAAAACCATGTTAAGTAAATATTTAAATTGTGTAATATTAAGTACTAATAAACACTTGACAGAAAAAAAATAATAATCCGCTGGTAAATATTACAAAATTATATCTAATTTAAATATGCCTTCGAATTTAATATCAATTTTTAAAAGAGATTTTTATCAGTAAATGAAAAAAATTATTAAAATGAAAAACAAACAATAATATAAAATGAAAATTGTTAAGTGCTGACATCTTTAGTTAAACACCATTTTTTTTTGTTCTGTTTTCGAAATTAATAGAAAATTATCTGATAAGAAAAATGAGAAGAACTCAAATATAAGACTTCTCTGTTATCCAATAGGATTTTTTTTTGTTTTTTTTACATATTCACACATAGATTGCGATAGTGTAGATTTTTTTTGATTTTTATATCAAATTAATTTTTTTTTTAATTAAATCATTTAAATTACAATTACACAATGAAAATTAATAATTAATAAAAACTAATTCATTTAAATAATATAATATAGTCATTTGAATAGTTTTAAATTGAAAATAAAACCAGACATATATACTATTTACCAACAGGTGGCACATGCAACACATAATTTTCCAATATGGAAGATGTGTATTAGATTCAGAAACCTTTTTTTCTTGTTTTTTTCTAAAGCCATTAAAAAGCTTTATTAAAAATTCAATATTTTTAAAATTTTGTTTATTGAAATTATAATAAATAACAATTTTGTGGTCACTTTTGGATATGAAAAGAATAAATGTTCAGAATATGTCTTTTAAATTGTTAAATTCTTGTTTGCTTTGATTTGGAAGTCGTAAATAAAACAAAATAAATATAAAAAAGGTGCGTTTTTATTTTTAAGCTTTTTCACATATTCTCCTCTCGCATGTAATTTGATTTCTCAAGTTTTCAAGTGTTTTTCGCCTTCATTTTATAGATCGTTTGAAACATTCTGTTTTATGATCCCCCGAACTCATTGTAAAGTAATAAAATTTGTTTTATTGCATTTTTTTTTTTACTCCATAATATTTAACGATAATGGTTTGGAATTTTGTAGCTTTTTTCTTTTTATTGTGCTCGTTGGTGTGCATAATGTGTTTTTAATATGAACAAAAATGTTAAATGAACAAATATTATATTACCGTAAAAATACCGAACAAAACAAGCCAACTTAAAATGTTGTGTAAATATAAAATTTAATTTAAATTAAAATAAATTTAATTTTGAAAATTTTTTAGAATACTTATTTTATTTAATTAATAAATATTTTACATTGTTTTACTACTATGTACAAAAAGTAAGGTGAATTTTTAATTTAAGCTTCCCGCGTTAACCGAAGCGGACAAATGATTTTTTTTCAAGTTGGTAGGACTGTTAGTGACATCTGTGACAAATTACATGTCAATATCATCATTAGTTTTTAGTTTACGCTTGGTTTTGTGAACAAAGAAAAGTGAATTTGGCGATTTTTACGATGTCGAATTTTGTTGAGCAAAGAAGTGCTAATAAATTTTGCTTGCGGAATGAAATTTCCGCCGCTGAAACGGCCTTCGGTGACGAGACTATGTCACAGAAAAATGTTTACAAGTGGTACAAAGACTTCAAAGAAGACAGAGATCGTGTTGATAACTTGGAACGCTCTGGATGACCATCGACGTCAATTGATGAGCAACACATCAAAAAAATCAAAGAATTGGTGTTCGAAAATCGTCGATTAACAATTCGAGACTTTGCCGACATGCTTGCAATATCAATTGGATAAGTGCAAGCAATTTTAGAGGATCATTTGTGCCTCAGAAGAGTCAAATCGCGTTTGGTGCCAAAATTTCTCCATTTTTTCGAATTTCTTCGTGAGTTTTTCGCCACTCATGTCGCTCCGCAACCACCGTATTCGTCTGATTTAACACCGTGTGACTTCCGGCTGTTCCCAAAGCTCAACAGACCACTCCGGGGAAATCGTTTTAAGTCGATTGAAGAGATCAAACGTGAATCGCTACGCACATTGAAGCATGTTCACAAAACCAAGCGTAAACTAAAAACTAATGATGATATTGACATGTAATTTGTCACAGATGTCACTAACAGTTCTACCAACTAGAAAAAAAATACATTTGTTCGATTCGGTTAACGCGCGAAGTTTAAATTAAAAATTCACCTTACTTTTTGAACACAGTGGTATATGTAAAATAATCTAAAAAAAACTTTTATTTTCATTAAGAAAAAAGAAACACCTTCTACATAAATATTGTCATATAATTTTCCATAAAATTTTATAATATGTAAAGTCTTACAAACAAGATATTGTAATTCGTACTCATAACATATAATATGGTTTCTAATTCTGAAATAATACACTATTTTATATGAAGGATAAAAACCAAAAATCTAACCGCACACACAATCCATATACATATTTATTCCGACATTTAAAATATATAAGTATGTATGAACAAAATCCACATATTACAAAACATAATAGTGCTAAATGTAGATCTAGCAACAAGCCTTTATGTTAACCAAAATGTGCTAAATGACCTTGTGAATAGTGCACTAAACTATGTAGACTGGTAATACAATAAAGACACCCCCCGTCAATTTATTTTCTCTATACATACGAATATATAGTCTTTGAGATATAATTCTTATATATATCATATTCTATTATATAACTGTATATATATCTTAAGATATACGAAGAAATAGAAATGTTTTAGGCAGTTTTTTGAGCGCTACACAAAACAATATTAAGAAGGGGGTTTTTTCTTTTTTAGTGAATAACTCATTTAGTCGTGTCGCAACAATTTTTCATAAGGCTACGTTTACATCTGGATATAATTCGAGGTAAATAAAGTTCTTCGAAATTTCACATAAATCCATCTCTATTTCTGATATTTAGACACAATTTCGCTATAGTAATATCTTCCAACTATATACATTTGTTTTTTATTCTTCATAATAAATTGGTTGGGAGTCCCAGAGTTCATTCAACATTTGAATTTTCCGGCGTTTGTTCGGTAAAGTGTTGGCAAGAGGGTTATTAAAACTGGAGAGCTACAAAAGAAAGAACAACGCGTTTTCATTGTTCAGCAATATTTTTAAAATATTGAGTCATTTCATAGTCGTGGAATTTCCCGTTTTGGTGATCAGAATTGGCCGCCCCGATCATGTGATTTAACGCATCGGATTTTTTTAAATCAAAGATTTCTGCCACTCATGCCTTGAAGGAGGAAATTCAGCACTTTATCAATGAAATTCAGTCTCATTTATGCAAAACGGTTATGGAAAATTTCAATAAAAGAGTGCGTATGTGCCAGCAAAGCAGTTGACGCCATTTATCCGATATGCTACTCCATTCGCAACCTTAGACTGTATGCTTTATCAGTCAATACAAAATTTACAATTTTTAATTATAAACTTCTGTTTTCTATCAAAATTACTTCTTGAGTGAATTCTGAGACTGAGACTGAGATTTGGAAGAAATGATTTAAAGACCACAGACAGATTGTTCGGTTTCGTTTCGGTAAGATCCGCCTCCAAAAATTTATATATGTCAAAATATATGGGAAAACGGAAAGATAGACGCAATATTTCGGGGTACTTGTCCGAAACGAAACGAAAGAGTTGAACAACTTTCAAGTTTTATCGAAAAAACGTTAACCAGAATTAAATATAATGGGTTATATAGTAAAGTCAGATAAACGATGGAATTTTTCCAAACGTTTGTTGAATAATTTTAAGACAAAAAGTAAATTTATTATTAGAAAATATAAAAATGTTCTGAAAAACACAAAATCGAAACGAAACTATGAACATGTAAAAAGAGCCGGACCGAAACGGTGGGAAACGAAACGAAAATTTTCTGTTTCGGCCTTTAAGCATTTATATTGGTACAGTAAATAGCAGTCGGAAGTAGCGATATTACGTTTACATCCAAGAATATCAAGAAGTAAGCTTCTTGGAAAAATTACATTCAAACTCAGACACGAACCAGAATTACAACACATTTCTGAAATTGAGTTCCTCATCTTTATTTTAAATAAATCGATAAATCCGCAATCAGAAGGAAATTCCAGACTCACACTTCAACTTTGATTTACCATTTTTCTAATCGGAATTTCTAACCTTTTTGAATTCTCAACCGTAAGAAAATACACCAGAAAAACTCGTAAAAGTGTTTAAACTACATTGCCCGACACAAATTCGAATGAATTTTTTCCAGATATAAACGTAGCCTAAGAATGTATATATTGTATATATCTTTTATAAAAGCTATGGTAAACCCGGAAAAAATATATTTCTCGTCAGATATAGATAATATTTCAGTTAGATATGCACAGATAGATACATCTACGTTCATCATCCTAGATATTGAGGAGGATAGGCGAAGTGAATATAAGAAAAACACAAATTTCTATATAAGATATTATAGAATATATAAAATGCTTATAAACAAGAAAAATAATAATAATATTTGCATAAATAAATCTACGGTATATAAAGGATGGATATTAACATCACCTGAAATGATTTTATCATGGAATTTTATTTATATAACAATTATGTTTGCCGATTAAACTATTTTACTTGTATTTTTATGGTCAATTTTTCAATGGACATTAAAAACTCATGGTTTTGTTGTTTCATCTTAAGATTAAGATATTTTTACTTTTACAGTTCGAAATTAAACTGTGTTTACACAGATTAAAGTCTAGGTTAACTTAATAGTTAATCGTTTCTTTCTTTTAACTAATTTTAATAATATTTTTCCGCGATCCTAAGTTAGAGATGTCCTATTCTTTAACCCTTATCTAATCTGACACGTTCAAATTAGTAAATTTAATTCAAGTTCCTATACCAGCGCGAAAGTTCCTAATATTTAGCGGACGGCTTTTTTTGTTTTCTCGATTTCCGCGAATTTTTGAATAAACATATATTTTACACTTTGCATTACTGGGTAATTTTTATACACTTACAGTACCAAGAAAGGTTTCCACGCATATTAGTTTATCTACAATTATCCACTCATCTGTATTCGAGTCACTACTTTTAAATTAGTTTTCTGATAATAACAGTAGCTTCTGCACAATTTTTTTTCTATAAGCAACCATTTCACTGTCATCACTAGGAAATTTCACTTTGCTTATCATAGTTCTCCTATTCATTATTACTTCCTAAATGAAATAACTTATCTGCAAAAATTTCCTCGCAGATTTCGCTATTTTCCACAGAAAACTTTTTTGTGCCTGCCATTCGCACGGTTGTGAAATTACTAAAAAAATAAGTTGGTTTAAGAAATAGATAGTACTACAAATACAGGTAACTACCAAAAACCCTATGGTCATAAAAATGTAAAACTAACGAAACTTATAAACAAAACTTAAACGAAAACGAAAATCTGCAGGGCCCGTCCATTAAGAAGTACTATCAGAGTGTATATTAGTTTTGTCAGCACATTTGTAACTCATAGAAATAATCATGAGAGAAGAGTTTAAAAAGGCTATAGATTACTTGTATATACCATAAATAATCAAAAGTTCCATCAATTTCAGCATGTCCGTCCGTCCGTCCATCCGTATTCAAAATAACTCAAAAACCTTTTATCGGATTTTGATGAAATTTATAATGTGAGTTGATCTTGATTCGAAATTACATTTCAGCTAAATCGGCCGAGGGAGCGTCAAGCTATAGAACAAAAAACAAAGTGACCAAAAACGTTTGTCGTTTGTTTATGGTTTTACGGATTTAATGGGAAAATTTGGACAGAGATTTTGTTCAAATTATTTAGATACATTGATTGTATAAATACGCGATAATATGTCAATTTTCATTTAAATCGGTCAAAGGATAGTGGAGGAAAAAATAGTTGTGAAAGTAAATAAGCCTATTCATAAAGATTTTTTTTTATATAGTTCAAAAATTAATATTAAAGTTACTTTATAATATTATGCCATGTCCGGCAATTGAATTTTCCATCGAATTCAAATCGCATGTAAACCGCAAGTCCTGTCTGTCAGTAAGTATCGTTCTTATTTTTTGTACAATGGACCTTAAATGATATTCAATTGTTGCGCTTTATTTGATTGGAAAGTCAAGCATCGCCATATTCACCAGATCTGAATCCGTTTGATTATTCCATTTGGGGAATTTTACAAGCAGCGGCTTGCAAGAAAAAACACACAGCTTTGACCGGTTTAGAAAAAGATTTGACTCGTGAATGGAACCGTTTAAGCGAAGACATCATACGAACATCGTGTGCATCGTTTAAAAAGAGATTATTGAAGCTGGTGGTTAAGGCAAAAGGCGGTTGCATACCATTCGAATAATTGAAGAATTAACTATGTATTATGAACTATCATTTCCATAAATTCCAATAAATCCAACCAATAAACAACAAAATTATAGGGTTTTTAATTCGGACACTTCATTTGCCGGACCCGGTATTTTATACCCAAACAAGTCACAGTTGATAACACTTCTCTCTAGAATACTCTTCTTCCTACATATATTATCTTCGAAAACTTAAATCATTTCAATTTATTGGAAATAAATTAATATTCTATAAAAATTTCTGACCATTAAAAACTTAATTAATGTAAATATATACGATTACTTGCATTGCTGCTATTTAAAACTAAAGAAAAGAAAAGAAACTATGCTGATGATGTTTTTAAAACAGAAAAAAAGAAAATATCAAATGATTTGACGTTGACAGTAAAATATTTGTTTTTCATTTTTCGTTTTTTAAATAATAAACAATATTTTTGCTTGTATATAAGAAATGAAAATAATCTTAAAGAAAACATATGTGAAACTCATAGACGGGAATCTAACGACCTCGTGAGGCAGGTCAGTGACAATAAACACTAACTATAAATGAATAAATATATGGTTAAATTGTTGGATGGGCGAACGATGACAACGATTTTTTGCGGTATAAACTGTTAGAGTTTTTCATTTCACATATATGAAATCATACAAATATATGCATTTTGATTTAATCATCACGTCAATCTAAGTATATATATCTCTTATGTATTCTGGATGAGATCCGGACGCGGTGGGGAATATATATTTACATTTACCATCCCAGACGCAGATAAATTACATTAATGATATACTATTTTTTTTTGTTTGTACAAAACATATATGCCTGAAAAGAAGATGATTTCAAAGTCATATCACAGATTTTTTTTCTATGGCAATGACCTCATATGTGGTATATAGGCAGTCATCGTTTGACAAAAAAAAACCAGCCAACATGAAAATTAAATGTCGCACGAATTTTTCAATCTAATAAATATGTATTTGTTAAGTTTCAATTCATTGATAATAAACTAAAAATAAAGAAAAAGAAAAAAATTAAACATCGCGTAATAAATATAAAAATAAAATCATGTTTTTCTTAATTTTTGTTGGTTGTCTTTTATGTTACGCGGTTTTTTATTAGTTAATATAATATTCAATAAAATACTAATAAAAAATTTTTAATGGAATAATAATTATTATTGTATTTCGATTAAGTTTTCTATCTCATCTAAAATAAATTGTAAAATAAAAACTAAATCAGAAAAAAAATATACTTAAGAGCTATTAAATTCCGATATAAACAATGGAAAATTAATTAAATAAATATAGATATATATATAATAAAAAATCTATTATATTCATATAAAAATTATAATTAATGACGCATTAAGGAAAAAAAAAAGATAACAATTTAATCTCATAAATTAAAATAAAATAAAATAAAATCAAATATAAGCTTTTCTTTTTTCTCGTAACTCGATAATGTGAACATTTTCTTCTCTAAAGTTCCTCCAGAACAAGAAAGTCAATCAGTCTCTTAACTTTCCTTTTTCTATTGTTGGTATACAGAAAGAGACAATTCTATTCTATATAAATGTTAAAACATATTCATATGTATATATCTATCTCAGATTTAATATGGCAAAAAAAAAAACCGGATAAATATGGCTGCCAAACAAAGTAAACCATATATTATTAAACATTTTTACGCCCAATTATTGGAAAAAACTTGAAATCTCTCCTAATATTGCGGCCATTATTAAAAATACACGGCATCTCTTTCTAAACATTTGTGGTGATGATGGCAAAAAATTATTGCACACATAAAAGATGTCGTTTTTGGAATGAATTCCTGTCGTTGTTGCATCAGAAAAATAGCATCAAAAAAAAAAGAAGAAAAAAAAAGAGTTAGGAAAATACAAAAAAAAAAACGAAGACAAAATAGGGTTTTAAGTTTTGTGGTTGAATTTTCTTGCATTTATGAAAGTTTTTTTTCTTTACTTTTTTAACATCTTTGCGTAGAGAAGAAGGTGGTTGGTGCGCCTTGGAAGACATTTTCATGGCTGTTTTTTTGAGATTCATTCAATTGTGAAAAGAAAATTAATACAATTACGCAATTTTATTCGCGATTTTATTATTCCTTAATTGATTGATTTTTACTTGTTTTTTTTTTCGTGTTTATCTTATATGTAAAAATATTTTTTCTTAAAACTTGATTTCTGGAATATTTCGAGAGATTAATTTTTTTTTTTTTTTTGGTTTTGCGAAAATTTAAATTTAATAAATCAATACTTTTGAAATTTTATTCGCCCAAAAAAAAAAAACGAAAGAAACAGAAATGGTTGAATAGATTTGTATACTCCTGTGGTAAAGACTACCAAAGAGTATATTAGTTTTGTTACTATACGTTTGTCTCATTAGATATGTACAGAATCAAAAGTTTTATCGATTTTTGCAATGTTCGTCCGTCCGTCTGATTTTAATAAAATTTTGGAATAGACGGTATGGATTCCCTAATTTAATTTTATAATATATTTCAGGAAAATCGCTCAAAGGTGAATAAAGTTAGAAAGGAAAATGTATGGTGTACTCAAAGTTTTGTCATTTTTTTCACGGATTTCATTGGAAAATTTGTACAGTAAATTTCGTTAAATTAATTATGTAAGGTGACTACATAATAGACAATGCCATAGACTACAGCATTGATGTTCGACACTGATATGTAAAATTAAAAAAGAATATATATATATCGATATATTTTTAGCCTGAAAGAAAGAGAAGAATCTGCATAATGTGTTGGGATATTAGTATACGCGTTCAATTCGCAGTCGTTGGAAAATCTTTATTATTAGTCCATGATGATGCTATATTAGGTTTGACGCAAGTTATGTTCTTCAAAAACTGGTGTACACAAGCACCACATATGACGTATATATCGGGTGCGGCATCTTTTGGTTAATTTTTGAACTACCGGTTATTTCGTTGCTTACAGCTCTAACGTCATCTGTTAAATGACAGAAATTTAGTATTATATTCCCGGTGAACGGAATGAATCGATGTACACTTGATCAACGTTGGCAAATATTAAAAACTTATTTCCATTTTATTTAATATGCACGACTAAAAATTGCCGCACCTTGTAGATCCACAGAGTATACTAAACGGAGTTCTCAATGTGCATTAATTTTTGTCATAGCTCCAGTCTGCAAAACATGCCTCCTTGTTAGTAGAATTTGTAAAAAATACTCTAAATACATACATTTTTATACACATACACAGAGTGTTTTTAGCAAATGCTATTAATAACATGTCATGCTTTGCAGACGGCAAATGTAACCAAATGAGAATGCAAGTTGAGAACTCTATTTATTGTATTGCTTTTTAATATATCTTAACTATTCCTTTGCAACTGTGTTCGATGTTATTAAGGATTGTTAAGTCCTGCATGCATGGCTATTGATTTTAATAAATTTTCCAGAATAGAATTATTCTCTGAACGCCGACGTATTAGACCCTAGGCAAGCAATACCGAGAACACTCAGTTTTAGAGGACAGCATTCATTTTTACTATCCAAAGGATTTCTTGTAAAAATTATACTTAGTGCGAATGCAAATTGTGTCACATTTGAACATATTTACATAATTTTTTAGTTTTCAAAGATCTTTCAATTAAAAAACATCTAATATCAAATATAGAAATACGGATCTTAAGGGTTTCATTGTAACGCGCTACTATGGCTCTAATAATCCAGGTTTTTTGTAAAAATGGAAAAGATTTCGAAGATAAAGAAACGAAGTTGTGAAGAAAAAACTTTCAAATCTCAGAGTGAATTGAACTAAATTCTAAAAAGATGTTAAACTACAACTCCCAATTGTACTATAGGGTGTCAAAAATTCGGTTATTTTCCAATTTTAGATTTCTATATATATATTTTTTTTTCTGTTTCTTCAGATTTATTTATGATTCATAAATATGCCAAATCGAATCATTATGTATGAAAATATCAGACAAAAAAAAAACTAGGTTTTCCATTTCAGCGATTAAGTTTCTATGTGATTATTTTGAAAATAATCCAAAAAAACAACAAAATTCAACACTTTTTTTTACGGTATTTATAAATTTGGGAATAGGTAAATTTTTTTGATTTAATATTCAAATTCTATCGAAAACAAATTATAATAAATTACAGTTCGATAAATAAATCCATTAAAATATTTTCTTCCGGTTTAAATATATAATCAATGAAAATGCCTCACATAGATGCGCACGATACTTTTTAATATTGTACTAATTTAAATTTACGATCAACATGAGACTAACAACCAAAAAAAACAAAGATCCAACAATTTAAACTTCAAATATAACTCAGTATCCTTTTGGAATTTTTGGACATAATATGCGTATGTAAACATAAATGGTAAATTTTTGTTCACAAAGCATAATATTTGTATATCAATGCAACCCACTCTGATATATGGTGATTTTGATCCTCGGCCCCATATTTCCTTCCTTCCTATATTTATATATTTTCATCAGAGAAAGCATATGTGTACTTTATAATACATATAAATATATGAGAATTCCGTTTTGGTTTTTTTTTTTCATTTATGCTGTCCGAAACGATAAGGTTTTCATATATTACCGTCGGGACTTAAAAGTAACAACCTTTTTTGGTTCGTTTTATATATATAGAAATTGCATGCCTAAAATTAATTTTTTAATAGTAATGTTATATATGCTAATCGTGCTGTTTGATGTACAACTATGTAATAAAAATAAAAGCAATCTAATTAAATGAGATTTTACATAATATAACCACAGAAAAAAACGAACAAACAACATTGGAATACATTTTTTATTTATATAATGTTTAATTTTATGATCAAGTTTATGCATTTTTTATATATTAAGTAAATTAACTTTAGTATAAGGATTAGTGTTTATTTTGCAGTAAAAAAAAAGAAGAAAATGTTTTTCTCTTATTAATAAATATACTAAAGAAAACAAATTACTATTAGATATTCTTATTAAAAATTAAAATTTAGTTTAGAAAGTCTTTGAATTTTACTCAAAATCGAACGTTATAAAATTCAAAATCGATTTAATTTATTTAAGTTGATTGCAGAACGTTGAAGTGTTAATGTTGGTATACAAATTTTAATTATATAACTTTTTTTGTTAAATTTTATGACCAATAGTAGGTACTACCAGATAGTATATTCATTTTGTCACTTGTGGAACACTGACTGATTCATGCATATTCGTCCGCCCGTCCGTCCTTGTACAATATACCTCAAAAACGCGCTATTCGGTTTTGTTGAAATTTAGAATGTTAGTTGGCTATTCCTTAACTGGATTTCAACAAAATCGACAAAGGTGGACCGAAGTTATTAAGCAAAAACCAGAGTAACCAAAAATGTTTGTCGTTTTTTTATACGGTTTTCCGGATTTAATTGGAAAATTTGTGAACCCATTTTGTTTAAATTGATTACATTAGTAAAATATATAAATAGACGATATCATGTTACATTTTAAAAGCGGTCCAAGAATATAGGAGAAAAAAAGAGTGATAAGAGCAAATAAGCCTGTTCATTAAGTTTTTTGATGTACTTTAGAAACTAGTACACCGATTTGAATAAAATTTGGAGATTAAATTTATGCTATTTGGAGCTAGGTTACCTGCAAATTAGAAGAAATTTTGAGAAGTGGAATCAAAATCATGACGACAAACCTTGAAAGCTTGTTAGTTTTGACAGTTCTTCTGTCCCATTTCTGCCATAGGGCATCAAAACATCAGCTATAAGCCGATTTTCAGTTACTACAATATATGTTTTTTTGTAATAAATTAAAAGCATATAAATCTATTTTTAAAAATAAATAACATCTAATGAATATATGTGCCTACAATATTCCATCGATCTTTCTTAAGAGACGTATTGTTTGAAAATTGAACTAGTTTCAATTTAGTATTTCCGGACAAAATTTAATGAGTTCCATCTTCTTATTATAACCTATATACGTACCGAATTTGAACAAAATTGAAAAAGTGATTTTCGAGTTATTGTGCATATAAAAAAAGAAATTGCTATTCACATACATTACGAAAGTTATCAATTTTGGGGTACCTCAAAACATGTGTTTCTGAGAAAAAAAAAACCGGAGGTCGGGTTTTTTTTTTACAATATGCTCTCTTAAACTTTAGTTAAAGTCTCTAAGAAAGGAAAAATAACATACGAGATTCTTTATCGCACATGCCGAATTAAATTTCTTAATTAGTTTGTATATTTGCATAAAAATATGATTATTAATAATAAAAAAAAAAACTAGTATATCCACAAATTTTCATATATGATTAAAAAAAAAAAAACAGATATGATTCATATAGAAGAATTAAAATATTTTAGCTGTTTTTTTTTGCTTTGCTTTGCATACACACATATGACCGAAAAATTCAATTGATTTACATTTATTGGGAAATAGATATTGTTGATGTTCGATTTTTATCTGATTTTAGTACATTAAAAAAGTAAAGTAAAAAGGTTTGCTATCATAATTTGTATCATATATTTCCCTTTCTTGTTTTGTTCTGTCCTGTCGACCACCATTTTAATATAAATTATCGTATTTAATGAATGAACTTCCTTTTCTAAAGATAATACCAAGAAAAAGAAAAAAAATAATTGGAAGTGCAAAATTCGTTGCATCTTAACCAAAAGAAAGGAGTTACATTTATCAAAGAGCTTATAACATTTTTTTTTCTTAATATTTCAATCAGATAAAGCCTTGTTTTTTACTTATTTAGTTTTTTATATGCAAAAAATTAACATTGCATTTACACTTTACTCTATTCCGGCCTGACCGCTATGGAATTTTCTATACATAAAATATCATTGAATATATCATTAAGATCAGCGGTTCCCAGATTTTTCCAACACGACCCAGTTTTTTTTTAAAGTAAATTTCGCGACCCAAAAAGAATTTATATTTGTGCATTTAAAAAAAAAGTATGATTAGTGCTTTATTAAAAATAATGCATTTGATTCAGTAATAAAAAAAAATAACGAAACAGAAAAGTTCAAAATGGGGTGCGTTCAGAGACGTGAACATCTGTTTTGCAAAAATTTAAACCTGACTTGCCGTTTGCTCTCTATATATGCACGATATATACCAAATCTATGTGTGTGTTGGTGTAGCCTGTAACGTACGACTTTCCACTCAGAATTCCGTGTGAAAATCGTTTTACAATTTCCAAGTTGGAATTAATGCATATTGGGAGGTAATTTGAAAATATAATTTGAGATGATTATAAATATTTCGAGTTATTATTTTAGAAAATTTTCGCGACCCTATTTTAAAAGCTCGCGACCCTATTTTAAGTCGCGGACCACCAGATTGGAATCGCTGATTTAGATCTCGTTGACCAATTCTGCTTCTGCCTGCCTTACTCACGTCGTAATCCGCGCTCGTCCTACTTTGCTCCTCTCATCTCGCTTTCGGCCCGTCTCCCTCAGAATTCTGTGCAGCAAAATTTAACCAGATCTTTCTTTAATCCGAATACTTACAATGTGTGAATTTCATCGAATTTTGGTCCAATAGTTTTGCTTGTATCGGCAAATGCCGATTCTTAAAACTCCAATCGGTTTTAGATAAATTGAAACACATAAACTATCCAAATTTTGTTGAAATCGGACCACATATTTTGCATAAACCTATGTTTTTAAAACAAAAAGTTTTGTGAATTATTGTTGCCCTAAGTAAATTTTGTTGAAATCTTAGACACTGTTCCCATATTCAACTGTGCGCCAAAAACTAATCAGTTCTAAGTTAGGGTCAACTACAAATTGTATGAATTTTGTCGAAATCGACTGAACACTTTCAAAATTTTCTCGTTTTTTGACAAGAAAAGAGTTACCAAATAGTGTTGCCATATACAAATCTTACGTTAGGTGCAACACAGTAAAAGTGTGAAATTTTCATGCAAATCGGACTAGCTTATTAACGATTTAAAAAAGTGGACGGATGAAACGAATTTTGCACTTATTCTAAACCCTTCGACAAAAATAGTTAGGTTTTCGCACGTACGTATTACTTTACCTAAAAACCATTCATTTTCTCGGTAGAAAAAAAAATCAGAAAATCATGGTCCCTATTTCGCGTATGAAATGTTCAAATATTTTATTTCAATTAAAAAAACTTGATGATTTTTTAGTATCGAAAAGAATAACATTAAAATGGTGCAGTATATATTTTTATTTTAAATCTTATTTTATTGATTTGCCAGAAAAAGTATAAGTTTTAATTAATTTGAGTGAAAAAATTGCATGCATCCGTGAATTTATTGCAACGATGTTTTAGATATATGTTATCGAGAATATATTATTATCCTGCTGGAGTTCCTTTTATATAACTCCTATGAAAACAATAAGAAGACCAACGTTACTTATACCTATATAAGGTGCTTTAAGAAAGATAAAGACTTGTTCTTCTTTTCTTTGACCAACGAACTAAACACATATCTGAATGTATAATGATTGGGTTTAGCCAGGTTTAGCCTATACCTTTCTTTCAAATTTTTTGTTGGTTTCATTTTTTATGGATCATTTCAACCATTTTAATGGTTTTTCTGTGTTTTATCTTTCAGTTTTTGTTTTTTTAAAGACCGCGCGACTAGAATTTATTATCTTGTGTCGGTATTGATTTTTTGATTTTATTATATTAATTCTGCATAAATATTAATATCTTTTAGTTTCATGCTGTTATTTTTAGATCATGTCATACATGTATTTATAATTACAAGAATCATGTGCCTGTTTTATTCCAGCATTATATCCTTTACACATATGTGGTTAATTATATATAGGAATCATATGGCATGAGACAGAAAACTATATATATTTTCCAATTATCATTTTTAATTCCGTTTCGTAGGATGTGTAGATGGATTTTATACTATATATCGAATTTATCATATCGTACATCTATTTGTGCACAGTATGTAGTTTAGTTTTACGCTCCTCCTTGTCTATAGATATAAAGGGTGTTTTTTCACTTAGATAGAACTTTCGATAGGGATAAGTGTCAATGATATTCAGCATAATCGGGCAAATAATCATGAATAGACTCATGCTTGAGGAATGGTCAAGAGTTATCTAAATTCACTTTGAAAATCGGTCATCGATTCGCTAAACTTATAGACTTAATTTATTGCAAAACTATGTTCAGTGAGGAGACTAATTTTTGTCTTAATGATTTTATTGTATGCAAAATTGTCACTTCTAAAGTGAAACCAATCCATAAGAAACTCTAGAAACTCCATTGCATCCAGAAAACCGAATTGCAGCATTTGGTGGAAAGATGTAACCAGTTTTGCATCTTTGGTTCTTGTTTCTTTTAAAATGGGAAAGAAGCTCGCATAATGGTCAATGGAGATCCTTACCAAACCAAGATCAATGAATGTCTTTTTTCGAAAATACAGATCTTATTGAATTTGGCGAGATGGTTTCATCGGAATAGCGCTAAAAGTGATATAGAGTGACAAAAACCATCGATTTACTTAAATAATGTATTAGTGATAATATGATTTTGAGAAATAGGCCTGTAAATTAACAAGTCATGTTATTTACCATCTTTGGACTATTTCCAATGGGGTTACATGAAGTTTCAGGTTTATGCTGATAAAAAGCAATAACTGAGAACTTAGAAGCCAACATTATTAATGTTATTTACTTACCCAAAATTGGATGTCGTACGTTTAATCAAGAGCAGCCACTGTGGTCACATCCCCGAAGTCATTTTCAAATGTTACTGCTATTAATTGGTCTTTGTGTTAATTTTTTAAATAAGGATTTCTATCGGGCTTGGAACAAAACGCCCTTTATTGTGTACATATATATCTATTTTTATGATGAACTAAAAAAAAATCGCTACTATTTCGTTCAGAAAATCGTTAAAAATAATATATTATATTCTTTTGGAAAATAATTCAAACAATTGCAATTTTTCTATACAAAAACTTAATTTAGAGTTCATATCATATGTTCTCATATAGTCTAGAATTTCATTTCAATATAATTTAATATAAAAATTCACCGATTTTAAATATAGTCTACGAAGAATTTCTATCTCACTAAATTTATTGATAGAATTTTTAAACAGGTTAAATTTAGTATTATATGAAAAAAGAAAAACTCTTATTAACATCGAACAAGAAGACTATATCAAAAGAAAAATCATTTCCCCATCTTTTTATACTCTATATTTTGGAGTTCGTTTTTTTTCTGTGTTCTTCTTGTTTCTTGAACATCACCGAAATGATTATAATTTTACTGATAAATATTCAAATTTGATATAAAATTTACATTTTCAAAGATGGTAAATTTTTATTAAGAGATAATAGAAAATGTTATATTAACAAAAAAAAAAACGGAAAAGAAATATACTTCTTGTTAAAATTTTCTACTGTAAGGCAAAGAAAAGTAGAGAAAAAGTGAAGAACCGAGACCTGGATTTGAACCAGGGTCTCATCAGTCTCATGAGGCGAGGTCGAGGTCTTAACCAACTAGACCATTCTACACTATATCTCCACTAGTCTGTTCATCATTTGCCTTTTTCCTCCAATATTTTATATTATCAAATCATTACAATTGTTTTTGTCTTAAACCTCTCAATTGTTTTACCAAACCAAATTCAGTTATATCCTATTTTTCAACTCTTACAATACTATATTTAAATACAATTGAAAAATAATATTCAAAGTCATATAATTATGAGACTATGTGCGTTTTAGAAATATTAAATTTTTAAATATGTATTCTCTGGAAAATACATAATTTTCATTAAATGTTCTTTTAAAAATATAAGTACACCAAATTCTTTACCGTATATATAATAGTTAAACTCTTTAATTTCACTAATAAACATGATTTTCGAATTTAAGAAAATATAAAATTAATAAATTTATTGTTTAAACGTTCTTCTAATGTTATTTTAGAAGTTCCCAAAATTGCTATTGTTACCTTATTTTCATTTGGTTTTTTTTTTCCTTTTCCAGTTTGTTTATAAACATAAGTTTTTACTTATGTATAGTATATGTATATATAATCTTTACTATCGTCTCTATTGCACATATATTCATTTTTTTCTGTCTTTGGCCCCAAAACGGAAATCTTTATACAACCTCATAACAATGTAGAAAAGCGGCTCTTTTCATTTTGTTGTTTTTGTTACTGTTGTTGTTATAATATCCTATATCCAAAACAACAATAACATAATATTTATGTTTCACGTACAGCAAGAGACCGTATTTAAAGAAAAACGAAGTAATTTTCACCATCTCTTTACGACAATGTAACAAATTTGGAAGTTGTATATGAAATTGCACCCATGAGGTCATTTTTTTTACAAATGTGTTTGTTTGTACAAGGTGGAGTCCAAAGTAATCAGGACTTTTTGAATCTAGCGCCCCTAGTTGCGCCATCTATATGCCGACTGGTGCGTTAGAATCTGCTATCCTTTATTGACTTCCTGTGAGAATTTCATGACATTTCATCTATTGAAAGTGAAGTTATTGCGTTTTAAGTGCAGTATGTTTGTGTCATCGGTGCGAAAATGAGCTTCGACGACCAAAAATTGCTCAGAATTCAACATTCGAAGGACATCATTAAAGAGGTCAAAAAGGACAAAAACTTCCTTTATAACATTGTGACTGGTGACGAAACGTGGTGTTTTCAATATGATCCCGAAACGAAACGCCAGAGTGCTGAATGGAAGGCGCCGGATGAGCCGAAACCCAAAAAATCGCGCCTGGAGAAGTCAAAAGTCAAGACAATGCTGATTTGTTTTTATGATTCCAAGGGTATTGTCCACAAAGAATTTGTTCCACCCGGTCAAAACGTTAATGCGGTATTCTACCTAGGAGTTTTGAAGCGTTTGGTGCGCTGTATTCGACGTGTTCGGCCCGAATATCGCGAAGATGGAAGTTGGCGTTTATTGCACGATAATGCGCCGTCTCATCGATCGACGCTTGTGACCGATTATCTCACCAAAAATCCATCAACCACTCCCCGTATTCACCGGATATGGCACCGTGCGACTTCTACCTTTTCGGAAAAATGCATTTGCCGATGAAAGGAAAGCGTTATGCAGACGTAGAGGCCATTCAAAAGGCTTGCACCGGCATACTGGCGGCCATACAGGCCAACGAGCTAAAACACTCGTTCGACATGCTTTTGGACCGTGCAAAAAGCTGTATTGAAGCAGAAGGAGACTATTTTGAATAAAATCAATTGATTTTGCCGAAAAAACCATTTGTTCTGTTTTTTTTTTTTAAAGTCCTGATTACTTTGGACGCCACCTTGTATATATATATATATGATTATACTTGCCAATTTCGCAAATGTTTCAGTACCTCATTTTCACAAGGAAAATGTTATACTATATATTCTTAACACACAAAAAAAAAAAAAAAGCAAGAAAATTTTATATAATCTGTTTTTTTTGGTTGTAAATGTTCCGTAATGCGAATAAAGGGAAAATATTTCGATGATGTAGAATTTTCCATACTCACATTGTGATGGGAAGGAAAATTGTTTATTCGACGCATTGGTGTAATTTTTGAGGAAAACTCTTTATGTCGAAAAAAACCAAAATCAAACCATTTTATATAGAGAATCAGCAGAATTTTTGTCACAATTCTTTGAATTAAGATCATCTATTAAAATATGATCGATTTAAATTAGTATAATTTCAGTTGCCCAATGAATTATTATAATTTTTTTTTTGGAAAGTTATTTATAATATCATTAAAACAAATTCTTATATATCTACTTTATTTATAGAAGATAAGAGAGAAACAAATAATAATAATAATAATAATATACACTAAATCCACCAAAAGAAAAAAAAAATTTTAAAGTTCTTATAAGAAAATAAAGTGTGATAAAAACAAGATATGCGCAGGCATAGGATGAATGGGTAGGAAGCAAAATAAACAATGGAACCCCATGGTAAATGGTAAATAATTGGGGTCTTATAGCAATAAATTCCAATTTGTGCTTAGCTTAGATGTTATGTTCCTTGTGGGGTTTTATTCAAATTCGGAATTTTTTCGCGTTACTTGTATATATATAGGTATATATTTGTACATATAGAAACCCACGGGAATCACTGACTGAAAAGTATATTGAATCCATTCTACGAGTATTATTTCTTGGTTGCTGCTATTTCGACGTTTGGTGTAAATGTAATTTTCTTTCCCTTTTATCTCGGATCTATCAAGTTAATAAAATAAAGAAGTATGAGGCTTTGATAAATATATATATATATAAGAGAGAAAAAAATCTTAGACCTGAGGAAATTGGAAAAATTAAAAATTAATACAAAATTTCTATATTGCAAAAAATTATGTATATAAGGGGTGAAAATGGATAGATCCGTTCCTAATTGTGATTTATTTTATATTAAATTTAAATTGTGCGAATGTTCATGCATATTCCTCAGATTTGTTTGTTAGTTATGTTCTTGAAGGAAATTTTATATTAAAATAAGATTTGCCACCCTTAAACTGTAGTTTATAAAAGTACTTATTTCATTTAGTATATAGAATAGGAATATAAATTGTTGTTCTTTACTTCACTTTGCTATATATGTCCAATAATTTACCAGTGATCTCCAAATATTCCTATAGTAGAAAACAAGGCACTTATTCGAATCGAAATCCAAGTTCTTTCAGTTCTTCTTCGATTGGACCAAAAAGCATACAATAAATACAGTTCTCAACAAGGATTCTGATTTGGTTGATTTGCAGTCTGCAAAGCATGCCGCATCTTTAATAGTATTTGTCTGTGTGCTATAAAAATACATGTATTCCAAGTCTTTTTTTTACAAATAATATTCAGGAGGAGGCATGTTATGCAGCGATGCAATGGTGCCAAATATGTACGCACAAAAATTCTTTGATTCTTTTCTCTGTAATTGCTCCAAACAAAATGAAACAACATAGTCAGGCATATTCGATAACGCAGCTAATATTATTCATTTATAACTGTTACTTACTTAGTACCATATATATAGCCCCTAGTGGCAGCGACATACATACATTCGCTATCTAAGAAATGACGTGACTTAGAATAAGCACAATACATATTATTCAATTATAATTTTTCATCGCAAATTATTTTATCAATATTTTTATGTGGCATATAAATAACATCAGCATATTTATATGAGCAACCATATTGTTGATATTTTGCATATTTATATATAAGGGAGTGAACTCTTGTATGAACCCGAAATAAAAAAACGTCATCCCTTTCGAAAGTTTCTATATTTTAATCATATATTATTACATAAACAGCATAAAATATTATATTCTCTAATAGAAGGGGATATGATCTCTTTGTAATACTAGATATATATATATATTAATGTATAGAAAAGGAAGCGTAAATATATCGTTTTGCTGTCACATTTAAAATCCTAAATGTTTTATATAATATATAAGACTGGAAGAGATCTTATGGACCATACAGAAACCCTTATGTGAAATACTCAATGAAGAAATAAGAAAGGTGTCCTTTATACTATAATATGTACGTGAAAAGAAATCGAAATCATAATTTCCATTTGGTCAAATCATTAAGAGTAAGGAAGAAAATGTGAGAAACTAATGTATCTATCTTTTGTCTAGAATTAATTAAATTTAATGAAACAGCTGTGATACACGTACATATTATGTATTTTATGATAATTTTTATATAACGTTGAGAACAAATAATAATTTATAAATATTGATTTTTCTTAAAGACAAATTGAGCTCATGTTTAAATTCAAATTTTTAGAAAATGAACGATATAAAAGAATACCTTATTTTCGAAGAATATTTCGTTATATGTTAAGGAATATTTATAATTCTTGAATTTTCGTAATAGACATATAGAAACGTAAAATCGCCCTATAGCCAATTTGTTGATGCCCTATGGTAGAAATGGGACCCGCAGTTAACAAATCTACAGTTCAATGAATTAAATCTGCGAAATAAGAACCAAAACTAATATTTCAAGGTTTTTTCTCCATAACTTTGATTTGTCTTCTTCAAATCTGCTCTAATTCACAGGTAGACTGGAACCTAAAAGCATAAATACCCTTTTCAAATTTTATTGAAATCGTTTTCAAAAGACATCGAAAAAACTTTACGAACAGGCTTATTTTTCCTCTCAACTATTTTTTCCACTGTCCTTTGACCGATACCACTGAAATTTAACACCGCATCGCTTATTTACATAGTCAATCCATGAAAATAATTTAAACAAAATCCTTCCACAAATTTTCAAATTATATCGGAAAAACCATAAACAAAAAAAACGACAAAACTTTGTGGTCGTAGTTGTTTTTCCTTTACAACTTTGCTCTGCCTGGATCAATTTAGCTGAAATCCAATACCAAATAAAGGTAAGGAGATAGCAACTCACATTGTAAATTTTATCGTAATCGGATAACACGTTTCTGAGTTATCATGTATATGGACAGACTGGTATTCGGACGGAAAGACAAATGGACAGGCGGACGGACGGTCATACAGAAATCGATATAACTTCTGATTCTATACTAGGGCATGGCGTGATTAATTACTTTTCGAGGTTTGTGAACAAGTGAGTAATTGAGGCCTTAAGGTAATTAATTCCTTCCTATGTAAACAAAACTTTTTAAGCAAAATTGACCAATTTCCAAGAGAAAAACATATTATATGGAAGAATAAGAAATAAAAAGAAAATAAGAAATATTCTCTTAAAAATGCACATGATTCTCTCTAGCTTTCTATCATTTTTTTCAGATTACATTATGTTAGCAAAACAGAGATAGAAATAGATTTATCTTTATTAAACAATTCTAACACTTATGTAAAAAAATAAGAATCACTATTCATACAGGAACTAACACTTAAAATATTAACAGAATTTCTCTTCTAATTATTATTCGTACACGCTCCAATGCTTGAAAACGTGTTGGGAGAATACAATATTTATACACATATTAAGTTAAAAGAAATTTATTTGTTTCATTCTTTCTTTAGTCCAAATCCATAAGGCTATTAATGCTCCCGCTGACTACAATTATCTTATAGGAAGCACGTTGTAAAATAGAGTATATTTGATTTACAGGTTACTTCATTCTTTCTAATGAAAAATTTGTAATTGTCTTTCCTTATTTTGTGCGGAATTTTTTGTTTCTGTCATTTTCAAACAAAGCATTGTGAAGATCGCGTCTAGTTGTCCTCTTTCAACTTTATTATTCTCTTAAATGAAGGAATTAATTTTTTTGGCATTGAATATTCAAAATTTGGATTAATTTTGTTTGCGGAATTAATTACTTTTTCAAACCATGCCCTTTTCTATACAGAACCGTACACTTGAAACCTTTCTACCTCGATTATTTCGATGTGTTACAAATGTAGTGACAAAACTAATATACCCTCTGGAAGTACCTACCATAGGACAAAAAAATACAATATTCAAAGTGTTTAGTATCATTTCCTAATCAAACTTCTGATAAATAGATATGAGTAAAGGCAAATAAATGTAAAATTGACTCCATCAGTTCCTAGCAACGATTGTTCATAAACAAACACGGACACGGTACAATGTGCCTATTGTATTAATTGAATATTATTTTAACAATAGAAATACTAATTATTTGTATACGTCAAACTCCCAAAATTTCTTTAACAAAATTCAGTTTAACAAAGTTCGTACAAAAGGTTGGCGGATTTAAATGACATCCTATATACCTTATCGATTATGACCATTATTATATGAAATTGTAATCGAAAATTGTAAAAGGGAAACTATTAAAATTTGAATCAAGTTTATGAAATTCTGATCGTTTTATAAAATATAATCGAAATCTAAGCTTTCTCCGTCTTCTACATGAATTTAATAAGTGCCTAAGCAATATTTACATATTTATTTTATGATACTGTTTATTCAATTCAATAGTTGATTTTTATCAAATAAAATTCTACATGAACAACCACAGAACTTTGGTTCGAGGTCCACTTGAAATAAACACTTTATATGAAATCTAAATCCTGTACAAAGGAAAACGACTCATTTTATAACTTTTTATAGAGTATCCCAATAAAAGCAACGGATTTAATTCCCGAAAATTGTAATAGAATTATAGCTCAGGTATTTCGGGTTCTTCAGATATGACTTGTGCCTCATTCAACGAGGAATTCAATTACGAAATAAATCCTTTTTTTAAAATATTCCTTTTCACGACAGGAAATCTCAAAATTCGCGTCTTGAACGTATTGATTAGGACATGTAGATTAATTGATTAATTGTTGGTTTTAAATTTATTAGTCGGTTTCTATTCTAATAGTGTTAAAAGTGTTGCTGTAAAAATAATAATTTGGAAAGAGAAGTAAATTTTTATATAAATGGAAGAGAGAAAGCGTAATGAAACAAAAGAGGCAATATTCTCTTCAAAATATGTATGTATATATTAATATTTCACATTTTATTTAAAAGTTATTCAAAATTTATTCACACTATCATAGGATTTCTCTCCAAATTTATTCTGCTTTGTTTCTCTTAAATGAAATAATTAATCAGTTTTTGGTTGAATAATCAAAATATTAAACAAATTTAATCAATTAATCAAACCATGCCCTAGTATTCATATATTTCAAATATTTGGGATCCTACAGGTATGGTCCAAGTCTCTTTCAAGGGGGCATTTAATTATAATAGAAGACTATAAAGGATCCTCCATAAAAAACGCATTTTGATTTAGTTGACAGTAGTCACTTAAAGCACCAACTAATAACGTTGATCGTTGGTGTAGCATTCCATGAAGAATAATCAGAATATGTCCATACGACAGCTGTCAAAATTTTAGTGCTGCCAACCTAAAATAAGGATGACGCGCTATTCAAAATCGTTATACTCTTATTAAAACACCCTTTATTTAACAAATCAAACATTCTTTTGAAAGAAAATCTAAGAAAAAATTTTGTATATGAAATAAATTTTTAAGTTGTTTTTTTCTTTTTTCTATTTTCGATTTATAATTCATGTGTGAAAATAACACACATAATGTTTATTTAAAGTGGAATTTAAATGTGCTATTAAATTAAAGAAATTGTAATCAACCTGTTATGTGTGGTATATAAAATAAACATCCCCATTTAATACAGTAGATTGGTTCTTTAAAAAAGCACCATACTATCGAAAAATCGTGTTTTAAAAGTTTGCGCATAAATTATATAAAATTTAAAGAAACTGTATTATATGAAAATGGAAATACCAGACTCACAGAATTTTCAAAATCCCATTCTGACTCTGTTCAATTGCAGTACAGTATTAAATGTTTTGCAAACCCTACGAATTTCCAGATTATAAATTTATCAAATTCAAATTAATTAAAAATCCAACTCTAATTTTACCGCTCTGGAATTGCTACATAGGGTTTAGAGCAGGGGTGGCCAACTTCATTATGTATATAATCGACTATTTTTCTTAAAAAGTTGTCGCGATCGACCTATTACTCGTAACATATGACTTAAACAATTTTTTGATCAGAAAACAACACATTTATTTTAAATGAAAACCGTCTTTTCTTTTAATCGAAATATTTTGCATTATTAGCTATGACTTTTGTCAATTTTTCAGGCAGAGGACGGATTCCGTGTTGAGGATGGCATTCAAATGCGTGGGAATCGTCATTCGACTAACTTAAAACTTGCCATCTTTAAATCGTCTAAACCGAAATGCGCAAGTTTAAATTGATGGAGCATGTTTACCATAAGCTTTTTCTATCTATCGATGTACTCTATCTGAATTTGCCTTCAACTTAATCTAAAAAAGGAAAACTTCTTGCGAATGCTATTTCGTTGGCCGTTAAAGTCGACTATCTGAGTGCACTAAAAAGTTATTTGTTTTCACCTGAATTTCAAATTACTTGAGGATTATTTTAGCTTGTCAAAAACTTCGTCAAACACAATAGCTGTCAGTTAGAAAATGTCATGATTGATGTATAGCGCCATCTCTTGGCAATTGTTTAAATCATATATTACCTCCTAATAAAATTTATGAAACCAAGATGATTTTTTTATTAGTAATATTTATTAATTTGTAAAAAAAACTGATTTGACTTTATTTCCATCGGCTATGATCGATCAAAAGTCTTTCTCTGATCGATCCGGGATCGACGTGCTGGCTATTCCTAATCCAGCCTATTTTATCGAACTTAATGTAATAGCAAAAAAGATGGAAGTCATAGAAGATCCAAATCCGATATCAGTATTGGAACAGTTTGCCCCGGGAGTTTCATTAGTATTGAACGGTCAAAATTGAGAGTGTGTGTGTGATTTATCGCATTACCACCTCTTCAAAATAATTTGAATAAAATGATTAAATGGGACGCCATTTTTATTCTGATATTCTCCCAAAAAATTTCTAAATAATTATGAAGGACGAATCAAAACAGAGATTAAAAAAAAAATATTTTACTTATTCAGAAAAGGGCATGGCTGGTTTTCAAAAGGAAAAAAAAATTTATTTATAAAATATGGTCTTATACAGGGTGACACAAAATGAATGTTTTGTATTATTTAGGAGCCATTAAGTCCCTTGCAGTATGCGCTGTTGTTTCATCTTGTTGGAACCAAATCGTGGTTTTCCACAGCTGGCCTAAAAATTTTCCAACATCTTCCGATATTGAGCACCCACTATTAATGGAAATTGCAACACCGTCTTCATTTTCGAAGAAATTTGAACCAGTGATCCTCCCAGACGATACACCGCACCAAACAGTACACATAAGTGGGTGTAACTGTCGTTAATGAATTGCTCTTGGATTCTCTGTAGCCCATATCCTGCAGTTCTGCTTGTTTATGAAACCGTTTAATTGGAAATGGGCTTCAATGCTCATTATCAAATTGTAAAAAAAAAGGACCGTTCATGTTCAAAATAAAGTTGGATGATTTTGGTTCGTTGCTCGATTATGTATTGTTCCATTTCACATTCCCCATTACAAAATCCTGTAATAACATTTTTAAAAAAATTGAACAAAAAATTATCAATAATTCATTCTACAACATTTTGCGCCACCCTGTCTTTCCTTTTATTTGATCTATATTTCACAACGTTGGCGGAGGCAGGTGTTTGATTTTTTGGCAATATGAAAATATTTTTGGTGATTTGATTCCATGAAAAATATATTTCAATATAATTTCTGGTCGAGTTTCTGGACAAATGTTTTAAGGCAGGGGGGAACACATTTTTTAGAAATACTCTTTTTGTGTTGTATTATCACAGATTGTGTGGTTTTTTTTAAAGAAATTTTAAAATCAATGTGCCGATCTGTGAATACATTTTCTATAAAACAAAATTATGAAGGGTCAGTTTTTTAAGCGATTTTATGATTTTTGTTTTTTTTGCTAGCTAAAAATTTTTTTAGGGAATGCATATAAATTGCAATATCGGGAAATATATAGTAAATATTTTTCTTAAGGCTTATGAGGAAAATCTCTCTCAAAAATGGATTGATTATGTTTTCAGTTTTTTTAATTTGTTTTGAGAAGATTTACTTGAAGACTTTTTTGAATTATTCATTTTAAAGGAACAGTGCTTTCTGAGGAAAACTAAGATCATGTAACTAAGCACTTTTTTTCTATGATCAAAACACGGGTTTTCTTCACAGAACCAATGCCCGTATAAAGAATGGCGCATGGAGGCAATAATACACACCCATCCTTATTTGAATTTAATTTCATTATTGCCAAAATAATGGCTATGAAATTGGTGTATTCGTCCAACGCTACCAATTGCGAAGCAGATGACGACGATTTTCTAAATTTGGATTGGAAGGCAATATTGAATTCAGAAGAATCTTATATTACCCAAGACACAACTGGATCAGATTTAACTTCTCGCACCTTTTCTCCGTTAGACGACCCGGAAATTGAACACGAAGATTTTAAAATTTTTGATAGCCCTAATGACACAGGTGCTCAACGCTTTTTTTCTGGTTTTATTTTATTTAAAGTTCTTGCGAAATTGAAATGTCTAGACTGTTGCGCATGCATGATTAAGTCAGAATCTTCAATGACAAAAGCTTCCGAAGCCTTAATTTTTTTCAAAAATTTTAGCCAAAATTCTGATTTTGGCAAATTAATTAATCCGACTGATATGTGTGCCGAGATTTTTAATCTACATTTCAATGTTTTTAATATCATTTTTGAAGAAAGCCCGGAGGTTAAAAACATTAAAAAAATTATAGAAGCTAAATGTTTTGAAGAAACCAATTCTTTATACGGGCATTGGTTCTGTGAAGAAAACCCGTGTTTTGATCATAGAAAAAAAGTGCTTAGTTACATGATCTTAGTTTTCCTCAGAAAGCACTGTTCCTTTAAAATGAATAATTCAAAAAAGTCTTCAAGTAAATCTTCTCAAAACAAATTAAAAAAACTGAAAACATAATCAATCCATTTTTGAGAGAGATTTTCCTCATAAGCCTTAAGAAAAATATTTACTATATATTTCAATTTATATTGCAATTTATATGCATTCCCTAAAAAAATTTTTAGCTAGCAAAAAAAACAAAAATCATAAAATCGCTTAAAAAACTGACCCTTCATAATTTTGTTTTATAGAAAATGTATTCACAGATCGGCACATTGATTTTAAAATTTCTTTAAAAAAAACCACACAATCTGTGATAATACAACACAAAAAGAGCATTTCTAAAAAATGTGTTCCCCCCTGCCTTAAAACATTTGTCCAGAAACTCGACCAGAAATTATATTGAAATATATTTTTCATGGAATCAAATCACCAAAAATATTTTCATATTGCCAAAAAATCAAACACCTGCCTCCGCCAACGTTGTGAAATATAGATCAAATAAAAGGAAAGACAGGGTGGCGCAAAATGTTGTAGAATGAATTATTGATAATTTTTTGTTCAATTTTTTTAAAAATGTTATTACAGGATTTTGTAATGGGGAATGTGAAATGGAACAATACATAATCGAGCAACGAACCAAAATCATCCAACTTTATTTTGAACATGAACGGTCCTTTTTTTTTACAATGTGATAATGAGCATTGAAGCCCATTTCCAATTAAACGGTTTCATAAACAAGCAGAACTGCAGGATATGGGCTACAGAGAATCCAAGAGCAATTCATCAACGACAGTTACACCCACTTATGTGTACTGTTTGGTGCGGTGTATCGTCTGAGAGGATCACTGGTCCAAATTCCTTCGAAAATAAAGACGGTGTTGCAATTTCCATTAATAGTGAGTGCTCAATATCGGAACATGTTGGAAAATTTTTAGGCCAGCTGTGGGAAACCACGATTTGGTTCCAACAAGATAAAACAACAGCGCATACTGCAAGGGACTTAATGGCTCCTAAATAATACAAAACGTTCATTTTGTGTCACCCTGTATAAGACCATATTTTTTTTGCTTTTGAAAACCAGCCATGCTCTTTTGTAGTTAATTGGTGCTTCAAAATGTTTCAGAAATTTTTTGGGGGAATAAATCACAATGAAGATCGCGTCCCATTCCTCCAATAAAAATCACGCGTTCTACTATGTTAACTTTAGGGATTTTTTTTACACACGGATAGGAAAACACAGCGTACATAAATTTTATATATAAAAATTCCTCTGTTTATATACTCTGTGGTAATAGTAAAAGTATGATGCCTATACAAGGACTACCTATATGTCACAAGTTTTCATCAATCTTTCATTTCGTAATCAACTTACGGATGTCGTTTTCACATCGAAAATTAACTAACCTATGCTCAATCATATCCAATTTCTTGCTCACAACATAATCATAACATAACATAACATAGCATAACATAACACAACACAACATAACATAAAATAAAGAAACATAATTTTGTTTTTTTTTTGGTTTTTGTAATTAATATTTTTATTTGTATTTTTGCATCTGTATATATATTTTTGTTTTTTTTTTTATAATACAGTTAAAAGAAATTACAGTACTATCAATATATAAGCCTTAAAAATTATGTTTTCATTATTTTTTTTTTTAAATTTATTTTTTAATTACTATATATATATATATACATATATTTATGTATTGCATATATACATATATATATATATATAATGATTATAAAAGAATAATTTACTTTTGTTTTTCATTTCAATTTTTCTTTTCTAATTATTTTTAAATTACTTTTCTTTTTTCTTTTTTATGTGATAGAAACAAATTCAAATTTATTTTTATTTTTGTTATATAAATATTATTTTAATAATGTTAAAAATTATTAAATATAATTTTTTATTTTAAATCAATCAAAAGTCAATTATTTTGACTTCAAAAGAAAGAAAAAAAACAACACACACTCGTATCAACGTAGGTAATTTTCTAATATTTTTATTAATTAACTCCTTTTTCACTGAAATGACGAGTCCAACTCGTCATAAGATGATTTCAGTAACAGTATATATGCAATGACGAGCTGCCAATACAGTGGAATTAATGTTAATGTGGATTTTTTTTTAAAGTATTTAAAGATGCAATTTTTAATCCTTTTTTAAATATTGAACTTAATTTGTTTGTGCCTTTTTTTCTTTACTAAGATTTTTAACTGCGTTTTTTTTTTTACTGTATTTAAGTATTTTAATGAAGTCTTTTCTTTTTGTTTTAGTTTTATTTATATTTTTAAAAAATGGATGGTGCATTTTTGTTTTGATTTTTTATAGTTTTTCTTTTTTTTTACGAATATATGAAAATATTAAAAAAATATTTTATTATTATTTGATTTCTAAAAACAAGTTGAATTTTGATCAAATTATAGAAAATATTTTCTTTATGTTTTTATGTTTAGGAAAAGAAAATATATAAAAAAAGGTATTAGAAAATTTAGAAAAAAAAGAAAAATAGTTTCTGATAAAAACTTGAAAATCTTATCACAGATTTTAAAAATAAAAAATTATATAAATTTTTTTTCTTTTTATTCTCTTTCCTTTAAAATATGATTTATTAATTATTACTTTTTTTTTTTTTGTTTACGTATATCTGGATTCATTTTTAATATGTTTTATTTAGTTTTCTTTTAAATATAATATTTTTCTCTATATTTTATGTTATTTTTATAAATATCCCTTATTTTTGTGTCGATGCCCAATTTTCATACTTTTCATATTTTCTGTAAAATATTTTTATATAAATTTTAGTTAGTTCCTTAATCTCCTTTTCGCGTATGTTACTATTTTATGTTCGATTTTTAAGACAAAATATATAAAAATTTTTGGAAGAATTTTTGCTTTTGTTTTTGTGGCAAGAAATGCAGCTCATGTTATGTTAAATTTGAATTTTTATGATATTATACACAAAGCAAAAAGCCATCTTAGTTTTATTGTTTTTGATTATTTATTTATGATTTTTTATTTTATTTTTATTTATGTTATAATTAATATTAGTGTTATTAGGTGTTTTTTTTCGCGGAATTGTTTTGTTACCGCGAATATAATTTAAATCAATTCGATGAAGATTGAACTTACAAAAAAAGGTGACTTGTTTGTTTATTTATTTTCTTATTATTCATAATTATTATTACTATTATTATTGATTCATTTTTTATTTATTAATTATTTTGTATTTTTTTTTTCATAAAATGCAATAATTTGGAAAAGAAAAGGAAAAAATATGTATCGCAGTTGGGAAGCATTTTATATAGATTTTGTTTGATTGGAAATATACTACTGCGTAGAAAAAATATTAAAACTTATTACCGAGAATACACAGCAACTTTGCCAAACTTTTTCGTAGTCTTTAAATCGCGGCACTTATATTTTTTCTCCTTTCGAAGTTGTGAAATACCAAATTTCTGTTATCCCGACAAGAGCTTTAAAGACTTTTTGTCGATTCCATCAGTCGATTTGATAAACCAAATACAGCTCCAGGGCTGCAAGTCGATTTGTGACAGGAATTTCAACTCCTTATCGCTCTTGTATTAACTGAAAGGGTAATGTTAATAATAATATATCAATTGGACATGGCCTTTGGAGTGTTTTAAATTTGTTGTATTTTTCGACTAAAACCCAGGACTATCCAGTAGGACTCGACATATTTTTCTTCCGACTCATACTGGGTTTTAGTCAAAAAACAGAATATTATTATATTATATTATTATTAGCATTTTTATCTTTATCGACTCTTTGCTTTATTCACCTTTACTGTTGAGCTAAGTATAAACGGTCCAACAAGCTTGATAAAGTTTTCGGGTGCTATAAAAATTGGATCGTTTATGTGCAAATTTTTTCGATAATAAATCTCTTAACCTCGAAATACATTAAAATCAAAGCTCCTATAATACATATGTATGCGATTTTGCTAAAAAATTTTACTTTTTTTGGAGGTATGGCTTCAAGTTTTGACCAACTTTTTGGAGTCTCTATGGCTAGCTTTAGCATAACTTTAGCTTTTAAACCCGAAATATATAATATATGCAAGTGCTCACACATTGGTGTGTCGCGAGCCAATAATAGCTGTGCGGCCGCATCTATTCTCCAAAATTTTGTCGTGATTACGTAAATTAAATTAAATTTCTTTATAATTTTTCCAATATCGTATTTATCAACAATTTTATGTGTAGGCTGTTCGATTGGCTTGTAGTGTGCCGAAGTATTTTGGGAGTAAATTTGCTGTCGTAGGGAAAGGAAAGGTTGCGGAGCACTGTATATGCTATATAAATAATGTTAAATATTACTAATTTAATTATATATATGTGGAAAACTGAAAAATGTGAAATAATCAACTAAAGTGTTCCTCTTCCCGGATGAGCCCCCAAATTGTGGAAAACTGAAAAATGTGAAATCGCCACCGCATGGATTCGAACTCAGCACCCTTGGTTTACTACTAAATTGACTTTCTTACTAAGCCAACAATTCCACTACTACAAGTAATTCAGATTCTCCACTACTTTTGTACAACTTATTTGTGTACTACTTCTTTTACTCCTACATATATATATATACATATACTGATTATGTTAACAATCCAAACTAAATGGAAGAGTTTGAACCAGAGTTGGTGGTTAAAAAACGAAGAGTCATGGGCAAGAATTATAATTGTCGGCTTCCTGCTAAAAACAATATCTCATGGTGCAGAATTCAATGCTAGAATAATACACGTTTCCTAGGAATTATTACACAAACACATATCACTAATGTGTTCTCGAATATTTTCTGAATGCAGTAGTATACTAAAATTGTAAGTGATGATTTAAGAAATCTCAAAATCTGGTGAAAGTAAAATTTTTGAAATGCGATTTTTCCAAAACATAATTTTCGTATTATATACAGAAGAAAATTTTGTATCTCTTCTTTCTCTCTCTCTTTCTATCTCTCTCTGAAGGTATATTTTTTATTTTTTACTTTATTGAGAAAAACAATTTTTAAATTTTCCTTTTTTTTTACTTCTTCTTTATGTTTTTAATTATATTAATTTTAACAAATTCTCGTTTTTTTGTTTCTCATTATTTTACATGTATATAGGTACCTAATTTAGGATTATTATTATTTTTTCTTTTTTTAAATTTAGTTTTTAAGAATGGATGCTATTTGCTATAATCTACCCTGACCATATTTACGTATATATATATGTATATATATGTATATATAATATTTTTTTTTTAGTAATAATCACTACGAATTTTTATTCCTTTTTATTTAAATTTGTTTCTTTTCTTTTTTCTTGAAAAATTATAATTATTTCAATAAATACGTATTTTTTAATTTGTTTCCAACATTTTCCTTTTGATTAATATTGTATTTGGATTGCTTTTAAATTGGTTTTTTTTATGTTTTTGTTGTACATGGATTTTTAACAATTAAATATAATATTTTTGAAAAGATTTATTGCAAAAACTGTTTTATAAATGTTGATTAAAATGTAGTTTTTTTTTTTTTTGTTTTTAGGTTTTATAATTAAATTTTTAATCTTACCTTCCATGTGTTTTTTCATCCTATTAGTAGGCTTATTTATTTTTTTATTTTTTTATTTTTAAAGAAACGTTTATAAGTATCATTTTAATACTATTTTTTTTGTTTTCTTGTTTATCATTATTATTTTAAAGACAGATTAAATGTATATTAGCAGCAATATAAGTCAATTAATTAATAATAAGCATTCACATTCATACATAAACACACACACACTCAAACAAACAGACACACAATAGGACACATCATACACATATCGCATCTTTAATTTTTTAATCAATTCATTAAGCACTCTCATTTCTTGGCACTTTTAACACCAAACAAATCTCGATTTTTGCACTCATTCAATTTTCTTGTTTTGTTTTTCCTTTTTCAAAAAATTCAAAATGTTAATTGCATTGAAATAAACATAAAAAAAAAGCTAAAAACCAAAACAAAAAGCGAAGATAAATTATAACAAAAAAGAAAATTGTTTTTAAGAAAACTAAAAACAGAAATAAAAAATTTTATAAAATAAATTAAAATATAGAACACTGGGCATCAATTTTTTTGCGGTTTTTAAACTTAAAAACTAAATTTTTTCGTCTAATGATTTTTTGAAAATTGTTTTAGTTTCTGAAAACCATGTTTTTTTTATTTAAAGAAAATATTTTAAACAGTTTGACATTAAAAAATAAAGAAAAGAAAAGAAAAAAATAGTTGGTAAATTAATAAATTTTAATTGTAATATCAAAATTTGTGTTTTTTTTTTGTTTTAACAAAATAAATAGAAGTAAAAAATAATACAAGAAAATTACAAATCGAATTTGTTTTATATAAAAATAATATAAATTATACGAAAAAAAAAGAAAATATGAAAAATCACATAAAACATATTTTTTTATTTTTGAAAATAAAATTTAAAGAAAAATTTTTTTTTGCAAACGAATTTAGTCCTTATTTTTATTTTGTTATTTTTTAAGAAATTTCTTTAATTTGTTTTTAATCACAAATACGATTTTTTTGTTTGTTTTTTTAAAAATCATGTTTTTTTCATTATTTAAAAGGACATAATTTCGTTAGGACGTTTTCGTTTTCGTTTTCATTTTTTTTGGTTTACATCCTCGAAAATGACGTTATCCTTAAAGGAAGAACTGATTTTTTTTTATACTCTTGTAATCACTGGTGAGATAAACAAAAAGAAAAAAAAACAAATTATTAATAATTAATAAACAAAATTTGTTTTCGAAGAAAAATGGAAATAATAAAAACATTTAGTGACACGTTAAACTGTCAGAAATTAAAAATTAATTAAAAGTAATTAATAATAATAATAAAGACAAAGTATTTAAAAAAAAAACCGTTAAACAGAAAAAAAGGAGCTTAAAGCATGGAAAACAATTCATAATTATTTTTTTTTAAATTTCAAAACCATTCAATTTTGTTCTTATTTGAAACAACAAAAGATGGAGTTTTTTTACTGGAAGTTTTTCATTTCAATTAAATCGCTTATATTTTCATTCTTATTCTTTTTTTTCACTTATATTTATTATTTTTTTTTTATTATTTTAATTATTATTATTAAGTTTTCAATACTTTTTCTATATGGAAAAAGTTGTTTTTTTTTATTTTTTATTTTATTTTTCTCTTCTTTGTGTGTGTAAGTTTTTTTCAAAATAATTAAAAATTTTATTTATTTATTTTTTATTTTTTTTTTTTTTTTTTTTGTAAATTTTAAAGTTTTCTCATAATTTTCCTTAATTCCTAGTACGTATATGAGTATGGCTATTTTTAAGTAGCTCACAAAGTTTTATTATTTCAAAAAAAATTTTCAAAATTTTCTTTTCTGCGTTTTTCTTTTTTTTTTGTGTTAATTTACTTTTTTTTTTAGTTTGTTTTTGTTTTATAATTTTTAATCTAATAAAGAAACATTTCTGGTGGAAATTTATTATAATAATTACTTGTAAATAGGCTTCTTTTTGTCGTTTTTTTTTAGTTTTTCTTTTTTCTTTTTTTTCTAGATAATTGTTTTAATTTATTTTTTAGTTTTTTTTTTGTATATTTAAATTTTAATCCCACTCAATATGATTTTTTTTTTATCAAGAAAAATTTTGTTAATTTTATTGATTTTATTAATTAATATTATTTCTGTGTGAAATTATTGTTTTGTTTTTAATTAAATATTAAACTAATTTTTTAATATAATGAAATTCACTAAAAAAAAAAAAATTTTTTTTATTTTAACCTTTTTTTTTGCTTCTTAAAGTTTATAATTAAAAAGAAAAAAAAAAGGAAAAAGGAAATGAATTCAAAATAACAGAGTATCTAAATTTTTTACACTTAACGAACGGGCAGTATAAAGTTTTCTCATTTTAACGTCCTAAAACCAGGTCCCACATAGATTCATGCTATAGCTTAAATTTTAACAACTGGAGACCTACATATGGTATTTAAATCGTCATTTAGGAATACCATATACTATACCATATGTGTGTCACTTTATACCAATTAAAGAATGAAGTATAAACATGATATTGAAATGATATCAGATATACTATAGTATCGATAATATAGAATGAGTACTATATGTATGTCCCTCATATTAGTTTACCATTTTTATACGTACTGTTTTTTTTTATTCACACAGAAAAATTATAAAATTATTGGCTAGTTGTGGCAATTAAATTTCAGTTGTTACAACTAAACTTCAGCTGTGAAAATAAATAACTTCAATTAACAAATTTCGGCAACTAAAATTTAATTGTCGCAAATAAATTTTAGTTCTCACAACTGAGTTTTCAGTTATCATAGCAAGAAATCACTTGTAACAACTAGCCAATACCTTTATAATTTTTCAGTGTGTTGTGAATGAATAATGCATTCAAAAAGTTTTGGAATGAATGGCAATTTCGCAACAGATCTGTAATACGTAATGTCCTCTTTGCTAACTTTTTTATGAGTCGGGAAAATGAAAGAGTCTTTCCACAATTCAGGAAATTTTCCTGTTTTAAAGGATTTCTGGAAAAGAACAGACAAAGGGCGTGTGAAAATATGACCAAATCTTTTCAAAATTACTGTACGGATTCCATCATTCCCAGGAGTTAACTCCTTAATATGTTCAATCACTATAGCTACAATAATGATTATGTTCTTATTATCCGTTGTGGTATTATCAGATCTCTTAAATCAAAGTATCTCAAGATAAACTAATGTACGTAGAATCTTTTGTTACTACTTCAGGTGTATTCAAATTACCAAGCAATGGATGTTTAGTTACTTCTCTGAAAGGCCCGGAAACCGAGAAAAGTATAAAAATAGCACCCCGTTTGTTAAGTGTTCAAAAAACAAAAAGAAACCAAAACAAAAATCAAAAAAGAAAAACATAATTTCAGGTCGATCACAAAATTATTTTAACGCCAAATTTGTTCTTCTTTTTTTTTTCTTTTTTAGCATAATTTTTATAAAATCTTACATATTCCGCGCAGTTTTCGTACTAACCAAAAAAAAAAAACCGCAATACTATATTTGTAATCGTTTTTAAAAAACAAAAAAAAAAAATTATTCATATGTTCTGTTAATAATTAGTTTTTTTTTTTAATTTAATTATTACACTTTTAATAATTTTATTGTTGTTTCTTAAAACAATATGAAATCATGGCATTTTGTGTATATTCTTTTCCATATTTACAATATTTTAAAAACGAGAAAATAATAATAACGAATTGAGATTTTCTTCTTCTTTTTTTTTCCATATACATTATTAATATTATATAAATTAACTAAAATCAAAACGAAACGAAACGAAAATTTAATAACTACTAAAAAAAAAAAAATGATTATAAAATAACGACAAGTTTTTTAAAAAAGAAAATGTATGAATTTAGATAAAAAAAAATATATTCGTAAAAAAAAAGAAGAAAAATATAGCATGAAAATTATTTTATAATTACTATTATTATTATTAAATTTTTTTTTTTGTTGTATTACTTAAATATATTTAAGAAGAAAAAAAAAATAAAATTACAAATAATAATAATAATAATATGAATTTATCTTATTTAATTTAATGATGAAACAAAAAAAAAAAAAAAATTTTTTTTAAAAAATTTATGTATTCACTTTACTAACCGCCTTTAATATATCATGATTGCTCTTATCAAGTGAGCCCATCATACCTAAATTACTACCGACACCTACACCCATGCCCAAACCTAATTTCAGATCATTTTGAACTATGGAATGATGTAAATGACCAGCGTTCTGGGACGAAATAATTGAATGATCTTGAGGTTTATTTGTGTGTTGGGCGGATTTCATTGATTCTTGGGCTTTCATTTTTTCTTGCTCTTCACGATCACGACGTGCCTGTAAAAATCAAAAAAAAAAAACAAAAATTTATAAAAAATACTATATTATATATATTTGTGTGTGACTTATATAAAATTGTATTTGGTTGCATTGAAAAGTTTCTGAACAAACACTGAGTGAAAAAAACTTACAAATCAGTTATTTCTCGCTTTTCAAATTCCGGAGGTGGAATAAAATTACAGCCTGGAACCCATTACCAAATTTAAAGATAGGATTTCTGCACGGTTACTAGCCAAAAAAACAATGCAACATGGTTTTAAATTTGAAATTTAGATCAAACTTATAGAAAGTGTCGATTAGGTTTCCAAAAATTTTATCGAATTCTAAATTGGTTTTTGTTGCGAATCGCTGCCCAATGGGTAAAGTATTGAACTACGAAGTCTCGTATACCCGAGTTGTAGTTGAGTTAAAAGTAGAGTTTACATTTTAGAATTCAAACGCCGTCTGTGTTTTACATAAATCGAATGTCAATTTGCGTTGTGAGTTAGTACGTAGGTTAGGTGAGGTAGAGTGAGGGGTATTTTCGTAAACACTAGGCACGTTACGGGTAAATTGTGATCACAATGAAACCAAGAATTATTTGTTAGGATGAGAGTATCCAGTTCCTCTTCGAAAAGCATTTAATTTTCACGAAAAAGTAGCTACCCAGAATGTGGTTGCGAATTCGAGATAGGGCTCAATATTCGCACAAGATTTTATGTGATAAGTCCGGGTCTAATAACTACAAGAGCTGCAAAGGGTACCACAGGTCGCAAAGTACTGAGTGCAGGCTCCTCTTGACCACACAGCTCAATAACGAAAAAGTTGTTTCTTGGAGTGTAGAATTTTTATACTCTAGACAAAGTGATAGTTTTAATAATACTTGTAGGAACATGTTCGTGAATGATCATTATCCCCAGTAGTGAAATGCGTTCCCTTAAACAAGTATTGGGAATTGTTCATTTAAAAAGCACTGGTAAAAAGTTTGAAAAAATGTATTTTGCAGTAAATTTGGTACAAATGTACCTAATTGTCACGTACAAATTTAGCGTGAAGTGACTAATATCTTTTAAAATTGTTGGTTTTGTTAGTTGAGTTCGAGTATGCTATGCGATATGTCTTAAATTTTCTTGAAAGAGAAGTTGTTAGAGACATGCCTCAATGAGCCTATTAGGACCCTACATTCATGAAAAAAATCGTAGCAGGTCATGAAACGGGGATTTATAAGTTTGATATGCAAACTAGCCAACAAGCTTGGGAATGGCGTTTCGATAATGAGCAGAAACGGAAAAAAACACATCAACGTCACTTGTAAATCATTATGTTGATTGTTTTCTTTAACTGTCGTGGTGTTGTCCATACCAAATTCCTCCCAGAGGGGCAAACAAATTACAAGCAGTATTATCTGGACATTATGAAGTCTTTGAGAGACAATGTTTGTCGGAAAAGGCCAGATTCGTGGAAGTACAATTCTTGAATTTTGCACCGATAATGAGCCGCCTATACATCGATGGTTGTACGTAAATTTTTGACCCAAAACTCAACAAATGTAATCGATCAAGTACTGTTTTTGCCAGATATGGCTCCTTGTGCTTTTTTCTGTTCCCGCGGTTATAATTACCACTTCGTGGAACACGTTTCGAGTCCATTGAAGCTTTAAAACAAAATTTGCTAGAATAGGCCTATATATAAGAAGTGTTTCGACGACTGGATTAATCGTTGGCATATATTTATCGCGTCAACTGGGACTAGTTTAAAGGAGACAAAGTAAATTATGATGGTGAATTGAACACATTGTGTTTTATTGGCAATGTATATCGAGCTATTTCAGTAATGATCTTTCATAAGTTTTACCGAATTACCCGTAGTGTACTGCAAATTCTTACAATACGTATATTTCCACGACAATGTTTATCATATTTAACTCACATATTAGAAGGGATATTGTGTCATGTTTAACATAAAATTAATATCCATTTGCAAATTCGTTTCACAAAATTTGTTTAAAAACAAAAATCGATATAGGTATTCCATTACCGTTCTAAAATGTGGTACATTGTTGTATCGTTTTGCGATTTGTATTCTAAAAAACCGAATCGTACAACGATACAATAATACACCATGAATAACAACACGGTATTTGAATACGCTTAATGTGTATTTTAATTATTAAATTTTTAACGGTGTATCAACGCATTTTAATTGTGATCATTCACACTTAATGACCATTTTCATAATGATCATTTAAACTGTCAGTTTATCGTTGGTATTACAAGAAAATTAATTAAATTATAAAATGATTGTACATCGACATTTGAATAGAAAAGGCATTAATTTCGTGACCTTATATGCAAACCAAAAAGATTTCATAATATTATAATTTTTTTTTTTTTAATATTATTTACAATAATTAATTAACTAACCTGTTCATTAATTTCTTTAACGGCTCTCAACTCTTTCTTCAGTTTCATTCGTCGATTTTGAAACCAAATTTTTATTTGTCGTTCGGTTAAACAAAGTGCATGTGCTATTTCGATTCGTCTTCTTCGTGTTAAATAATGATTGAAATGGAATTCCTTTTCAAGTTCGAGAGTTTGAAATCTTGTATAAGTTTGTCGTCCTCGCCGTCTTGGACAACCATTTGGACCTGAAAAATTAACAACAAAAAGAAGAAATTTTTAGTAAATTATTATTTATTGTATATAAAAAATATTTCAAAATTAGAATTGAAAAAGAGAAATTTTTAAGGGTTTGTTTCTTGAAGACGACAAACAGAGTATGTAGACAAAAAAAAAAAATTGCACATTTTAATGTTGTACAATATCATAAAACTCGCTGAAAAAAGAATAAAAATGAAAAACTTTCTAAACACAAAGAATTAGAAAGTGTACACACGATATTTTCATTTTTATGATAAAGGGTGACAAAATTTTACAGCTTTGATTGTAAAAAATAAATGTTTCTTTTTGAATGAAAAAAAAAAAAAAAACCGAGAACATATACCCTTCAACATATATTTCCTTGAAAAAAGGGTAAGATAAATTCAAGAAAGTTATAACTTTCTTTTTTCTTTCTTTCTTATTTTGTTTCCCTAAGAGACATATTTGTTATGCAATTTTTTTCCTATGGAACAGGTAAAAGAAAAATTCCCAAACAAAAAAAAAAACAATAATTTTGAGAAACTAAATTTTTATTAGGATAAACATAGTCCAAGTCCCATAACCCTAAGGTTTAGGGTTTAGGAAGATTTTTATGACCATTTATGATACAATCATAAAATTAATAATCATAACTTTTTTCTAGCTACCTAACTAATAATTATGTATAGTCCCTAAACTTAAATTCAGTAATTATATGATGTCCTTGTTGAAAAATGTTGTAATGAATTTTAAGAATTGCATACACCTAGGTAATTAAATTTATTACCTATTATATATATATTTTTTTTAAATTATCCTAATAATAAAACTTTTACAGAAATTATACTCCCTTTCCCCATCTTGAATAGTTTTCTTCGTTCAAATTAATCTAACATAAATTGCACCACACCGGCTTTGGTGGAACCCCCATGTTTATAATATTTCCATACATATACATCTTCTATTCAAGTGCATAGAACCAAACAAACAATAAAAATCCAATATGGCGCTTCACATACCGGGGTTGCTTAGTAACCAGTATTTTCTGATAAATAACAAAATATATCCGATTTATACCGAAAAATCCATGCAAGAAATCTAAAAAGAGGAATCTGAGGAAATGAAACACGAGCAACATGTCGGTTCTGCGTATAAAAATCCCAAAAACAAATTCAATATAAATGGTATGTTTTATAAAGATGGAAACGTGACTCCTCCTTTGATTAATAGAAAAAGGTGAATAGGGATACAATCTCATATACATATTTTCCATTACTCTCGATAAATTTCAATTAAAAATGTTTGCATTTATCGAATTTTAAGCAAGCATGCGCGTATTTTATGCAGAAAAATAGTCGAAGAAATTTTGAGAGTGTGAAAATTTTGTATATCAAAAATTTATTCTAAACGGTTCAATTCATTTAAAACTCGATAATATGAACAGAAAAATTGAAAAATTTATGTTTTCAATCCATTTGCAAGCTAACTTGCCAATTGTTGTAATACAATATGATTAATAAAGTTATTTTAAGTATATATAAAATGTATATGGCATCATGCCAAACAAATATATTTCGATTATAAATCAATTAAAGAATATAAAAGTATAAATTGCTGATACAATAAGTAGCTGGTACATAACATAAGTATACAAGCAGTATAAGTCAAGCTTTAAATATTTTATATCCCATAGAATTTGATTTTTCAGGTACTAATCTTTCCTTCTCTCCAAAAAGTGGAATCTTAAAAATATGTGCTAAATAGCCGCGGTTTTTTTTTGTTTCTTCATAAAACATATATCAATGAAATTTTATATGTTAATAATAATAAATTTTAATATGCAATAAAAATCATCATGATGCGCCATAAAAACGATAAAAACAATTCTAAATTTAAATAACGCGTATTAAATCGTCATTATTATATGAACTAGGTCGCGGAAATCTTAAAGAAATCGTTTTAAATTTCTTGATGTGGTTTTTGGTTGTCTTTTTCTTTTTTCTATGTATGAATGTGATCCTTTTCTAGCAAGTGTAGCTTTTGTCCAACTGTCATAAACTTAAGAGCTAGCCGCCCTAACCCCTTTTCGACTAAAGCTCTTGTGTGACAATACATGGCAAATGTTAGTCTTTTTCTTTTTCTTACTTAAAAAAAAAAAATTTAAATCAAAGAAATAATTTTGTTGAGATATTTGTCTTATTTTACGTGGTTTTTTTTGTTTTTCTCATCGCTGAGAAGAGAAAACCACAAGCTAAATTCACATTTTTCACATGCGGACAGCTAACTTATTAATAACAAGAAAAATAATATATTTTTTTTATATCTAAAATAATATGACAAATTTTTTGTTAGGAATTTGCTTTAAAAGTGGGTGTTTGAAAACATATAGTAACTTAAAATCGGCCTATAACCGATTTTTTGATGCTGTATGAAAGAAATTAAACAGAAAAAGTAGCCAAAACCGATAATAAATATTTCAGCAATTTTTCAGCAATTTTGTTTACTCTGTTTCAAATTTGATCTAATTTACAGATAGCCAATAATAGTATAAATCTCTCCAACAAAATTTATTTAAATGACTATAAGTATTACTTTTTAAAGTATATCAGAACAGGCTTTGTTTCCTACGACTACAACACATTATCTTCTATTTATGTAATTCACGTAATTAAACAAAATAATTGCACAAATTAAAGACAAATTTTCTGGTCACCTTGTGTAGACAAAGAAAAATAAATACATGAAGAACCGAGCCTGGATTTGATCCAGGGTCTCATCAGCTTTTAGAAACGAGGTCTTTACCGACTTGACCATTTAACACTGTGTTTATCGATCTGTTTAATTTGCCTTTTCTAAACATTACATTATTCAAACAATACAACTGTTATTCGAAATATAACAACTATTCTATAACCTTTCAATTGCTATGCCAATTATTTGTATTAACAACTATTATGTAACTAATACTCCTACACTTGATTTTTGCTTAATAACTTCGATTCAAGTTGGTAGGTCTTGCTGAAATTCAAGTTAAGGAAGAACCAACTTACTTTGAAAATTTCGTAAAAATCGGATACAGAGTTTTGAGTTTTCTTGGACTGACAGACGGACAGACGGACACGCATAAATCGATATAACTTTTCATTTTCTATACATGATTGATGATCATTTCAATGCTTTACAAATGTAGTTTCAAAACTAATATACAGCACTTACCACAGGGCACGCAAATATTAATCAAACTTGATATGATTAACAATATATCTTTTTATAAATCAAATGAATAAATTTTTATTGTTAACGATTGCCTAATTATTTTGATCTAGACTTATAGTAACTTCAGTTTAATCATAAACTTTGATAATTCAAATCTGTTGTTCTTAAAATCGTTAGAACCATTATTGGTATTGTAACAGGACATTGCTCCTTAAACGAGCACATGTAGAAAATAGGTGTGGCCGAGATTCCAAAATGTGTAGCTTGTCTGGAAGAAATTGAGTCAGCAGTGAATGCCCGGCCTTTTCTAGAACGAGAGTTGGGTGCGTGTACTCTGAGTAAGGAGGGGTTAGCTAACTTTGACCTAACTACGGTGCTAACCTTCATTAGAAGGACTAACCAGTTCGAGTAAGAGGCCTAGTCTTTCAACCAACATTTTAGGATGAGGTAAACCAGTAAGGTATGCCAGTAAGGCCTACATTCTAAAGCTCGCTTTTTACTTTTATTTTGAATTTTATTTTCCGCGGACAACAGTTTAAGAATCGATAATTTAATTTAAACCATTAACAAAGTGTAACATGGTTAATACTCTAAAAATATATATACTTTTGGATCGTTTAAAATTTAATAGTTTTCATTTTTGCGCGTACATTTTTCGGTAGTTTAAAAAATATTCCAAAAATTTAAACTACAAAATTTCTATTTTATTTTAACAAATAGAAAAAAATTTATAAGACATTTAGTGATTTCTGTACAAAAAATTTCGAAATCGGAATGCGAGTAATATGCGTCTATTAAAAGAAATTACTCTTTTGAAATTGTTCTAATACTTCTAATCTAAGAAAATGGGAAAATTTTCATTCTTCTTTTCTTGGTCATTTAATATAAGTAATAATATTTTTAATAAAATTGTTTTAATTGAAACAGAAGAATTTTAAATATCCTAAAAAGTAAAATATTTATTAAACCAAAAATAATATACTAAAAGGCATATTGAAATAGTTTTATAAGTTATATAAAAAAACATTATCAAATAATTGTCCAAAAAAAAAGACAGGAAAATGTTTGGAATTTTATTATTAAACAATTTAGTTAAATTATGAGAGTCAACCCTAACGATTTTCTTTTCAACATTATTTCAACCATATATAATTTTGGCATTTAATTTACATTTGCACAAGTCATTAACATAACATTTCTAAGGCAAGAAAAGCAATTACCATTGTTCTGTTATGGGAATAATATTTAAAATGGTGTAAACATATCACTAAATTTCATACTATAAAATCTTTGTTAGTCGAGATATAGAATTGCTTACATAAATTTTACAGAACCCATTTATTTACGTACGTTTACAAAAAACCCCTAAAATACTTATGTATATGTGTAGAAATGTTATAAAATTATTGAAACCCTTATAAATTTGAAAATGTTCTTCAAATTCACAAAAAAAAAAAATAGAAAGAAATTTTAAACAAAAATAATCAAATTCGTATTTAAATAATTTTTATAGAAATTTTTAAATATTTTGTTTAAACTAAATGAAAGTCCGTAAATAATGACTGGGAAAAATAATATAAAAACGTGCATTTTTTCGAGTTTCAAGGAATATATAATTTTCATCATAAAATTATAAATTGCCTATTATCAGGCGTGCATAAAAAAATGGAGAATTATGTTGTTTGATAAATTATTAATTAAAGAACTAAATTTCATTGGTATTTTATAAAATTTCCAGGGGGTCAATTTGTCACACATTCTCTCCATAGACGCTAAAGATGGGAACATATGATTCAATAAAGAGATAGATGGAAATTAATTTCAATTAAAGAAAATCTAGGATCAGAAAATCTGCATATAAAGTTATATAAAGTATTATAATAAAAGACATGCGGTACCACAAGAGATACATATACCCAGAATAATCTAGGAAGAAACTGAACTCTCCCAGCCGCTGTAGATATCAAAGAAGTATTGGAATATGGCTGTGACCATTCTGTATCCCTTCTTAAGGCTTTTTCAAGCTTTTTGTGTTATTTATAAATATAAAGTTGAAGTATCTTCAAAAGTTTTATTTAAATGTTAAAATATCGAAATCGAGGAAAAAAAGCGATGAAAAATTCGTGCGAAATAATGAAAACATATAAATCGAAAAGAAATGATTGAAATAAACTTAAGTTTCGGTATGTGTAGGGAATATTTATGTTTTAAATCCTAATAATAAGCAAGGCCGTATAATTTGATTTGGGGGATATTTTAAATGAAAGAAAGAATATAATAAAAAGCATCTTATATACTAAAGCAACATCATATATCCCTCTTATTTCTTATGTTCTTATTTTATAATTATATATTCTGAAAGGGTTTCACTTTAACAAAACGTTGACTGAATTTATAAAATCATATTAAAAACACAACATGGAACTCTTAAACATTTTCTCAAACTCATGTAACTCTCTGGATGTGTGTGTCTATGCTTGGGAATGCTAAATTTATATGTTGTATTACATATACATTTACATGTACAAGTGAAAGATTTTTGAACGAGACTAAGTTCTAAAAAGTTCCTATCAAAAATCTACTTGTGAGAATATAAAGAAAACTCATATCTTGTGAATTTGTTGTTGTTGTTGTTGGTGTTGTTGTTCACGTTTTTAATGTCTGCCTGGAATATTTTATTATTGGAAGTAATAAATTTGTCTGCGATCCTTTTAAAATAATAATTTTGAAAACAGCAAAAAAAAGATAAGAAAAGAAGAAGAAACGTTTTTCGCAAAAAAAAATACTCAAGTATTTGTTTCCACAATTTTAAATGCAACAAAATTGTTTCTTATATACTAGCAATTAGTTTACCCTGAATAGTTGTAGTTAATCAATTTCACAGAAATCTGTATGGAAAATGTTCGTTTGATTTTCGTGTGAAAGTAAAAAGACTTAGTAACTTTTAGTACATGACTAGTAGGAATATTTTTAAAATTTTAAAAACACCATAAGCTGTATTTCATTCAAGACATCATAAAGAATGATTTCCTTTTCAATTACCATTTGTGGCGAATTTTACACATAACAATAATATTTTACATAATTGTCGGTATATAATTTACGGGCGTTATTTTGTAGCCATAACAACAAACTTAATAATATTAATAAGAGTTTTGCGATTCCGTTTCCACGACAACGATTAAAAATGCTATTCTGCAGCATACTATTCTGGTATATAGACAAGAGTGGTTAAAAATGTAATGTTCTCTCCTTTCAGTTCGTTATGTTTTGGGTAGTTAATGACTAAAATTTTAAATCAGTTATGTCAAAATCATTACTCTTAATTATTGAGATTAAATATAGTATTGAAAAGAAATTAAGTTTTTTATTTAGATGCAATTTCAAGCGCTTTCATAAATGTTCCTTTATAAGAAATAAAAGTAATATCATATGTAATTTTTTGCGTATATATTTTTGCGTATAAATTTCTGAGTATAAATTTTTGGTACGATTACAGCGCTACAAAGCGTGCCTCCTTCTTAATAGTATTTCTACAAAAAGTCCGTAAATACATTCATTTTTATATCACACAGTGTCATTTGAATAAATACTATTATTGAGATGGCGCATGCAGACGTGCCCAAATCAGAATCCAAGTTGAAAACTCTCATTTGTTACATACAAATTTTAATCTACTCCCAAAAGTTGTCTATTTTCTATTCTGTTTCATAGTAAATATCCAAAATCTAAGTTTTTTGAAAATATCAATAGTAACGACTTTTAATTTTTTTTTATAAAAGTTGCATTTAGCCACCAGAATTGGTTAATTATTTTAACTTAAAAACTCAACAAATGGTCCTCGAAATTATTGTTTTAAGCTTAATAACAGTAAGTTCGAACGGGCACAATTTGAAAGTTATCAAAATTGATTCTTCTATAACGCGACTTAACAAAGCACGGCTTTTAAGAAATTTTTATAGATACCCAATTTGCAGTTAGGTCTTAAAACATACATCTGTCAGAAGTGTAAATAATGAGTTTTTCTAAATTTTAAAACCAAAAAAAAAATTATTCTAAATACATTGTATGAGATTTTTGCTTCCTAAAAATTATAAAAAAAAGGATTTTAAGTGCACCAAATTCTAACAGGGCTCATTTCGATCTTTTTTAAATTGTTTAGGAGACACAAAAAATAAAAATCTGTTGCACTATATGGAAGGTGTCATCTCCAGAAAGACATGCATTTTTTCCACTTTGGAAAACAGATATGAGTCCCTTTTACTCATAGAACATGCGTCTATATGTGAAGATAGAGAAAACGGCGAAAAAGTACATTTTGAAGAAAAAACCGAATTGAGTCCTTTTCGAATTTGTTGATTCATTTATAAGAAGAAGAGACACGAGTCTGGTGCTTTTTTATTTGATTTTGTAATTACGCTAAAAAATCGCATTGAAGCTATTTAAGAAAACTTGGTTAAATATTGCATTTATTTTGGTTTGATTTTTGAAAAAAATTCTAATGTCACGAAAGCAGATGTTCCATTTCTAAAATATGTATTAAACCCGACATCATATCCTAGCTGTGGGTGTCCCTTTGTTGCTGTCAATTAATGGGTTTGGATCAATTGAAATTTATTTTAGATGAAGCCGCGTATTAAAATAATCAACTGAAAATTCAATATTATTTCTAATCATGTGGTACGAACTTGTGAGAAACTTGCGAAACTAAATTTTTTTTAAAGTTTTCTCTAAATTTAAAAACTGGAATTTTTGAACCATATTTAAATTTTATATCGGTTGAGGGCAAATTGTTTTAACTAAAGAAGGTGATATATTCCGCTTTATATTCATACACATTATTTAGATGTGTGTGTTATATTAACGTCATTGGCGCACTGCATTCCAGCTATCAAATAAACTAAAATTGTTGTGCTTGATTTGTGCTTCTTTTTTAATGAAAATTATGAGTATTGTGATTCAATTAAAGAACCATTTTGACCATTTTAATAGAAATTATAGTGTTTCGAATTGAATATGCGAAAAAATGTGAAAGAATTGGACAAGAACATCAAAGTTGAAACAACAAGGAAAAAGTGGTTGAAAGTTTGTAAAATTTCAAAAGATTATTGCGCCAGAATGGTAAGATGTTCAATTCATTTTGAAATGGAATGGTTTAAAAGGGATCTAAGAGCTGTGTACGCTTTATTTCATTGTAGAGGACGGACGTAGATCATTTTCTATAGTTAAAATCCTTTCGGTTGATGGTGCAAAAATATATAAAAATATTTAACGACAAAATTTCGCTGTCAATACTGTTTGAGAATAAGTCCCGTTTAGTTTATACTTGTTATTAACTTAATTTTTTACTATTTCAACTAATTTATTACTATTTACATATTATAGACATGAAATTTCCCATATACGGAATATCTACATATAAGTATTCACCTTAAATAAATATATGGTGATATTTTTTATATATACAAAAAAAAAAAAAAACCAAATCTCATTTGTATGAATCCGATGGCAAGCAAATTACCAAATTGAATGAGTTATAAAGAGACAATAAAACCAGCTCGTAAAATGTATGTTTTATGTGTGAAGCAGGTCGTAATTTTACAATCATTCATTTGCGCATTGTTCGAATGATTAAAAGTAAAGCAACAGTTATAGTCACTTAATAAAAAACAACAACAGAAAAAACTTCTATACATATGACAAAATACATATTCTAAATTTACGTCTAGAAATTCAAATTTTCATTCTTGATTTTTTGGTTTTGATTTTCAATTGATGATCGAACACTTTCAGAAATCCATAGTATATTTTTATACTACTGTAAGAGTTAAAAAATAGGATACAACTTAATTTGATAAAACAATTGAGAGGTTTGACAAAAACAGTTGTAATGATTTGATAATATTAGTAGTAGAGGAAAAGGCAAATGAACAGGCTGGTAGAGACAGTGTAGAATGGGTCTAGTCAGTTAAGACCTCGCCTCATGAGACTGACGAGACCCGGGTTCGAAACTTGGTCTCGGTTCTTCACTTTTTCTCTACTTTTCTTTGCCTTACACTACAAATATATGTTAAAGATAAAAACACATTAGTAATATTTTTTTGTTGCCTTTTAAATCATATAAAAAGCATATAATTGAAAAACGATTTAAAATTAAAAACATTAATTTCATTGAAAAATAACCAATTTATGAAAGCTTTTTTTTACAAAGTGATTTCTCCAAAAAACAAGAAATATTATTGCAAAATCTTATTTTATAAAGGAAAAAAACAAGAAAAATATTCAACAAGGCTAAAAATATTCCATCTTAATACACCTTGTTTTTATAAATAATTAAAGTAAAAATGTCATTAAATATAAAAACTTTTCAATTACTCTCATCCGTATCAGCAGAAAAATAAAAGAAAACAGCAAATTTATATATTATTATTATATTGAAACCTTTTGTCGCGGAGGCCGTTTGCCTCGATGACCTATTTGACATTGTAGACTTATAGATTGTTTTTATATAAAATATAATATATTAAATGCAGAATGCATTTTACATTTCAATGATTTCGATTGTATATATTGGCGTGGTGATGTCACGCATCTTTCTTAGAGATTCAGAAATCATCCATTTTTCAATTAAAGTACATAAATATAGTTTTGAACAAAACAACTCTTGTTTTTTTAAATGTCTGTCCTCAAATCTTATATTTATTTTCTTGATATGACAATTTATTCATTGAGAAATTGAAGGTCTTCTTAGAAGATACATCATTTTATTCCTTAACTTTTTAAATATAAATAAGAAAATATTATAAAATAACTTAAATCATGTCATACGAATTAGATATTGAATATCCCGAAAAGTCATTGCATTTTTGATGATCGATAAAAAATAGAGGAATTGATCTAATTCAATACAAAAGTTCAGCGACACGAGATATTGCTCATAATTTAAACATTTCTAAATAGAACATTGAAAACCACCAATGTTTCAAAAAGTAGAATTGGTGAGTCTTAAAAGTGTTAGAATAATATTAGTGACTCGTTAAAAATTCAGACAGGTTGGCTGGGAATTTTTGTGATGTATACATCGTAAAGACCTGACCTAAAACCATCAGACTACAATTTGTTTAGATCTCTGCAGAGCTCCTTTAATACTATAAATTTGTGTGAAAAAAACATGTGAAGATGATTTGTCTCGGTTTTTCGTCAAGAAAACTCAGAAATTCCACAATGCCGCGATAATAGCTCTACCATAGATTAGTATACCTAGATGTCCAAGCTAAATGAGCAGCGTGATGTTCAGTGTTGTTATTGTAGGTGAACTTAAAGAAGAATGGATGAAATGAAGTTTAATGTGAAAGAAAGAGAAGAATCTATATTGTACCGGGATATCACTGTACAACAAGAATCAATTAAATGCACAGGCTTTGGAAATCTTTATTATTAGTCTATGGCTCTACCATTAAAAATGGCAAAAAGTCTGCGATCAAAATGAACTAAATTTAGTTTTAAAAAATGGTTACTTTCCATGGAAAATCTGTTTTTATTTACACAGAAAACGGAAGAAATACCGCATAGACATTTTGACCCATTCAATGTATATAGGTATATGTACGTTTTTTTTTTTTATAGTGGAAACTATTTTTGTCGGGTTGTTACTCTATAATAGTTGAAATCAATGGCATACGTTTTGTACAGATTTATAAGGCTTAAAGAAATTTCATGAATATCTATTTTCCAAAGAATATATATCCTAAATATAGCTAGAACAACAGCCATAGTGAAAATCTCCTCTGGGATATTTTGTCACAAATGGCCAACGATCCATGATATACGAAAAAAAAAAAGAAATTTCATTTATACGCGTTATAAGCAGAAATTATTCCTGTGAGACTTCAAAAACGTAACCAAACGAGACGAAAAAAGAAATTGCAAAAATATGTATTTAAAAATGGAAAGGGGATGGATGGAAGTTTTAGCATCCAACAACTAGACATAGCAGTTTACTAATCAACCGGTGGAAAAAGGAAAAACCATTTTTTTCTTTTATTTTCACCTAAAAGGGGAGAAATATAACATGAAAATCATACTAAAAAGCACAGAAATATAAGTTTGCTATATACATATAGCTTCTTAAAGGACATTAGTATATATAATATGACAAAGAATATAACACCAATACAATATAACATGAAAATAGGATATTAAAAGAAAATAGGGGGCCCCAACAAATTTCTGTTGAGGGTGAAAGTCTGCGATTAGCATTCTGTCTGCATTTGATGGGCCATTTTCTTGCTTTTCTTTGACTATTTTGTGCTATTTTTTTTTTCTGTTTTGTATAAGAACTGGAAAGTATGATGCAGAACAAAAAGGACAAAAGAATTCCATAGTATAAGGAGTATAAACATATTTATATATATATCTATAGGAAAAGTAACAGATGAGCGTAGTTAAATGCTGATTAAATTTAAATAAATTTAATATACATAAATTTTCCTTAATATATCCTATGCTTTTCCTTAAATTTTCACACCCATTACATATACATGAACATATTATTTTGGTTTTTGTTATTTCTCCTATCGTTGGGTGTGCGATAAGGGATGATGGGTGTAAAATAGAGGTTACCGAAAATGTGATAAATTACAATGTTTTTTTCTTTTCTGGTCCTCTTAGCTTTTCTTTTTATTGCTATTACTCCTGTCGCAAACAGAATTAAGTAAACTAATAACAAAATGCGTTTTATTTCGTAATCCAAAGATTAGTTCGATCTTGGCACCCTTAACAAATAAATTTTCTTCTACTACCGAAAATTACTAAAACCTATAATATACATGTATAGAGATATATAGATTTGTTACTTAGGCTATTCTTCGGTTATCACACCCTATTGTTTTTAGGAAAACTTTCTATAAACATATAAAACAATATAGAAAGTATTTTTCGGTTTCATTATAACTATATGAAGAATTATTATTAGAATTCTTTTGCTGGAATTATTGAATTTATTATTTATTTTAATTCGTATCTTTTTTGTTCATAAAAATTAATTAAATTCTGATTTATATATATTTTTAAAGTACTTTGATTGTATTTAAATCATGTTCCAAAAATTTAATCCTGTCCACATATTTCATTTTATTAGTTGTGAACTTTTAAAAAAGAACAATATATGAATAGTCATTATTTATTTTCAATCCAAATAAAAGCTGTGTTTTTTTGGGAATTCTATCGGCGACTATTTCGCTTTCTCAAAAAAAAAACGATTTTCGCAATCAATGGTCATATAACTTTGATATTATTTGTAAATGTAAGTACCCTGTGAAAAATGGTTCCAATGAATAGTTTCCAACTATCTTTCATATCTTGCATTGAAACTTTGCATGTACTAAAATGTGTCTTATATTGGATGGACGAAAAGTCGTTGTCTTCTTGATAATCACAAAATAAAGCCATTGAATCCTATCAGAGTTTAATGATTCGATAATCTTAACATATGGAAATCGAACATTGAAAACCATCAGACAGAGGGGTTCCGAATTGAGTTTCATTATGATAACCTTAAACCACATACAAGTTTAGTCAATCGTCAAAAATTGGGAATTTTTGATGTATAGACCGTACTATATACTACTTGTACTACTACTACTTGAATTCAAAAGAAGCCTGTAGAAATGCTAGTTCTACAAGTATAGTGACGGGAAAATGATAAAAGTTCATTGAAGAAAATCAACAATATACTGTTTATTTATTTGATGATACTGTCATGTTTTTTGAGGTTTAAAAAAATTAAAAATTCTTTTTTTTAGACAAATAATGAAATTAAAACAAATAATATTTTGCGGGACCACTATTTGAAGTATTGTTTTAACTAAATAAAACAAACAGCAATAAAAAGAAATTTAAAATTCAAACCAATTTTCTTTTAATTTCCGATATTCTAACAAAAAAAGTTTCGGTTTGCGCCATCTACCATGTGGCTAATATGTACTACGTAACATCCATAAATTAGGCACGAACTTTATACCTCGTTAAATAAGCGCGTATAAAATGTATGGTATCCACCGCTTATTTTTCCCAAAAAAACACATCTAAAGTGTCTAATTTCGCTTATATTTAAGTGATAGTTTGCGGTTTGAACATGTGCTACATATATATGAAAATTTGAAGTAGGCTTGAGGCGTAATATAAACTCAAATCAATTTAAGCACGACTTCACTCAAGTCGATCAAAAACCTTCCTGATCCACATTGAAGAAAGGTAAACGGCTTCAAAAATTGATTTGTAATTAATTTTTTGATTTTCAATGTAACTCCAACTTTTATATCGATTTCAAGTTCATCTTGGAAAACTTCATGTCTCGACCAATATAAAGTGGACTGAGATTCGTTTGTTCACTAAATGTGATCCTTATGTTCGTGTTAGGCTTTACTAACTGGACTTCTGTATGTTCAATTTTCGTTTTGCTTTAACTATGTGATAAGTTCATACTATGCTTAATAAAACTCATAATTTATTTTGTTTAAAACTTTATGCAGTAGTTATGTATCATTTTCAATTTTTGTAATCAAAATCAAATCAATAACTTCATTCTTTTTTTCAATATGTGCTGAATTTTTATTAAAACAGAAGTCAAATTAAAAATAAACATATATTCAGGACACGTGACCGATATGAGTATTATTTCTAATTAAAATATTTTTACAATTTCGATATTTAATTTCTTTAAAATTCATTTGTATTTGACATTTTAAATTGTTATTTAGTTTGAAAATTTATCAAGTTTCGCTACAGAATATATTATATTTAAATGAATATTTATTATACTCGATTGGGATTTCTAAAGTAGTTATAAGTAAAAGTTCAACGAAAAACACTCGTAAGTCAATTAATTTTAATTTAGACAAATTAAGTAAATTTGTAATATTAGTTTTAGTTATTGATTAGTTTTTATATAGATTATATATTCAGACTTACATGACTGTTCTCTATTCTGAAAATATGACTAGATTTGCAGTCACAAAAATGCGTAATCCTTGACAAGACAATCGTAATTATAAGTTCAAAATGTTACCACACGACTCCATTGGACTTATTTCAAAACTTATTTTCAATGAGACTAAAAATTGTGACTGTAACATCAATTGTGAGAGTCATACCTTTTTATGTTAGAATATATCCCCTGCGAGGAGATATAAGTGAGGTTAGACTAGGTAGACATGTTAAGCACTTATTAAATTACGATAGGAGTCCACCGTTTAAACTTTAAATATACACATATCTTTCCAGTTTAAGCCGGTTTCAATATGTTCTCATGCAAATTGCGTTTGAATTTCTCACATGAACCATGAAACATTTGCAAGGAAATAAATTCCATTCTTGTGCGAAGGCTACCAACTTTGTATTGATTTCGCCATTATTAGCGATAAGAATAGGTTGTTTATACTGCTAATATTTTTTTTTTCTCACTAAAAACACAGCAGCGGAAAAGGCAGCAGTATAATTATCACTTTGGTCATTTCAAAAAGCGATTCCTTGTAAGTACAACTCTTACTGAGAACATCACCTAAAAGCTATTTGAAAGTGATATAAATTTCCCCTCAATTTCATCACTTTAAAGCGGCAATCGATTGTCACCTGTGAGGAATTTCACTTCTTGTTGATGATTCTAGTAAGGACTAAACCAGGGATATCTTGATTTGAAACACTAGTATCTTACCGCTATCCACTTGGGCTATTCTCGTCGTCTTAGAATATGACTGTTAATCATAATATAGAATTTATCTATATAATCATAGTTTTAAGAAGTATATACTACCTCTTTATCACTAAAGCCCTTTTTTTAAACTGGGTAGACCAATAATTAAATATGCTAATCTCACTACCAAAAAGCCCAAGTTAACCGATTGTAGTCTGTTCAGCATTCCGTAGAATGACCCCTTTCTACTGCCACCATACCTAGATAGATCGTATTTCATAGGTTTACAGTCCTTGAAAAAGTGGCGCCTAGTAGCGGATGTGGTTTTCGTGAGTCAAATCCTGAATGGTACATTTTTGTCAGACAAAATGCATCTTAACGTTAATACATTATCATTGAGGTCTATGGATATATTCAAAATTAGTTATCATGTGGTAGAAACTCGTTTCCCGAATGCTGAAATCGGCTAATGAGAACGCCAAGGTGTTTGATTTTTGGTTGAGCAAAAGACATTTGAAAGGCCTCCTATACAATGACTGTTGCTTGAAAAAGCCAATATTAAAAAAAAAAAATACTAATATAATCAATATTTTTGTTAGGTAACAGAACAAATGTTAAATCGTAGAAACCCGGAATTGAAACTTCTCAATTTCCAACAATCTCAGTCCTAAACGCGACTCGGAATTAACGATCAGTGTGGTCTTAGTTAACTTTTTATTGTTTATAAGTAAACAATAGAATTGCTAGTTAAATATTCTAAAACATTCAAAACTAATTATATTTGTATTCAACCGCCTAAAACTCCTACACTTCCTAAATAAACTTCAAAATAAAAGTAGTTTATTGCGGAACGTGTAGACCATACCATAGTCCAGTATAGGCACATATTATATGACAATATAACGAAAGCATATATATATATATATAAATTTATGGGAAATATTGAACATTATTCAAAATGTTGTAATTTAATTTTCTTGACTGAAGAAAAGAAAAAAAAGAGTTAAAATAACAATAATAAAAAATATTTATTTTTTTTTTAGGTTTTTTGTAACCTGATATACCTAATAAGCTATATAAATATTTTATATTATTTTTACATATTATATTCGCTAGTTAAACTGATTTTGCATATATATATAGTATTTTTGTATTCTTTTAAATATATGGGCAAGAAAGTACAAATATCGGGACTTCATAAAAACGGTTAAAGACCATTACGAAAGTTAACAACTGTAATAAAATGAACTTTACGATCACTTTACGGTGTCTCAGATAATTGTTTCGTTTCTTACATTTTCTTGTATATAATAATGTATATACTATAAGTATAAAGTTTGGGTCATTTTCTTTTGAGTGCGAGATTTGTCATGGCTCTTTTACAGAAATTAACCAGTTAATATAGGAATTGTTTTTATACAGTTCAACTAAAAACGAAAAAAAGAAAAACAGTATTCCCTTATTATTTTTTTTTTTTTGATTGTAATAAATCATTTAATTTTATTACTTGTAAATATAATTTATGGTCAAAGATTTTAATTACGTGTTGTGAACAAAAAATGTATTTATGAGAGTGAACCAATGGTCGATGACTATTTTTGTGCTACTTCACCAATGTTTTTAAATCAACCATAAAATCTGAATGTTATATACTTATTGAATGGATTTAGTAATCTGCTAGAAAATGAAATAATTTTAATTAATATTACGAACGTGTATGTTTCAAATTGTAAAATTCTTAATGAATATTGTCATAGAATTACGCACAAGTTTAAAATTCATATAATTGTTCGTATCCTTATAAAGGGTGTCCCCAAATTCACGAAAGATTTAAATTTTGCACCATTTGTGCGGTAAAGTGTTATCAACGAAAGAAAAAGCCAACGTGATAACTAACAGTTCAGTTCAGTTCTTAAAAATGAAGCGCTACATGCGAAAGAACAACGTGTTTTCATCGTTGAGCAATATTTTAAAAATAATGAGTCATTTCCTGGTAGTGTAATTTCCCGTTTTGATGATCAGAATTGGCCGTCCGGATCATCCGACCGACACCATTGGACTTTTTTCTTTAGGGTTTTTGAAGCCTAAGATTTATGCCAACAAACCCACTAAGGAGGAGGAAATAGAGCACTGTATCAACGAAATTTAGCCACATTTATGCAATTATCCAAAACGGTTATGGAAAATTTCAAGAGTGCGTATATGCCAGCAAAGCCGTGGAGGACATTTTCCCGATATGTTATTCCGGACGTAACGCTATACTGTGTGCTTTATGAATCAATTTTTAATTATAAACCTGTGTTTTCTGTCCAAATTACTTCTGTCGTGAATTTTGGGACATCTAAATGGTGTAGGAGTATTAGAAAATATCTCAACTTCCTTTACATAGTTTTTTTCTTTTTATGACTAGGATAATAAAACAATGAGAGACACAAGTCCATCAATTTTTATTAGAACTTATTCTTTTTGTATATATATAACATATATATATTTTTTTCGTCATTTCGCAATGAAGGGTGTAAAATTTTTGGCCAATGTTAAGTGGCCATAGACTATCATTTCTAAATTGTCTCAGTTGTATTCCCAGAAAAAAAACGTAACGATAGCAAAAGATAATAAGCATCTATACATAACAAGAAGAAGAAAAAAAATGAAATTTGCCATAGACTCTGAAACTGATATAGAAATGTTTATACTGGAAGTGTAATAACAATATAGACGTCGAGTAATCCCCTTACGAGAATTGCAAATTTTCTTCTTTTTTTGCTGCTGCCTTCATAACGAGTTGTTTTGTTGTTTTGCCTTTTACTATATATTCATTTGTATTCTTACATATATATATATTATATATATATGTTTATTCATATATACATAAAACAAATAGAGCAAGTGACTGATATACTGTCTAACATAAATGCTAGAATATATTATAGAATGCCTGCCTATTTTTGGTGTCATAGATTTCGATTTTAGATTTTAGTACGATATTATTATTCAATGGTAATATATGCTTTCTCTTAGATATTTCCTGATCGATATTATTCGACATTTTTATTTATATACCAAAATATATATGGATCTAGATTTAGTTACTTGTATGTATTTTTAAATATCTCTATGGATCTATAAGCCAATTTTTTATAAATGAAAGATATTGCCTAAATTAGTATAACATTTTATTTGATAGGCCAGAAAAATCGGTGCGAAATTCGAATTTTTCATAGAAAACAAAAATTGTACTACTATACTTAAATATTCTCCATTTTGGTCGATGACCTTTTACCATTTTTCTGACAGGGATATCTAAGTTTTCAGAGTGTAAACCGAGACCAACCATTTTAAGAAGCTTCCACTGAATTCCAATTCATACCATTAAGGGAACTCTGTAGAGATCGAAACAAATGGTGATCTGACGGGGCAAGCTCATGGTTGTACGGTGGATATGTTAACGTTAAAGTCGTTACTCTATGTATAACGAGGTATTTCGTGTAGTTCTAGTTGTTGGTAGTTAATTTATAGAATATTTATATTATTTGATATTTGGCCTAGCTATTCCGTACGAATTTTAATACACATTTGTTGGTCCCAGTTAAGAAGTTACACTGACTGGTGACAAATATATAGCATACGTATAGCATTTTTGTACTTCTTCAATGTCCTATTGCTAAATTGGTATTTCATAACGCACTTGCACAGATCTCAGTTACTTTTATATGGAATAACTAGGTAAAGTATTGAATATCGCAGGGCTTTATACCTTATCAATTTATAATAGCTATTATCATAACGGATTATAGGCTTTAGGGATGACAAATACATCAAATTTACAAAAAAATTTTGATTACTGACCAAACTTGCACTTTTGAAATTTAACAATTCTCGATGCTTGATTTTTAATGCTAGATTTCGATATTTTAAGATTCTGAGAAATTTTTCATATTTCAAGACCCCATCGCAGCAACGCAATGGATCTATAGAATAAAAACTATCCAATGTAATAATTATAAATACTAATGTGATCACCCTCCGAAATAATGAATAACAATTTTAAAGCATTTATTAGTGTAATACGAAATGAATTTGTTTATAAAATTGAAATTTAATACAAAATGAACAAATTTTTTTATATTATTCAGAGCTAAAATTTAATTACAAATAACTAATTAATTCCTTATGTTATATAAATTTAATTTGAATTTCATTTGCAAACAGAAAGAGGTCGATTAATAAAGGAATTTGTGTTACAGGTACTTTAATTAGTATGAATGTTTTACTCTATAAAAGTAACATAAAAAAAGTATACTATACTTTTTAAATAAATTTTAAATCAAATTATCCATGTTTGATTTTAGTTCTTCTCTTTCCTAATATATCAAATGACTATATATATGTATATATAACAAGTCTATAGTAGTCATGAATATAGTATATACATTTTCTTTTGTTCATGCGCAAAATAGCGATCAATATATTCTGTTAGATTTTCTTCCATAGAATCTTTTCTAAAGTATGTATAAAATCAAGACAGCAGAAAAAAAATTATTTTACAGAATTTAATCGATTTATATATATTGTTTAAAAATAAAATTCGATTATTTCTTTCTGTATACAAAAATTTAATTTAATTTTTAATTGTTTAACCTTCTCTTCTCTTGTTAAACTAGTTAAGAAATTTAATAAGTTTTTCTGCCGCCACGAAAAACTTATTACATTAGTCAAGAACAAAAAAAAAAATGTAGTAAATTTTTAGAGTGAAAAATTTCTATACTAATTAGAAAAGTCGAAGAAGTTTCAGTTTTCAATTTACACCCATAAAAAAAAACTATAAGAAAAGAAAACATATTCATTTGATCACGTTCTTGTGAACACAACAAACGTTTATGGAAATATGTTTTTAATGATTTTTAAAGTTTTCTATTTTTTTTCTTCATTTTTTTTTTCAATATTATAAAATTATTGTAATTATATTTTAGAAGAACAAAAAACTAATAAATATATGGAAATTCCAATATTTATGACTTTAAATTCTGTTTTTCTTACCGTCTTAATATAAATTATGATTTAATGTTTGTATGACTATATATATACTATATTTATACGACCACTCAAAATATTGCTGACCTAAGTAGATTTGTATATCAAATAATCAAAAAAAAAAAATTGAAATAAATATATTAACAATAATATTAAAGGCTTATCGAAATCAAATACTTGAAAATAATTCTTTTCTTTTCTTTTCGGAATCATATTTTCGTGTGCTAACGCAACCTAAAAGAAGTTTTCAAAATAAAAATATATTTTCTTTTTAAAATGTAAAGGGTGTTTTTTTAGGACCGATAAAAATTTAAGTTAAATGAGTAGTTTTTCAGTGAATATTCGAATTTAAGGTTACTTAACCTAGGAACCCCGATTAAATTCGTATAGGTTAAACCGAATGCGTTTTACAGTCCATTTTTATTTTTCGATTACTTAATCAGAAAATGGCAAGTTATTGTGAATGATTTCCCTTTATTTACCATCGTGATTGAAAATTTTGACGTTCAAAACAAAGCCAAAAAAATGCTTTTAAATGATTGAAGGAATTATGAATTAAAATTGAAATTAAAAAGGAAAATACTTTATATTCGAAAAAAATGTATACTAATAAACATATTTTCTTTTAGTCTAAATATTGATGGATTTTCTTGAACAGTTTGCCATTCTTATTCCAGGTTTATTATAAAATTTCAAATTTTATTCCTAACTTGTCGAATGTTGGATTTTAGAACATATACGTTCTAAATAATAAATAAATAATAAAACTTTTGTTTCTAAATCTTAATTTCAGTGCATTTAAATTCGAATAATTTTTGACACTTATTTTATCTTCTTTTCCTGCATTGGATTGGTTAATCGAAAAAAAATCGTTAAAACTCTGTAAATCGGTCGATTAGATTAAGCTGAGTAATAATCGGGTTAAACTTGAACTGTAAAACTCAAAATATTTTAATCCCAAAATTAAATTCCCGTCAAAGTTTAAACGGTCACTGAAAAACTGGCTAAAATAGTTATATTTTGATAACAAATCGTTTTACTATTAGAAAGATCAATTCATGTCATTAACTGGTGTCTGTTCTTAACGAAACACATTCTATAAGTCACTTTTTCGAGGAATGTTATCCGTATGTCACGAATAACACGAACAAAGTTGGCTTTCAAGTCGTCAATTGTTGCTCTTTTATAAGCATAAACCAATTTTTAAATGTCGATAATTCTCGACCATTCCTCAAGCTTGAGTTTATTTACGATTATTTGTCAGACTATACTGAATATAAATATAAAAAAGGGCTGCCATTTTGTCACCTCAGAGGTTCCATCTTAGCTAACAAAAAAAAAACACCCTTTAGGACGATGAAAATATATGTACGCATATGAATTTTTGGCTATCGAATCATTAGGTGTATATATCCCCGAAAAAAAAAATTTATTGTTTATAAATCAACATAAAATAAACATTGATAAAATACAATTTTGATATTTGATCAGTTTAAATAAAATATGAAAATAAAACATCCGTTTTATACTCTATCAAAAGAATGAAATAAGAACTTTTTTCGACCTTTGAATAGATTTGTGCACAACTTTATTGGATTTGAATTGAAACATATAAAACCAGAAGTATCTTGAGTAGAATATTAGAACGTTAGACCATACATAAAATTAAAATTTAAAATCATACAAAATCAATTGATTTATTAGTTTAAAATGTCAACTTCTTCTATGTTACACCAAAGATTGCATATATACCTTTTCCAATGGAATTTAAATATTTTCGAAAATATTTTCATTTTTTAGAAATAATGGAAAATTGCAAATATCTAAGCCTAACTTATGTTCATTTAAAAATTATATGCAATTGTTATTTTTATTACCTATTATAATATGGAATTTAACCAATAGTAATGAAAAGGATCATAATTCTTAAATGATTTCTTGTTTGTTTTTTTGTTTTAAAAGGCATGAAACTTAATTACACATAACATAAGTGAAAGCATAGAAGAAGAAGAAAAAAAACAGCTAATAAAAGAGCATATTTGCCTCGTTTTTGCGAATTTAATATTATAGTATTATACTTAAGTACCAACATAATAATATATACCTTTCAAAGGCACATATAGCATACCAATATTTTCTTTTTTCCATTTTTATGTGCTCAATTGGAAACGGTTCTAAAAACTTAAGTACAAAAAAAAAGCTACAACATTCTTTTGCTTAGTATAAAGAAATAAAACGTATAAAATTTTATAAAACGTTTAACAAAGCAGAAAGTTGATATGAGGTGAACATACTTTGCGAATATATAACAACCCTTAAAAGTGAAATGAAAAGGAAAATATTACACACTCACATATTCATATATATATATATTTATATTTATACAATGAAAGGTATGGTAAAATGGCGTCAAAGTATGAAAAAAAACCCTTCTTTTTTCATGCATGAAACTATTTCGCAATTTTCTATATTTTCATATTAAAGGAACCCAAAGAATTAAAGGTCAGTCTTTTCTATATATATATATATAAATGTAGATCAGAGAAACCATCTTCAATAATACAAGAAGAATGCAAAAACAAATTTCCTTTTATCCCTGAAATTCAATAGGAATGCGGTTATATATCACTTTTCAGATATCGAAAATGTCAAAACAAAAATTATGGTAAAAAAGGCTCAAGGGGCAACCAAAGATATAAGTATCTCTGCCAAAAAAAAAAAAAATTTATAATATAAAAAGGGGGAATCTTCTTTTTAAATATGGCCGCGAAAAATGCCTTGGTTTCTTCCCAAAAAAAAAAAAAAGAAAAGAAAAGAAAGAGAAATACTTTAAGGTGGATATTATAAATATATATATATATATATATATAAGACAAGGTAAAATTTATGATTGGAATTACTCTGGTATTATATTTCGAATTTCTTATTCTTCTGGTTTTTTTTTGGGGATTGCATGCTTTTGTGTATCACAGAAAAAAATTTGTTATTTATTACTTAAATGGTTGTAGGATTACGTTATCAGGATAGAATTACAATATTTAAAAAAAAGGGAAGAAATATATATATATATCTACATATATAAATCGATTCTTCTTTTTAAAAGAAGGAGGCGTATAGTTTCTTGATTTTGCCGACATCAACCCTTGTTTTATTACAGAGTTTTAGCATCAACCATGTTAAATTAATACGATGATTAGAAAACTATTAGAATTATACAGATATGCACATGATATCAACAAAAATGAGACATAAAGGATCAAAATATAGGTTTTTAATTAATTATTTAAATCATCAAACAACAAAAGTTCCTTTGTTTAGCTTGCCTAAAAATAGGCAATTTTTATTTTCATGATGAAAATTTACATATTTATCTAAGATTTTTTTCATCTAAAGCACATAATATACTTTATATCTTATTTTCATCCGTTTAATATTGATGTCTTTCATTTAGTAAGAATATAACTAAATGTGTAGTTAATATTTGGATATAAAATAACAAATATTCTTTTATTGTCAGGCTACTGTCAAGAATTTATAGCGTTTCAAAATATTATTATTCTTTAAAAATATCATAAACAATTTATAGGAGATTAATTGACTATAGAGTTCATTATATAGTATGTCTAGTCTAGAATATAATGAAAAGATTATTTTTTATAATTTTAAAACAGAGACCTACTAGTAAGTATATTGGGACTTTAAAAAAAAATGAATAAAATATATTATGTACGTATGTATTACATATAAAATGGGTGAGAAAAGTATTCAATTGATTATAAATATACAAACACACACCGAAATATGAATGCATGGCTTACAAAAATAAAATTAATTTACTGGAACTTAAGTATTATAGTAATTGATAATAAAATTAACATGAATTGAACGAAGCGTGTTGATTGTTATTACCTATAGTACAATAAAAGAAAATATATATATACCTATGAGAAAACGCGTATACAATTTTATTTCATAATAATAATATTCTTTTCATTTAATCAGATTGACTTTTTTTTGTTATTATTGATGATATAAACAAGATCATTGCAAATACTATTTTTATACATAATATCTAAGAAATAAAAGGATTGCTTCATACCAAATCAATAGTAACATATTATGTTAGGTGTGGTTAATGCGATTTTTGCTCTAACAAAATTGAATTGAAAAAGATTTCTTTTTTTCACATGTATGTAGGTTTAAATCTAGTAATAATTCTGTGAACTACTTCGATATTCTAATGTCACTAGTATTCTGAAACATAAGTCTAAGAGATCACTAAACTTTTACTTTAATAGTTCTAACAAGTCATTTTTATCAGTAATATAAGTGAAATGAAATTTTAAAACAACAGACCGATTCTGGTTATCGCTGTCTAAAAATATCAATCTCCATCGCTAATTCGTTAATTTCAGATTAGTAACTTCATTATGGGAATAAGATAAAAATTGCGATTCGGATTCGCTAGTCGCAAGAAGTTTTGATTTACGAAAATAGTCAGTTATATAGGCATTACTATGTAGAATGTTTAATAACAAATAGGGTGAACACTTTCTTGACGGATAGTCAAGGAACCGAACCAATTTCCACTTATTAGGGTTGTCCGGTTCAGTAAATAAATTATTATTTGTATATTTGGAATAAACCTCAAAGCTTTTAGTCACACCATTCTGCATGTCTAACAGAACTTTCGGTTTATCGCCGGTTAAGGGTTACTGTATTTGAGGAAATTTATTTAATTTTAAAATATCAAATAGAAAACTTTATGTTTATATATTGTCACTATAACAATTAATCTAAATTCCCTATTAAAATTCTTTTTTAATAATTAGCGACTATATTGTTATATAATTTCATTTTTATCGATTAAACGACCGAATTTGCAGCGACTGAGTGAACCAGAATCTGAATTGTAGTTAAAAATCCTTTTTTTCAAATATGAGTAAATAAGCTATGGAAACTATTATATAGTGACAATCAGATCCTGTTGATCTAAACTGAATAGAAATATATATTTAGAGATATATTTCTACTTAGTACTCAGTATGTGTGCGCCTAATAAAGAGAATCCTATGATTCCTACCAGGATATGTTTTCTTTATAACAAAATAATCCTGTATCTGCGAGCTATTCCAATCTTTTATTCTTAAATATAATTGAAGCTAAATCGACAACTAAATCAAACTTTAAGTATCATAACAAAACTCCACATGAACATATTTATAATATACTTAAAAGATTTTATTGTGCCTACTAAATATATAAAGTTATGAACTGAATAAAATGTTTATATAATTTTATAGTTTTTTTATATTATTGTAAAATTGAAAAGTCGCAATGATTTCCTTTATGTTTTTAAATCACACTTTTTGGAACTTTTTCCGATAATTGAATAAATTTATTTCTCTTATTTTCTTTTAAAGTTCGAAAGTGTTAAAATCAGGTGAAAGGCGATCCGTTAAAACCCTTTAATTTAAGACTAAAGGTAAATGAAAGAAAAAAAAAACAAAAAATTCCAACCTTATTATATCGAATTCCCGTGTATTTTATCGCGGAATTTTTACTTGGAAATTATATTTCAATATTTTGTTTTTTTTTTTGGGCGGTTTTAAAAGTATATTAAATTATTTGATCGAAAATCAGATATCTTTGCTTTATATATAAAAAATGAATATAATATCATAATTAATTTTAAAATTTACCACCTTCAATTATTAAATAAATTTGGTGTCACTTTTTCCTTGAATTACAATCCAGAAATTTATGCTTTCTCCAATAATAAGCATAAATATACATGTATATAATTTGGAAAGTACATATTATATCGTTTTTCAATAAATAACACATTAAAATTTATTGTATCATATGATTATCCCACGATATAGATTTTTCTTTCAATTTATACCAATAATATAACTTTCTAAGAATTATATTTAAATCTCAAGAAGAAACATTTATCTATGTGTACATATTTGTTTTCTATAGAAGTCATTTTTCTTTCCTCTATATATGCATATATGTGCTCTATTCATATCATTAGATGTGGAAAAGAATAGGATACCACGACATATGACACTTATGTCTAATTCGAAACTAAACTCGAAAATAAATGGCATTTATAAAAGATAAAATAAAAAATCTAACAACCAACGCTTTATTGTTATATAAAGTGAATATCAAAATATATAAGTTCTTGATTTTATCAGGTAAAACGTACCGCGACATGTGGAAGAAAGTTAACCTTTTTTTTTTGTTTTCTTCAAATACCTTTAATTTGTTCTAAGGTTTCATGGGTAATAAAAAAGAGAGCAGAAAAAATGACAGAACTAAAAGAACCAATGAGTTTTTATGATGTGAAAGTTTTAATAGTTGTTTTTCTATTTTTTTTTCCCTTTGAAATATATCACCTTTACAAGGGTTAAGAACATTTCTTTTAAATGATGGAAAGGATTTCTTACCTTCCTCTTAATATTATCTTCACGCCTTCTATTCTTAACAGAAAAAATTTTGAAAATTTCTAATTTTTGTTTATAATAGAAAACTGGTTACTTTCTCTCTACATATATATATAAATATCAGATTCTTTTTTTGGAAAATAAATCTAAGTCTTTTTGTCAGCAAGAAACAGAAAAAAAAATGTTTTTTATTTTTATCTTTTTCGAGTTTAAAAGGGTTTTATTCAAATAAAAACGCACTTACCATTGAAATCGCCACACACGACTCGTTCAAACGGACTGCCCATCCAATCTGCTAGAACAAAATAAAATGTATTAAAAATCATGTTAATAAAAGATGATACTTAAATAATTATAAAATGTAATTAAAATTAAATTAATTGATATATGAGAACATCAACATTTTCGATTGTTCTATAAATTACGGAAAGAAGGTTCCTGCATATAGTGTCTAGTATATGAAGCTAATTTCAAATAACTCAGGTCAGGAATCGAACTTGAACTAACCCGAGTAAAGTCACTTCAAAAACTAACTAGATCACTACGAACATTGTCAAAATCCCTATTAATATGCCTATTATATTTATTAAATAATATTTAATCAATAAAAATGTTAATTATTTGTATACATGCCTAAAATCAAACTCCTACAGGATATTAATCATTTGACAATATTTTGGTAACTATACTTACAATGCCAAGAAAGGTACATATAGGAAAGTATATACTTAAATATGGTACACATAAACATATATATATATACAAACTGAATATAAGAAATATGTTTATGTTATAATCAAATAAATCATCTATTTTATGTGTTTTAAAAAACAAACAATTGCCTACTTAAAATGTGTAAAGTCTAGCAAAAAAGAAAAAAGCTATTTCTAATATTACATTAGATGTTCACGGATCATTTACGTCGTCCCGGTGTATATACTACTACTTAAAACTACCGAAAAAATTAACAAATCAAAACAGATTTGTATATCGGGTTCGAATAGTATAGGCTGATATATTTTCCATTCTAATAAAATGTAATGTAATCAATCAACACCTGGGGGGAAGCCTAAGCACAGCAGCGCAACACCTTTGGTTACACATATATTTATTTTATTGCAGAAGGAATCTTTCATTTAACACTGTCTAAAATATACATTTCTTTTTTTTTTTAGAAAAGAGTTATTTTCAAACTTAAAAACTTAAAAAACTGATATAAACGAACTGGAAAACATTTTCACACTTGCGATTTCATAGATCAGGAAATGTTTTTTTTTTTGTGGAAAATCTAGCAAATGAAAACAGGGAGAATTTGTTTTTCTAAATGGAAACTTCCGCCATTCTTTCAAGATAAAATAAAAACGAAAATTTACCCAGAACATCATAACTCGAGATATTCCTTGTACTTGTACATGTACCCTCAATATTTTACAGCTCTTGCGACTATTACAAGTAGTACCCAATATATCCTTAAAAACCTAACCAAGTTATCTATGTAACCCCACGACTCCATTAGACTTATTTCAAGACATAATTTCAGTCGGACTAACAAACTTTCGAGTCTCCATTAGACTTTTTTTCAGTCCGACTGAAATTATGTCTTGAAATAAGTCTAATGGAGTCGGGTGGTTATGTATTTTGATACGAATTTTAAACGAGAATATTTGGAGTTTCATTTGCTTATTACTATATCTCAAAACGTATTTTAATTAAACTAACTTTTCATACTAAAAAACAACTGGTAAATAATATTTATAGTGTTGGCCTAGAATAAAAAATATGAGCAGCTAAAGGCATGAATCTGGACCTTTTCAGTTACTAACAACGAGAATTTCTAAAGAAACGAAACCACTGAACACTTTTGGCGATTTCTATTTATTAGCCTATAATATTAATATAATAGGCTAATGATATTGAATAATATTATGTAAACCATACAAATGTTAATTATTTGTGTATGCCTAAAACCAAGCTCCTACAATTTATAGAATTGAATAGATAAGATACTGAAATACCCTCATTTTTCTCTACAAATCTTTTGTATTGTATTAAAGTAATTAAATTCTTAACTTTTTAATATACAAAAAATATTATGTAAATATATAAAAACCAGTTCGGTAATTGCCCATAATATCATAAACAAATATGTATAAACTAATGAAATACTTTTATCTTTGAAAATCTTCAGATAACATGAATAATAACAATTCTATATATAAAAGAAAAACCTTCGTAATTTAATAAGTCATATAAGAGTAATGAGATCTGAAACAATTAACCAATTGTTATTGAAGCTATATAATTAAAATAAAGATTAAATTCGTAATTAATTGATTTTTGATTACATTTTCTATATATATTCTTTTAATGATATTATTGGAATAAGAACCGCAGACATAATACAATCTGAGATTTGTTATTATTGAAATGGATCCCATTATTTGTGTTTCAAGTAGTAGTTTTTTTTTTATGTACACGAAACGATGTACCTAGAGGTTGTTTGTGTTTATAATAAAACTATAAATATCCTATGTCCATTTAGAAAGAGAATATTTGATTTTATTCAAATCAATTAAATCGTGTATTAGGGGATCGGAAAATATTTGCTAAATCATAAAAATGAAAGTGAATAAAATATTTCTTATCTAAACAATAAATTTTTTAATTCATGTTTGAACAATTATACTTCATTAAATAACGATAACAACAAAACTTTATGGTATATCAAATGAATTCTATACACAAATTAATGAGATTTCGAAATAATTATTTGCCATATTCATATTTTGATAAGAAAACCTCTTAATTTTTTTTTAATTTTTACAAAAACCAAAAAAAACCTATAAATAAATCAATTATATAACTCACCAGTTAATGCCATCCATGGATAACGTGGTAAATCAGCAATACTTTGTCCAGTACCGCCGGTCGATACAACACCACTTGATGGTTGAGTACAAGCATTACCAAGTGAATCAACACCGACGCCAATAGCACCGGCGGAAGCTGCTGATACAGCTGATGCTGCTGCTGCTTGATGATAGAATTGTGCAAAACTTGATGCACTACCAGGTACACCCATCGATTGATAACTGTTCATAACACTATCAGTGTACCTTTAAATTTAGAAATATATAAAATTTAGATATAAAAATTTTGATTTTAATCGGAATGAAGCAAAATTGATTTTTACCTGCAAGATTTATCCTCAAGCCCAGAAAATCCAGGCATTCCAGATAAACTTGAATGTGTTGTTGGATGATTCGATACATATGGATACATTTTAGTTGTCGGTGGTGAATTTGGACTACCCTCAGAACTAGTTAATGGACTACCTTCAGAATTAGATGCGTGCGATATTGTTGTGGCAGCTGATGAATTATGTGTTGATGTAAAATGTGAACTAATAAATGGTTGAAATTGTGGATATTTTGGTAGCATACTATCGAAAACAAATTTTGACATTGCACATAGTACAGAAATTGTTTTCTGTAGCAAAAAAAAAAAAGAATTTTCTTTTTTGGCAAGTTTATTTATGTTAGGCTATTTAAAATTTGCACTTTTCAAAATGGAAAATCAAAAAAGAAAAAAAAACAACAATAAAGAAAAACAAAAATATTTTAAACACCCAAAAAAAATTATTGGAAAATTCTTTGTGTATTTTTTTTATATTAATTATTATTTTTGTTAATTATTTATTTTTATTTTTGTTTTTTTTTTAATTATTATTTAACATATGAGAGAGCACTTTTAAATAATTTTATATTTATTTATTATATTTTAATCGCGTATTAAAAACGCATGCAAAATGAACAAACAAAAAGAAATTTTGTTAGAAAATTATTTGATATTTAAGAAAATTGTGACAACATTTCTTTTTTTTTACGTATTTTTTTCAATTAAAAATCATTAATTACAATATAAATAATTAATTTCTTTTTTAGTTATTATCTTAATTAGAATATTATTGTTTATTTTTTATTGCAAAATGTTTACTTAAGAGTGGAAAAATATGCGCGGTTTTTTTTAGGATAATAATAATAATAGCAAAATATTAAAATAGAGCACAAATTTTTTTTTTACCCGGCGCTTAATTTTCGGCGTTGATTTTTCTTAAAGAATGTTATTAATACAAAATATATCGTACTTAGGGAATTATGATTTATATGTATTTTCTAAATATTACCTTTTTATTGTAATTTATATATATATATAAATATATAATCAATCCATTTAACAAAAAATCGATTTCCAAATTATTTAATTATAATTGAATTACATTTTTTATTATTTTCTTTTTTGTTGTTTTGAAATTTGTACTTAATCAGACTGCGCACAACACCACCAACACCATTCGTTGTGAACACAAAATCACTAAATATAGCACAATTTGAATAATATTAATAATAATAATAATGAAATTAAAAGAAAAAAAACGATTTTTCACTTTTGTTTATTTGTTTCCCAATTTCGATATTATTTGGTGATAAATATTTTTTTTTGACTAGGCACACACTTAAAATATATACTTTTTTTTTTCTTTTTTTTAACTTTTAAATTTCGCGTACACTTGTTTTGTGCAAAATTTTATTTCAAATCAGAAATATTTTTAATAGAATCCACTAAAATAGCCATAATTAATAAAAATTTGCATTTATATGTTTTAAAACATTACAATTGTTAGAATAAAAACGCGTAACACGTGGTGTTTAGATATTAAAAAAGTTTTCATTCATTAATTGAACTTCTTTTCTCGTGTAATTCTTGTTTAATGAATATTTTATTATTATTATTATGATTTGTTATTAACATTTGTCCGAATTCAAAGCGAAAGAAAAAACCGCGCTCTATTTTAACGGGCCACCATTTATATATAGTATATATATATATATTGTATATATATATGTGAAAATAATAATAGCTTGTATATTATTGAACAATAAAAAATTAAAAAATCATTTCTCGCACTATATTTCACGTTTATTATGTTGATTTAGTTTTATTAATACTATAAAAATGTATATTAAATAATGCTTATCTATATATATATATATAAATAAACTTATATGTATATATTTTTGTTTTCTTTTTCTTTTTTTTTTAACACCAAAAAATTATTCACCGTTTTACGATTTTTTTATTGCAGGTAGTTTGTCTAATTTTATTGGATAGTAAACAGTAGTTTAACGACAAGAATGGGTTTTTCGCTTTTAGTTTCCGTTTTTCTTTAATACATTTTTTCTTTTAAAAAACAAATTCTTATAGGAATTCGTTTTTCTTTTAGGATACTTCTTTTGTTTTTCCTTTTAAACCGAAACAAACAAAAAAAAATCGAACAAACCAATTGCTTATCTTATAAGTATTTTCTCTTTTAATCTTGCGTAATAATTTGCGACACACTAATTAGAATTATTATTTTTCTTTTTTCTTGTTCTCAAAATTCAAAAGTTTATTATTATTATTAAATATTTTTTTAATTGATAAGAAACTCACAAATGAAACAACAAATTTTTCTTAAAATAATATAATAATAAATTGTGTGGTTTTTTATTTTCGCTATTCTTTTGAGATGAAATGATTTTATGTTGTCGCTGTGCTCATCATTTCTGCAAGACTTTTCTTGGTTGGTTGGTTTGTTGGTTGGTTAGTTGGTTGGTCGGTTGGTTGGTTGGTTGGTTGGTGTATATGCAACAATAAAAAAAAACAAAAAAACAACAACGAAACGCAAAAACTAAACAAACAAACGAAAACAATTTTTTTGTAATAAAAAAAAAATATATATATAGTATTTTATGTTGAAGAATATAAAAAAAAAATTATCTTTTTTTTTTTTTATTTTTTATTTTTATTATTTTTATATATAAATAAATGTTCGATCGTAGTAGTCCGAAGCTGTTTGCGTTATGAGAAGTAGTTCGTTTATGGCACAATACAAAAGTTACACGATTTGTTTTCTATATTGGGAAACACAACAAAATATATATATATATATGTTATATTAAATCGGAATTCCTGATGGTTGTACACACGGACACACCGAGTTTTATTTTGTGAAGAGTAGTGTTTTTTTTTCTTGTTTGTTTGTGGCAAAGTTGAATTCTGCGATTGTGTTTCTTATTTCATCCAATCTAGCTAAACAAGCAGCGCCAACGACAACAACAAAAACAAGAACGGTTCAGAGCTTGATGGTGAAAAATTGAGCGTACGAAGAAAAGCACACAAGAAAGAAAAAAAAACACACACAATTTTCTCTGTTATAACAAGAAATAAAATGTTAATAACACAAAATACCAACAACAAAAATTTCCATTTTTGAAAATGAAACAAGAAAATTCATCAAAGTAGTATATATAGATTTCTTCTTCTTATTTGACTTATCATCATCTATTAGAATGGTACAGATATATATATCATTTTTTTAGGAATGGTATATTTACATATTTATCATTCTGCTATATTCTCACACGACGAATTAATATGAACAGGTTTTTTTTTTCTGACTGAGAATGCATTATATAGGATACATGTGCTCTGTGAGCTCCCCAATTAGTTAGACTAGTTGTACTCTTCGTTGGCATACTGCTGTAGATCTTTCTATCCTTTTTAAACATATTGTGAAGAGCGTCGAAAATTCTAATGTTAAACTTTCAAATAAGAATCGAATTAGGGGTTTCCAATTCAATATTGTAATTAATTTATATATATTTTTTTTTTTTGAAAAAATGAAAGAAAAATAAGAAAAAAAAATTCTTATTAGAATTAAAAGTTTTGAACAAAAAAAAAGATATGTACTTAATACAATTTTAATCATTAATTAATTGATTATCTTTAATTAATCAAATTTTTTTATGCCCAGCTAAAATAGGAATGAAAAGAAAAAAGAAACAACAAATTTTTTTTTTTTGCTTTTGATTTTTAATATCAAAATAATAAACATTTTATTTATTCAACTGAAAAATTTTTTTGAAGAGGCAAAACACTAAATCTAAAATTAAAATTTATTTACAAAATAAAAAATATATACTTATAATAAAAATTATCATAAAAATAAAATTTAATAGTTCACAAAGGTAACTAAAAAAAAAACAAAAAAAAGAAAAAATCACATACAAAATTGCTGACTAAAATGTTTTCTTGTACAATATCTCCCTTTCTCTTCCTATTTCATTCTGTCATCAAGCATTCTTATTCCAACATCTGATCTATTGATCCTTTTCATTCATTCGAAAAACTCACTCAAAATGGTGTATATATATATATATATAAAATATTAAATATATATACCTCAATCACATCAATTCAGCTCATCCAAAATCACCTGTTTTACTTTAACCTTTATGATAAGTACATTCTCTATCTTTTTTTGGTTCATTCAATTTCCAATTGCTGCCTTTTATGGCCCCGGCGCATATATTTTATAACCCAGCCATTCTCATATATTTTATTTTTATTATACATATCTTATGATCTCTTTCTATTGCACATTTTGCATTACCAAAAATCGTCTCGTATCCATTCGGAAGAGATAAAAAAAACAAACTCCAAGAAAAATGTGTACACATATAATGAAAATGCCACGCATACTCCATTTGATATAAAATAAAAAAAAAAACAAAAAAAAAATTTTTGGGCGCACATACTTTCATACCCCAATGGTTCGTATCCATTTTAATAAATATCTGCACGCATCATACCCAAATTCAGCCTCCTCTTTAAAGAAGTGTTCATAAAATGTTATCCAGAAAAAAAAAATAAAAATTCCGATAATGACTTCCTTCTCTGTCGTACATATAAAAACATGTTAAGAAAAACCAAAGAGCATATAATATTATATTATATGCTCCAACAAAACTCCTCCACACACCACTGAACCTCAAAAGTGTTCTCCAATTTTCTCATAATTTTTTATTTCATTCATACATTAACTAATCGCTATTAAATGTAAAATATTTTCATCTCATTTACGCTCCTTCAAAAAGAAAATTAACGTAGAGAAGTAAGGAGTGAACCAAAATTGCCATTGTGTATATAGAACCGAATGACGTCCGTTTCAATCAACAATTTAAATCTTCATACAAAGGAAATATATATCCTCAAAATCCTTGTGCATATAATAAAAAAAAAAAAAAAAACAAATCATCCTTCGTTAAAAACCATGAACGCGAAATCTCCAATGAGGGTTAAACACAAGCAAATCGATTCAGAGTGGCAGCCCGATTTGAAATGAATATACGAAGAGAAGAATTAACTAATAAAAATAAGTCTGTCGGATGCGAAAAACTATCTCACTTACACTTCTTTTATTGACCATTTCGATCTCTTATCTCCACTAAGCAATTAATATATGTAACTATTTATATATATATAAAATACCGGTTTATCCTTTTTATGCATTCATATTTGCAATTTAACTTATTCAACTTTCATTGATAATGCTTATAAATACACCTTTTTATCTTCTCTATATCCATTCCACTTGCTCTCATTGTAATTGCAGATCTTTATATTTTGCACCTAACAAATGGGTCTGTTTTTTTTTTTTTATGTAATCCACGCCTATTTTTTCGATACCCTTGAAAATCTATTCTTGATAATTTTTTTTCTGTTGTTGCTTTTTATTCCTGCCCCCCATTTTCATGTATAGAGTGAGTGCTCTTATTTATTTTCATTTATTTCTAATATATTTTGTTGATGTTTTTTTTTTTTGATTTTCAATTCTCTTAAATGAGTGAAATTGGCAACAACAAAAAAAATCAAATAAAAGATTTCAAATTGGAATAAATAACGAATAGATTCGTATAAATAACGAGCCAATTAAAAAGATTGATCCTCGCGCAATGTAATTTAATACTATTAAATAGTAATTAATAATTTTTGATTAGCGATTAATGTTAATTTAAAAAAACACTGCCTAAAATTTATGCTGCATAAAATTGTACCAAAATGATTTTATCCATTTTTTATAAATTTTTTTTTTACTTATACTAATGTAAAATATTCTTATTCATATATACGATTGCATTTGTGTATATTATTCAAACTTTCTTATACATACTGTTATTCTCCAGTGATGAAATTACCTGTAACGAAAAAAAGAAAAGAAAGAATTCTACGTCAATCGATAAAGCTTATCTTAAACTTAAGAATAGAGAATATTTTTTTGGTCCTCTTAAACACTTTTAATAACTTTTGATCGAATTGTACCATATTTTAATAATTATAAAATGTATAACCCTTTCATCGGGAATAGAACGAAAAATCTCGGTAGCATGACCACTTACCTTTCTACTAAGTTTTAAAAAATATTAAAAAATAATTATAAAATAAAATTTCCAAAAGAAATCTCATTAATTTTTGTAAAAAACATGAAATATGTAAATTTAAATAATTGTGAAAAGGAAAACTTTTAATTCTATATAAAAACCGATTAAAACAAAAATATATTTCTTAGGTTAGGATATTAAATAATAATAAATACACACTCTTTGATAATAGAGCTTTGTCCTGTGCCTATTCGGTATATAATCGCAAAATTGTATTTAATATCTACTTTAATGAAAATTCTTATCAAAATAGATCTAGTTTATGTTTTGTGAGATGATTCTGCCTACATACGTTTCGTTTTTCATGTAGCCTTATGCCTTCTTTTCTTTTCCGGGTGAAATCAAATGATTATATGCTAGAAAAGCAAGATGAAAAAAAAAAAAAAAACAAAGGCCTAGGAAACTCAGCAAAATTCAAACAAGTTAGCCCTTTTTTCAATTAATTTTTGTTGTTTTATTAAAATTATATATATATAGTATATACCCATATAGGGGGTGTCCCAAAATTCACCCAAGAAGTAATTTTGATATCAAACAGAGGTTTAAAATTAAAAATTGTAAAATTTTTATTGATTCATAAAGTATATAGTGTAAGGTTATGTATGGAATAGCAAGTCGGATAACTGGCCTCCACGGCTTTGCTGGCACATACGCACTCTTTTGTTGAAATTTTCTGGTCATGGAATGCATAAATGTGGTTTAATTTCGTTATTACAGCACTCAATTTCCTCAATTTGTTCCTTCAAGACGTAGGTGGTGGGCGTGTGGGCATAAACCTTAGGCTTCAAAGAACCCGAAAGAAAAAATAAATAACATAATCTTGGCGGCCAAATCTGATCACCAAAATGGGAAATTATACGACCAGCAAATGACTTTTTTTTGAAATACTGCTCACAATGAAAGCGCGTTGTTCTTTCGTGTACCACTCCATTTTTAATAACCCCGAACTGTCAGGTGTCACGCTTTTTTTCCATGGCAACACTTTACTGCACAAATGGCATAAAATTCAAATCTTGCATGAATTTTGGGACACTCTTTATGTGGAAACATATTAGAAGATTTTGCTTTTTCTCAATCCTTTTATATATTTTGTACAACAGTGAAATATAAATTGTTGAAGATATTGAAAATTGTACAGGAATACCTATACATCCGTCTGACAATCACTTTCATAATACATATGTGTAGGGTAAAGGTGAGACAACATGGCACAGTAGGTAAAATTTACCAAATTTTCATCTTATCATATTTATTAAATGTTTATTCTTAACTTTAGAAATTCTTTCTTTATATATACAAATTTAGTTTGAATATAAATATAGTTATAAACGTTTCTTTTCATAAATGTATGTCTTTTTTGACGGCGTTTTTGATGTGAATATTTCTTTGTGGTTAAAAGAACCGTTTTTATTTTTAATTAAATATTGATCATAAATCATTTATGCAACCACATTCACGTGTAGCTTATTTATAATAACTGCTGTTAAATTACCAATTATATTTAGTTTATTTTATTTATTTTATTTAAAAATATCTCGCCTATTGTGTATGCAGTATCACCCAAAAATTAAAAAAGAGGATCCATATCTAATACCAATGTTGTTAAAATCTCACTTGATGATGACTTTGAAGCTCCCAACTGTAGGAAATGTTGGAATTATTTAAACTTTGCAGTTTGCAGATTGCACCTCAATTTATGTGTTATGCACAATGTATAAAATCTGGTATTTTATAGAATATATATAGGTATTCTGTAAAATGCCGAAAATTACTACTACAGAATGTACAAAAAGTTTAATTTTGTACATTGTCTAAGCATTTTAGATAATGCTGAAGACTTTTCTAAAAATGAGAATTAAAGTGAACTATTTCTATTAATATAACATATTTTTATATTATTTTATTATCACAAGTGCTTTCATGAATGCTCACTCCACTCGTCAATACCATCTAAAATTTTATACTGAATGATAACAAATATATTGGCCATTTTCCAAAAGATTACTTTTAGTACACCCCCTCGAAGATTACCTTTTGGTATACCCAGTCAGATCTCATATAACGACTAGGTAATGTATATAAAATTATAACTTTTTGTACTTTGCCAAATTCAACCAGGCATTATATAGACATTGATGGAAACAAATAATTTCATCAAAGATATTCCCAATCCGAACTGACTAATTAATAAATTACTACGAAAGAAAATTGGCTATGGAGATCGATCTGATTTGAAAAACCAATTGATACCGGTCAAAATTAAGGTAAAAACTGCCATATCAACCAACGCTTTACTCCAACTCACCCTATGTCAGGGGTGGCCAAACTTTTAGACGTTGAAGCCGAATTTTTTGGTGAAAATATTCCTGAGGACGACTATGTTTTTTTTTGGAATGTACTTACGAATTGTTGTTTTTTTTATAAAGACTTTTTAGGTGCTCATAAATATTAGTGACGTTTTTTAAAGATACTTTCGAACTGTTGACATTTTTGCTATAAAACATGACATGACATGACATTAAAATTATTTTTATAAAATCTATTATTTGCAGATTATAATTTTGAATGTGTACTTCTTTTTTATTTTTCATTTGAATTTATCAGTATAATTTGTTAATGTTCAAGTCAGCTTCGCGGCCGATTCCCCAAGTCCTTGCGGTCGATTGGGCTCTACCTCTTGGTCAGGCCTACGTGAGGGGAAGAAGTAGTTTTGGTAAAAAAAATTAAAATACATTTTGTTTGTTCTTACTTTATAACAATAAAAACAAATAATTAAAAGAATTGTTGGTCTTATTGAGTGATGATGCTAAAGATTCAAAATAAAATCGAATCATAAAGGGTGTTCCAAAATTCACGCAAGATTTGAATTTTACACCATATATGTGGTAAAGAGTTGCCAACGAAAACGCAAGACAGTGTGACAGCTGACTCAGGGTTATTAAAAATGGAGGGCTCCATGAAAGAGCATCGCGTTTTCATTGTTGACCAATGTTTTAAAAATAATGAGTCAATTCCTGGTCGTGTAATTTCACGTTTTGGTGATCAGAATTGGCCGCCCAGATCATGCGATTTGGACCTTTTTCTTTGGGATTTTTGAAGTCTAAGGTTTATGCCAACAACCCCACGAACGCCCACCCATTGGAAAAGGAAATTGAGTGCAGTATCAACGAAATTCAACCAATTATGCGAAAGGGTCACGGAAAATTTCAACAAAAAAGTGCGTATATGTGCCAGCAAGGCTGTGGAAGTCATATTTTATTCCATATACAACCTTATACTGTGTACTTTATGAATCAATAAAAAATTTATAATTTTTAGTTATAAGCTTGTGTTTTCTATTAAAATTACATCTTGCGTGAATTTTGGGACAAACTTTTATTAGTTCGTTTTAGCCGACTATACTAAAAAACAATAACCAAAATACTAAAAATAATAAAAAATGAATAATTAAGTTTATTAATAATAATTATTATAATTTCAATATTTCTAAATTGTTAGAATTTTAAATCCGGTATACCACATTTCCCAACATTACGCTATATAATATGTAAAATTTAAACCATATGAATTTATTTTTTGCATAAATTGCTAAAATTCCTTTAAGATATTGTAAAAAGGTTAAATAGAAATAATTATAACATACATGAAACATGTTAGAAATTCACATTAGAATATATGTATAGACATATAACAACACACAATTAAAAACATATCGTATTGAATGTTGTGAAAGAAGTACAGAGAAGAAAAAAAAACAAGAAAAATACTCGAGCATGGTTTTCAAGTGGTTTGATGAGGAAACCAGTACCATTGTAGTATCTTGGAAAACCAAAAAAAAAAAAACTAAGAACAAAAACGGAACATAACCAACAAAAAACATAACTAAAGAGACGACGAGTCGCGGTAAAAATGCCCATTAAATAGTCGTAAAAATCTTTTACGACCGATGAGAGCCTTCTTAATATACGATATTTTTATTATATTGGAATTTTCTTATGCACATCCCCTTTTCCTTTCTATATTACAAATATATATATAGCGCAAAAAAATGAAGAAAAAAGCATTTTTCTTTTTTTTAAATATAGCTAAACGAATATTCTTTTAGCTTTTGAATAAAATTATTTGGAAATGAAGTTTAAATACTTCTTTTTTTCTTTTTCTCAAGTTTTAACAAAATTGTGATAATTACACTAAAAAACGAACGAAAATGAATTGAACCTTTTTAATTTAAAAAATTTTTTTTTTTAATAACAAAATGAAAGGAAATCATTGTTAATTTATGCTCTCTTTATTAATTTCATACAACATTTACTTTTGGTTATTTATATTAATTTTACAGTTTTTTTTATTACTTTGAATAAGAGAAGAAAAAAATAAAATTATCAAAAGAATTTCGTTGTTTTTTTGTATGCTTTTAAAGTTCATCAATAAATTATTTAAATACAAAAAAAAAGATATAAATGCATTGCAAAATCAAAAATAAAATCAAAATAATATGTAAACAAAAAGAAGGACATTTTTAATAAAATTGCGCAATGCCGCCACCTATTGTAAGTGAATGAAGGACAACACCGTACTACAGAAATTGTGTCGATAATGCAGAATTCTATGTTTTGTACTGTACCATATACCTTGTCTTCATTGCGCTTGCACCTTTTTCGAAATAGTACTTTTCATTGTGAATTTTTGTTTATAAACTAAAAACTAGAATATAACAAAATTAAAAAGAAATATTTTATGATTAAAAGTATTAAAAGTATTACTAATATGGATTTGTAAGAACTTAAAAGTCTTTTTTTTAGGTATTTTCTATATTTTCTATTAATTAAAAATCGATGTTATTTTTTATTCTACACGGAAATGACGAGTCTACAATTTTGCATAGAAAATGATATTTTGCATTGAATAGAAATGTACCAGATTTCTAACAAAGATTGTACTAAAATTGCACAGAATTGATGCATTTTTCAAATTGGAATTATTTTATTTCAATAATTTTAATTAGTATTTTTTTGAAACGTTTGAAAATTTCAAATCAGCTTTACCCCACACGTCCATTAGACTTATCTCAAGACATATTTTTAATGCGACTAAAAAAAAAATCCAGTTTTTAGAGTCTCCACAAGACTTTTTGTTTCAGTTCGGCTGATAATATGTCCAGTTTTTAGAATCTCCACAAGACTTATGCAAGAATATGCTAGAAATTTACATCGTTGTTAACACAGCGAATGAAAGAAAACAACGAAAACTAAAAATATCTTAAGTTTTTTCTGTATAATTTTATTTCTTCTTCTTAAAATTTTTATCTTATTAACACAGAACGTGGGCCCTAATTGCAAAAATCTATTTCACAAATTTTATTCAAATTGACACATTAGTTTTTAAAGTGTTTACATCGAAAATACTTTATGCCTTTCTTCTTTCCTACAACTGTTTTTTTCTCCACTATCCTTACGTTGTTATTACTATTATTATTATTAGCAATTAATTTATATAAAATTACCGCACTAATGCTCTGGAACTATCTATATTTAAGTTCATGCCTAAATTTTCATTGGCGCTAGATACAGTATATAAACAATACTTACATATGAAGGGTGTCCCAAAATACACACAAGAACTAATTTTGATAGAAAGCAAAGATTTATAATTAAAAATTGTAAATTTTTTATTGATTCATAAAGTATATAGTATAAGGTTATGTATAGAATAGTATATCAGGTAAATGGTCCCAAGGCTTTGCTTGCATATACGTACTCTTTTCTTGAAATTTTTCAAGACCGTTTTGCATAAATGTGGCTGAATTTCGTTGATACCCTCATTTTTCTCAATTTCCTACTTCAAGGCATGGGTGGTCGTGGGCTTGTTGGCATAAGCATTAGACTTCAAAGACCCCAAAGAAAAACAGTACAACGGCGTAAAATCGCATGATCTCGGTGGCCAATTCTGATCACCAAATGCGGAAATTACACGACCAGGAAATGTCTTATTATTTCAAAAATGTTGTCCAATAATGAAAATGCATTGTTCTTTCATGTAGTGCTCCATTTTTAATAATCCTGAACTGTCAGTTGGCACGCTGATTTTCATTTTCGTTGGTAGCACTTTACTGCACAAATGTCGCAAAATTCAAATCTTTTGTGAATTTTAGAGCACCCTCTAATACCTCTTACTTTTCACTTGCATAATTAGCTGCAGGACAATTACTTTAGCTAAGCTGGTTAAATTAGTTAAGCTGGTTAAACTGATAAAATTAGTTAAGCTCTTTGTTTTCGCTCTATAATTTCGCTTCCCTGGTGTTCCTCAATCGCAGTACTAAAGCAAGTTAAAATATGAGCAATCAATATTGTAAATTTCATCAAAATCGGATAATGCATTTTTGAAACATCTTGTATACGGATGGACGGACTGCTAAACCTGGCATATGGAATATAACAATATTTTTACCTACATGTTAGATCAATCGCAACATAAATCGACACAATTCATAGTTTTATGTAAATTTTTCAGAGTTTTATAAGCATATCTAATATTTCATTTACATATTTATATATAATTGCATATAAATCAATATTGTTAAATGCTTGCTAATTTTATTTAGAAAATGCCTTTCTTTAGTTTGTGTAGATAAAATTACATAATATATGTATAATTATTTAGTTTTTCTTATCAAAAGTGACACTATCAGATATGGTTAAAGTAAGTAATAAGATTGCAAACGTCTTGTAAAATCTTCATTTAAGTAATTGAATGAAAAAATTCGACTTTCTAGAAAATGTATATAGGAGAAGATCGAGGCAGATTTTTCTACTATCACAGATTTCGGTATGAATTTCCAATAGATTTATAATTCTCTTTGAATATCAGATGGTATTTTACTTTGTTATAAATCTTAGTGCAATCTGAAAAGAAATATTTTACTTTTAGTAGAGAACAATATTGAGCGCAAATTTGAAGTGAAACTCAGAACCCATCAATAATGGAAGAATGTGTAAACGTTCCAGTATGTTATCATTAAGAAATGAAAAAGTAATCATAAATCTTTCTATTCAGATATACTATCAGAGAACTGTCAAGCGAAGAAATCTGTCAAAAGTTCATAAAACGTAGCTGAGAATCTTGATTGGGCTTTTCAATGGGTCTTGACTACTATATTATTATGTTAGTAACATGGAAAACCTTAGGAATGTGATCTAATGAAACTTTGTAGAATCAATTGTGATATTATAGTTTCGGCTCGGAAGGTAGGTAGGTACGCAGAGTAGGGTACTGCGTACAACATCAGGCACCTTATGGGCTCATTATGATCCCTACGAGACCAAGAGTTACCCTATTGGGAAACCTATTCCTCTTCAAAGTATTTGATTTTCCTGCAAAATCTCATTATACTGCTCATGTCAGTCGCTTAAAGCATCCCTAAATAAGCGAAGAAATGGTTACCCAAAAAGTTGTTACGAGCTCGAGAGTGGGCTGAGCATTCACATAAAATGTGTTTGATATCTTCAGCCACTCCTATGTCTCCACAGTACCGACAGAGTTCTGTTTGCACCAATCCCAGTCTTTTAGCGTGCTTTCTTAACAGACAATGTCCACTTAATATCCCAATGATTGTTCCCAGATGATTCCTATTCCAGTCTATTATAAGAATCAACTTCTTCTGATTCAGTTTCGGCCACAAACTTTTTGACACTTCGTGCCCACTAAGATTGCACCAGTGTGTGTTTGCTTCCATTAGAATTTTATCCTTGATACGTGCTTTATACGCGGAGAGGGAAGGCTGTACGCCAGTTATATCGTTTTCTGAACGGTCTGCTACTTCCTTTGCTAGCCTGTCTGCCGACTCGTTGCCCTCGGTTCTGCCATGGGCTGGAACCCGGCTGGGAAGCTATCTAGGAAATTCAAACGAAATGTATAGGCTTCACATTAAAAAAATCCAAAACATTAATCCCATAAAAAATCTGAGCTTCGTCGAAAGCTTAGAAAGTTTCTGAAAATTATAAGTAAAGGGAATGAGGCGACTGGATTTTTAACGCCTCTACTAAAACATAATAAATGAACCTGAATTTACAAAACCTATCAGTAATCGCTGTACTCTGTTCTCCTGTACGTAAATTCACAGAAGCTTTAATACTTCCATTAATTTCAATTATCCCGCATTCCTTTATATACACTTTCAGACATTCAGCCATAGTAAAAACTTAAATTTATTTATATTATTTAAATTGTTTTATTATTAAATTATTTATAAATTCCGAAAATATTTTACCTTGTTTTAAGGAAATTTAAATTTATATGATAAAAAATATTTTTGTGGAAAAACTATTTAGTCCACAAAAAACAAGATATATATACATAAAGAAAATTTTCCGACCAATTAAACTTGCAAGTACTTATATAAAGGACAAATATACATTTATATTGAAATCCGCATGTAAATCTATGTTGAAGAAAAAGACAATTTTTCTGTTGTTAGCATTTAATTTTTTCAACGTTTATTTTAGAATAAATTTTTCGCAAAAATCCAAAAATAAATGGTAGATACAAAAAGGATATATGTATATACCTATATAGCAAGTCTGCCCAAACCGCGGCCCGCGGGCCGCATGCGGCCCGAAGCAAGTATCAATGCTGCCCGAAAATATTCAAAGTTACTGAAGCAGCTCCATTTTTCTGAGGAATGATTGTATGTTTGCGCTCTCGTGCTAAAGCTGCCAAGTGACAAACAACAGAAATAGGACCAGAACAGAAAGCTCTTTCGTTCTGTAGTAAATTCTCTTTCTGTTTGCGTTGCTCGCTCAGCTACACTGTTCTGTTGTTTGTCACCTAGTGAGTTAAGTAAAGAATGAAAAATACTAAGTGTACAATTAGAATTAACATGTTGGATGAACACCTTGAGAACTGCCTGACAATTGCAACCACGTCAATCGAACCAGATATTGACGGTTTAGTTTCTCAACTTCAATGCCAAGCATCACATTCATTTTATGATATGGATTTATATATAGTAACATACTTGCGGCCCAAAACACCATGTCTTCTTCCAATGCGGCCCAGGGAATCAAAGAGGTTGGACACCCTTGCTATATAGTATCTAGTTTATATAAATTTTTACAATATATAACATAGTATGTACATATTTTCTATGTTTTATATAATCGATTTTTTTCTTTTTTTTACCAGCTAAACAGTAATAGAAAAGGATTACACACAAACAAGGATATAAACGCATTATTTTATCATAATATATAAGATACTTTGGAATGTAAGGATATACCTACCCATGCTAGCCTAAATAATTGCTATAGCATTTGCTTTTGATTCTCTTTTACATATATATATAAATATTTTTTTCATCGTGGGTGTTAGCATTCTCTAGTTTAACCAAAAATATAATAATATGTATATATAACGGAAAATGCCACAACTAAAATGGAGGAAAAGTGGTTTGGATATGATCATAAAGTTGTCTGGTTTATATAAGTTGAGCGCAAAAAAAAAAAAGGAGTAAGGTATTCAAAAATTCGTTTTGTTGAATATAAATGTTTTTGCTTATACATTCCTTTCTATTATTTGAAATTTAAATAAAAAAGGATTATATTTTTTGTCTTTTTATTATTGTTTAAATAGTATCAATATAACACCTATTTGGATATGAAATTTTATAGTTCTGCTCGAATTTAAATTGAATAATTATTTACGATTTTAAAGAAAAGAAACTCCATTATCTCAAATAAATTTTACAGAATGTCCAAAAAGAGATCATAAACAATTTTAAAGTTTTCAAAAGAAAACTGGTAACTGGTCGTTTCTTTTTAAAAGGATATGGGAAAAATTTACGCAACATATTTTTTCAGATACCACATTTTTAAATTGTGTTTAATATCAATAACTTGTTTTTTGGTGGTTTTTTCTTTTTAAATATACATATATATATGTATGTTTCAAAATGGAGTAATAACTAACCACTAAAACCGGATCAACGTGCTTAGGGATATTGACCCTATCTATATAATGGTTTCAACTAACAAAAACCGTGTTAAGTAATACCGAATCATCTCACAAAAGAAAATAGATCCATTTTCTTTTTTTTTTTTTTGTAAATGCATTCGGATTCCATGTTTACTGAAAAAGGGATGCGTTCTAAAAACAGCATATATAAAAATTATGCTATGGGGTAGGTATGTGTCAAGTAAGTTAGTATTTCACGGGGTAGTTGGGCAATCTGTTTTAAAACTATCATTAATTTGAGATTAAATGTAATATAAGTGCGAGAAAAAATAAAATTAAATATTAAAATTATTTTTGCAATTTTCATAGCTATTTATAAAATTCCTTCATAAATCCTTCTTGAATGAATAAAAATGAGAGCAACTTACATATGAATTGGGTTACGTAGAATAGGCGTATTTGTGTACAACACTAGGCATCTGTAATCCCTACAAGACCAAAGAATACCTAGTAGAATGAGTATAATGTTCCTCTTCGAAACATTTGATTTTCCCACAACCGAACGATTGAAAGAACCCTAAGTTATCGAAAAAGCAGCAAACTAAAAATATTCTTGCGAATTCGAGAGAAAGCTGAGCATTCGCACAATATGTATGTGATTTCTTCAGCTGCACCTAGTACTGGCATAGATCTCTTTGTACCACTCCTAATCTTTTAACTTGTTTCCTTATAAGGCATAACCTGATAATACCCAAATTAGCTTGAGCCAATTATATCTTAAATATAAAAACAATTTCTTTATATATTACTAGCGGCCCGTCCCGGCTTCGCACGGGTGGAGATTTATTTTTTAAACATTAGAAGGGTCTTTGTGCATTAAGTTAATCTACAGAGAATATTAGACGCGACAGACATGAATGTGAGGATTATTGGATACAGATGTATGTGGAATTACTTTATTTAAGTTTTAGTAGGGATCCCTAATTTTTTCTAGTAATAAATATAGCCTATGTTACTCAGGGATAATGTAGCATTCTAATGGTGAAAGAATTTTTGAAATCGGTTCAGTAGTTTTTGAGTTTATTCGTTACAAACATATAAAAATACAAATTATTTAAGTTTTAGTAGGGATCCCTAATTTTTTCTAGTAAGAAATATAGCGTATGTTACTTAGGGATAATGTAGTATTCTAATGGTGAAAGAATTTTTGAAATCCATACAAACCTTTCCTCTTTATAATATTAGTATGATTTCTTAAATTAAACTACATAGAATAATGTTTAATTAATACATTTATATCAATAGAATTGTTGTAACATTTTAGTGATTTTTAAACCATTTAATGCAGTAAGTGTTAACTACATATATCTAAAAAACTGTCAACGAAATCATTGATAAATACGGCATATATACGCATATATAAATAAATCCTTTATCTTTACCTTTAACAATATAATCGAGTAAACAAATCTCTTTCATGAGCGACAACCTGGGTTTTATTTAGATGCAAGGATTTAATATATCACAAGAACATGATAAAATTGTTTGAGTTGTTGGGGATATGGTATACTGTATATACAGTTTGAAATAGATGTTTTCAGTGTCTTATAACACGCAAATCGCGTAGACAAAAAAAAATGAAGAAAAATCGGATATTTTAAATCGAATCACGTTTACTCGTAAAAATTTTATTTTCTTATCATTTTTTTCTTGAAAAATATATAGTTTTGTGCAAATATATTCAGCAAAAAAAAAAAAGAAAATATTAATAATTTCAAATAAATCGAAATATTTGTTTCTTTCTATTAATTTGATACCAAAAAAAAATAGTGTTTAAAGGTGTTTCTACATAAAATGTATATATTATTAAATCACTTTGCACATAAAATAAGTGGTATAGAGGTATAGAAATTCGATTCATTACTTCATATAGTATTATATCTATAGATACATGTTTTTTTGTATACACATTCCTTTTATCTTAATTCAAATCTCGACCGTCCATTTGTTGCAAATTCACAAAAAACATATGCGCAAGTCTTATATAAATATGTAATGAAATTCAGGAAATTCTATCTGTTGGATTACTTTTCGAACACATATTTCCGTGATGCTTAAAAGGATTGGTCAAAAATATGGAAATGGTTAAAAGAAATCACAAAAAAAAAATAGATCCAAAAATGAAAAGTACATGATGTGAAACCAATTTGGTTTCATCAAATTTAAGCCCAACTCCGAACTGTTAAATAAAAATTGGTTTCTATGAAAATATGTTCTTAAATATATATTTATACTTTTAATAATGGACATAGAACAGCGAACATGAATGAAATTTGCATCTTATATAGCATCTTGAGATACTAGAAGGATGTAAATTATCAAGGAAAACGTGTAATATAAAGTCGCGATCAAGAACTATCGATAGTACCTACCGACTAGAAGAAAATTTTATAATAAAACAAATATAGAAGATTTCAAAATGTCCTCAAATTTCCACAGGGTGCTCTAAGTTAATACTGATTAAAGTATATGAAATGTTAACGACAATAATCTGCTGCACAAGGAGTAATACATTACAAAGGGTTTCCCAAAATTCACACAAGAAGTAATTTTAAAAGAAAACACACGTTTATAATTAAAAATTGTAAATTATTGATTCACAAAGTTTACATTATAGGTTTCTGTATGAAATATCATATCGAGTAAATGGGCTCCAGGACTTTACTGGCACATATCCACTCTTTTGTTGAAAATTTTCACGACCGTTTTGCATAAATGTGGCTCAATTTCGTTGATACAGCGTTTAATTTCCTCCTTCACGGAGTGGGTGGTCGTGGTCGTATTTAAGTTCACTAATTGACCCACTCTCACTAATGTTTTTAATTAATCTCTTCACAATTGATGAAGTTAAATCACTATTCCGACCATATTTTGTACGAAAATTGCGACCTATAGCTGCCAAACCTTCATTATTTTAAAAATTTTGCTCAACAATCAAAGCGCGTTTTTCTTTCGTTATTAGCGCACCATTTTTAATAACCGAGAACTGTCAACTGTCACGCTGTCTTTCTTTTTCGTTAGTAACACTTTACCGCACAAATGGCACAAAATTCAGATCCTGCGTGAATTTTGGGACATTTATTTTCAAGAATATATGAACGGATGCGTTTAGCATTCCAACTTTTTCTGGTGGCGACAATCGATAGTTCATCAATTTGTGGCACAAACTCCAGGTACATATAGTAACCAAACAACACAGTAGTTTGAACAGTAAATGCACCGACTTTTAAATTCATACATTAATTTTTCCAGTCATTGAAATCTTATCAGGACTTTGCAATATAGTCAACACGATCCGAAACTAATGTTTGTACTCACATAATTCCATCGTATAGTTCTAAGCTGTCCTCGTGATTTCAAATCGACCTTTAACTACATTAGTTCAGGTAAAAAGGCTAAAAAAAAAAATGCGCAATCTACCTCGCTACCTATTTGAAAGGATTTTCAAATACTTCTCTTATATAATATGAGGTAAATTTTATGAGGTTATTAAATAGCATTTTTTTCGGCTAAAAAATCGACAAGGTCAAAAAATTAATATTTTTTTTTATATTTTCAAAATTCCATAAATGTTATATTTTGTTGAAATAAAAAAAAATCCTTTTTTTTCGGTATGTGTCCTCGACCACATTGTTATATAAAAATTGCATGAAATGTATATGGTATGTCCTCCGAAGAAAGGACAATATGTAAAAAATAACCCCTTCACTCTTTTATAATATATAAAAAAAAAAAACAATGTGTATATAAAAAAGATAAGAGGCTAAAGGGTCATAAAGCGTTTGACAAGGGTTTCGTAATACTATAAAAACTATGTTTGCGGAAATTCGTTTTCTCTGTGTGAAATCTTGTATAACCCTTTTTTCATTCTGCCATTGTGGAGAAAAATTCTTCATTTTTTTTTTTTTTGGTTTTTCTTTTAAAAGTTATATATATCCTATAAATATATGGGTATAGTAAAAATGCCCACTTGCTTGTTTTTTTGGTACTTTTCTAGTTACTGCGAAAAAGAATATACTTCTTCTGGGAATCAGAAAACGCGTCCATATACATATATTCGGTTATGAAGTCAATATATAAATTTCGTTTTAAAACTTATCTAGGAAATGATACATTTTAGGATGCGTATAAGAGCCCCCGGTGACAAAATTTTAGTACCCAAAAGAACATATGCATTTTAGTTGATCATATGCAACGATTTTAGAAGTAAATATTTTAGTAACATGAATAAGTTTTGTTGTTTCCACAGTGACTTTAAGATATGTGCAAATACTTTGTCAATTGTATGATAAATATCTGGAGATAAACAATTCAATAAGATGGAATAGAAAATTTGCCGAAAATAGAACAAACAATAATATATGAATTAAAATCGCATGTAAAGAGGAGTTTTGTCAATATTTCTTACACTTTTTCTATGCTTTCCTTTTCTTATAATGCATGAATCTTTATTGGCTTTAGTTATATTTCCATATTATTTACTGCGATAACAATAAAACTGGTTATTGAGTACCATTTAGATACCATAACCTTTCAGTTTTATTACAAATATTAAAAGTGTCACGCAATTCATATACTCGATATATTCTTAATGTATATAGTTATATATTTTCTCGTTTAGTTACTTAAATAATGGATATTTAAGCAAAATTTCCATTTAGGTAACAAAAAGGAAAGAATTTTCATATATTAAAATTTTAAAAATTAATTCATGACTTTAAAAACCATCATTTTGGTTAAAAACGATATATCGCCAACTATCGGGCTATAGCCAAATTTTTGATGTCCTATGGCAGAAATTGGATAAGAAACAGCCAAAACTAACAATATTTTTCTTCAGAATTTTGTTTTCTCTTTTGAAAATATCATCTAATTTGCAAGTAACCTGGAGCCTAATACCTCTAATCTGCAATCAAATCGGTGCATTAGTTTTTAAAGTACATCAAAAAAAGCTTTATAAAGAGGCTTATTTTTTCCTAGGATTATTTCTTTTTCCACTATCCTTGAACCAATTTTACTGAAATTTGGAATCGTGTATTTATGTAGTCAACATACGCAAATAATTTCAACAAAATTGCTCTACAAATTTTCGAATTAAATCCGAAAAACCATAAGCAAAAAAACGATAAAACTTGCTGGTCACCTTTCTTTTCGCTTAATAACTTCGCTCCCCATGGGTCGATTTGACTGAAATGAAATACTGAACCAAGTTACAGAATAGACAACTCACATTGTAAATTTCATCAAAGTCGGATGACACGTCTTTGAGTAATCTTGTGTAAGCACGGACTGACGGACATGCATAAATAGATATAACTTTTGATTTTCTACACATCTATAGCCATGAAACTGTTCTCCAATGATTAGTTTTATGTGTTACAAATGTGACAAAACTAATATGCAGTACCTACCATAGACGAAACTAAGCATTTTTATCGACTTTAGCAAATGCGCGATAATTGTTTGTTACAATGTTTACTTAAATTATATCGTATTTTAGTTTTGATGCTTTCTTGTCAATTATAGTGATATATTATTTATATTATGCTATTCATTAATTGATAATATTTAACTTTATATTTATGCACTGAAAGAGGGTAACTAGGAAATTGACTAGTTCTGTTACTAAAATAAAATTCCAGCACCTGTAAAACTACAACGTGAAACCCGTTATCAAATTCTAGAAAAAGCATTTAATAGTCAAAAACCATGAAAGGTGATATTTATAGGACTGACCAAGAAGTCGTTGCGATTTTTTTTTTGCCTCAAAATTTATTAAATAACTTATAATCCATTTTGGTCGATGATATTTTGCCATTTTCCTGACAGAGTCATTGTCACTGTGGAAGTGCTGGTTTTCTGGGTAAAAAAGAACTGAAATTATTTTCAAAGGCTTATTTTGAAATTCAAATTCCATTAAAATGTTCCCTAGAGATCAAAATAAATAGTAGTCTAATGACACAAAATCAGGATAATACGATGGATGCATCAAAAGCGCACAGTGAAGCTTTCTTAATTTTTTACGACTGAACAAAATAGAGTTATCGTGAAGAAAGACAACACTCTTGCGATTAACAAATCGATATTTCTGCTTGATGGCTTTCAACGTACGATTTCGATATGTTAAAATTCTGAGAAATCTTCCGTCTCATTAAACACCGATTCAATTCGATTATTGTCTTTATTTTGTCATCATAATATAATGCAATGCTTATCGAAGATATAAAATTTAATGAAACCTAAGGACAGCATTCGCATAAAATTAATTTCTCTAAAAACATGGATCGAGTCTTAGCGTTTTTTCTTCTTCTATACTATCATATATACATCGACGTATTACACTATCGGCAAATAAACCAATTGCAGGGTATCGAATTTTAACGGGCATTAAATCTAATTTTGAATCTAATTTTAATTTTTTACTTAAACAATGATTGCCCTTTCTCTCCGAATACATATTATTAGGGGCAGATTCCAGTTGCGAAACCCTTCGATAACCTAGTCAAATAATGAATTTCTTGAGAATGACACTGAAGATTTCTTAATTAAAATATAAAAATCGCTTAGGGCTCCAGACTCTCATAACACCCCACTGCATTTAAAGGGTGTTTTTTTAAAGTCCGATATAAATTTATAAAATAACCCAAAAAATTAGCTTTTAATATTTAAAAAGGACTTCGGGTATATGCCCACCGCGACTGTTCTTGACAAAGCACATTACATCAGTTTAATTTTTAACATATATTCAGAGTATGTGGTACAGAAATCTATCCACAGTTGGACAGATGACTCATTTCAATGGATAGTTTTATACACCTTAAAAAAGTCGCCTATAAGTCTCATTAATTGACAATCGTTTTCCAAACTAAATTTGTATAATTCTTGATCGTTCCTCAAGTGTGAGTCTATTCATGATTATTTGACAGACTATACGGAAAGTTCGTAAATTCCGCCTAAAAAAAAACTTCCTTTATATCTGCAAATACCTAATACTAAAGGCACACATACGGTATTCACACCTTAGTATCGATACTAAAGTATAGCCTTATACCATCGTATAAACAACATACTAAACATAGTAGGGGTATTCATGAAAACGCGTAAATCCCTCGTAAATCGTGTAAACTGCATAATTTTCCCACCTCGTAAATGAACTGTCAAAATTCCTATGGAAAGTCCAATACACAAACCTGGGAAATTTCCGCGACGATTTTGGTGCGTAAATAACCTCGTAAACTTATACAAATCTAACTGACAATTGTAGTAGGAGAAAAAAAGAGTTTTTTTTTTAGAACTAAAGAAATACTACTTATTTTTTGTTAAAAATATCGGAGGTAAGTCGAAACTAATCAAATTTAACAATTAAATTGGCAAAATTATATTTATAAGACAAGATTTACACAGTTTATACACGAGGTGCGTTCATGAAACACTCCTCGGAAAAGTATACATTTACGCAATCGGTAAAATTCCCACGTTTCATGAAGACCCTTAGTATCTGTCTGACATTTGAAATTCTGCTATTTCGGCGAGAATATGGAAATTTCTTTTCGCTTGTCTTAATTTCTTTATACAAGTATGATTTCTGCAAACATCTATAAATTTTGAGGTTTCATCCTCTCTCACTCATAAAATTTGACGTATTTTAATTAGTTTTTCCATTTTTTGAAAATAATACAATGTGTCAATTGATCAGCTCACCTACAAAATTCGATTCGATGTTTTTCGCCCTAATGAAAAGAATATATCACAGTGGCCTAAAAAAGTAAGTAAAAAAGGGAAAACCACGTACATTTTCAAATTTCAATACCATATTCATGCTACGTATACTTGAAATGGTAATAAGCTAGTATTCGACGAGACACATGTGATATACCACATGATATCTTTAAACCATGTCATGAATTCTCTATGTGTGCCTTTAATATAAGTCAAACCTTAGCCTATTATACCTAGATGTCTAAGCCAAATGGATAGTGTTATGTTCAATTTTATTATTACTAGGTAAAATTAGAGAAGAATGCAAGAAAAAAGCTTTATTGTGAAAGAAAATGAAGAATCTAGAATGTGTTCGGATATTAGTACACAAGCAGAATTAATTGGAAATCTTCATTAATAGTCTATAATTTAACTATTCTAATTTAGCACGCTTTTTATGTTTATATTTTATATATTTTTCATTGCTTTCGACATGCAAATAAGTCATAATCATTTATTAACAAAAATCTTGAACTTATTATAATATAAATTTTCTTTTCAATAATTAAGATACACTCTAAAAAAAAAAAAACATGGAATTTTATAAATCTTTGCGCAATAATTCCAATTATATAAAACTGTTTCCTTCAGCGTCACATCGCTGTCACTATTTTTATGCATATCTAAATATCTTCAAAACAATTTAGCCTAGACTTGAGAACTAGACATTTTATAGTATCTTTTTTCTCTCGCGATGGCACAGGTTCAAAACCAAAAATACTTTAGGTGCAAATCAAAAGAATATTTGTGTCGGATTTTTTTTTTTGCATAGTTTTTATATCTTTTTTAATAGCGATTCCTCTTCACCTATGTGTTTTTATTATATTCTTTTATTATTATTGTTAGTATTATTTTAATTTTTGGTTAAATTTTTATTATAATATAAATGTTCCTATTTTAAAAAGAAAACCAAAAAAAATGAAGAAAAAAAAGGCAACAAGAACCAAAATAACCATCAATAATAATAACGCATGTATTGCATAATTATTTCGTTTTTTTTTTTTTTTTTTTGCTTTTACGATAATTTAACTGCTATTTTATTGGATAGTAAAAAAATTTATTATATATACACACAGATAGACACACCTACAAAAAAAGATATAGACTCATTAAATGAATTATTATTATTATGAGAGTGCGGTTTTGATATGATAAAAAGTAATTTTTCTTTTCACTTTTTTGATATCATTAAAATGCGTGCTCGCTGATAAAATTCAGGTAAGAAACAGAAAAAAGTGTTTCATTTTTTTTATTTGAAACAAATTTTGTGTTTCCCCATTTTTCACTAGACACACTAGACTTTATATCAAGGGTGTCCAACCTTTTTGTTTCCCTGGGCCGCATTGGAAGAAGACATGGTGGTTTGGGCCACAAGTATATTACTATGGATAAATCTATATCATAAAATGAATGTGATACTAGGCATTGAAGTTGAGAAACTAAACCGTCAATATCTGGTTCGATTGACGTGGTTGCAATTCTCAGGCAATTCTCAAGGTGTTCATCGAATATGTTGGTTCTAATTTTACATTTAGTATATTTCATTCTTCTCTTAAGCCACAAGATGACAAACAACAGAACAGTGTCGCTGAGTGAGCAACGCAAACAGAAAGAGAATTTACTACATAACGAGAGAGTTTTCTGTTCTGGTCCTGGTTCTGCTGTTTGTCACTTGGTAGCTTTAGCACGAGAGTGCAAACACACAAATCATTCCTCAGTAAAATGGACATGCTTGAGTAACTTTGAAAATTTTCGGGCCGCATTGATACTTGTTTTGGGCGGCATGCAGCCCGCGGGCCACGGGTTGGACAGTCTTGCTTTATATCTTTTAATGTTTATGTTCACACATCAATTTTACATTTAATTTATATCATAGAAAAATTTTTTTTCTTAATTAATTATTATTTCAGCCAACCACATAATTTTATTGTGTTGTATACAATTTGTTTAATAAATACATAAAAATTTATATTCGTGTATACGAGATGGACGCTTTTAAAATTAATAATTTTTTATGGTTCCAACAGCAATTATAATTATTGCAGCAAGTACACTCATTTTGATATTAGAATTTGCTTTTTTTTTGATAAATTTGTTAATTTTGAAATTAATTTAAAAATATAATCATGTTTTGTATAGGGTTATCCAATTTGATTTTCCTATGTTGGCAGCACTGTAAACTGTCAATAAGTGTCAAATGTCAGTTTCCAACAACACATTTACGAAATGGTTCGATTAATCACCGCTCAACGACTGCTACAGTAGCAGGAAGTTAATGCTGTTTTTTCAAAGAAAATCCTCTTCTCTGATAAGTGATGAGGGACATTTTCACCTCTTTGGGTGTGTTAATAAGCAAAATTACCATATATGAGGAGATAAAAATCTTCATAAAATTCATGAGACGCCATTAAATGGTCAAAAAGTTTGGTGTGTATTCTGGTTTGGCGGCCTCATTGGGTCTTACTACTTCCAAAATGATCATAGTCAGACTATAACCGTCAATGGGGAGCAATATACGTGCATGATGACCGATTATTTCTGGCATAAAATAAAAGATATTGACGTAGAAGACATGTCGTTCCACCAAAACGGCACAGCTTGCCATATGGCGGATATAACATTGGGTGTTTTGCGTGTAAAGTTTCCACGTCGCATTATTTCACTTTTAGGTGGGGTCAATTGGCCACCAAGGTAATGCGACTTAATGCCTTCGAATTTCTATTTTATGGGGTTACGTTAAAAGTCGTGTATACCCCAACAAACGCGAAATGTTGAAGCACCTAAAACCAAATCCGTCAAGTTATTGCCGAAATACCGCCCGAAATTTAGGAAAATTTCATTCAAAATTAGCTCGAAACTGAAATTGGATCACCCTGTATATAAGAAATATTCTTGTAAAAGAATAACACAAAACACTACACTGAAACAAAAGACTTGAACTCAAATTGGGTTCCAGTAATGCTAGATTCCAATTGCATACATTTAGTATAATTAAAACCATGAAACTTTGTGTATTGTATAAACGTTAAATTTGAAAAAACTAACTTAGACTAATTTTGTCTAAATTTATATGTGATATTTGTGGTTCTTAATATACAGTGTTTATAATTGGATGTGTTGAATACAATATTTAGTTAATAAGCGCTAGATAAATTGAAATGTAAACGAAACGTTTGGCAGTTATTCGAATTGTGTTTTTTTTATGGATTTTTCATTCAACTATATTTAATCAATTACTATAATATAAAGACACGATATAAGAAACTATACTTGGAAGAAGAATTTCTACGTACATCCTTATTCTCCAACTGGCTCGACTACAATTTTGCGTGGTTTTATATTTATTTTTTGATTTTATCATTTTTATTTAATTTTAATTTAATTTTTATTTAAAATCTTGTGATCAGATTTTCCTTGAATTAAAAGGGAACTATAATATCATAGAAAACTGTCTTTATTTAAGCTACCGCATACGTTAGACAAGAGTTGTACTACAAAATACCAATTTTGATTGCTGTCGTTGCATAACAATCACAAATTTTCTATTCTATATCGATAAATAATTTTATAAATACGGTTCTAGAATAAAGTTGTTAGTTGCCTAAAAGTGTGGATCGAATCACTAAGTTCTTTTCTTTGAGTGTACACTCAGAAAAAGTTTATCCCGTGAAATTTAAATTATTGAACTTTAAATATAGCGATTTTAAGGAGTAGAAAAATGCTAAAAACTTGCAGAGATTTTACTCAATTTTTCACAATTAGAAAAAGATATTCTTTTTTGTTTTTGGAATTAATATTGATGTATTGATAAATACATTCAAGGAATAGATGGCAAACTCTTTATTATATTTTTTTTGCAAAATACTAAAGATAAATCATAAATGATTGCATATATTTCTTATTATTTAATAAATAAGAAAGTATTTAATTTAAATTTCAATAAGGTAAACCGCTTTTTTTTATGAAAATTAAATAAATTAATTACATTTTTTTTCATTTCAATAATAAATATAGTCTGTTTGAAAGTCGCAATAAAGTTTTAATTGCATACAAAATTGAGATTAATTGAACCCAAAAATTACTATTCAATTTTAATTATTTTGATTTAATTTCATCATTATTTTCCTTTCTTTTATGTTATTTAATTCATTTTAAACGATATTTTAGCTCATTTTATTTTAAAATAAAGTTAAGATTTCTTTAAGATTAGAATTGCTTGAATTTTAAGGAAAAAAAGTCACAAATCTAAAGATTAATTAATTATATTGAATATTGTTATAATATTATTTGAATTTGCCGCGACTGGGATTTAAACTCATGACTACTCGATGCTAGAAGGAGACTATGGGCAGCAACTTCATTCAGTCAAACAATTTAGATTATTTATTATATCAAATATTTTCTCTGACAATGGCCAAAATCTAACTCTATATCATTGAGTTAAAATATATTTGATTTAAATATTTAGTAATATAATTTTCAAAGATTTCGATTTTAACGGTTCATTTAAGATTAAGATTAATATTAAGTTTTTAGGGTGTTCTTGTACTGCGACTTTTAAGACCTTTACCCCCTCTTCTTTAGTGCAGTAATTAAATTAACTTCCCATTCGAGAGCAGCTCCTCCAGGCCAATTTCCCTATGGAATTTTAGTATTCGAAGTGGGTCAAGAGACTGTATAGCAATTGGGGAGAAACAGTATTCCCCAGATATTTCCTCCTCCTACGAAGTAGGGCTTCACAATCATAGAGGATGTGCATTGGGATCTCTTCGTTCCCGTCGCAGAATCTACAGGTGCTATCTGGTTCAAGTCCTAGTTTTTTAAGTTATGCTTTGAGTCTGCAGTGTTGTATCATATAAAACTTCGAATTGAAAGAGTTTCAAATCTTAAAACGGAAGCCCTCTCAAGCATATATTTATATCAAGCAAAATAAGATATAATCAAATTAGATTTTCTGAGTGTAATATTTAATTATAATAATAAATAACACATATAACCAGCAGAGTATATAATAATTATATACTCACATACATTTTTATTGTTCTAAAAGTGAGAAAATAAAACGACAAAAGTAAATTCTTTACAATGAACCACTAAATTTTTTCTAATGACTTTATGAGGAGATTTAATGTCGTCTTTTGACACCAAAATAGTTAACCCTAAGAAGTATATTATATGTAATTTATTTCGACCTTCATTTAATAAGTACTTTGTCAGGTGAAAGGTGTAAGAATTAAAAAAAAGGAAAATTAAATGAAAAGAATTCATAAAAACACCTTAACTGAATTGCTTTACGTAATTTTTAGTCGAATATTTTGTCCTTGTGTTACCTGATTCGAATTGTTTTTTATTTTTTTTGTCAAATTCTAATAATATATTTTGTTTTCGATAATATTTTTCTAGAATAATATAAAATTCATTGACTCTAGTTTAGAGTTTCTTTCGTATATTAGAAATTTGATACTGTGTGCGTTTTCTTATCAAAATTTAACTAACAAAAATACGTATTCAAATAAATTTCACGTATAGTATAATTTTCACCAACGGAATTATACGCGATCGATTTAAACTACGTGCTAAGGTGTAGTTTCGAAAAGATAACTTTAATAATATAAATATGGAGTATTAGATTACTATAATAGAAATTCTATATAGTCGCTTTGTGATACTTAAGGAAACCGTATAATATTCGTTTACTTTGAAACAGATAGGTTTCCTGATAGTAGTTTATTTATACAAATCCTTTTTTTCTTTTGCTTTTTTTGTAAACATTAAAACTAGATTTAAGGTGTAACTCTAAAAGAAACGGAAATACAAATGAATTTTCTATATTATTTATTTATTTTTTCGTATATAATCTAATCCGTGAATATAATTTATATTCTAAAATAATATCGAATTTTGATATGAGTATAGATTAGAGGCAAACAAAAATCCCAAGTAATACAATAAAACTATTGTATTAAGAAGTTTTTTTAAGAATATTTCTTTTCACATTAATAAACATAAATAAATATATTTTTTTTTTGACAATTATGTGTCTTAATATACAACTCTTTAAAACTTCAAAATGCAAAACTTACCTACATGTAGGCTTTGATAAAAGTTTTACTTTAATATGATTATAAAGTATTTTTCTCGTCTTATTTTTTTTTTTAGGTAAGGCTTTAATAAAAATTTCAATTTTATCAGCAAAAGTAAATTTGTGTGCTTTTTAAATTAAAGAAGAAAAAGAATCCAGGATTGTGGCTCATATCGCGAAAGCAAAAATTTATAGCAATTATTATTAAATTTATTAAAATTTGAATTTTGTCTTTTAAATTTATATGATTTTGGTTTTGTTTTTTTTCATTAAAATACGTTATTTTGCGAATATATAAGTACCGCTGAAGTAAACTCTGATGGAAACTCTCCTAAAATATATAATTTATATAAATTTAAAAGAAAAACAAATACGAGTCCAAAAAGGCAATATTAATTCCATATTTTGTTCTTTTTCACTTTAATTTTCCTGAAGTTGAACTGTAACTTTTGTTTATAATAACATGCTAAACAGCATTCGGTAAATCTGGAAGCATTTTCTTTCTTTGTTTTTCCCTATTTTGTAACTTTTTCATTAAAACAAAAAACTCCAATTGAATATTTGTATTTTTTTGTTGTTGCCATATTTAAGTCGAAAAAAGGAAACTTTTCCGATTCTAAATATGGTGAAAAGAAAAATTTGAAATTATACGCTTTTAGCGAATATTATATTCAAAATGACGAGTTTTATTTTTTCTCTTAGAAAAACATATATAAACTTGTTAAGAAAATCTGGCAAAATTTCTTATTTAAGTTTAGTTTAATGAAATAAGGATTTTAAAATTGAGTTCAGATCGACTTTACGAGTACATGAAAATATTCCTTTATTAACATATTCACAGTATTACATATTTTACCTTGTTTTCAAATATGAAAAATCCTTTTTTAAATTTATTATTTTTTATTAATATAAAAATGATTTTTTTCAAAATGATTATAAAAAACAATTATTAAAAGTGCGCAACTGCAAAAACTTTGCACGATTTGCTAAAAACTCAATAAAGGATATTGATTTGACGACAGGCGTTTTTTTAAGAGTTTTTTTTTATTAGGATATAATTTAAATTCTCAAATATATTAATATAACAACATGATATCAAAAATTAAGATCCGAAATTGTAAAAAATCCACTTTGCATTTTTTTTAAAGTCTAAAACTATTTTACAAAACTAGATGTTGTCCATTTTAATTAGACTAATACAAAGTTACTATAATTTAAAATGTAATTTAGCGATATTCTATTTAATTACATTAGCAATTAATTAATTAATTTCCTTCATTTATGTTGGGATAAATATGTTAAAATGAAATGCCGAAATAAATTTCCAATACTTGGGGAGCTCCACATAGATGAATTTACCGGCGCTTGATATGATAAGATGATGTAGGCCGTCGGAAATGGGTTCTATAGGAAACTCTTGGGTGGGATTCAAATTTTCTTTTAAAAATCTTGCAATTATAATCCATTCTAAGTACTTTATGGATATATCTCCCAAGAAAACATACATTTCGATTGAAGATTTAAAAATTTTGTAAATTTAGTTCTTTCGAAATAACTACTAAATTTATTATGAAGAATATTTCTCAATTAAATGAATGAGAAATTTCAATCGTTTTTATATCGTTTTTTTCTTCTTTCTAAGTTCGTGTATGTACTATAAAATCCAAGAAATCAGAAGACATTATGTACACGATGACTATGTCCTATAAAGGATCTAGAAATTGGAAAAAATCTGTAAAATTGCGATTTTTTTTTTGGAAATTTCCAATTTACATGAGTTTTAAATATTTATATAAAAAGAGTAGGAAAGTGTAAAAAAAAAGCACAACCCAAAGCAAACTCTTAAATACAAGTATTTTCGACAGGTGCTTGAAATGATATTTTTATTGGTAAGAAAAGAATTTTTTTAAAATACAGCAACTATCTATTCATATTATTAAAAATGATTGGAATTTGAAATTACAGTCCTTAGGTCTTGAAGGTGAATTTTAGTAATTGAGTAACAGATGTGTATTTTGTTTCATAAATACTTAGTTAACATTTTAAATAGTAAGAAATTAATAGTATAGATATTTTTTTTTTTTTTGTGAAATGATCAGTTCGATTAATTCAATTAAAATAAGTGAAAAAGCACAGAGGATTCTTTAAGGAAAATCGTCTTTCGTTATAATTTTCTTTGATATAGATTTTCATATAGTACAAAAAAAAAAAAAAACAAACCTATAAAGAACAAATAAACATATATATTCTATTCATATTCAAAATGGTTTCTTTAGTATTGTAAATACATTCAGACTTTTCATACTCATTGAATTATATATACAGCTCTTTCTTAAATTAGGCGATACCGATTAGAAAAGAAATATGTCGTACTCTTTTTAACAATAAGGTTTACTTTCCCATTTTTTTTTTTTTTTGTATTTTCCTGGTTAATTAGCCACGCCTTATATTGGACTGCCCAAACGCTTTACAAAAATACTTACTATTATAAATAAAATACTATGTTATTAAAAGTAACATAATATATACCTTGGGCGACTAGGACTTCTCCTAGGACTTTTATTGTGGTGTCAATGACGTTCTTTCCTTTTTTTTTGCTGTTATCCTTATTTTTTGCAAATTTATTCTTTTAACTGCAGCTGCATTATATGAGTTCCCTTTTTTTTTGTTTTTTTTTTTGAAGGTATGCTGTGTGCAATTTTTATATTATTTTTTTCTAGTTTTTTCAGTATTTTGACGGATTGATATGTGTAAAGAGCTGAACAACGCCGCTCACGGATTTTTTGGTATTTTTTTTATTTGCATGACTTTTGAAAATTATTCTTTTTTTGTTTGTAAATTTTTGAGATTCCGTTTTGTGTTTGTGTATTAATTTAATTTTTAATTGTCATTTTTTTGCGAATACATTTAAATAATGCTAATAAAAGGACGTGCTTTTTATATTTCCAAAAAGATAATTTTTGGTTTGGTTGCATCATAGTCAATATAATGATGCAACACAACAAAAGTATATAAAAACCCGCGTGTATCTTGTTTCAATAAAAGTATTGTAATAAAAATATAACCTACAACATAAAAATTGATGATGCTTATATATAAAATAGAGAATCAAGTGAACACGACTACTAGATCAAGCGGGAAATGTGATGATACACGTTCTAGTCGTAAAAGAAAAACGGTTTTTTTTTGTTGTGGGCTTTTAATCGGTTGCATTTTATTCTCAAGTAAGTATTATTATGTGTGTGCACTTTATAGTTTATGTTGAAAGTGATTTTTTTTTTGGTTTATTTATATTATAAACGCATATTAAAGTTATAAGCTTTAATTGGAAAATTTCAAAACTTGAAAAGTAACTATATTTAATAAGTAAATATATTAATTTTAAAATTTCATTCTTTTATTAAAAGGCAAAAAATAAATTTCCCAATTTTTGAAACAAACACGCATAAAATCTTAAAATATGGATTTAAGTTAAATATATTTTTAAAAATATATATGTATATGTATATGAATATATATATATATTTAAAATCAGATTGTATACAGACGTCTGATATATCAAGTCTACAAAAAATTTTCTAAAGGAAAATTTTCTTCTATTATAAACTCACGCCTTTTCCTTTTAGTAATTTTATACATATATATATATATATACAATATTATTATTATATTCAAGGGAAAATTGTGTATCAAAAAAAATTCCCAAAAAAATTTTTCACAAATTTTCTCCTACGATCAAAACACACATACAAATACATTTAAATATATATATAAAATAAAAATCCTACAAGTTTCTGATTAACAAAATATATCGTTTTTATATACCTACTACACATGTGTGTAGGTATATGAAATTTTGTATGTTTTTATATCAAAATAGAGGATATTTTTCTTGTTTGTTTTTATACGAAAAATTCGCTAATGTATTGGAGAGTTTCATAGAAAAATTTTATAATACTTATGGGGCACACAAAATATCCTTCCAATATATATATATACTATATTTATATTATCTTTCCCCCAGAAATAAAACAACGGTTTCATTTTATAATATTTACATTAGTAGATGTGTTGTTAGATTTGTCGTGCTTTTGATATCGCAGATGAATCTAAAAAAAAAAACGTATACCTTGTAGTAAGCGTCACGGCGCCTTCAAGAATCAGTATCAAAGCGTCGCTAAACGTTGATACGAAAACATCTCATATTTTTTAAGTTCTTTTCCATCTTTTAACATATTTTATTTTTGTATATTCTTATATACATATATATTTATATATATATTTATTTATATTCATATATGTAAAAAAGAACGTATATAAGTTAAAAAATGTAAGATCATATAACTTTTTTTCGGTGAAATATTTATTTTTTTTTTAAAAAAAGAAAGTATTTTTCATTTACACTTAAAAATGTGATTAGATTTTATTTTTTTTAATAATTTAAAAGTGTTAAAAAACTTCATATGTGTTCTTTTTATTTATATATTTTTTGTTTTTTTGTTTTTTTCTTTTTGTTTTAAGAATGAAAAGAAAAGTTTAATTAAACCGCATAACAAGTGTATTTAATGGACAAAAAGCTCTCCATTTGATATTTACATATATTTCTATACATATATATATTTATATTGTTATTATTGCATTGGTATTGAATATATAAATAGAAAATTCTATATTTAAAAATATAAAAAAATAACATATATTTTAAATTTTGTAACTTTTTTTTATTTGTATTGAAATATAATAATAATTTAGTTTCATTATAATTCCAGATGGTGGTGGCCTGAGCTTTGGACTTATGTATATAATGAAATAAACGAGCTTTCGAAATATATACGAACCCAGTCTGTTAAACAAATTTCTATCAAAAACATGAGATATATTTATTTTTGAGGTCGAAAACTAGAAAAAAATCACACAAATTTGTAGATATTTAAAATAGAAAAAAGAAAAAATATTTAGAAATTTTAATACATTTAATTAATTAATTAATTAAAAAGAAAATTCCAAAAGAAATATTAAGAAGTGATTAATAGTGATTGTTTTTTTAGTTAATTTGTGTTTTTCAAAGTGCGTAAATTTATTACAATTTTTTCACTTTCAAGATTATGGCTTTTTTTTTACTGCCTAGCGCATAACCTTCTTTTTGCATATTTTTGCATTAGTTCATGTCTGAAATGAACATGAAAAGTTTTTCTATTAAATTTGATTTTTATATATTTATATATGTATAAAAGTAAAAGGAAAGTGTCGATGTAAAAAGTCGCATCATTTGACTGCAAAAGAAAATAATCCAGACCAAAAAATCATAGCAAGTATATAACACAATCCCAAGGGATGTTTTTTAATCAAAAAAAATTTTTTTGAATTACATCAAAGATCAATACTAATACATATAATATAATTTTAGGTACTTTAGAAATGCAATTTATATTGTAATAATTTTCTATGAAGTGTGTGCATTTTGAGGTCGTTAAAAATATCCTTCTATACGCCTTATTATTAAAGAATATCGATTATTATAGTTTCAATAATAATTGCAATTTTTTTGCCCTCTTTATACAATATACAATAAGATCCATTTATGAATATCTATTCTAAATATAAATGTTTGTTCACGAGGGTCACGCTTAAAACATTTAACTTTCCTTCTTCCAAATATATTTCCTGTAAAACATAAACATTTATATTTAACTACCTATTTTTATATGTCAGCATATATGGTATATAATCCTCATATATATAGAGAGAAACAATATAAATACACATGTTTATATCTACCCTTAAGTGTTATAACATTTCTATGAAATTTTTCCCTAAATGACTATACCAGAATGAATATGGAATAAGAATTGAATATACATATATAATAAGGTGGACCGAAAGGATGATATTGTGAACGGGGATGGGATGGGTATTTTGTATCAAGTCAAACAAAATGAAACTTTTGTTATGCAGTTAAGGTTTTCAATATATGTAATAATAGAGTTTCGAGTTTAGTATACTTATATTTTCATATATAATAAATATATTAAATTCATAGATGAGCCACATATGACTATTTGTGACATCATATCTTTAATGTTAATATTGGGACATAGGTTTTTTTTTTCTTCTTTTAACAAATTTTGATTATTAATTTGTCTACGACATATATTATTTTATAGGATCCTTTTATATTAGGGACTTAATACACAGATTCATATATTAGATTAGTATATAATTTAAAAGTTAAATAATCTTTTCTTTTTTAGAATATTATCAAAAAAAAAGAATATATTTTTGGACTCATATCTGATGGTAAATACATACATATACATACTTACCATATTTCCTTATAATCCGTTGTTTGATCAAACTATATATATATATATGCACCTTACCTGTATCATTTCTTCTTTCATTTTGCAAACACATTTGGTTATAAAGTTGGGTTGTATTCAAACTTCTCGGCTTCATGATTTTATTGTGATGTTGTTGCGAGATATTGAACGAAGACAATATATACATATATTCCTGTATATATATATATATTGGCTATACGATATATAATATTTCCAGATGCAGATCATGTCCTTTCTATTAAAACATGACTATATACGCATGTACAACTTGTGCTGGTTTTGTACTACTTCGTGTACGTATACTGAATGTATCCTGAGTGTTCCCTATCCGGTATACCTTCAGTATACGTAACACGAGGTAGTACTTTCATCGTTGGATTTTGTGTATTTAATATAAATTTATATATATATATATACGTTTTTATTTATTGTATAAAATATTAGATTTAAAAAAAAACTATAAGAAATTTTATCTTTTTATATGAATTATAATTTATAATTTTAATATATATATTTCCTTAAAAATAACAGGATGCGAACAGCAGTCAGGCATAAGCTTGGATTTACTAATTAGTTTGTGAAATACGTAAATCAAGCTTTTCATACCGACCCAGCCAACATTATAATACTTAACCACTACGTTCCTGCTACTTAATACGATATTTACATTTGCAACTAGTTGCAGAAACTTCGTGGTGTATTTTCAATACTGAGTAATTGCTGGCTGCTGTTCGAATTCTATTTTTTAAGTTACTTATAAAAATAAGTAAGTCTTTTTTGTATGTGAATTATTTTTAAATAAAAAAAAAGAAATATGATTAAATAAATGATATAATTTGATTTCAGTTACAATTATTGAAATTTATAGAAGATATATGTATTTTATTTACCTAAAAAAAAAGAAAACCTTATATATTTTTTCCACCTTTTATATAAACGAAAAGAAATTCCATACACCAGGATTTTGTAATCTACACATTGAATTCCATAAGGTATACATTTTTTTCCTTTTTTACGACATTCACCTAAATGAGATTATGGGCTGACTTGGGGTTTTATGATAGTATAGAGCAGTTTTGTATTTTCATTTGTACTCTGGGTTTGAGTTTGCAATTGCCTAATTTTTTTAACTTAAATTACTTATCAAGGCAAAATCCCCTTGCCAGTGTTTTTTTTTTTTACTTTTCCATCTACGCTGCCTTAAAAGTTTCTTGTTTTAAGAGGAGATTATTTTTCTTGTTTTTTTCTTTCTTCTGTTTATGTATAAATACATAAAAGTTTAATCAAAAAACTTTGACTAAATTGTCAAAATATTCTTTTCAAATATGATTTGAATAATAAATTCAATACTATGGTATCAGTACAGTTTAGAATATATAAGTTGGTTGCTTAGATATTACAAATTAAAAACTTTTAAAATATATTTCAAGTTTAATCAAAATTATACACATACTATAATTGTGACCCATAATTTTCATGGGCCCTCTTTTACACTCGGAAATTTCAAATTTTAAAGGATGAATCATCCGTTGACCGATAAGTCAGCTGGGTAGAGATCGAGATATATCGATAGCCAGCACCACTGATAGTCTCCCGCAGCAGAAAAAGTTAGGATACTAAAGACATCTTTATATAAAAAATGTATTCTTGAGAATAATAGAATGTAATACTATCCTGTCTATCACATGATTTTCTGTTGAAATTCCAAATATTTTAATTCTGTATTAATCATTAGTGCATCCTATGAAATTTTGATGTGAATTTCAAAATCTTCTTTTTACGTTATTTTCATAATTTACTGCTGCGCGATAGTACTATCGATAGTTCTCGATCTCTACAGCTAGGCCATTGATTGTGCTAGACTCTAGGACATATTTTTCTTGTGAGATAAGCAAGACACGAATTGTATATCAGCTGGTATACCTACACTGAAAAGAATGTGCATTGCTATTTTTGGTGGGTTCCAATTGTAACATTTGTCTGGCGTACAATCTCAAAAACTCTTGGAGAAAAACTCGTTGAAAATAAGGTTATCTGAATGCCTAAAATTATTTATGTGAATTTTAAACAATTTTAAAATTATATTTCCCAATAACCAATTGATAAATCAACTATTATTTTCTTTACGTGTACGTATATCATATTTAACTCAGAATATTGAAAATCTGTTTTATATTTTTGTCTTTTTGACATCGTAGACAAAAAAAATTTCCACGTTTTTATAATATTGTAGGTTGAGAATTCGATGCGTGGTAGTTTCGTCTGTAATATATGTAATTTTACAAATCTGTATAAAACTTCATTAAGAAAACAGATCGCGGCTGATGAAACTTACAAATACTAAAATAAAATATCGAGCCGATTATGTAGAAGAATAAACATTATTTAATACTTTTTTTTTTTTAAATGAATGTGTTAAGATTATGTTAGTGAAGTTGTTATTCCATTGCCTTTAAAAGTTGTTTCTTATTTACTCTAGAAATAGATCAATTTATAGTACAAAGTTGATACAAATCAGACCTCTCATAACTTGTTATATTCCATAAGCTAACACATTACTTTGAATTTAAGATTTCCGAAAATGAAATATGTAATTAGGTAAATTAGAGAATTATGTTTCCTTCCTACACATATATTTTAAACATACAACGAAATAAAATTAATATATCGCTTTTTTTGGGTGACACAAAAGTTTATTCTCATTGTACGTGGAAAGTCATGAATTGGATAGATTTAAATTAAAATTAATATGATTAAAAAAAATGTTTTTTTTACATTATTATAACAAAGATAGTAACTAAAAAAATTAAATATTTGAGTTAAATTTGTTAACTGATATACGGAAACATGCTATTTCCTCGTATCCTGGCTAAATGGTTTTTGTACTAGCTAAACAGAAGGATACATTTTCTTACTACAAATGTGTTATATCGTTATAATATTATATATTCAAACCAAATTTAAATTCAAATTTATTAATACATACTTATTTGAAAGAGATTTATTTATATTAATTATTATTTAAATCATAATTTTCTTTATATTAGTTAAATTACAAAGTATTGAAATTTAATATTTGTATACATATCCAAAGCTTAAAATAAAGGGTGTCTCAAAATTCATGCAATAAATAATTTTGATAGAAAACACCGGTTTATAATTAAAAATTCTAAATTTTTTATTGATTCATAAAGTATACAGTATAGGGTTATATATATAATAGTATATCGGGTAAATGGCATCCACGGCTTTGCTGGCACATACGCACTTCTTTGTAGAAATTTTCCAAGACCGTTTTGTAGTAATGCGGCTGAATTTCGTTAATTCAATTCCCTTAATTTCCTCCTTCAAGACGTGGGTAGTCATGGGCTTGTTGGCATAAATCGTAGACTTCAAAAAACTCAAAAGAGAAAATTCCAACGGTGTTAAATCGCATTATCTGGGCGGCCAATTTTGAGCACCCAAACGGGAAATTTTATATGACCGATTCAATGTCCTATTATTTTTAAGATATTGCTCAATAAAGAAAACTAATTGTTCTTTCGCATTTATCGTTCGATTTTTAAAAGCTCTGAACTGTCAGCTGTCACACTGACTTTTTTTTCGTTGACAACTCTTTATCACACAAATCTTGCATGAATTTTGGGACACCCTTTATAATAACAAAAATACAGTTATCTGATCATATTTTTTATTAGTAAATTACTCTATAATGTACGTGTATTTAATTGCTTCGAATAGTATATTTCATCGGATTTTAATCGTGTGAAAATGAAACAAAAAATCATAAAGCAAAAGAAAATACGCTATTATTAAAACAAAGATTGTAAATAATATAAGATGTAATTGAAAACCAACAATTAACAAGCAATTAAGTATAATTTAACTGCAATTTTATAGTATATATAATTGACTTGCGATTGTAATAAAAGATTCTTGTTGTTATTTGTTTAATTATAGAAATCACGTTTACAAAATAAATTCGAAAATATTTCATTTGGTTTTTAGCATATTTATATAACCAATATTTATCATTCTTGTTTCGATTTTAATTAATTTTTGACATACTTCACAATTACAGATATATAGATTGAATCACTCAGTTGCCTCTCGTTTGATCCATCACTTTTCTGGCACAAAATAATCATTCTATAGGGTGTTGCAATAAGAACTAATCAATTTGTTTTACGAAAAAATAGCACCAAATCATGGAAAAATTCATCTTTACTTTATTTCAACATACAATTTGGACTTTTAGACTAAAGCAGCCGCTACACACATGTATTTACATTTGTATTGATTTCTTATTATTTCTTAATTGTTTTTTGTCCTAACACATATAAGACTTGAAAAAATATTACTAGACCCATTTCTATAGATATTTTGATTGAATTTAATCTAAAAAAAAGTAGATATCATTTTGAATTTAAAATGTTTGATTGATTGAAACTAGAGATAGCTTAAACTGTGATTTTCAAAGAACAAGAAAATATTGTGATTGTTCCTTAAAAAGAACAGTGATGTTTATTTGTTCTGCTTTCATAGTCTATGATTTTTCTTAAGACTTAATTTTTCTTAAAATGAAATTTACTCTTTGAATGCATCATAGAGATGTATATTAGTGGAGATATGAATTTTCTGCCTCACGTGGGCCGATAGAGGAGAATATTGGAACTGGCGTTAAATGTATGGCAAACAATAACAATGCAGAGTTTAAATGCTAAAATAAAAATATATCATTTGTTGAACAACGAACTATTATCTCCGGAATGTCGTCAATTTGAGCTTGAATCGGTTGGAGTAAATGAGCTAGAAGATCATTTCTACTGCATTGTTTTGTATGAAAACGAAGAAAACGAAATCTCCATGTTTTTCGCCTCTTTATAATATTGTTTTTCTGTTTTGCAAATATGTATAGAAAAAAGGAGAAACCTTCCATAGGTCTCATTCTAATACAAAAAATTAAAAACATGAGAATTTTCAATATATTTTTATTCCGGAACAGTGGAATACAGGCAGGCGAATACCTGACCAAATCTGACAGCTTTCCTAATTGAAACTAAAAACGCCAAAGAAGGATGAAATTAAACTAAAAATGGCAACATTATATACTTGATCATCAAGTATAATAACAAAAAACATTTGTAATTTATGCTGTGTGAAAACCACGGCGTGTAGCCGCACCTTAAGGAAGGAACTTAATATTGGAAAAGTGCACAACATATGAAATCTTGTATAATCTGATTCTTTTTTGACATAATTTTTAAAAGAGCCTCATTGGAACACCCTATACAAGACGTTTTGTAATTCTTTCTTTTCCTTTCTTTAAGAAACTAATTGGAAAAAACTAATAGAATTTATCGAACAGAATTATATCTCCAGTACCAAACGAAAAGATTGCAGTATTGTTTGCAGAAACTGTTTGGTAATGAAATTATGTCCTAATTACTAAAGACAACGTATTCGTGGAGTATTTAAAATATTTAATTAAAGTATATAGAAAAGAGAAATCGAAAGAAATTCTTTATTTTATGGTCAAAGTCAAATTTTTACACAAGAACTATTTATTATGTGACAATTTTTCGGTCATTCATTGCAATAAGCCTAAGAGTATGCAATTGTGAAATATGTATGAGAACAATTCTAGGAAAGTTTTTCTGCAAAAATGTCATCGAATAATTTCGGTAATATTAAATGGTGTTGTTCTTCTGTCTGTCATGGCCTGTCACCCGCCGTCGCAAAAGTTTAGATACTAAATAGTGAATAATTTGTGTAATAAATTTCACACGAAAACATTAATTTTTACAATATTCCGCATGTAAAATGAATTTAACTCTAATTGTGAAAAGTTTTTTTTTTCTATCTCCCAAACAAATATGAACAAAAATCTTGGCAACGCCTTTATAAATAAATTTTCATCTTTTAGAAAATTATTTTCTTTTCGATAATATGTATATACAAAATCGGCTGTATACTAGAATTTCTTCGGAATTTCTTGTTCATCTTGAAAATTTTAATGTTCCGTTAATTAATAGCGCTTTAATTTATATCGTATATATTTTTTTTTTATATATATAAATTGCTAAGTTTATTTTCTCGTTAAATTTATTCTTCAAAACGCACCTAGCACTGTTGATAATCTTTTGAAAACAAAATAGTCTAATAACTGCGCATCTTCTTCACTGAAAAAACAAGAATTTATATATATATATATATATCCTACGCCCCGGAATCCAAATATACGAATGGGTGTGGTACTCTTTAACTTTTGTAGCCTTCTTGGACATATATATATGTATATATGTCAATCTACAGAATCGTGATTATGATGATGATGATGATGATCATGGCAAACAAGGATGTGGCTCTCAAATATATATAAATTTTAGTTAAATTTCTAAGTAAAGAAACATTTTGTTGCCATTATCAAAATCAATAAATCGATGAATGAACTCCACCCTTATGATAAATAATGGTTATGGATAAAGTTGCAATATTTACTAGTGTATATATATATATATATATGTATATATGCTGTCGAATTCAAATGCGTATACAAAATATAACTAGTTTGAATACTTTGTGTAAATATATTGTTACTTCTTTTATTTGAACAGGTAAAACTGGTTCCCCACTTTATCAATACGCACAATTAAAGCCCAATAAGACAGGAACACAAGAAGTAAGAGAAAAGAAGAAAGGAATGAAATTAGAGACGTGTAAAACCACAAAGAACTTACTTTAATTTCGTTAAAAATTCTTGCCAAGTATTTTTTTTTTTTAGTTATCTATTCTTTTGTTGAATTCTTATCTAAACAAGAATGTAAAAGAATGTATAGTATAAAATCAATCTCCAACACGGCCTAAACTAAGAGTTCTCTTCTATGAAAAAGCAAAAAAAAAAAAATAACCAGATACCATTTCTTTAACCAGGGAGGAGATTGAGATGAAAATTTCTTTCGACGAAACCATAAGAAGAAATTCATTTCACTTAAAATGTTCCGGAAATATTTAGCTGTCCTTTTTTAACCAACATGAAATAAAAAGAAATTTCTCTCATGAGACATTCCAAAACGGAATATTAGAAGAAGTGTTGTTGAACGAAGGGCAGGAAGGGGTGGAGCATTGTATAGTTTGTATATATATCCATGATACTTAGAGATTGTATAATATAAAATATGTCTGTAGCCATGACAACCAATTTTCAGCCATGTTGCCTCTAGTTTTTTTCTTTTCTTTTTTTTTTTATCTCATGGTACTTGTTTGGTGAAAATATAATGATTCTATCAACAAAAAAAAAGAAAAACTAAGAAAAGAAAGGTTCATGAGGGGATACTTTCCCAAGGAAGTAAAAACGAAATTCTATTCTGTGGTCTCAAGCTTTCCCAAAAGAAAACGAAAAAAAAAAAAAAAATGTAAATTATTTTGGTACCATCTTACGAATGCAAGACAGCATTGCGACGTTATATTTTCTATATGTAACTCTTGAACACAGTTTGCTTTCTTTTAGAAAAACAACCACCATCCCAGAAGGAAAAGTGGGTTTTTCATTAAGGAAAGAAAAAATGAACAGAACCAAGAAAAAAAAAACAGTATTTTGAAAGAAAATTTTCTTCTTCTGAATATTTTAAAAGAAATTTAACAAAAAAAGAAAAAATCTCTTAAATAAAAAATAATCTTTCAATAACAAATGCACGAAGAATATGCGGTTTTCTTTGGTTTTTTTCCGGGTATAGTATTTACAAAATACAGCATCATCAAGTATATACATAGAATAAAAAATACGGACCAAATACTTTAATATTTATAGAAGGACTCAACTGGGAAAAGTGTATATCAAACCTAACAAGAAAAAATACAATTTTTCCCGTCTAGTTCTGGATGAGGTTGTTTATTCTAAAAACTATACAGATTTTGACAAACGTGCTTATGTAACGCAATTATTGTTACATACTTTTTTTTCCTGGTAAATCATATTTTTATAAACAAGGATAATTTAATACTTTTAACTTGAGTATGGCTCTTTTGGTGTACATGAAAACAAAAAAAAAAAAACGAAATATACATAAATTCAAATATATACGCGAATGTTCTAAGAATTTATTAAAAAGAGTTTCCTTTTTCAAATTCTTCCTTAAATATATTATACTTATATTTTTCGGCATTTTTGTTTTCAGCTCCAATGTGCCATGTAATGGGGTGTTTCTCCGCCACCATAGAAATATACCTAAGGTATATAATCTATTGAAGAGATTTTGTATCCTTCTTTATCCACAGTGTCTCAAAAATTAAATAATATATTTCCTAAGAATTATACCCATATTGTGGGTATAGGTATAAGAAAAATGGATATATTGGTATACATACTATATATATATTTTTGGGGAAAATTCCTGTTGCTTTTCTTTTGTATCAAAATTATAAACACATTTTACTTTGTTGTATTATTTAATCTTAGTTTTATTATTCTAATTTTACAGAATCTAATTTTTTGGGAATTATTTCATATTTTCGCATTTGGGTTTACAAGTAAATACGTTCGTATATTTACGTAAACATCAATGTTATACAAAATAATGAATTTATGTATTTTAATTTACTTCAATTATATTTTTAGATATATTAAATATAGTTAAGTTAAATCATTTTGGAAGAAGTTTTCTTCTGTATAGATCCATGATTAAAATAGATCTAAGTTTGTTTCTTGGAAACAAATTAATAACCAAAGAAACAGATTAAATCGAAATATATAAAAAACAGTTTTCAATTTAAAAAGAAACTTACAAGTTTATTTTTCAATAGTAAATACTCTCGTTAAATACTTATAATGTGTATTTATGATATAAAACAACAAAAAATTCAATTCTCGTATACAAAAATTTCGCTATTATAAATTTTTACGATTGATATTTGATTGATTGATATTTAAGTCGAAACTCTTTTCTTCCTAAACTTTTTATTATCGGGAAAATTTACGATTTTCTATCAAAGCCGTATATTATATTTGTTCACCATTTTCTGTATAAATTCTATTTAACTCTATTATGTGAAAAATTTCAGTCTAATATCTGAAAAAATTCAAATTTAATATGTAAAATATGTGTTTCTATTATTTGGAAAATTCAGTTTGCCTGAATTTGTTTGTTATATTATAATATCATACGAATCTATCGTAAAATAATCTTGCACATGCGTACACAAAGGATCTACTGCAGAATAGCATTTTGAGTTGTTGTCGTTGATTCTTATCGAAATCTTTAATTGAATTAATCAGTTGCAGAATAGGGCGCTTGAATTGTATACACACAAAAATTGTGAAGCTAGTTGTGACAACTGAATTCTAGTTGTGACAACTGAAAATTGAATTGTAGCAACCAAATTTATACTGTCGAAAATTTTCTAATTTTTCTATGTACAGGCTGCTGTTTTTTTTAGATTCAATTTAAATACCAATTTAGCTGATTTTATCTACTTTTCTTACACTTATCAGATAACAGTATACATGTACCGGGTCAGTCAATTGAAGTGTCCATTTAATTCAAATCGGTGTCAAATATAAATCGCACATCTTGCAATACGAAAATTTAGCATGAATGTTGCTTGGCATATTGTCTGCCAGTAGTAAAAATTATTTGTTGGTAAAAAAACGCGTTCTTATTTTTTTATACAATGGACATTAAACGAAATTGGAAAGTCAAACATTAAAATTCACCGTATTCACCAGATCTGAATCCCTGTGATTATTCCATTTAGGGAATTTTACAATCAGCGTCTTCCAAAACGACACTAAGACAAGACGTCGTGCGAGCATCGTGTGTATCGCTTTAAAAGAGATTGAAGCTGGTAAAAGGCGGTTATATACCACTCGAATAATTATAAAATTAACTATATATTATAAGCTATTATTTCCATAAATTTTAATAAAACCGACTAAAAAACAAAAAAATTACACCGTTTTTAAATTGAGACACTTAAGTACGCGGACTCGGTATAAGACAATGATTAGTAAGGAATATTAGACCATAATTCTCGAAAAAAAATTAATCAAAATACAAAGTATTAATAACAATTTGTAGTATAATATTAAAATATTGAAATATTATCTATATTTCTTTTTCAAAATTTCGATTTTTGTATATTAATGATTTTAAATTATGTAAAATATTAATCATAATTCATTCATTTACATTCAGAGTTTGAAAATATTTGGGAAATGCGATTTGAAAATGTTCTACAAAAAATTTGGATTTGAAAGTATATTTCATAAATTTTAAGGATATATGTACATATTTGGTCATAAATTTAACTTCACTTATACTCAAGTGACAACTTCAACATATCACATGAAATGAATATATGTAATATATGTCATTTTAAAGGAGAGCATATATAAGTAATATACATGATGACAATTTATCTTAAATTGCGATCGGGTTCAAGAAAATATATTAAATAACTAACATTTTTTTTTCCTTTCATTTCTTTTTTTCAGGTCCTTCCGTGATATTTATTGACATTTTCAATTTATTTATGAAATGTTTATTATATTTTGACGTGTACTACATCAAAATTAATAGATAACAAAAATGTTTTAATAAATTATATTTTTCATTCGATATGTATGTAAAATAAACTATAACGCACTTCATTTTAGTGAAAGATAAGTGATAAGTAATATGTAATGAAAATGGTTCACTAAATCGACCTCATCAATTTATGTATAGTTTATAAATCTACATTATACGTATTATAACCTTGATTCGATTTGTTTCGAGTTTCAAATATAAGTTAGAATAACTTTGAAACTCTAACAAAAATTAGTCAATATAAATATTCGTGTTAAAATTGCAACAAAGTATTATTAGTACAGTTTCTATATATATAGTAGACCACAATTTCCCGAAGTAAATTCTGCGAGATAATAATGAATTAATTAAAATTAAAAAAACAATTATTTCATAATCATTAACTTCTCATTTCCCTTCATATTTGTATTGCTACAATGAACAAATTGTTAAGGTATTCGTCGTAAAAGCAACCGAGCGAGCAAGAGCAGGAATTCGAAAGCATTCGTTGATGTTCCCACATGGATCATGGATGATTAATGATCGAAAGCGAGCAAAAGCTTACTTGCTTACGTTCAATAAGTCGTCAACATCAACTGCGCATTCGCAGCTCACTAGGTTTGGGCGCACTTTTATTTATCGCTAAAGCAATATATTTCTATTAAGCTCAATTTATGGTACATAACGAAACCATGCAAAATTTACTAACAATCTGAGTTAGATAGTTTAATATAAATTTATATACGATAAAAATAATACAGGGTATATATATAGTAGAAACCTCACACGCGCTTACAAAATATCTCTGGCAAAATTTTGTTTTCAATATTTGCCATACTTTTCATATTAATTGAGTTTTCCATAAACGATGGTTTATCTTACTCACATCGCTAGTTTATTTTGCATGCTTCGGTGATGTAAATTAGGCATTAGTTAATGTCTTAACAAAATATCGCGGAGGTTCGTAAAATATGACTAGGTATTCTGTGACAAAATACGTTTGTGTATCGTTTTTATACATTCACTTTTAATTTTAATCAAAAATTTGAAATAAATCAATAGTTAAATAATTAATTAACAAAAAAAAAATGATAATCCGTGAACGAGCATTCATTTAGTTTTTTGACATTCTGTACTTTGATCTATGAATTTTCACAAATATCCTATTTTATTAAGTTAGTTGATTACTAAGTAAAAAAAGCCTTGGATACTGCCGCATCAGACTATTTTTCAGCTATTTCTCTTAATAAAAACAAAAACAAAAAAACTCGTTGTGTGAGCATACTTTTATTTATTTAAAATATATTAATTTTCAAGGTGGGCGGCTTCTTGGTTCATACTATGACATGACTCCATAATTTTTCATTTAAAAACTGGTTTAAATTTGTCTAAGAAAAAAACTTCTTTTTTTACTTAAAACCTAATAATATCAAATGTAACTTAATTTTGGCCGCCTGAGGTGATTCTAGCAATTAGTATAACCTCTTATCTCAATGACTGCATATAAAATTAAAATGTTTTTCCAAACATAGATCAGATATAGCTTAATTATTTTGATAAAATAAATGCACAAACAAGGACTAAAATTTCAATTTCATCAATTCATCAATTTCATCTAATACCTGTCGTCAGGCGAAAATCGTCGGCTGTCAACCCAGCAAAACGAGATCGAAAGAACTGTTAGTTCTTATTAAAGGGCCGACAAAATTATCACTTAGTGTCCATGACTCTCCTGAGATTTCTGCGATGGAGAGGAAGAAACAGCGGAGCACTTTCTCTGTCCAGCTTTTCGAAATCTCCGAAATCCAAATGTTATCAATGGGATCAACGCCAATCTGATATCTAGCTTCATTGTAGGCTCTGGGAAGCTGGCCAAGCCCATAATCTAAGGACTCAGTCCACAGTGTACATAATGGAACCTATTCGTGGCAAACTCATTTTTTGGGTATCCGAAAAAAGTCTTTTCAAAATAACCCCACGACTCCATTGCACTTATTTCAAGACATATTTTCAGTCGGACTGACAAAAAAGTCAAAATTTTAGAGTCTCCACAAGACTTTTTTTCAGTCTGATTGAAAATATGTCCAATTTTTAAAGTCCCTCTTCAGTCCGACTCAAAATAAGTTTTGAAATAAGTCCAATAGAGTCGTGTGGTAAGTCTCTTGACTATATACACGAAACAATTTGTTTTTAGTCTCCGGAGGCGCATAACTTTTTTGTCATTTCTTTTTTTATATATGAATTTAACCATCATCCCTGTCAAATTAGTAAATATGAAAATATTATGAAATTTAGGACATTTAATTAATGAAGAAGAAAAACATGCGACTGAAAGTTTCTGGAAACCGGAGACTTTTATTCATCAGGTTGGAAGACTGGAGACTTTTTGAATTACATGGCGCATTTTTTGAGGAGACTTTTCCGATATGTCCACCTTGTGGATCTCCCGTTCTATTCGTGCACTTTAATTTTATTTTAAAATATAATACATACTTTATTGAAACGTCTTTGTAGGTTTAAAATTTTCTATGATTTAATTCAAAAACACTTTTAATTTCCATTTTTTTTATTAATTACAATTCTAAAAATATTTTTACAACACTATAGTCTTGCACAGAATGTTTCGAAAAATATACATTTTTCATTTAAAATGAAATTTAAAGATTTTCTCTTGTATTATACAATCCCTAGGACTTAACCCTTAAGTGAAAGTCGGATAATTTCAACATTGTCTTTCTAAATACAAATAAAACAATAAATTTGAAAAGAAAAGGTTTAAACCAGCAGCAAAATAAAAAAAAGAAATAAAAATTTAACTCTTTCGTTATTCAGGTGCGTTTTTCGCCTTAGAAAGTCCTCCAACTATGAGATATATGATACTAGATTTTTTGTTGGAATTTAGAAAGTAGAAATACTTACACAAAATTATGTCTAATTTTGAATGTTTATTTATTTTTTTGTTTTTTTTTTCCAAAAAATTTCAACTAGCAAGGATTTTTGTGCAGAAAAGGGTTGTGATAAAAAGAAAGTTGTTATGTCAATGAAAAAAAAAAAAAAAAAAAAACGAAAATACTTAAGAAAGATATAAAAAAGAGTTATATTGGACTGTGTTGTAAATAAAAATCCTTATCTTAGAAAAAAAAATGGGTAAACATATTTCATATACGAAAAAAGAAATTTTTTTACAAGTTTAAATACGAACACGCTGTTTAACTTCGTCTCCAAAAATTACTTTGTATTCGCAATTGTAATTACACGATCTACAATATTTATAAATTAACTAATCGATTAATTAGAAATGGAAAAGTTCAATCAGAATTTCAATATTGGAAAGGCTTACAACCATTTGTTATCCTAATTTATTACGCTATATTTTAAACACAATGTTTTTGAATCGAGAACTTTTACCATTTATTATTACTTATAGTTCATTTCTATATAAATGTCATCTTTTTGTCGTCCTTTTTTTTAGGTTCTTATAAAAACTTGTTATTTTACACGGCTGTGTAACATAAAATATATAGTATATATTTTCCATTATATATTTGGCGGATAAATTCGATCAGAAATACCCAATAAATATATTGTATCGAATGAATATACATAGTTTTAGATATAAGTTTATATATGTTTGCAAAATCATTGGGACTTGCTTTTTCATATTTCTTAGTTTCATTCCATGTTCGGAAATCGATACATATACTATATTGTAAATCGAATTTATATAGGAAATTTCTGTTCAAATATCTGCAAATTATATATATACATATATAGATATCCTATGAAATGTTTCATTTTCATTGATGTAACAGCGCAAGTATAAATATTTTATTTTATCCATCAATATATATATATATAGATAGTTTTCAAGCATATACCTATGTACTTGATTGGTCTTCTAACTATAGAGAAAGCCGGGTTATTTCTTACTTTTGTTTTGAAAATACGAAATTTATAAGAAAATTCTTTTTTAGTTCAAGTTATTTTCCATTTAACAATAAATTATTTAGCTCTATGCCGTAATTTAACTATATAATTTAATTGATATTATGAGAATTGGATTCTTCAAATAAAAGTATACCTAATTTTTGTTTAACTTAATATTTGTATACCCTAAGGTAGCTACTATCAGAGGGTGTATTACCTTTCTAACGCATAGAAGTAAGTATTCATGAGAAGAAGAGTTTAAAGAAGTTATATCGATTTATTTATGTCTGTCCGGGTACAAAACAATTCAAAAACGCATTGCTTAATTTTGATGAATTTTAAAATCTGAGTTGATTATTCCCGGACTTGATTTGGATGTGGTGGAACGAAGATTTATAGCAAAAACTAGGCTGACTACAAAACTTTAATAGTTTTGCCCCGTTTTCCCTATTTAAAAGGAATATTTGTGACCAATTTTGTTTCAATAATTTAAATACATTGTTAACATAAATAAACGATGTTAAATTTCAATAAAATCAGTCCAAAGATAGTGAAGAAAGAAATATTTGTAGAAAAGAAATCTTGTTCATAAAGTTTTTCCGATGTATGTACTTTAGAAACTAATATACCGATCAAAAAATGTGTAGAATAAACTTCTGATACTAGGGTCCAGACTACTCGTGAATTAGAGCTAATTTGAAGAGAAGGAAACAAAGTTATGCGGGAAAAGCATTGAAATACTATTAGTCTTCGTTGTCTTTGCTTATTAACTTTGTTAACTACGAGTCCCATTTCTATCATAGGGCATCAAAATCGGCTATAACCCGATTTTAAACTAATCAGTCATTTTTCTTTAGAAAATAAAATATATGCTTTTATTTATTTTTAAACTCAAAACTTAATTTAGCAAAAATCCAAAACTAAAGAAATGAGTGTAATTATGACACGTACGAGCATATATCATAAAATATTGTACCATGTATGTTACATACTTATATATTATAGAATATTGAACTGATTTCGTATCGATTTATGATCCCTTTTCTCGTTTGCCTAACCACATTTTCATATTAGCTTAATTATAATAAATGATTATCGTAATTTTAATATTTCAAAGCAACATTTCGTCATTCAATTTTGAATTTAATATTTACAATATAGAACAGATTTATTTTCATATAATATTTAATATTTCGAAATTATTTATGTATTTTGATATTATAAAATCTTAGATTATGAACACAGCCTGTTTCATTTAAGTATTTCAATTAATTTTTCTTTTTGTAGCCAAATTTATATAATTAGAATTTAATCCTCTTACTATGCTTTCAAAGGCCATCTCTCACACTATTAGGTGATATGCATTACCCAATGTTAAGAATAATGATGAAATCTAACTATACTTTTTCCTGGCCAGATTTTTAAGACACCAGATATATATATTTCGCATGAATGTTTCTACCAAGAATATCAATATGAAAATTTTATATCATATATTAGTACTCATCTTTTTCTCATAACTATTCAACACCTTTAATAAAAGCTACAACTTTGACATCCATTTAACTTTTGTACCTTCTTGAAATCATGTATTTAATATAGGTCTACTTATCCGGTACATTGGTATATAGAGACCTTTCTATAATTTAATCGAAATAATATTATATATAAAAACCCATATATATATATATATATATAGAATATTTTCATTGCACATATGTACACAAGTACTCTTTCATCCTGTAATATTCTTCTTGAATATAATATGAAAGGACGGAAATTTAATAAAGGTAATATTGACTCATCTAAATCTACTTTTGATGAGAAAATTCGATCCTTGTATCTTAAATAAATTTTACCTGAAAATATGGTGTATACCGAATGTGCGTAGGTGGTATACGCAAACCGGAATTGGAAAATTGCGGATATATATATATGTGTAAATATATATATTGTGGAAAAGATTGTTCTTGCGCGTTCTTGTTCATATATAAATATACTATACATAAAATATCAAATTTATCCAACATCATACAACTATCAACTCCCTTTTCCCCAAAATAAACTTAATTCATTCCCATAGAGAGTATTGTATACAGGTAAAATATTCTGTTTATGCGTCTATATATACATAGTTTAATAAGAAAAATATGGACTTCCTTCCTACTACACTATTTTTATAGATATTCGCATATGTTTCGAATGAGATATAGATATACATATATGTTTGGATCAAATTAACTATATATATATATTTAGGTATGGATGAAGGACTCGTGAGCAACCATATCCTACTATATTTATATCCCCTTATTATACATAAATATACATATCTGATATACTTCAATTCACCCTCGCATATTTTATTTAAAGTCTGGACCAATTTATTGTGTATACACCTATGTATTATATAGTAAAATCAGATTTTTATATATATATATGCATTCCCTGTTTGTTTAGACCTAGGTTTTTATTATATTAGATATTCATTCAATTATATACAATAGAAATATGTATATATTGTATATTGATAAGACATATTTATATAATCATTTCTTCTATTTTATCCTCGAAACATATGTAATTCCTTTTCATATTCGATGCATACGAAAGAGTTTGAAATTCATAACAAATTCTAATTTTCCTTTTTTTTCTCACATAGAATTCGATCGTCCTTTACTTATGATCAGTTTACATTTCGAATGATAATGTATGGACAACAATAATTGATTGCAAAATCACTTTTATATATGGTTGCAAAGTTATGTTTATAGGTCAATGACCTCGTGATTTGGAACTAAAATTTGAAACCCAAATATACATACAGTTGCGGCAGTTTTACATCAAAAATCTATCACGCATAATATACAATAAAACGTTTTGAAGTATATACGTATATAAGAATAAGATAAGATTTCCAAAAAAATCCAAATAAATTATATACAAGTATGTCGTCAATTGGCTAAGGCTCTGTCCATGTGATTTATAAGTTATTAACACATTGTATTAAGGTTTCGGTGATGTTTTAACAGAATTTGTATTGTATATCCATTAGTTTTCGATGAGTTTTTTTTTGTTCAAAATAATATGTTTTCTACTAAAGAGAAGGGACATTATATTAAGTGCGCTCAATATATTAATATTTCAACAATTATATAAGTATAAAGCTTAAGTGTTTGAATATATCAAATGACCGAAAATTCATTGCCATAAATCTTGATAGTAATCTTTTATGGAAAAATAACTCACATTATATATATCCTTAAAAGTTAGAGTCTCTTATTGTACATTCTTAAGTATATTTACTACGAGGTGTGGTGATGGATAAATGGATAAGAATAAGGTTATATTAATTATATTCAAAACTTCATTCATAAACGGAAATAAATAATAATTTATCAAAAAATAAGCACATGCTATTATGTACCTATATAACTATTTATTAAAATCATAAAACAATTATTTCTTCTACGAGGGTAGATCTTTTAGAGATCACGTAATAAAGTTTTTCATGAAAATTCCGGTCGTATTTTATTAGAAATCACATAGAAAATGTGAATAGTTCTTTTCAGTTTTTTAAATTACACATAATTTATTTACGACATATCACGCATAAACAAAATCAATTCTCAACACTTTAGAGATTTTCATATTTTCATTATTATTATTATTATTATTATTATTATTCTTGTCAACAATTAATCACATTGTTTGTTTTTGATAGAACAACAAAAAGGGCCCATCTTTCTTTTTTTGTTAGGTAAGACTTTCTTCTTCTTAATTTAAACTTAGCGTTTTGTTTGTTTCCTTTTTGAGTTCATTGTTGTGGTTTTTCGCTTTTTTCTGTCTTTTTATAATATAAAACGATTCTGATGTGATAAAGGAACGAGCATTTAAATTGAAATGAGTTCAAAATATGCAAATTTATATAAAAACCCCGACAAGAAAACAAAGGTATTATATATAGAAATACAAAATGGTTTTCTAGCAACAAGAAAAAAAAAAAATAGGAAGATTTAAACGATAGTATACGATGTGTACGTATCATAGTAAATTCTTGATGACAGAGAATATGCCTATTTTATATAACAACAATGTTTAAATATATTATATGGAGTTGAACAATGAATGTTTTCCTCTCTAATCCATACAAATTGGTTTTCCAGTATCCTTTTTATATAAAAAAAGCAAGCTAAATGGATTAGGTACAATATATGTTTGAATAATAAGGAAAGGTATTTGGCGATATCAGAATTTATGTTAAATATGTAAATCAATCTATGTAAACACTGTAATCAAATCAAAATCTAAAATATTATCAAGAGAAAATTATATAACCAAAAACCGTTTTCCATGCACATGATTTTTTGGAGATATTCTATGGTTAACATCTTATAATATATTACACTATATAATCTAAATTGTATTAGGAAAAATAATGTTTCCTCTAGAAAGTAATGCAATTATTAGTTTGCACATAGATCCATTAATAACGACCCTTAATCGTAAACGTAAATTTGGATTTTGTTCTACCCAAAATATATATATATGTATATTCAAATGCATAAATAGATAGATACTCTAGAAACTTATATTATATAATTAAGATATGTGGTATGAGAATGACTTATTAGTGTGCTGTCCTATGATTTCCTTCAATTTGAAAAACTTCACGTTTGCACGCAACAAACATCCTGCCATGTCAAGCGTTCTTTGGAATTCTTCGATATTATTCAAGAAATAGAATGAGTAGAGATACCTAGTCCTTTTATGTAGAACTAGTTTATTATATGGTAAAGCTCTACGAAATAATATTTTTGTTGTTTTTTTCTTCAGTTCTCATGTAAATACATAACTAACCGTGTGCGTAGGTATATATAAATAAATTCTGTCAGGATATTTTAGACATTCTACATATTTATATCGCTTTGTTAAATATTATTAAGAAATATTATCTAAAAAAAGAAAAATACTAAAAAGGATATATTTAGTTTTCAAAAATGCTGCCAACATTTTTTATTTCAAAAGTAGGTGTTGGATATTAATACTTGCATATGTATTAGTGCAAGATATTCTAATAAAAATAGGAAAACTTTTAAAACCAGGAACAATTTTTTAATAGAAATTAATGTAATAATAATAATAATAACAGCTTAAATCGAATCCGAAGGTAGAAATTAATATATGATAAAGTCATTGGTTATCAGGAATTATATAATAGTTTTTTCATTTCATATTTACTGAGGAAAAAGTCAAAAACTTGTGCATTTACTACGCGCAGCGTTCGGAAGACTGGTTCGTTCTTTCCATAGTTAGTGGAAACTGATTTTAAACAAGTCCACGGATCTCGCCGCCTTTCTAGAGAATGGAAGCCTAATAATTTCAGCCTATTATTGTAAGGTGGTAACAATGCCAACCAAAACTTAAATTATGGACGATGTATCTTCATTTATAAGACAGTACAAATTTTGTATGAAAAAAATAGTAAATTATTAAAATTAATTATGTAGGTCCCAAAAATTTTGACTAATCTAAAACCATAAGTCCGTAGAGAAATTATATACATTCAGTATATTATTCCAAATTTAGTAATTTTAAATTAATATCAATCTTATTCACAAAATGTGTTATAATAGAGATTAAGTTTTGCCTAAAAATGTATTTATATAAAATATATGATAAATTTTGTACTAAGGTATGCAGTATAGGGGAATCCGGAGTGTAATCCAACAGAGACAAAATACAATAAGAGCAATAAAATAAAATTACAAGAACAAAATAAGTTTCAACATACTTCGTCCACCAATCTGAAGTATATCCTTTTATTTGTTCAAATATAGGCTCAGAAGTAACCCCTCTAATTCCGATTATCAGATCGGGCAATATCCATCCAACTTATGCAAACACTACACAACATACTGAACATATCGACATATAGACATCGTCGTTTCAGCTCATAAATTGAAAGTACCTTCGTTTTCTTTTAAAACAACTATCTCTTAATAAAAAAAAACATGTGATAATTTGTATCATTTTTAGCTTACCCCACAGAGTGTTACAGAAGTGAATCGAGTTTAGGACACTTTATAACAGACGAAATTATGTGACTTGACTACTGTGACTTTCCAAAAGTAATTGAACAGTTTTGGGACGACACATTTTATTTATTTTAATTAATATAAAAGACGAAAAAAGACTGAATTCAGTTCAAAACTGAGTTTACTAAACTTAAACTAGAAAGAGTTACATAATACCCCGAATTCTCCTTCATGTCTAATATTGAGATGAAGTGTTAAAAATTAATTTATTCAATTATTCCCTTAATTAGATTCTTGAAGGAAGCTATATTTTCGGTCCATGGGTCCATATTTATTTTTCCTAAAAAATAGAATACGAATTTTAAATTACGTATTATGATTTTATTAAATGTAGTTTTCCAAATTTTTCCGACATAATTACTAAGAAAAAAAATAGGAATAATAAAATAAGCTCAATTATTTAATTTTAATTCTAAATGTAGTTAAATTAAAATTCGTAATTTTTTGGATAAAACTTAAATAAGAATTACAATTGTTTAGTCAAAAACAAGGAAAAAATATAATAATATATTTTGATCTAATATTTATAAACAAATTTTTCCTTCATAAAAATTTCTTATACGCATTTTTAAAATCTTCGGAATTTCTTTTAAACTAAATATTAAATCTGAATTATTCCAATTTGATATTTTTAGTACAACTAGTGCCATCTATCGCACGTTTATTGTAACATAAAGTTTCACGTTTCTATCAAAGATGTCGCTAAACATTAATGCGCCATCTCATAAATTTGTATTTCCTTCTCTATTTAACATAAATCAATAAAAATTTCCCTTATAAGAAAAAAAAAAAATGCCTACCAATACTATTTGAAAATATTTCCTATGTGTTGAATAGCACTAACACACATCACTTTATAATCTATCCCCAACCAAAATGCTTCAAACAACGCAAGTCAGAATAATATTTTCCCAACCGCAAAAAAAAAAAACTGGTTTATGTCAAATGAAAAGGTTTGCCATGCGCCCGAAATAAAGAGACGCCATGCAAAAATGGGCGTGTTTATATTGCGCATGGAGTTATAAAAATTAAAATGGTTGAAGGAATGAGTAATTTTGAAGAGTTGAGAAAAGTTTAAAAAGAAAAGCAAAAAATGAAGCAGGTTTAGTCGACTGTTTTTTGTTAATTTAATATTGATTTTCTTTTTCTTTTTTTTTTTTTGTTTTTGTCATTTAGAAACTTTTGCCGTTCAATTATTTCACTTCAATCTCGTTAACGGCTTGATATACACGAGAAACCGCAAATTCTTAAGCACATTATTAAGGCACACAAACAAAAGGTCTAATCATACAGATGTTACCTTCGGAAAATATATGCAAATATATCCTGAAAAAGGCTCAAAAAGGGTTATTCAATTGAATTTCGTTTTAAGAAGCTACTAAATTTTAGTTTTTCCTTTTTTTTAAAAGACTATATCCAAAGTCATATTATGTAATCATATAAGAATAGAAAATATATTTAAATATAGTAAAATATAATTAAAATATAATATCCGAATTCATATTTAATGAGTCGTGAGAATGTTTAGACACCGAGCAAATTTGTGAGGCTAGTTTTGGCAGCAGCAACAATAATAGTTGTTACAACTAACAATCAATAATTGCACAACTAGTCACAATAACTTCATAATTTTCTTGTTTATATTATACGAAAGTTTCATTGATAAAAATTTCGTATAATAAAAAAAAAGGCAATTACAATATTCTTGACACTTCTTTCGCGATTTATATGATTTTTTTTTTGTTTTGCTTGCAATATTTTGATTTTATTGCCGTCTTAAAAATTTTTTTTTTCTTAAAGGAATTAAATATTTATTAACATCTAAATAGATTTTTAATGAGAATCATAAAAATAAAAAAAAAAATTTTAATAGCTCTATAATAGAGCAGTAGCCGCACACTTCTTTCTTTTATTATTATTATTATTGTTATTATTATTAGTATTATTATTATTATTTAAATACTTATATATATAAACACAGAAAACACAAAATTAGCCATAACACAAAATAAATTTATGTTTATTTAATAGATTTATTTAATTGAATAAAGACTAGTGAGTTTACACACCTTTTTTATTAGTATTAAAAAAAAACAGAAAAGAAGAAGATTCTTTTTTTTTCTACATAGTAGTAGTATACTACCTTTTTTAATAGGGTAATAATAATTCCCATTAAAATCATTGATTTCGGTTGTTTTTTTTCGCGCTTTTATGATTTGTTTTTTTTTTTTTATATGTTGTACAATACTTGCTTAAAAATATTTATGTTTTATTCATAATAGTATAACAAAAATATTGTTATTTCCGCAAAAAAAAAAAGAAATTAATTTTCTGTCTAGCAATCTGTCTACGCGAGATAGTAAGATAGAAAGATCTATAAGAAAAAAAAAACCTAGGTAATACAATAATAAAAACAATCAATTTTTAGCAGGTATTTTTATGAGTTTTTTTTTATTAATTTATAATTTAATATACATATCTGTGTGTATGTATGTATTTAACTATTTGATTTTAATAATCGAGATTTTATTCTACTAAATATAATAAAATGAATAAATAAACAAATATATCGGAAATGAAACAAATAAAAACCACGAAACATCTGGCGCCCATGACATATATATATATATAAGTCATATATATGTCAGTATATATATATATATATATATTTTTTTTTATATATCATCTTCGTCATATACTATAAAAAGTACTACGTTTAGTTGTAAAAGGCCATAAAGTCAGTGTTTATGAATGGGAGAAAAAAAAAGAGTTGGTTTTATTGCTCAACGTTTTATTGTCTATTTGACAAGGTCGTCGCATTTTATTCAAACATACCGCACATATTATAAATAAGCGTATATATAAGTGTAGATAAAAAAAATATAAACTTTATATATATATATATATGCGCATTTATTATATACATTTGTATATTTATATGATTGCAGCATAATCTTGAGAAAAAAAAAAGGTATGTAGGTGTTGTTTTTTTTTGCGTTTCATTGATATAACCTCATAAAAATTATGTAAGTGAGAATGGTTATATTTGATGGTGCTAAAAAAAAAATTATATGTCTGGATATAAGTTAAGTATGCGCTTCTTACAAATTTTATGCCTTTTATATGTGTATACTGATTTTGAGGTGCAAAACAGCCTATATATATATATTTTGATGACAATAGTTCAAATACCTAAATTTATAGATGCAATAATATGTACAGTATCGGGTGTTTCCATAAAAACGCCAGATTTAAATTTTGAGCTTTTCCGTTTCATTAAATTAAGAGTACTATATCGATATCTGTCATCTGCCATTGCTGCAATTAAGAGTCATGGAACTCTGCACGAAAGTACAGATCATTTGTCAAGTTTCGAGCACCTACTGTGGTCAAAAAGACAATCCCACAAAATTCAAATCGTACTTTATTTCATTACTTATTAAATTCCACATCGAATGCGGTATGGATCATACCTATATCTTCATACTAGAGAATATTTGTACTTCCTTTCCTAATAAGGAATGTTTTTGAAAACATCGAATAGGATTTAATTCGCTATTAAATTGATCGTCTAATGAAGTATGTATCGTATCTATAGGATGCAAAATACCCGAAATATAGGTACACATACTTCAAGTTACGCAAATTAAGTCTTCCGCTTTTATTGGGACACCCTATATATAAATATGTATATATAAATTTCTTTTTTTAAAAGTAGAATAAAAACAAGTACTAAATATATACCCAAATTTAAATGCAATAACCACTATATATCATTTCCTCCTAGTCTTTAGTTTTACAATTTTCCCACACTATATGCGTTTTATATGATTCGATTCGTACATGAAAGCGCCTGACTCTCGCTAAACTAACTACTAAAAGTTAAATATCTAATCACTAACGCTTCTTTTTCTTTTATATCATTTTTCCCCATCATATTACTAAATAGTGATTGCTCGAGAATATCTGTCAGTTTCAATACTTTAAGAGTTCATACATGATTATCTTCATTTTTACATTAATATATATATACATGTACAGAATTCATAAATCACAATTAAGAAAAGATTTTTATGGATAAGCTTGAATTAAAAATGGAAAACAAACAAACTAAAATCTTATTTTCATATTTCACCTTTTATATGATTGTTTTTCTTCCAATATTTTTCTTTTTTTTTTTTTTTATCAACACCTGCAAGTCTCTATATTTGTGCGTCTTACTTACGTACATGGTTCTATTTAAAATTATACCCATATCAAAAAATATTATATAAAAAAAAATCTTTTACATGGTTATCCCTCATACTCCCACGAAGAAAATAAATCACATCTATAAAAGGAGCTTTAAAAGAGCAAAAAAACCAAAAAACTTTTGTAGATACAAATATATTACATCCAAAAGGTTAGGCAAGTGTATAATATAGGATAAAAGTATAGACAAAAAAGGGCAAATAAATAGATAAATTCTCATTTATATAAATAAAAAAAAAAACAAGTGGGTATATTTGAAGAACAAAATATATATCTATATAAGAGGGTATACTTTATTTAAAAACTGGAGATTCAATTCCACTGGGATTATCTAAACCAGGAAATGTACATATTTAAGTTCAAGAAAAAAAAACGCGTTCAGATATAGTAAATTATATTATATTATTTTTATAAAGTAGAGATTTTAATAAATTTTCCATTCTTTAAATATTACGAACACAGGTAACCCTAATGCTTGACTAAACAAAAGTGCGTTCTTAAAGTATTGTACACAAGATCTTCAGCAATTCTTAAAATGTGTTATACCAAAACTGTGCTCAGAAATCACTGTGTATAGCAAAGAGGACAGTACTTCAATAACTTTTAAATTTTAGTATATTTCCATTTAAAACCGAAATCCATATTCAATTTTAATTCTTTATTCATATAAGTAAACTTTAAGAAATATATTTATTAACTAAATTGTAAATTTAAAATAAAATCTAGCTAATAGCGAATATTGTAATTGATACAATTGGTGACCAAATTAGAATTTAATATTACTAATAATGAAATGGTACAAATGCATTTCTTGATATATACAAAATGAAGATAGTTATCTCTGTTGATATATAGTATATTATTTGTTTTCTCAAAAGAAACAAATTTATGGTAAAAACTAAGTTTCACAACAAAAAGAAAGAAATCTTACACGAAACCTTGTATTCCCGTATTGTATGTGTCAACATATGTGTGTAATATGTGAAGCATAAACTGTACTAAGTTATATATATATATTTATTCTATCGAAAACAAGAAAAAGTTGATATAGAAAGATTGCTTACGTGACATTTACATCAAATTTCTATATTATATTCTGTATTTAAGACTTGGAATCATTTTCAATACGAAAAAGAGCTCTTTTCATTTGTATACCTTATTCCAATTCTTTTTTTTTTGTTTTGGCACCATATATAGTATCTTTATCATGAAATGGAAACAAACACAATATCCATGGATATTTATATACAAGAAGAAACTTTTTCTTTACTTTTTGTAAGTAAATTCCATACATATACTGACTAACTTACTAACTTCAATGTTGTCCCTTTATAGTATTGTTATATAGATCCTATTGATACAATTATATTACGAAAAAAAAAAAAAATTACAAATATGTAATTCAATGCAATTCATCTTATGTACATATTCTCTTTTGTGTAAATCTTCAATACCAAAACTCTATAAGTAAATTGGATAAGAAACAACAAACGAAATGTCATCAAAATTTTTTTCTTTTCTTAAGAAAAAATATACTATATATATATCCCTTGACCGTAATTGAGGCACTCTTCTCCCGCACTCATCATGTATATATGTTCATCTAAATCCCCAAATGCATATGGGGTTTTCTATTTGTTGGTATAGAAGAGATACACTATTTTACAAATTGATAAAATTCGATTAAACCCAATTACGAAATGTATATATATGGTAAGAAAAAAAAAGGAAAATTGTATTAGATTTTGGGGGATTATCGATGATAAATACACGAGTATTTATTATATTAGAACTAAAATTTTCGGTTTTTATTTAATATTTATAATAATTTCTATCTATTTGTATCAGCTGGGCGCGCTTTTTGGAATTAATTTTTTTTTACACAACTTTCTAGGACACAATGTTTTAACTTAAATGAAGAAAAAAACTTATCTCTAAATACAGTTGAAGAATACATTCAGTCCATTACTATATCCCATAAATTTATATATTCGATAATTTATTATTAAAGTTAAGTAAAAAAAAATTTGTTGTTTTCTTCTTTTTAAGATATAAATAAAATAAGACAACATTTTGTATAAACATATATTATACATAATTCAGTTTTTGTTTTGATTCTATTCAAAATTCAAGACAAAAATACATAATTTTGGTATGCCAAAATTTATTTATAAAAAAAAGCCTCGAAAACCCTGTTTTTTTTATAAAAATCTATTCATTTGCTGTTGGCTTTGGATAAATAAGTTTAAATCACGGAAAAATATGAATTTCAAATAATATTTTGTGTTGTTCACCAAAGAAAAAAAGAAATCAAGAAAATAAATGTTTTCTTAAAGATGAAGAAAATAAATTTAAACGCGAAACACCTAAAAAAAAAACCTACTTTTTTGAAAATATTTTTTTTTTAACGGCTTGTTTCGATACCCAAGGTGTAGCTATAGAGCAACACCACCTATGCAACACAATGAGCTAAATTTAAATTCAAAATTCTTTTAAACATTTTATTCAGATATATATATTTTTTCTTTGATTTTAAGAATAAATAATTCAAATGTAAATTTTCTACATTTCGGGAATTTTAAACTAATTTAGATAAAATATAACATAAAATTCGTTCTACCGCAATCTTTTCGGTGGTTTTTTTCTCTCGAATATAATATCACAAAATATACTTTATTTTTGTTGTCGCGGCATTTTCGAAAAGAAAGAAACCGTAATAATTTCTTTATTAAAATTGAATTAAATATTAATTGGTTTTGTTGTTTCGTTCTGTTTTTTTTTTGTTGTTGAAAATTGAAATTTATATCTTAAAGTTATGTGTCCGTTGGAGATACATATATTAAGTGCACTAAGATATTTTGGCAAAAATTAAATTGACCATGCAGAATCAGGTAAATATAACCAATTACAACCGGTGTACAAATTACGACCACTGTATCAGAATAAAAAAATTAATAGTCATGATATTGATCTTAATAAGATGAAAATTTTGCTTGAGTACCAATAAAAAATTTCCCATTTCGCTGAAAGATGTGAAATCAGAATTTTAAAAGAATTTTTTTTCGATGGAATGACTACAATTTGGTACATTTACCCTATATATTGTGCTATACGGAAAAAATGGGGAGTGAACATAACAAACTCTTTGCAATTTATGATAATTTAGTATATTTTAAATCAGCTAAATATATTGTAGAATTAGCGTGTGATCCAAAAAGAAGGATAAACTGTGGACAACTTTTTTTTTTGAAATAACAAATTTCCACCATGTTGTTTAAAATTCACTAATTAAATGATTGTTCATTCAAACTTAAATCGTAACAATTTAAGTGAAAATAGCATGCATTTTTTTAAATACTGTAAGACCTATTATTACGCAGTACTCTTATAACACGAATTGCGTCACTACCAATTTCTGAAGAAGATTCATCTGTCAAAAAATGTACGTTCATCTTCATGATTAGAATTAAATAAAATGAATGCCATTTTTTGTTATTTAGAAAAAGTCATTTCTAACTTTTTGTGCTCTTATGTTCGTACAATGTGAAAACTCTATAACCTCATCATAGGGGTCATACAGCGTATATACTTACAAGTACATTACAATCTTCATTGCAGCTTATGTGCATATAAATTTATGTCTTCTTGACTTTGTTATATATTCAAAGTATATTCATACCATTTAAACCTTAAATACTATTCTCTAAAAAATATCTTAATTTGGTATATAACAATGTTAAAATATTCTTGTATTTTCCGCAAATACTTCTTCTTGTATAATCTTCCAAAAAAAGTAACATTTAAATATTAATTATAATTATTTTAATATTTTGTTTATATAGCATGAAATTTTCGTGAAAACCAGATGAGCCTTTTTCTACCGGATTATACAAAAACCAAAACAAAAAGAAAAACGTCTAAACATAATTATATACATTCTAATTAAAGAAGAGACGACCCTTTCAAAAATTCCAAGAAAATATGAAATAGTTAACCTTAAGATAAATTTAAATTTAACAAAAACATGAAATAATGTTGTAGAAAAATATATAATATAATATTCAAAATTAAATTATATATAAAATATATATAATCTAGAAAATTCATTTAATATAAACTCCTTCAATAATGGATATTTATAATAAAACCTTAAAAATCATATAAATCACATTCACTAATGACAATTTGTAAAAGGTAGGAAAACTTTTGATCGTTCTTACAAATCGAATATAATTATTTTGTTTAGCAATAACTAAAACTATAATAAAATGATTCCAATTAAAATGCGTACACATTCGCGATTCAATAGTATTTTATAGAATATGTGAATGGGTTCGAAATAAATTATTAATAAAAGTATCGGAAAAACTGAAAAGTAAGGGAAATGTAGAAACATATAATTTATGTGTTATAACAATATCGACCACACACATTATTTTTCGATGACACAAAAATATAGCGAAGACATTTTAAGAACAGGGTATATCACGATTTTATAAAAATAATTTGAGAAATTTTATACACTATATATAGTCTACCAAAGCTCATAGACTTTCTACAAGTAGTTAGAAGTTGTGCTATGTTGCAATGATAAATAACAACTATTAGCTAAACCTAATTTAATATAAATAAAATTGTTAACTTATAATCTCTTACAGTTTTTATTCTGCAAAAAATTTAACTCCTTATTACATGTATTTTTATATCACGCGCAGTCTTTTTAACAAATTAGCAATAACAGCAATGAGAGACGATTCTGCATATAAGATTTGTACCAAATTTTTATGTTTCCTTTTCGCACATTATGTATAGAATGCGTTTTACTTCTAAATTCTTTGTATCTGTAAAACTAAGAGCATCCAAAATATAGCCTATAACTATGGATATTGTTTATATTACAAAAAAGGAAAAAATTGTTATAGTGTAAATATATTCGTAGTTAATAAGTATTTAAAATGAAACCTTGCCTCTGGCCTTGGTTGTTTTATTTCATATGCTTTCTGATACTGAGAATAAAATTGCTTGCGCAAAAGAAGCCGTCATTTATAATTCGATACATATAAGAGACCATCCATAAATAGTGTCATCCTGGACAGATGATATTTATATCTTTAATATGGCAACTTCAGAATTGATTTGAGATCGTCTTGAAACTCAACCTGCATTTTTTAGCTTTACCGGATTGAAAGATTGACTTCAAATGGACTTCAAATCAGCTACAAATTGACAGACGCTTGCAAAACAAATTTTTATTTTTTAGGTTATATTTCGCCTTTGTTCATACTCCATTGCAAATTTTCAAGTCGATTTGAAGTCAATCAGTATACATGCCCGATTTTCGGATTGAAGCCGACTTCAAGTAGATCATGTAAATGAAGTAATTGACACTGTATCCATAACTATCTTGTACTTGTTTTAAAAGAATTCGTTAACATGCAAAACTATGACCAAACCTACTTTATCTCTAGATACTTCTAAACACCCTGTAGTAATGAATTTCTAGAAATGTATTTCCATAAATATGTCAAAAATAAGTAAAATAAAATCATTAAAATATTTCTTTTATAAATTTCATATCATAGTAAATAGAGGCAAATAAAGAACGTATATACATATATATCTAGGTTTAGTTAAACTTCATATACACCTTATCAACAAATGATCTTATATTTATATGAATTTATATCACACTATATACTATCACAAGTGCTAATACAAGAACTGTTTCTTTTAATATTATATAGACGAATCTTATCGTTTAACCTTATGATATTAAATAATATTTTATGACATAAGGAAAAGCAGAAGCTAAAGAGACACATAAATATTACACATGTACATGCATGTATGCGGAATATATAAGAAAATCAAAAGAAAATGTTCATATTATACGCAATAATGTGTAAAATCACGCAACAGATGTTACTAAAATATATATTCTAATAAAGTTCATACACAAAATAATAATATAATTACAAAAGAAAGAATATATATATAGATATATATGAATATATACACTTTTTTTTTTAAAGTGTAAAAAACTTCTAACCTAATATATTTCCGAATACTGTACAAAGTACTTATATACTCGTTGTGAGATGATGAAAAATTTTGTGGTATGGTACAAATTTCATCAAAAAAGTTTTTCAATTCAGCATGTTTATAATGTTCCTTTGTCGCTCTACTATAATGATGAAAGTTCAAGCAAAAGGTTTTTCTTAATATAGATAAAGACAAAATTGATGTACATATATTTTATACATATATTAAGGAAAAGAACATGCCGACAGATGAAAACTCAAGCTATAGTATCTTTTAACATTGGAAAGTCTTTTTGAGTTTTAGGAGTCCAACGTAAGTGCACAAGTTGGACTCCGAAAGATACTATCCTGAAAGAAAACATATGCTAACTGAAAATTGGCCTGTAGCCGATTTTTTGATGCCCTATGGTAGAAATGGGAAAGAAAAACTGTCAAAATTAACAATACCGTATTTTTTCTTCTTAACTTTGTTTCTCTCTTCAAAACTTCCTCTAATTTGCAGGTAACCTACATTCTAGTAGTATAAATCTAACCTGCAAATTTTATTCAAATCGCAGTATTAGTTTTTAAATTACATCCAAAAAGATTGATTTTCTCCGAGGATTGTTTCTTTCGCCACTATTCTTGTACCGAGTGCACTAAAATTTACTATGGTAACGTCTATTTATCTGGTTAACCAATAAAATTAATTTAACCTAAATTGAATAACATATTTTCCAATTAAATCCGAAAAAGTATATAAAAAAACGATATAACTTTCTGATCACCCTGGTTTTTGCTTAATAACTTCTTTCCTCCTTACTCCATGACTCTATTGGACTTATTTCAAGACATATTTTCAGTCGGATTGACAAAAAAGTCCAAATTTTAGAGTCTCCATTAGACTTTTTCTCAGTACGACTGAAAATATGTCCAATTTTTAGAGTCTCCATTAGACTTTTTTTTCAATCCGACTGAAAATATGTCTTGAAATAAGTCCAATGGAGTCGTGTGGTTAGTCGATTTAGCATTTCACATTCTAAATTTCAAAAAAATCGTATGACGCGTTTTTGAGTTATCTTGTATACGGACGGACGGACGGACAGATATGCATAAATAGATATAACTTTCGATTCTCTACGCAACCATACCCTTGAAACCTTTCTACGATGATTATTTACATATGTTACGCATTTGGTGACAAAACTAATATACCCTCTGGTAGTACCTACCATAGGACATAAAAAGGAAGACCTTCCAATATGAAAGGATAGACATATAAACTCTTTTAATTTAATACAAAAAAAAAGGAAAATGCATCTCATACAAAAAAATATTTCCAAAAAACAAATAATTTCTAGAAATTCTAGAAACATATATATTTTTTATAACCCTTTTTTCCCATTTTATGCGACAAAACGAAAGTGCGAGTACAAAATATGTATTTTTAATGACTTTCACTATTTCTAAAAATGATTTTTTTAAAAACTGAAAATAAAAATTAACCTTGAAACCAAGGCAATTATGCTTTCAATATGTTTTAGCTAATATAATAAAATTTAACCCTTTTAAATTGTGACAAAAAATATTCATGTCCAGGGACGCTGATTTTCGAAGGACACATTCTAAAATAAAATTATACAATATTAGAGAAGAACGCAAAATTATATAATGTAATATATGTCGTTGTAGTTTTTTTTTTTCAAATAATAGTCGTCATTATTTATGTGAGAACCAAGAAAATATATATAAACTTTCTTATACACAATTTTTCTTAAGTATACATTTTTCTTCCGTAAGGCAGCAGTGGTTTATTACTTAGGTAATTTTTCAAAAGTTATGACCACAAACTAAAGCTATTAGTAAAAAAATATGGCATAAATATTACAGCAAACTATCGTTATAAGTGACCCAATCTGCATCAATTTTCATTAATTGAGTCTTTCAGTCTCAATCGTCTCTGGCTGATTATCATAGATAGCATCGGTCATTGACGGCTTCCCACAAATCATAATACAACGAAGTCAAATCGCAGCTGCTAGGCGGCCAGTTGGAAACGCCATTTTGGCTAATAATGCGACTTGCGCAAAACGTTGATTATGGCGTTGGCTGTGAGGGCAGTGCCGCCATCTTATTGAATATGGGTCAAGTCTTCCTCTTCAATCGTAGGGATAAAAATGCAGTTAACATGGCAACTGTTAGTGCCCCCTCCTTGTTCATTTTCAAAGAAAAATGGCCCTATGATGCCTTTCTACCATATTCCATACCATACAGTCCCTCGTTTTGGGTTTAATTGACTACTCAATTGTCACGTATGGATTTTCTGTACCCCAAATCTTTTGCTTGTTCGCATAGCCGCCGAGGTGAAAATGAGCTTCGTCGGAAAAAAAAAATGATTTTTTGATAACTGACAACTGGCAAATGATTCACTAGTCTGGCAATAAGTTTTCAATATTTCTTAACGTTGATCAAGCGTATTTCGACTCATTTTATTCACCGGGGATATAATACTGAATTACTGTCACTTGACAGATGACATTAGAATTATGAGCGGTGAAATAACCGCTAGTTTAAAAACGAACAAAAAGATGCCGCACCCTTTATATATAGAGAATTTGTTATATTTGAAAATGACAAAACAATATCAGTCACCTCAAATTTATCACTATCAAGTGACAATCAATTCTCATCTGTCGCTTTACAGAATTTCAATGCTGAGCTTTTGCATATATCTTTGTTGTATAGATTTATCGTGATTTATTATCGATTCGAATCCATTTGAAACTTGAAAAACATGTAATACATTAATATTTAAATATATTTTTGTTAAATATTTATCAGTAATTAATATTCATTCCATTTTATTTGGAAGTTTCTTAGCGTGAAGATTTTCTATTTCAAATTCCGCTTGAATATTTCCCATTTATCATGACGAATAAAGTTAATATAGTTAATTGAAGCTATTGTATATATATATATTTATATATATAATGCAACTGTGGCCTTGTATTGTAGTGAATCTTATAGTCAGAGACAAAAAAAAATTATTATTCTTTTCAAACGATGACGAATAATAACATAGAGCTCTTCACTAAGTCTACACACAATATAAAGTATAGACGAACTCATGCGATTAGAGCAATGTGCTATGCTATGGAATATATATACTAAGGTGGTGAAAGAGTACACATTTTATATATATTCTTAAAATGAAAAATCTTCACTTAAATATTCTATTCTTTACTACTATACAGATATATACGAATTTTATATAGAAAAACTGAAAATTCTAGTCGCGTTTTACCTTAATGACAAAGTCATTCATTTCATGCAGTTTTCTAGTTTATTTTTGAATAAATATATGATTAGCGTTACACAGAGAAAAATTACCAAATGAAAAAGTTGAAAGTGTTTTTTCTTTCTTTAAAGTGTTGAAGTTATTAAACGTTACGAAACTGTATTTATTAAAAAAAATAAAAATACAGTGAAACATGCTAATTGGGACCAATACAAGTTGATTCAGGGAAAATTAAATCCGATCTACGAGTATAGTAAAGGCCAATCTCCACACAGCCGACATCCTATTCTGACGGAAAAAATCAGAAAACTAGAAAGAGATGGACTTTTGCAATTTTCGCTAGGATTGATAGAATAAAAACATCAGAGTCTCCCCACCATAGAGTTATATTAACTAGAGATATTAATTTTCTGTCTCATGTGGGCCGACAGAGGAGAATATGAATCTTGGGTTTATTTGTATGGAAAATAAAAACAACGCGAATTTTATATGCTAATTGAGGGGAAACCAAGTTAAATTATTATATCGTATTGGTTAAGCGGCGAGTCGTTATCTCCGAAACTTGGAAAACTTGGGCTTCTATCGTTTGGAGTAAGCGAGCGAGAAGATAAAATAGTGACCATTTCTCCTCCATAATTTTGTATGAAAACGAGAGAAATGAAATCTCTAGTTAATGTAACTCTATGCTCCCCACACAATTTAGAAAAATTGGTAATGCGCGACGATATCGTGTGTGGTTATTGTGAGAGTATGCAAACGCAGTTGAAGAGCCATAAATCGGATAAACAAGTTCTACTGCTTTTGAGGGGAATTGTCTGGCAGATCAAAAATCAGATGGGGAAATGAAAAATGCAGAAGCCGATAAAATTAGTAGGATGACTGTTTCTCCCTTTCTGTTTAACCAAACTTTGTATAAGTGCATCCCATACTTTCATCAGAATAGGATGTCGGCTGTGTGGAGATTGGCCTTAAGTCATCTTCTAATATAGAGGATATTTTCAATTTGGTTTTCTTTAAGCTGAGTTTCCAGGAAACGCGCAAAATGTTTTTGGTCACGTGGGTAAAAGATAAATAACTATTAAATCAAAGTATTAAAATGATAGAAACATGTACTTCTTGCAAATTATATAATTATTCATGATTTAATATTTCTTTCTCTTTTAATGACGCAAGCAAAAACATTTTGAGCATTTGGTGGAAGCGCAGTTTTATATACGAAATTTATTAAAGTGCGACCCAATCGCAACCAATTTGACAGGTGGTTCGGATACACAAGGCGGTAATTAGCAGGTTTGAGAGTATTTCAAATAAAAACTTGCAAGTTGACTACAAATAATATGCGTATGCATCTCCCCAAAACATTTTATGTTCATTTTCTTATACATACCCCAGATATAGAATTGTATGTAGCCGTCACGTTCCTGCCACTTCTGATACTAGCACATATAGCAACTACGTAGTGTCTACCAAACATGTTAGTTGAATAATATTGTATAATATATTTCAAAGCGTTCGATTACAGAACACCATTTTTAATATAAGTTCTAAAATTCCTGCGCGATTTCATTTTGCACAAAGAATTTAAAATAAACAAGCAAAAATGTACTCTCATTGTCAAGCATTCTCAATCTAAATGGAATTTTAAGCTTATTTTTGCGTAGTATACCTAAATGACAAAAGTTTAAATTGTTTTACTTATAAATCAATGTTTAAATTAAGCCATTTAATGTACAAACTTAAGACTGTTTTTGGTCGAAATAAATATAAGAATTCGATTTTTTCCGACAGATTTTTAAGTATATATAAATATGGAAATTTTTAAGATACAAAATTATTTTGATATTAGCATAAATTTTTTGCGTGTAAAGAAAATACATATACATATATAATTCAAACTCAGTTCATTTTCTATGCACGCCTAAACCAGGCAAAAAAAAATGGCATATATTTTATATAAAAAGGAAAATGCGGTATCATAGAATCAAATCAAGGACAACAAGGGGAGGACACGTTAGTGTATAAATATATGCACAAATTACTTTGAAGGTAAATTATATATGAAAAGAAATAAATTTTCTTATTTTATGCATCGTTTTGCATTGACTAAAAATGAAGATGATTTTAAAATAATTTTAATAAGAAACAAGTTTATTATTCGTGGTTAACTTTTTAGTCGAATTGCAAAACACGAAAGGCGGTTTTTCTTATGAGAATCAGCTAATTTCTATACTTATAATAAATTAGTTACATACTAGAAAATCCTATACAATTCGTTTATACAGGTTTTTTTTTGCAGTTTTTAATTCATTTTGTATTCTACAAATATAAATATGAATTCATACTATAAAGTGTTCTGGTTTATATGAACATGTCGTATATATAGGGTGTCTCAAATAAAAGTGCAAGATTTAATTTGCATAACTGAAGTTTGTGTATATCTCGGGTATTCTGCATCTTATAAAAACGACCCATACCTCATTCAACGATCAATTTAATAAGGAATTAAATGCCATTCACCGTTTTCAAAAATATTCCTTTTTAGGACAGGAAACACAAGAATTCTCTTGTATGAAGGTATACGTATATGTCAGGTATTCTGGGTCCTACAGGTATGAATTATACCTCATTCGATAGGGAATTTAATAATTAATTAAGTAAAGAATGCTCCGAAAGAAACGCACAATTTGAATTTTGTGGAATTGTTTTTTTGACAACAGTAGGCGCTCGAAACTTGACAAACTGTCAATAATAATGTCGTTCCTTCGTGCAGAGTTTCATTACTATTAATAGCAACATCATCAACATCATTTACTGATGTGAAGATTTCAGTACTGTAAACTTAATGAAACGAAAATAGCATGACATTTAAATCTGGCGCTATTATGGAGACACCCTTTATTTAATATAAAAATAAATTTACCTTTACGCCTAATAGTTGTACTATTATTTAACTTCCACAACAAATTTTGAAAAACGTTTTGCAATATCAAATAATTAACTAAAAAACCAAATTAATCAACCTTATTAAATATATATACGTAATTAATTTTGTATTTTTTTATTGTTCTGTCACACTTAAAATTCGGAAAGTTTTTATTAAAATTTATGAATTTCCTGTACGTTCTGAAAAACTAACATATTCAATTACTTATATATATTGTTTTAATATTTATTCAAGCATATATAAAAATAGAAGATTCAGATAGGCGTGAAAAATATTGTTATTATCATTTTTACGTATTTTTAATTTTCGTGCGTATGTAAAAACCCTGGTTTTTTTTTTCTTCTCTCTAATAAACTTTATAACATACGAGTAAATACACTTTGATTTATATAGAAACTAAAAAAAACAGATAATTTCTGCTTGATTAGTGTTAAATTTAAATTATTTTCATATACAAATGGGAAAATATACAAAATGAACCAACCTCAATTAGTTCAATTAGTTGAGCGCGCGTTGCCATTTATAATTCTGTGTTATATAAATTATTATAAAATTCATTACTTTGAAAAATGAGGTAAAAATTATTTCCATTTCACCTTTTTAAATATATATAGTAGGTATGGCATAAATTAACAGCAATTAAATGTGAATAATTTTATAGAAGCTCAATTCGAATGGGGTATGTAATCATGTAGAAAATTTTTACGTATATAGTAAATTTTACACTTAAGTATTGACATTTTGAGATGTTCGTTATTTTTAATTGAATATATAAATTCTTATAATAAATATATATATACAATTATTAAATTTTCATATACAAAAATAAATATGATAATGAATGTTTCAGTCTTTCTCAATATTATATATACACTGAAAAAAAGCACGATGAATCTCCTTCAGAAGATGCTGATTTTGTAAAGAACTAAAGCTGGAAATACGTTCAACCAAGACATTATATTTTGTCTCTTTTTATCGTATAAAGATTTTGTATCATACTTCTTATTTTGAAAATAGTCAAAGCTAAAACAGTTTTAAGTTTTTATATACCAACATATTCTAATCTACTCTATCTACTTTCTACTTTCTAGTTCATTTTTTAATCATATTTGGCAATTTATTAGTAAATAAACATTCTAATTTGACGTACACGTTTCATAGTCTGTTCAGTTTAGAATACAAGTGTAAGAGTTAAAAATAGGATACAACTGAATTTAGTAAACAATTGAGAGGTTTAACAGAAAAAAAAACAATTGTAATGATTTGATAATATTAGTAGTAGAGGAAAAATTCAAATGAACAGACTAGTAGAGATAGTGTAGAATGGTCTAGTTGGTTAAGACTTCGACCTCGCCTCATGAGACTGATGAGACCCTGATTCAAATCCAGGTCGTCGGTTCTTCACCTTTTCTCTACTTTTCTTTGCCTTACACAAGTTTCAAAAAATATCTTCCATATTAGCACGAAAACAGTAGAGAATTCTTTGTGTATACATTTTTGGCACCATTGCAGCTCTGCAAAAGAGGCTATTTCTTCAGCAGTGTTTGTAAAATAGAATCTAAATAGATATATTTTTATATCACACAGAGCCTTTTTTGTAAACACTAATAACGAAATATCTGGTTTACAGATTAAAATCCTGTGACACGTTACAATTCGGATACTTCATTTATTGCAAGCCTTTTGATATTACATAAAATGTCCGCAAGAGGCTGTAGCGTATATGAAGGCAATTTCACTTTTTTAGAATACTTTTAGTTTTGAGTTTGAATGTAGTTCAGACTTAAGTATTCAGTTATTTTGAACTTAAAGTTTGAATAAGCAATTTTATAGACAATGTTAGTTCAAGTTTTTATGCCCTATGGTAGGTACTACCAGACGCGTTATCCGATTTTGTTGAAATTTAGAATGTAAGTTGCTTATTCCTTAACTGCATTTGGTATTGCATTTCAGCAAAATCGACCAAAGGGGAGGGAAGTTATTCAGCAAAAACCAGGGTGACCAGAAAGTTTTGTCGTTTTTGTTACATAGTTTTTCGGATTTAACTGGAAAATTTGTGAATGAATTTTGTTTAAATTAATTACATTGGTTAAATACGTAAATAGACGATAAAATTTCAGCAAAATCGGTCCAAGGATAGTGGAGAAAGAAATAATCCTAGGAGAAAATAAGTTTGTCCATAAAGTTTTTTTAATGTACTTTAAAAACTAGCATACTGATTTAAAGAAAATTTGCGGAATGGATATATCCTATTAGGGCCTAGGTTACTTGCGAATTAGAGGAAATTTTGGAAAGGGGAAACAAAGTTATGAAGAAAAAACCTTGAAATACTGTTAGATTTGATTGTTTTTCTGCCCCATTTCTACCATAGGGCATCAAAAAATCAGCTATAGGCCGATTTTAAGCTACTATATGTTTTTAAATAATTTCATTATTGTACAAGTAGCTAATATTGATTTGTAATTTGGTTAGATTAGGCAAAAACTTCAACCCAAAACTATAGTTAAGGAAAAAATTAGCTTCTTAAAAATCGATTTCTGACGACTTATAATTTTCTTTGAGTGTATATATTGTATAATAATTTCTATACATGTTTCTTCTATATATTTCTAAAAATATATAATGAAGAAAAAAAGAAAAAGTTATACAAGTAAGTATAGTTAATATGAGAATTCGCAGTCTGTTGCCGTCTTGCCGCATTTCTGCTTTTAGTATACGATGAGTGATATTAAATTAAAAAGTTTTTTTTTTCTTCTTCTTCTACAAAATTTAATTTTCGCAAAAGATAACCAGAAACATTTTCTAGAATAAAAGAAAACTTTTTTCATTTACTTTCATCTACTTTTGTTCTTTTTTAACTAAAAGTTTAAAATAAAAAGAAAAACCAAGAAAAGAAAAACTTATCAGACTTGTTTTAATCATAGTGGGTGGTATAGAATTGTAACAAATCGTCGGTATATATACATATATATATATATATATATATATAATAATTCTCATATATTCATCCCAAAAGTATAGTATAAGAAACTTTTCGCAGAATTTTTTTCTTCTTTTTTTTTGAAAACTTTTATTTGCGTGGCTATTCAAAACATACTCCCTGTCACATATATATATTTTTATGTATAATGTATAGAAATTGCAATATATCTGGTTTGTTTTGATAATGTCAATATATGTACGGCTCATTAGAGAGACAAGAAAAATAAAAATATAAATAAGACAATTATGGGAGGAAACAAGTATTCCACAAACAAAAATCAATATGTATAATTGAAGATATTCTATAATATATATTTATTAATTTGCTTGATCGAATCTATATATAGATGAGTATATAACAGACAAAAATAAAAAATAATAATAATTTGCATGGAAAATATATTTATATTGTGTTTAATACAATGTTGCAATAATTGTACATGCAATAAATTCATATTAAACTGCATTAATAACAATCTTGGTTTTAATTTTATTCTATTTTAGTCTTTCAATTTAGCACATAAAATGATAATTTCAGTTTTATTTAGTTTAGACATTTTTGGGAAATATTGTCTGGAATTGAAATAAACATTTTTTGATGAATATACACGTTTAAAAATCTTCGGATCATTTTTAAAAAGGCTGAAACATGTGCATTAGAAATTTACACCACCAAATATTAAATTCTTTGAAAATGTTAACAATTTTGTATACATTTGTAGTACATTAAAATATTACACTCAGTGTGTAGACACCACTCAATGACAAAATACATTCGTAAACAACGAATGAATGATGAATGAATGACCGATGAATGATATCTTTTTCTTTATGGATCTTTAAAGCATTGTCCATTAAAATATTAACAAGTCAAAAGTTATAGAAAACTAGTTAGTTTATTTTACGTCTTACCAAAAAATTCTTAACTTTGATTCTGATTTGTTCACATTTGCAGTCTGCAAAACATGTCTTTTTTACAAATATTATTAACGAAGAGACATGCTTTGCGGCGCTGCAATGATGCCAGAAATGTGTACACAAAAATTTCTGTTTCATTTCTCTGTGATATTACTAATGACTATAAACGCATGATCGGTTCGCTTGCTACTCACACAGATGACAGATATATAATGCACATTTTTATAATGCACATTTATTTTTTTTTAATGCTAATTTTTGTGACTGTTTTTTCTTTCGCTCATTGCGGTTTCAGTTTTCATGCATATATGTCCATTTTTTAACCATGTATGAAATCTTCCAAACTGTCCGAATATTAATAGACAAAATTATTATTAATAATTTCAATAATTAATAACTATAATAACTTTGAATAGTGTTTTCTATTTAATATGCGGTATTGATCTTTTATAGTTTCTATGCCATCAATATTACATATATAATCAAATTGTGATAAGGACATGTGGTGTAATTTATTCGTATGATAAAAGATATTTATATACAATATATGTTGACTTTCCTTTCGATATGTACACGAAATGGGACAATATACAGAACTAACTTATGTAAATAATTTCATATAATTTGCATATATAGGTACTATTTTGTGTGTAGTTTCCCTTTGAGAAGGATAAATATATATATATCTTGCATTATTTTTCGTTATTCAATTTGCATAGAAATCCTTTTTGCAAAATTTATTTCTTATAAGATTGCATTCAAACATGAAAAACATATATGTACCTAACACTTCAAGATATTTCCTATGTACATATATCTATATTCCCTATATCTATCCTTTCTAAATAAACATTGGTTGTAGACGTCTCAATGCATAATTTGATGTTATTTTGAAGAATGAATGAATCTTTTATACTAACAAACAAGGTACAGAGAAGAAAAAAAAATACATATATGTACATTTAATATATACACCCTCGAGAATTATATATATATACCTTATAAGTTGATTTAAGATGAAAAAAATTACACCACGTTTTTATAGTGCACAATATATGCATATTTATATATATTTCAGATTTGCTTTTTTGATAATAAGTTCTTTTATATGAAACTAGAAAGAAAAATGTTATATACATATGTTTTGTATATGTACTAAAATAATAGAGCCAAACTTAAAGAATATACAGAATAGATACTAATATCCTAAATTTACTTCAGTGGAAAACTCTATTTTATATATTAAGTATCAAAAAGAAACTTTTTAATTAACGTCGGAAGAAATCTATTGATAGGTCGATTGTTTTCAATATAGTATATAATATCTTAAAATATTGATTAAACTATATTTTCTAAATTATTAATATAATTAGTAAGGTTTTTCATTGGAAAATTAATTCGTTGATATGAAATTTATGTCGATAAAGTCTTTTATATTTAATATGCCTTCATATGCTATCCGTTTTGTCATATAGCATATTTTCATACCATATATATTATGCTAGAAATGTGCCCTTAGATGTGACATTGATACAGCGACAAAACTTATCCAAAGGGATATGACAAAACAGGTAGACTGAATAAGGCATCTTTAAAACATAAACCCAATTGTACCCTCAACATTTACAGGAATGATATAGGAGAATCCGAATTGGTCCCTAATAGTCCCTGATAGTATCGATTAATAATACAATTCCGTTTTTCTTGTCTTTTATGTAAGTGATTACTTCGAGTACTCCTTCAAATGAATATTTGAGGTCGTTTTTGAGGCCATTTATAAATGTTGTGCGTAATCAAATGGCATGTTTTAAATTATCGCAATGTTACAATACTATCTTTATACTAAAAATATTCAAACCAATTCCAAAACTATATAAAATATTTATTTAAAAAAAAAAAGAAAACGTTTTAAGAATCTTGGCAATGAACTTGATAATAAAAGGTCAATACTGTAACATTAAAAAAGTATATTTTTAGTAGTTTTTCGGTTTTATTTTGATAGCCAAAAAAAATTTATTTGTTTTTAATTTGGAAATTGTGTTTTGCACAAGATATGAATGCTAAATTTAATGAAAAAATTTTAAACTAAAAACTTAGGCGATTAATAGTGAGCTTTTCTTCAAGAAATTAATTTTTCAAAATCTGTTGGATGGATTCAAAATGATCCAAAATATTTCAAGTTTTTGCTATAAATAAAAATTAAATAAAAAAAAAAGTACTTCCTGAAAATTTTTAATTTTGAAAATTGCAATTTTAAACGAATATTATTTCAATTAAAGAATTTTGAAAATAAAAAAATTTTATTTCAAGTAAATTTTGCCGGCGGGCAAATAACAATTCTCACAGATTCATTAAAAAAAATATACATATATATTATTTAAAAAAAAAACAAATTCGAATTTCAACATAATAATTAATTAACGAAAAATTTATTTTAAATTTTAACTTGCAATTGAAAAGAAAAAAAAAGCAAATAACTTAAATCACACACAAAATTACTGGAAACCAAAAGTTGTATCTAAAATAACGAAACATACATGTACATTTTTATTTTTTCAATTTTTTAAATCTATTAATTATTTTCCTTGCTTTTTATTCAATTTAAACATTTACTTAAAATCGAAAAATGAGAAGAAAAAAACCCTGCTAAAAGAAAAATGCTTTGCCCATTTCCGCTGATAAACTGATTAAGAAGAAAAAAAAAGATAGAGAAAACCGGACATACAAAAAAAAAATACAGGAAGAAAATTTTTTTTGATGAACGCCCAACAAATGTGTACAAACGACTCATAAAAGGGGCAATTCTAAAAAGGAGAAATATTCTCCAAAGAAAATGACGACCAGGAATGATCTGAAAATTCTAGAAATCCATGATGGCAAACTGCTTTTTCCTACAGATGTATTAAAGATGGGTACCAATGGTGGATGGATGATGAAGATGGTGGGTAAAGTCATGTGTCATGTAGTTTTTGGAAAAGAAAAAAAAATTTCTAATTTTTCTGATAGAGACTCCGCCCAAATTATTTTTTCTTTACCCAAGCGCGTAACCATCTTGAACTGGTAGTTGTGATGTCATTTTGAATTCGACACATACTTTCAGAGAAAAAATTATCAATTGTTGATGCTGACATCTTGCGGATTTCAAAGTAAACGTTCTTTACCAGTTTAGAATGAAATACTATAAGATATTTCTTATTGGATAATATTTGATTTTATTTTTTAAATTTTCTTATTTAATTTTAAAAGATGCCGGATTTAATAAAAATAGAAAAAAAGTACATTTTTGTTCCAAATTCATGCAATATGGTATTATTAAGAATATTCAGTTTTCATTTCCTTTAATGATATAAAATGATCTAAAATCGACAAAAATCTAGTCAAATTCAAACCCAAGAATTCAATTCGAACTATTGAAAATGAAAATCTCTAAAGTCCCTATATAATAGTACTTTATATAGGTTGTGGGCTTCATAATACTTTCTGCGCATATTTTCTACAAACATGACTTGTCATATATACACATATATAGATGAAAAGACTATACCCAAAAATATATTTATATCTTCTTCCTCCCTTCGAGAGAAATAACCAAAAAAAAAATAGAAAATTATTGAAACTTGAAATAATATGGAGGAACTATAGTCAAAAAGTTTGGTTATGTAGAAAAATTATGAGAACAAAATAAGATTTTGCTAATGATTTGCCTTTCAGTTTTGGTATGTTTTTCCCGTTTATGAGTCTAATCCAAGTAAACTACTGATTATATTATATATATACTTCTGATTTGATCTATGAAATTAGATATAGGTACTAGGTACATATACTAACTAAAATCAGTTTGACAAAAAAACAACAAAAAAAAATCCAATCATAAAGAATGATCAAAAAAGCTTTCCTTGTTTGTTCAACTTAATAATTACGTAACACTATCAATCCTCTGCTCCTATACATTCGGTATATTGGGATTACTTAGTTAACTTGAAATGAATAATTTGGAAAATTTTTAGTTTTTCTTGAAATTAATGAGATTTAAAATAAGAATATATAAGTTTACTATTCTAGTTCATTGAATTCATATAAAAATATTTATTTTTAGATTCTAGTCATGGAATTTTAAATAAAATTTTCAATATTTATGTTAACTAGTCCGCCGCCATTACGTAATGGGATCAACGATTATATTGATCTATTTCGAATTTGTTTGCATTCTCTGTAACAAGAAAAAAACAGACGTCTAACTATGACTTTGTCTAATATAAACTTAGATCTATTTTGTAATTATATTTTCAGCAGTATACATGATAAGTATGTTACATTTCTCTGGAAAATGCACTCAATCCTCCTATAACAAAGTATTTGAATAACACGATTTCCACATAGCATGGCTTAACAGACATTCCACGTATAGCACGTATTAAACCGCTGAATTTATATTTAAATGATGTATAAAATGAAATAGACTTGACCAAAAAATGACCACTTTACTTCATAGATAAAAAACTTTCTGTAGTGTACAGTTGGAAAGCTTCAAAGAGAACTGCAAAACTGCTTAGCTTCTTATCATTAACTTTAGCAGAGGTATAAAGTAAGAACACATGAATGTTTGCATCTAACTCAATCAGATTTAATAATGAAGATACAAAATCTAATGGGGACTTTCAGCCTATTATAAGAAATCGAGTTGGACTGATATTGAACTTGTCGGAAACCGACATAACACGGGATACATTCCCCTGATTTCTATTTCATCTGTGCTTCCCTTAGCACGCTGTTCCAATATTACACGGTACGCACGATTTCGATATAACATTTATTAGCTCTAAATTTCGTTTAGCACAATTTATTGATACAACACAGAACAAATTAACTGTGTTATAGAAGGGTTGAGTGTATAACAAATTACGTAAATCTCCATCAAATATTCGAACGGAAAATACTCTTGAAAATCTATGCTTTTGAATATAGCTCATTGTACATTGTTACATAATGTTTGTTGATGTTATTAACTCAATTTCAATAACAAAAAATAAAATTTTCAATTAGAAAAGTTACTTCTTAAATGTAAATAGTTGTTTTAAACTTGAAATTGAATAATCAGTAAGTTAAGTTAAGTTTATCATTTTATTTGAAAAATTTTTCAAATAAAAAAGCATATTTATATACATTGTAATCGACAAAAATATATATAAGATTAAAACAAATAAGTAATGGAAATAAACATATTCGAAAACGTGTCAAGACATTACATTGTACTCGACTAATAACTAACTTTTTTCTAAGTATATAGGAATGATTATTGTTTATACCACTTTTAACTAAGGCTAATTGATTTCATTTGAATATTATGTATTTCCAAAAAAAAATTATTTAAGGTTTTCGTATTTAAATATCTGAAGATTGCGTGTGTTTTAAGAGCCTTGAACCCGAAAATATATATATATATCAAGCCACGCACACATTAATGAATATATTTTTATTTTTAACTTCTTAATATATATGAAGACAGAAAAAAAAATAATCTCAAAATACTGACGAAAATATATTTGAAAAGAATATTGGATTCGATACACTTTATTTTAAATTCTTTAAGCCATTAATTTGAACAATTTAGCGCAGAGAATACAAAACTTCCCAAATCTTATATTATTCTTTGTCAGAAAAAAAAGTCTTTGGTTGCTGTTGTTATGTATTTATTATATGAAACCAAAAATGTATAAAATTTGTCTTCAAAATCAAAGTTCGATGTATTCAACGCGTCATATATAAGATCAAATTTTCGTCATTCTTTTATTATGGCACTGGATCTGTATCACTTCTATATATAGTATGTATGTGTATATATGGATTGTTTTTATATTAAAGAATTCGGAAAAACTTAAAAGGTATAAATTGGAATTTTCCTAAAAACCAAAAACACCTATTCAAATTATAGTAAAGGTTGTCCCAAAATTCACACAAGAAGTAATTTTGATAGAAAACACAGATTTATAATTAGAAATTGTAAATTTTTTATTGATTTATAAAGTCTGCAGAATAGGGTTATGTATGGAATAGAATATCGGGTAAATGGCCTTCACGGCTTTGCTGGTACATACGAACACTTTTCTTGAAATTTTCCACGATCGTTTTGGATAAAGGTGGTAGAATTTCGTTGATATAGCGCTCAATTTCCTCCTTCAGCTTGTTGGCTTGTTGGTTTATTGATTTATACAGTATATAAAATAGGGTTATATATGGAATAGCATATCAGGTAAATGGCCTTCACGGCTTTGCTGGCACATACGAACACTTTTCTTGAAATTTTCCATGACCGTTTTGCATAAAGGTGGTAGAATTTCGTTGATATAGAGCTCAATTTCCTCAATTTCCTTTTTTAAGGCGTAGGTGATCGTGGCCTTGTTGGCATAGGCATAAGAAGCATAAAATATTGCTCTACATTGAAAAAGTGTTATTCTTTCGCTTATAGCGCCCCATTTTTTATAGTCCTGAACTACGAGCTATCACGCTGACTTTTTTTCGTAGGGAAACACTTTACCGCACAAATGGCGTAAAATTCAAATCTTTCGTTAATTTTGGGACACCTTTTATATACATTTCCCTATTTGTTTCTTGAAGAAACGTATGAAAAACAAGTATCCAATATCGAACACATGTTCCTATATATATATGTATAAATAAATAGCTACTTTTGTATGAACTTATTCAGAATACCAAATTTTAGTGAAAAATTATAATGAAAAAAAATATAATTTCTAATATCTATCTATATATCCCCTTTTATCTATACCTATATATAGGTATATATATTTTATAATCAATATTCACAACGTATATATCCTTTTGCTATTTAACATATTACATATATGTAAAATAGTATAAAACGTCTTCAAGCTTTATATCCTTGCAATATAAAGCGAATTTTCATATTTTAAGAATAATAAATTTCTTTTCGTTCGTCTATGTATGAAGCAAAATAAATGCAACATTTCATTAAAATATATACTTTACATGAGTTACATGAGTTACTATATAGCATAGAATATATATAAATTATGCAATACTACATAAGGAAATGTATATTTTAAAATTTATGAAGTTTTTTGGTATACTATATAGTTTCTAATAAATATATATATAGACAGACTTGCAAAACCTTTTCATAAATACGATATTTATTTTCGGTCAAAAGTGCAAATATTATATGTAATTTGAGAGCAAGGAAAACATATTACATTATTATTTCGGAATAGAGTTCTACTTCCATATTACACTATATTCATTCTCCAACTTTTCCGCCCTCACCTTAAATAAAACAAAATAATTATTTATCAAAATACGAGTAAATAAATGTCAATTTAGTGAGAAAGGACGCAATACAAACACAATCAACTCACCTCCCCTCCCAAAAAGAAAAGAAAAAGGAACTCAATATAATGTTTTCTTTACTATATTGCGACTTTTCTTCTTCTGGTTTTGGGAAGAAATGATATTAACCTCGTTCAATTTGAGGTGAAGCACATAGATGTATATATTATACGAAACAGGAAAATATAAACTAAATATAAATTACATTCAAAAAAAGAAAAAAAAAAAAATTTGATATTTTGAACGTGGTTCCTTATTCTATACGATATACAATATTTTCTATACACAAAAAAATGGTTGGTATCTTAGCAAAGGTTGCTCGTCTTCTTATTTTTATAATTTTTTTTTTTTGCTTGCCTTCTTGTTATTTTTATATAAGATATATCCTTTTAGAAAGATCCATATTTATACTTAGTTATACACATATATATATATATACCGGTAGTAGTCAAGGAGAAAATGGTTGGTTACTCTTCGTAGGTATATATATGGAATAGTATAGTGTATTATAGTTGAAAAGAAAAAACCCCCATATTCACCATATTACTCTACCTATATTATATATTTTTTTATTTCACTATACCAAAAGTCACGTATATTTTATTTATTTAAGAAAATAGATTGGGATTTGGACCCTATATATACCTATATATCTCTAAATATCTACATATATATATATATATTTATATCGGAAAATTTTTGTGCAATATATGAAATTCAGTTTATGTACTAGTCATATGTATGGAAATTTTTCTTATTTTTTTTTTTTTTACTATACTGAACATGTAGAAATTTTAGGTCTATACAATTCCCTTTTCCCTATATTCCCATTTTAACGTACAAAAAACATAGATTACATAAATATAGTATGGTATACATAACAGAAAATATATACTTTTTTTTCGGAATCATCATTTACAAACACACAGGTGAAATATGTTTTAAAGATCAAAAAAAGAAGAGAAGAAATGGAGTAGATTTGTTGTTATGTTTGTTATCTTTAAATGTTAAGAAAAATATAATACTTTTTTTCTTCTTCTTCGTCTTATTATTGGCAAACCACAACTAACCGTAATTTTTGGTGCAAAAATAAATTAAATCCAATTTTTTTATATGAACTTATTTCATTTCATATTTTTTTAGTTCTTAACATATAAGATATCACTTTTTAACCTGAAATTCACAACCCTTGTTGGTCCATATAATTTCTACTTTAGTTAATATTAAAAAAACATATAATCAAATCTCAAGGGAAAATATTGTGTTATATATTTCCATTTCTCATTTTATTTAAAAAACGTGCCCTGTTTACTTTCTTTGGTATTTGAAAAGAAATTATAGACAGAAGCTTTTTACTCTCATGTTTTGAGATTTACAGAAAATATCATCCCGTTATGCCTGACTGTGTATTTTCCACCCTTTTTTTTAGTGAATAAATAGTAAAAATGGAGAATTTAGTTTCCATATCTTTTGTAAGACTATATACGAATATATCCTAAGTGGGTGATTCAATTCCAAGGTAAAAGTACTAAGCTCTTATTGTATTGAATATACCTTTTTTGGGAATCTTCTAACTTCAATTGCGTCTAAGATATTTTATAATACATAAGAAAATTAAATTTTCTTTGAAGAAAAACATTTATATTCAATTGATTTTATATTAAAATTATAAACTGGAAAGTTTATTTGATATAATTAAAAAATGATAAAACTTACCTTATTTCAAAATATTGGAAATTATTCAACCAGGATCAAATAAAATAATTCCTTTCCGTACGAAAATATCCAGAATTGACTGAAAATATATATACAGAGAAAAGTAATTTTAATAATATTTATAAACCATATAAATACTAATTTGCTTCAATTAATAATTATGCAAAAAATATATATATTCTTTTTTATAAATATTATGAATTTATTTAATACTACGCACTTTTCGTGCCCAACTAAATCTCAGATCTTCTAATTTTCTCCTTTCTCTGAAGATGCACCACATATCTATAAATCTGTATATCGATTTTCATTCGAATCGGCGGAATAGTTTGGATATTATATAAAAAAGCTTCTTAAAAACTTTGCAAATTTCAGCTCATCTTTTTTTAGGTAATTATAGAGAAAATTTAATTTTAACGACCAAAGAAAAATTCCCCTCATATATTTCCATCCATCGAGACTATTTCATGTCCATCTCAGTATCCAGTTTGATAAATATTTAACCATTGGACTAAACAGTCATCAACTATAGTAAAGTTTTAAACAGAGATGGGAACATTATACTATATTATATATGAATTTAAAAAAGATGTACATAAATTCGACACCTGCTTTTTGATATATCAAGTAACTAAGTCTTAAGAACTCACACGATTTTCAATTATTAAATATACATATATAAGTAAAGGTTTTTAACGATACACCTTGCATATCAGGTTTTCTTCTTCTATTTTATTTACATACAAGTATATGTAAATATGAAGACGAAGATGCAGTCGAATAAATTGGCATAAAATTGCAATAATATGGCATTGATATATAATTTAAATTAAAACTGCACAAGAAGACAAGCCAAAGCAAAAAAAAATAAATTTTTAAAAGCAATTTCACATTACTCGAGGGCGACTTTAACATTGCGGAAATTGTCTGACATTTTGATGATAAATAAATAAAATTACAAAATTTGTATTCATATACAAGCGAAAAAAAGCAAAAACAGCTACAAATAACATACGAATTACATTTAATGCGTATGCATTTTACAAATATCTGCAACATTGTTGCATATCTTATATTGACTTAAATATATAAATATATATATATATATTTACATATGTGAGCAATTTATTTAAAATAGATATCGAATGACAGCTTGACACATTTATTACTTGAATAATATACAAAAGTTTATATTAAGTCTGTTTTATTTGCCATACCTTACCCTGGAGCATGGTAAGTGGCAAATAAAACGAGCAGTAGTAGGAGAAGGTTTTAATTCAAATGTTTGTAGCGTTGCTTAGCAACCATATTGTAATCAAAGGAGAAACTTTTAGCTAATACACTTTTTATGGTAGAAAACTGAACTAATTCGGGTGCAATAGTTTACACCTGCTCTGAAAGTAGTGTTGTTTTTGTTTTCAATGTAAAAATTTGCTCTACCCCAGAGCAAGTGGCAAATAAAACAGACCTATTGTATGTATTTTCTTTGTACTTAATTCAAGACAAGACCTTATTTCGTTCATCAATTAAACACTAATTTTCGCACAAAAAATTATGAAATTCTGCAATGTTTTATGTTTTCCAAAAAAAAAACAAATACAAAAATTATTTCAAGTTTATCAAAGATTTTCTTTTATATATTCTTTAAGAAATCTATTAATTGTCAAAGTATTTTTTTTTATATAAATATTTAATATGTTGTGTCAATGACGAATTCGGACAGTTCTATATATATATATGATAAGAGCGCATGCTTAAAAGTTATCGCAGTGGGTGTGAACTTCAAAAATGTCACAAGAAATCGTATAGAACTTTGCATATTTATATATTTTGGGAAGAAAATGGCCACCTTTTATATATATATATAAATATATATTTCCCTTATCATAATTCGAAATTATGCTATACAATCAAAACAGAACAATTTAGAAAAACCTATTGATTTTAAAAAACACATATATATATATGTGTATATAAAATTTATTTTATTTCTATGCTGTGAGTTGAATTCGAAATCTCGTCTTTCATTTCAATCGCGTATATTATAAAAGCCTCGCGTTAATTTATCGTTGGAAACTTCAAATACGCGTGAATAATTGCTTAAATTTGTATTTAAATATAACACAGTAAAAAACGAACGAGAATATAATTTTCTGTATGGACTTTGTATTAATTCAAGAACGTTCTTTTTTTTAGTTTTTCCACTTGACTAATATTAAAACTAATTAAAACATATAATTCGATATTTTGTTTATCATTAATAATCAGGATATACTTGTATAGTATATCTGAACAATAGTTTTCTCTATATGTCGAAAAATTTTCAATTCATTTCTAGAAATTTCATTTCTTTCACTAAACTGTCACAAATATATCAATCAAATTTATGTATTTTTAATTTTTTTTTTCTTAATGAAATCTACATAAATATAATCTTCTAAAAAGAAAAGAAACTAGCTAACGAATACCAATTTTGTTGTCTATTCATCCGCTATATATGCTATATGTTTTAATATAATATATAGTTATGGATTTATATAAATTAAATACTATACAATTTTATCTATTAATGAGATTCGAAAAAGAAAACCTCCAAAAAAGAATATTAGTTAATATATATATAATGCCATGATTTAAATTATGACTTTAAGAGCAGCGTATATGGCGGCAAATCATGTGAAATAATTTCATACATATTGTTTAAAAATATGAATATGTTGTTTTTTCTGTGTTTCTAATTTATTACAAAATACTTTTATGTTTATATTTAAATAATGTTAATTCAATAAAATATATTAACTTATTATTTAAATATATAGTATTTTCTATACGGTTATTAGCATTGTTGATTTCGAAAGATAAAAAAAAGAAGAACTACCACCCAAAAACCAAAAAAAACTTATACATATATGAATAAATATATTATATTTTCTTCAATTTTCATAAAAAAATAGGAATCCGTATATATCTAATAAAATATTTCCGTCATGTCACATATCATCATCATAATATGAAATCTCTGTTGTTGTTTTTTGTTTGCTGGTAAAATTATTCCATATTTATTATAATAAATATAAAAAAATATAAATATTACATTACATGATCAGAGGCCCATATATCTATGTATAAAAGAAAAATGATTCGAATCTAGGAAAATTATATTTCTTCGTCAGAATTTAACAGTACTCTTGAGATATACAGAAGACAAATATTTCATATATAAAGATAAAATAGGACATCTATTTATTTTCATGATATACTAAAAATCTCTAATTCGAATGCAGTTTTCAGAATACAAGAAAATCAACTCTGACTGTACAGAAGTACTGATAGTACACCAGAAGTATAATAAAACCGAATCGATATATGTTGGGTAAATGGACAAAAATCAATTTCATTTTTTTTTCTCCATTTGGAATAAAAACCCAGTATATATTACATATGTACAAAATACAAAAAATTATTTATTATACACACAGAAAAATTATGAAGTTATTAGCTACTTTTGGGAATTGAATATTCTGTTGTCAGGTAGTAGTTATAGGATGATCAATAGAATGGAGAAAATTGTGGAATATGTGAAAACTAACTGCTTTTTTCCTGATTTGGCATGAAAAGCGGTTATACGAATGTCAGGGAAATTTAATACTTATTCTCAACTTTGTGGTGAAAAATTAACAAAAAATGTTCAACAAAACCAAGAAATAGACATCTCTTGATTGGAATGATGCGAAATTGAAACACTAACACAGAAAAACAGCTGATCAAGGAAAATATTTTTCATCATTGAAATTATAAAAAGAATTTTAAGAAATAATGCATAATATTTTTATCCGACATCTATTTATTAAACTATTTCCCATGTTTCGCTTTTTTAATCGTTGAAATATAATTTCTATCATTCTAATGATCGTCCCTATAACTACTTCGTCACACCTAAAAATAAGTTATTACAATTCACATTCAGTTTGTATAACTAGCCAATATAACTTTACAGTTTTTCTGAGTCTAGAAACAATATCTGTGCATTATGAATAGTTAATTTATTTGATATGGAGACATAACTTAATTTTCATATAAACTAAACACATTTCCGAACAGAAATTAAACAGACATTATCTTGTCATTACAATATATAACACTTAACCAATTTCTATTTCAAGATCAATAAACTCATTCTTAACTTATTATAGCCACAAACTAATGTTATATCATATGTCAGTCAAATAGAATGCTAAATAACTAGACAGACAGTTAGACATGAAAACCGTTGATTCATAGTTCCATAGACCTCAGAATATGTATTTATATTCGGTTTTTTTTTTACGATTAAAATACGTATTTAAGATACTAAAAAGAGAGATACTATATAGAAATTTAAAATTGCATTAAAATACTTCTAAAAACAAACTTTTTTTTTTATTCTATTAATAAAGCTTTAACATATACTTTATATATACCATGTCTATACCACATATTCTCATTTATTCATTTTACATATCAGAAGCTATTTATTTTAATTAACACATACTTTACCGTCATTATCATCGTTTAATATAATAGTCTACATAAGGATTTGCATTATTTACACATTTTTGAGTTTTGTGAACCACTTATTTATATACGCGAATATATGAAAATATGCGCGACTTTTAAAACGTATTATATGACTTCTTTTATACAACGACAATATATTACTATACTTTTACTTTTAATATTAACTGATTTTAAACCATAAAAAAGGAATTAAACATTAAGATTTTCTTACATAAATAAACGTTTGTTTTTCTTTACTAAAAACACATACATAACATACATATGGTACATAATTATTGGCTGAAAAAGTTAAGATGAAGTACTTTTAATATACATCTTGTGTATACATTATGGTTTTTTTTTTGTGGAATTTTAAAACTTTTAATAAAATATCCCCCAAAAGGATATGAAAATATAACAAAAGGAAAAACTTTTTTTCTTTTGGTCTAATTTAAATTTACATATGAGAAGGTACTTAGAACAGACAATCTACGTTTTTATACTCGTTTATATATATATATGCTTATAATAAAGATTTAAACTAAAAATAGGTGACAAAACAATTGAGAAAAGGGTCGAGTATATGAAATTATGTGTGGAAAAGTCATAATTTGAGTGAATTTCATCATTTTCCTTTACGTGTATAACAAATATAATACTCTAAATTTTATACTAAAATATATAGACTTTATACATATATGTAGATTTCTTATAACACATCTAATCCTCGATTTATACGGGATTCGAATTGCACGATTTCGGTTTAACACTGCTGAGAAAATAAGGAAAAACTTCAATTTACACAGCACATTTTGAGTTTAACACGGTCACAGGACACTTTTTCTTATTTATTTTTTTAAATGTTTTATTGTGGGATTCACAAAATACACGCTTTCGATTTACACGATTTTCTGAAGAACCTATCTGCAGTGTAAATCTTCTAATCGTAGCTCATCAAACCAAAAAACAACAAGAACTATTGTAAATTTTTTGACAAATTTGACAAATTCAATTCAAATCAATAAGTTTTTTCATGCAATCAATATTTAAATTTTGTGTAAATCAGTTTGGTTAATAAAACCGATTCATATCAAATTTGGTACTTTAACAATCTGTAATTTTCACGTAGGATATATCTATTTCTATTAACAAATCGACTAAATATTGATTTAGAAGAAATACTTTTCTATGTTACGCAATTCATTGAATTTTGTTGTGTCAAAATCAAAATTCTATATGACTGGTTTTATTTAACATTTAACCCTTTTTTCAAACATATTTTGAACAGACACCAATTCCTGTTTACATTATACGTACATGATTTATGATAGTTCAGGAAAAAAAAATTGGTGTACTGTAAAAACAATGCACGCGTCAAAATTGAATCCTTTTTTTTGGATATTTTTCTTTTTTTTTTATCATACAATAAATGTAGGAGAGAAGTAAAAAATATTAGACAAATAGTATATTGTTTTCTTAGAAGAAAATAGACCGGTCTCATAGCGGAATATTAGTTCAAGTCCTCGTAAATTTTATCCTTAGTTTTATTACGGGTGCAATAAATTTAAGCCTTTTCTTTTTTTGTTTCTAAACGAACTAGAAAATATTTTCAGAATGCATTTTTTTTTGCATTTAGTTCATATTTTAAAAAATGCGGAAATATTGTACAATATTATAAACAATTGCTTTTCTTATATGCCTATGGAAGTTAATGTTTTATGTATTTTGGAAACCGTTCGAAGATTAGAATAAGAAATATTTTCTTGAAATATTAAAGAAAATAGTTCAATTCTAAATAATTTAAAATGTAATATAAAAATCGGGGACAAATATAAAGTCACCTATGATTAGGTGTTTTTTTTTTTTAAATATATACCTAAACTCGTATTATTAGTCCAACCACTTGTAAATTACATTAAATCGAATTAATATATGTTATTAATTATGAATTTATTATGGAAATTGATTCTTAATGAAGTAAGAAAAGAATATTTTTAGGATATGCATAAAGGTAAGAAACAAAAAAGATTCTATTAAGCTGAACAGAGCCATCATTAGTTAGGTTTTTTATTAGTAAATTTGCTATTCGACACGATTCTTTAATTAATAAGAATTATAATTTACCATAATATTAAAAACAGTTGAGTTTCAGCGAGTAACACGAATGAGTGGGAAATTTGTTATTATGCGTTTCTTTCCAGTATATTCTCATAAAATATGAATTTTAAAAGTCACTGCCACTATAAAATTAAATAAAATATGATTTCTTATAATATGTATTTATTAAATGAGGAAAAAAGGGTCTTTAGAAGAACAAAAATATGTTACAAATTATAGCTCATATTAGTGATTTTCGACTTAATAAAGACATTGTAGAAACAAGCACTAGATTCTAGAGAAACATATATAGTGGACAAGAATAGAAATTTGTTTTAATTCGTTAACTAATAGAAGTGTACATTTATTTTAAAATAGATATTAGACGATTGAGGCAGCCATATTTGAAAAAATAAAAGCAAAAACAGAGTGGGTATTCTTTGATGGAAGATTATTAATATAAAAGAATTCACTTCATATGTGTATTCACACTCTGATGATTTAAATCAATAGAAAATGTAATACTCTCTGGTAAATAAGATAGCCTTGAAAATACATTTCAAATTTAATATAAATTAAGTCTCTTATTGCAAAAAGCAAGCCGATTCTTTTCCCTCTCGTGTATATGCTGCTAGCACTTTGATCGATTTAATTGAAATTTTGCATTAATATTGTATTGGTTTAGATCGATGTATTTAAATATAAAAAATATTTAAAGATAGTTCAATTTAAAGCACAAAAGAAAAGAAAACAAAATCATCAATAACCAACATTATATAATGATTTCCAGATATATAAAAATTTCCCAAATTAAAGTTGAAAAACATTTTCAATATTAAACTTATAGTAACTTAAAATTTGATTTTTCCATATCCTATGGTAGAAATGGGATTTATAGTTAACTAAGTTAACAAGTTCAATGGATTAATTCTAATAAAAAAAAACAATCAAAATTGTTAATATTTCATAGGTTTTTATGTATAACTTTGCTTCCTCTTCGTTTGCGCTAATTTATAGGTATAGTAGCCTGGGCCCTAATAGCATAGATCTACAATATTTCCTTCTTCACTATATCTTTGGATTGATTTTACTGAAATCTGACATAATCTCGTCTATATATGTAAGCAACGTATGTAAAGAATTAATACCAAATTACTGTACAAATTTTACAATTAAACCTGAAAAATGACAATACTATATAATCACCCTGATTTTCGCCTTATACCTTCGCATCTCCTTCGCCGAATTTGCTTAAATACAACACCAAATCAAATTAAGAAATAACCGACACACATTGGAGATTTCATTAAAATCGGGAACACATTTTCTAGTTATCTTGTATACGGACTGACAGACGTGCATTTTCTTTTTCAATTTATTTATTAAAATCAATTTTCCTCAATTTTTTAAAAATGAATCAGAAAAAAATCTAGCTTTTGATTTAGTTTTCAAGAATTATATAATGCTGTGCACATTTGATATTAAAATAGAACATATATTATTTGCTATTGTATATAAAATATATCTATAGAACGATTTATATATGTATGTATATAGAAAATGTGGAAGATCTAGAACTACATATATGAAAAAAAAAAGAAGATAACGAATATAAATAATCCAAAAAAATTAAATGAAGACGAGAAAACTTGATGACAAGAAAAATATTCATCCTTGTTTTTCTAGTTAAGAAAATTCATAGAAAAATATAAAATTTGGGTTAATGGATTTTGTATAACAGAATTGCGTATAGAAAATTTTTATTTAGGAAAATATATATATAGATCTCTCTCATAGAGTCAAGAAAATTTCATTTTTCGTCTAAAAATATTGTCTTATTTATAAAATTTATGTAAACCCATTTCAATATTAGTATAATTCTATGTTTTTTGGACTTCATATCATTTTATTCCTTTTCTATATGTACATATATGACTTTTTAAAAAAAGATATAACAAAAGCAATTGAATTCCTTTTAGGCAAATTATTTTTAAATATATATGTTTTATAAAAATTCAACTATATTTATGTGCACACGTATCATCAAAACAAAATTCCAATTAATTTTACACATTTCAATTTTTAATTATTATTATTAAACTTTATCACTGATGCTTTTATATTAAATTTTTCCAGAAAAAAAACGAAATTCTTAACACAAAATATTATTTCTTTTTACTTAGTTAAAATACTAATTTTTCAAATGAAATAAATCTAAAGAAAATGCGTTCGCTTTTATATCGAGAAAAACATATTTTTATCATTTAAAAATATTATTTATGTTTCTCGAATTCAAATTAATATATGCTATTTTCATACAGATTTTTTTTACCTTGTGTCGATTATATTTGGTCAAGCTTTAATATGTCGTTTATTTATTATTTAAGCTATTATTATTTAAGTATAAATCAAAACTAGTCCGTAGTAATTGGAAAATATCGGTCAATTAGAGCGGGTCTAATTAAAAACGTCGTCTAATATTTTGTATTGTATTTTTCTTTGTATTTTTATTTAATGAAAATTTTATTTTCTGAAACATAATTTTTTTTCAATTATTACAAATTTATACAAAAATTCATATAAAAAATGTAACATCTCGAATTGCAAAGTTGTTAGCAAAAATTTAAGCATAATTTAAAGTCGATATAGTTTCTAACATTTAAAATTTTATAGTTTTTAATCAAAATATAAGTACTGGATTTTATAATTAAAGTTATATTATAAAAAAACATTAACAGTTTAGTTAGTAAACAGCTTTTATTAATAATCAATTAAATATCATTTATTATTTAACTAAAATTATGGAGCATTAAGATTTAGCAGTATGCAAAAGTCATAAAATTTACACGAAGTAAGAAAATAGTTAATCGAAATTACAATATAATATCAATAAAACATAAACTTATGCCAATATAATTAAAAGCACATTTTAGCATCAATTTAAATTTAATGTGTAAATAATTATATCCGTGTTTGAGAAATTAGAAAACTATTAATATATATTTATTAATATCATTTCTCGACATATAAATAAATATTTATATATAAATTGATTGAAATTAGTTAAAACAAATAAACAATATATGTTCAATAACAAATTCGCAATTGTAAATAGATTCGAGAGTTTCTCTAGCTGCAATAATATAGTATTTTCTAAATTTCATTACAATTTATGACTATGAATAATTTGTAATTAATTACAGAAAGAAAGCATAAAAACCAATAATGAATAAATATAGTAAATGAAAACAGGTTGTATGTAAAAGATTTATAAATTTTATAAATCCGTCGGCGTCTAGTAAAATCCCAAAGCTCTAAACAATAAAATGTATTGATTTTTACTCATCTATATTAACTTTTCCGTCGGATTGTATATAAAACATTAATTTTCTTATTTTTTTCATATAAATTTATTTAAAAATGATAGAAAATTGTACTAACGCCTTTCCCGCAGTGAGGTCCTTTTCCTATAGAGACATTTTGAAAAAGGCAAAAAACTGCATTATCTGCAGCACAATCTAATAAGTCAAATAGACTAAGTCAAAACCAGAAACGTATTGGATATATAAATTGTGGTAGATTTGGTCCTTCAGTTTATTTTATGTTACTTATATTTTATTTTAAATAATGCAAATAGCTTACAGTTTAAACTAGAACTAACTACAAGCTATGGAACTAAATTATAACTAAATTAGTAAATTTAAATTTCAAGAATAACACTAATAGCAGCTCGAAGCGAAGTTATTAATTTAGAATAACATTAACTGGGTATTAAGATTTATATAAAAGCTTTCTCAGTGCATACTTGCTGAATCTAAAACCAAAAACTTATTCATTGAGAGATACAGATCGAAGAATATGTAATTGTTAATTACAATTAATTAATAAATTATAAACTAATGTCCACGAAAACAAGGTAAAAAAATACGAAACGTAATATTTGTATGTAAAGAAACAATATGTCTTGGAAGAAAAGAAAGGTTCTGAACAGGTCAAAGTATTTATTGTGATTATTCTATTAAAGAGCAATTATATTATATTTTTTTAATATACATATATATATAATTGAAATTCCGTTTATAGTTCTTTTTTTTATTTAAATGTTTATATCACATAGACAAAAATTGTCCTAAGAACATAAACCAAATTAATTGAAAGCCTCAATCCTTACTGAAAACTTTTCATTGTAAACCGTGTGAAATTCCAATGAGAAGCCAACTTCAATATTGAAGAAAGATTTTACACAAGCGCTTAACAGCATACAAAAGCAAAAAAAACAAAAACGGAATTAAAAGAAGAAGCTATATAAGGTATATAATATTACGAAAAAATAGCCTACAACAAAATAATGGTTGCACGTTGCAAAAAGTATTTATATATATATATATATTTTTTTTTACCTTATCGAAATGGTCGACAGCAAGGAATCCACATTCCATACCACTTGAATTCCAATTGGAAATCGTAAAAGAAAATTCTAACCCATCAAAAAACGCAATCCACGAGAAATATACGAAAAACCAACCACTCACACATACCCGAAATATTATACTTCCTTCGAAATTCATACCAAAAAAAAACTAAATCAAGCTTTTTCATGCTGCCATGTTGACAGCAATGAATAAATATGGCCGACTTTAGATATAAACAAGTAAAATGGCAGGCATCTTCGAAATCATGGAAGTATCTTATATGTTTTTCTATACCCCAGAAACTCATACCAATTCGAAATTGTTTCGACAGTGGATGGTGTGTTTTATTTATTTTGTAAAACTGGGAGGGGACAGAAAAACTATTTTCGTTTTTAGCTGAACTCTGGGGCTTCTTCTACATCATTTTATAGAACTGGCGCATCCAGTAGAAATTCTTTCGTGTACGAGTGAATGAAATGGAAATCATGTAGGAAATGTATATGTTAAAAAAAGATGAAAAATATTCTGTACGTCATTTATCCACTTGAAAGACTATGATGAGTTTTAATGGACGACTTCTACCTGTTCTAATGGCACCGCAATGGGTGATTACGGATCAAATTTTGTTATTTTGGTTGTTATTTGTTAACCTCTTAATAAACAAAACTATACTTCTACAGAGACTGAAAAGACTAAATTAAATAATTTGCCGTTTTTTTGGATGATAATGATAAGAGTGAGAAAAATAGAAAAGGAATTTTTACTGTGCAGCGCCTGAATTAATTACTTATTAAAAGAAGATTAAAAACTTCCTAAAATATTTGGTTTTTTTTTTTTTTGTTGGAAAAAACAAAGCGAAGAAAAACAAGTAAAACATGTTAATTAAAATTGGTAAAAGACAAAATATGTTTATGTTAGCAATCGTTTCAATTTTCCTGAAAAATGTCATTAGCATTTTCTTTTGTTTTTTTGATACAATATCAAAATGAAAACATTGTATATATACTATATATATTTGAAATTCTAGAGCCCGAATTTTCCATATTACATAATAAATATAAAATGCAAAACAACCTTTTATTCTGACTGTACTATCAAGGGTAAATTAGTATAATAAAAATTGATACGAGATCTCTTCTAAATACGTTTTTCTTCTCATTACTTTTATTACATTTTTTGCGCAAAAGTTTGAAAATACAATACTGTATATTATATATAGCATCCGAACACGCATTATAAATATATATATATATATAGTATACTAGTATATATAGAATTTTCTTTTATACTATTTTGTTACAAACTTATCCGGGCCAACGGAAAAATGAAATTGTGAAAATTAAATTCATTTTATATCATAATATTATTCATTTGAAACTCAGGAAGTATATCTAGATATATATATCTATAGAGAAAATTCCATTTCATTGAAATTCCCATGAAAAGAGGCAGGATGTCTGGTCAGGAAGGACAACATTTAGTGAATACAAAAGAACGTTAGCCTGTTTTTTGTTTTTTTGTTTTTTTAAGTGAAAGAAAGTTAATTTAAAATTTTATTGTAATAAAATAATATAATATCGCAGAATTATTTTAGATACTACAGTAGCTTTTGTTATTCCTTATTTTCCCAGTATACAATACCTGCGATTGCGAGAATTTTTCCAGAAGTTTAAACATATTATATTTCGTATTACTCCCTTTTTTTATAGTATACTAACCTATTCCCAAAGTTCGCTGAATTAAGATATTTCTACGAGTTCTCTTCTTACGGGTTTCTTTTACGAACTGAATTGTTTAATATTTAAAATACAATAAAAAAAAACGGAAGATTTTATAGGAAATTACTTTTTCGTTTATACTATACTATAGATTTTTTCTGGATTTCATTTTCATATGATTATATATAAAAATTTAGGTACTATATTATATACAATTCGCGATTCATAGTTCTCATGTGGTTCAAATTATCTTATTCATATTTTCTGTTTTGATTTGTTTAATCAACTTGCTTTCAAGTAAATTCCGAATTTAATATACATTTATTTTTCTTTTATTAATTTAAAGTATTAAGATATGCTTAAAGTAAGCAAAAAGACAATAAAAAATTAACATTGAATAAGTTAGTATAAATGTACTAAGTAAGTTAAAACATATGTCAGAAGATGTTAACACAAGTTGTATGAAAATCTTATCAATTTAATTTTGATCACAGAAAAAGTTGGATGAAATAGCTCTTTTGACCATCGTTAGATATAACTCAAATCCGAGTTGGTCTTTAGCACGAACGAGTTGAAATGCAACCTAAAGTTAAACTAATCGTCACATACAACTCCTAAGACGATTATACTATTTACTTTCTCAAGAACGGTACATTATCAAATTTCTTTCCTTTATTTCCTAAGTATACAACAAAATATTCTTTTAAACATATATTCAATGTACATTTCAACCTAATTTATTAATGTTGACCTTAAACGACTTTTTTGCCATCTCTAACAACAAAAAAAGGAGCAAAAAAATTAGGCCCATAAAATATTTCCAAAGAAACATATTTTCCATATTTCTACTAATTTTCTCAAAACCCATAATTTATAAACATACTGGTATAAGAAACTCATCATAATTACCCTAGAAATATCACCGTTATGCAATATATATACATAAGCATAATGTCCTTCTTTCTTTCAATCTTCAAAACAAGGTTACTAGTTCATTCCGAACACATATTTTAATGACAAAAAAAAATGTAACCCATTAAATTATTTTATGCACCCCTTTTTTCAAGAGAAGACAAAGATGTACAGTTGTAAAGCATAAAATACATAACAAACCTATATTGACCTTCAACATAAAAAAAAAAAATTGTTTCTTTGAATGAATTTTTATAGCCTAAAAAAAGAAACATATAAAATTAAAAGAAATAAGGTAAGAAAAACAAAAAACGAAAAAGATGCGAAACATAAATTCGCGTTTTACTCTCAGGAAATTATTTTATGTTTAACTTTCATGTTTCATTAGTTTAGATATTTATTTTATTTCAAACGAAACCTTTAATTTAATATTTGAAATGAAAGAAAATTCTGGCGGTTCATACAATTATTTGTAAATTATAAATAAATATACAATTTTTTAATTCCGCGGAAAACCCATAAATTTTGATGTCAAGATTTCAAGAAAGAAAAAGAATAAAAGAATAAAAAGAATATTTCGGGATCAGTTAGCAATATTTATAAAGATAAATTTTCAATTTGAATTAAGAAAAAAAGATATTAAAAATAATCAAAAACACATATGATATGTAATTATACAAATTATATGCGAAGCCATATATATAAACCCAACTCTCTTTTTGCACGGTAGAGGGGTGATTAGTTCGAAAGATAGGCGATGAGTTCGTAAGACGGGCGACGAGTTCCATGTTATGCAAAAACCGTGTAAGATGAAGTAAAGAAATTTATTCAATCCGAAAAACCGTGTAAGAAAGTAATGAGAACTGCGACTTAACGCCTATTTTTATGGGATTACGTTAAAAGTCCTGTCTACCCCAACAAAGCCGAAACGTTGGACCATCTAATAAACAACATCTGATAAGTTATTGCCAAGATACCGCCCTAAGTTTACGAAAAGTCATCGAAAATTACCTCGAAAGATCACCCTTTAGATTGCCAAAAGAAAGAATAAGGACTTTAAATTAAAAATACTAGAAATAATATTAAGTAATTATTCGTCACGACTTGAAACGGATTTATTTGTTTACGACGAGATATTACTGGACTCACTAGAAAGTTCGATCACTAAGTTTGAACCCAATGAAAATTTTCGTCCGACAATGACGTTTGGAGCAGGTGAACTGCTTTCCGAAAGTTACTAAGGTATTAATTGAAATGTGTTATTTTCGGATGCTCTTTTGGTTTTGCAAGTTCCTTGGTATCCTGCTAAACAAATCTTTAGATCTTCTTGGAATTTTAGGGCGCATTTTACGTTTTAATCAATATTTTAAAAGTGTTTTTCACCAACTTTAAGTACTGCAGAACTTCAAATAGCAGTTAATTGCCAACAGAAAAATGTTTTTGTGTTAAAGTTAATCAAAAAAGAGAGGCGATTTACTTATTATAGACCATGTAAAAAGAGTGTTGGGTGTATATCCTTTTTGCGGCAACATTAAAATAGAAGAACATATTTTAATATAATCGAAAAATATAATAATATATAATAAACGTTTTTTTTTCTTCTATATCTCAAATCAAATGTGTATACGTGTGTCCTAAAAATGTTAAAATTTTTTATATGCCCATATAAATTGGAATATCATTACGCTGAATCAATAGATAGACTTAGTTGTATGTTTTTCATACATTTTTTATGTTATATCAGTAAAAAAAAAAGGAAAAACAAGAAGAAAATTTATATAAGATTTATGAAAGTTTAGAGATCGTGACTAACAAAGTTTTGCCAACAAAAATTTTATTAAACATTCTGATCGCATACAAATTTTAGTCCAAAACTACCACCACCTTTTTTTTTTTTGTTATTTTTAGCGGTAATCATTTTACCAAACGCAAAAGCTTTTTACCCGTCGTATAATTCTATATGATATATTCCAAGAAAATGGAAAACATCAAACAAGATGAAAAACGTCTAGTATGTATTGTATCTATACAAAAAAAAAGGAAAAAAAAATTAAGGAAGAGGATGAGGAAAACCTATATAAAAATAAATAAATAAATAAATGAGAACATGAGGTAAAGCTTAGTAAAAAGAAAAAAAAGTAGAGAAAATATAAACTTTTCTTATGAAAAATGATCACATTCGAGAAGAAATTGAAGAAAGGAATGTATACTTTCTATGTGCATATAAATATATAAAGAATTCGTTTAGGATAGAAAGAATTTTCTTTTTTTTCTTTTTTATAATACAGAAAATGTTATACGTGCACAGCACCAACAAAAAAAAACTTTTAACATAACAACACCATCGCTTCCTTCATCATCCAATCTAATAGAATAGAAAAGTCATACTTTTTTTTGACGTGTATACGCATAAGTAGATGAAATTCGTGTAGATATATTTACGGAAAATTCCTCCTACATAGCTATACCGTCTCAAAACTCCAAGCATCCTATTTTATTTATACCTACCTCTCTATATTGTATACTAATCCCATGGACTTATTTTTTCCTTTTCGCTCGGATATACTTATGCTTTTTTACTTATATATATTATATTAAGCAAAAATATAGTAAAGTTAAGTAGAATATGAACTGGCTTCATATACTTGAATTCTTGTATATTCTTTAGGAACCGCATAGAATATTATTCTATACCCACCCGTTCCTTGTCATAGGTATAAGTATAGCTTTTAGTTTATATTTCATTTTATTCTTGATGCCCAATCTTGCTTATATATATAAAGGCGAGGTTATGTCAGAGCTTATTTTCAAACATAAATGAAGGTGAATTTACTTTTATAAACATGTACTTATATACGTATATAAACATTTTCTAATTCTAAATTATGTACGGCCAAGCAATTCGCTTTTTCTAATCTAGATCTTAATATAAGAGTACTATACCATGAATATGCTTTCCTAGTTTTGTTTCCATTTTTATAATACAGTCTCAATAATATATCGCAAAACAAGGTGGTAGATATAATGCAATTTGTTTTTATATAGCTACGAGTACATAATATAGTTATATAGTTATTTTATACAATACGTTATACAACCATTTATTGGGAAGATGAGAATTTCGAAAAATTTGCCTTTTTTTGTTATATTAATCTTATTAAGGTGTTAATTAGGTATTCATAACGTGCCTTATAAAATTATATGATGCCTAAAAAGGCAGGAAAGAGAATATATAACTATGTTCAATTCAAAATATTGTATATATAAAAATTATATACATCTATTTTTAAAATTAAATTACATACATAATCCCCGAAAGGCTGAAGATTTACTAAACAGAAAATTTAGAACTATATAAAAGCAAAAAAAAAGGCATGGAAAAACATTTCTTTTGATATGAAGTCGATACTTTGTAAATTGACGATGATGACTATAAGGATTTTGCCTAGTTGAAAATTGCTATCGTAAGTAAAATCTCAATGTTTCCCGTTGTTCCGTGCTCTCTTAGCGTATAACTTAGTCCCTGGCATTTTATTTAACTTTATATACATATAAAATGTAGGGAAAATTTTTTTTAAAATAAGCTTTTTCTTCATCAGATTTCAAAGTTTTTTTTTTTTGGAAATTGTGATCTATATCTAAATCATTCTTTTTGCTTTTGTCATTATGAAAAATGTATTTTTTTGGAGATAATATTTTATGAAAACGGAAATTCTTTTTATATACAAACTTTGTATAGTTCTGATTCTTCTAAAATCATAAATTTATTTACAAAACTAATTTAAAATACAGAATAAATAGAAAAACAAAATATATTTAAAGTTTCAAATAAATAACAAAATAATTATCTAAAGGCCAGTTCAGATTATCGGTTTATCATAAGCTTTCACATATGTTTTGTAAATTCAGGTGATGTAAGCAACATAATAAGACTCTTATGATAAAACATATGAGAAAGCATATTGTTTATGATTGAATGATTCCTTGTAACCAACAATTTTAAAAATCGTTTTTCTAATGGTTAGTAACTATATCAGCCACATCTCACAGATTTTCGTTATAATGTTCCTGCGATAAAGGAATTTTTAGCATAAGAAACACTCGATATAACACTCAGAAATTGTATCAGGTATTTTCGACATACGGTTTTACTTGTTACATACAAAAAGAAAGCAGCGATGGTTTGATTGCATATTTAAAATGGACTGAACGGAATATGAATCACGAACTTTTTATCATTTATTATTATGTCAATTAAATAATATGAAATATCTAATAATTATAATACTTCAAATTGTTTTTGTTTCTATGTACACCTTATGAGGCACGTCTTCCTATAGGGGACATTTTTTAGAAATTATATAGAGAATCTGCTGTAATAACAATATCCTAAAAATATGTACGTTTAAAAGCACACTTCTTGATACAAATTATAATTTTTGATCTGTTTATAGAACATATAAAAACTCAAATGAAAAAACTTATGAGAAATCATATAACATATAGTCTAAGATGGTCTTTAGGAAAATTTTCTATTATATACTTGCAAGTACAATCTGGAAAAAAGACTTAAAACAAAAATCTCTTCTGATTGCTGAAATATTTTCATTCACCCAGACACAAACGTTGTATAGAAGAATTCTAATAAATCTGGTGACGACAATGTTGCAAAATTGTTCCTTTCGAAAAAGCTTTGCAAATATTTTATAGATCTAGAAAAAAAAATTTATTTTATTTTCTTATTTTGTACGTGCATGTGGAAATTTTCATTTTTCTTATCAATTTAATATATTTATTGATATTTTTGAATTATTGAACTTTCAAACACTTTTGAAACTTATATATTTCAATGGCATTTTAAGTAGATATTTTTTGATCCAATGTTTTTTACTACAAAGTAAAAACATAGAACAAAGTATTACATTATTCAGCCTTAAATGTTGTAGCATTTTTTAGATAAGATTTTAAAATATTTGAGTGCTCTAAAATATCTGAATTAAGAAAATAATCTTTAAATGCAAAATATATTTCATTTCTTCATATTTTTAGTAATATTACTTTGATCAAGAAAACATTATAATCCGCCAAAATGTTTGAGTATTGATTATGGATTATATGAAGTGGACAACGCGCGGCATTCAAACAAGTTCATATGTGCATGTGTGTGGAAAGAAAAAAAAATTATCTACTCTGAAAATTTATTGAACTGCATTCTTGAAAATAATTTTATTACACAAATAGAAATAATATGTATTTTTTTTGAACAAAGTTCATGATTAACCGCGAGTAATGGAAGACTACATTTTACCAGGCTACGAAATCGATCTAAGCTTTTTTTTGCTGAAAGGAAATTCAAACAATCAAATTGGATATATGTACATACAGGTCCGAATTGGTATAAAATATCGTAATGAGCCTTTATCCAATGAACAACCGCTGCCTATGTTATGTATGAATAAAAGAAATTACGATGATTTCAATGTACATATGCCTATTACTTCAGTTACATGGCGACTTGAAAATTGACTTAAGATCGGCTTGAAAGTGAATCCGGGTATTTGGCTTTACCACATTGAAAGATTGTTTTGAAATCGACTTTAAATCAGCTTGCAAGTAAATTTCTGTTTTAGGTCAAGTTTCGTCTCTGTTCACAATTTATTTTAAATTTTGTAGTCGATTTGAAGTTGAACTACTAAATTTCAAGTCGATCATAAAAAATTTTGTGGATCGGCTCAAGTCTATCCAAATTTATACACATGATTTTTAGATTGAAGTCGACTTCAAGTAGGTCATGTAAATGAAGTGTGTTTGTAAAAAATATTGGACAGTACATATTCGAAAGATTAAAATTATATTTTAGAATTACAAACCAGCTACAATCCTAATAATCTCGGTCCACCATAATCATTTAGAATGAAAATATACGCTGTAACGAAAATTCAGAAAATGGATAGGGCATGATTAATTTATTTCCAAAGTGAATGATTATTTGAGTAATTGTTGATTTAAAACTGATTAATTGGTTTCTTTTATAATAGACAAGCATCAAAATAACTAGAAAGAAAAGTTAATTTTCATATTAAAGGAAAAAAGACAGCGTAAGGAAAACAAAAGAGTTAATATTCTCTTAAAAATATATATGTATATATTACTAATGCACATTTAATTTAAAAGTTATTAAAAATTTCTTCATACTATCATACGATATCTCTCTCCAAATTTATTCTGCTTTGTTTCTCTTAAATGGAGCAATTAATCAGTTTTCAGTTGAATAATCAAAATATTGATTACTCAATTAATCAATTAATCAAACTATGTCATAAACATGGAAGCTTGAACGCGACATATTGGAAATATAATTACACGATTCTTTAAGAGGCGTCCAAACGCACAGTTTTTTACTCAGTTTTGCCTGCGCAAATCAGATTTGCGCATGCAAAACTGAGCGTCTGGACAAGTCACAGTTCGTTTGCACAGGCAAAAGTGCGGCTTGTGCGATTTCAGATCGTGTCTGGAAAATAACTGTGGTACGTGCATGCAAATCGTACCGTGTGGACGAAAACTCATTTTTTTACAAAGTTTTCATGCAATTGCGAAAGGCGAAAGGCACGAAAATGTCTTCAAGAGACTTTTTGGAGGAGTTAAGCTTAAATTATTCATTATTAAAAGTTCTAAGCACAATATCTTGACATTAAGAAGTTCCAAAAAAAACTGTGTAAAAATTATGGAAAAGACGGTATCGTGTGGACACAAAATTTGCGCAGGCTTTCCCACAGGAAAACTACGCAAACTACGACTGTGCAAAAAGACTGAGCGTTTGGACCGTACTTTAGAATGAATCTTTGGTTGACGCTGGCATATGGTCGATCTGACCGTATGGGCAGTTCGGTCCTGGATATATATATAAAGCTGGTAAATACATATGAATAGAAAACAAGATTTTAAAATTTTGTTTTCCCATACTACTAATAGATGGAAGAAAAAAAAAAGTTGTTTCTGGTAATTAAAATATGTGTATATAACATGAATATTTTCAAACATATTATTTCGCATGTGGTTAAATACATGTTTACATTGTATTTAATTTTATCTCGAAACAAAGTTCTTTTAACTCATAACTTTTATGAAATGTTCAATTGCTGTCTGTTGTTAGGTATATATATATAATTTAGTACTAATATCAGAAAATTGCAACAATTTTGTTTTCTTTTTTTTTCTTTTTTAGAATTATACAAAACTATATATACAAATTTTCTTTCTATGTTGGTAATAAAAGAAAATATTCTATATTTTAACATTGCGCGAACCTGAAATAAATTTATATATGTTATATAAGCTATATAGTAAAAGAAAAGTTTTGTCAAGTGGAAAGTATATATTTTCGAAATACACGAAATATTCTACTATAGTAGAAGAAGAATATTTTGTATTTTTTGTATAAGAAATAAAATCTTGAAACCCCGGAAGAATAAAAACAACAAACATATAAACATACCGAATTTGAATTATACATATTTTCTGTCCTTCTATATATATAGGTACATAAAGCTCGTCAAACATGTAAATTATTTGGATATATGGCGTAAAATACTGAAATAACAAAAAGAAAAAAAAAAACACCAAAAAGAAAATGCCGAAGCTAAGAAATTGTAAAATATCTAAAAAAGAAAATTTTTTTTTCCTTTTTGTTTTTTAGTTCCAAGAAGATAGATGCTTGAGAAAAAATTTGAATATCTATAGTAGAAATATGTGTACTACATTGGATCATAAAAACTTCGAATAAAAAGACAGCAAATGAAAATGTCTTCTTGAATGGAATTGGTGTATATCATCTCAAAAAATACCAAGGTTTATTTCTTTCTTTCTTTTTTCAGGTTGTACCCATTATTATTATATACCTTCGAAAAAAATATACGATCTTGCTGAAAACGCAGAAAATTTGATGTATAAATTCTTCAGGTGACCGAAATTTGTTTATATATGTTTCTTGGTATAATATAATCCCAACATTTTTTATCATATGGATATATAGTATATATATTAAACTGTCCAATATTCATTTGGTTTCTTTTATACTAAATATTTGTAGATAGTTTTGTTTTAATACATGACGATATATTCGAAATGAATTTTAAGTCTAACGAAAGAAAAAAGACATTTCATATCTTATTGATAACATTTTTGAAAATAAATTTTTCATGCTTATAACATAAGTAACATGGTTTCTTTTAGATACGCATATAATATATTAATTTTTTATACAAAAGAAGAAACAAAAATTTAGATAAAAATGTCCAATTTTTTCTTAATTTATTTTAATTTTGTATTATCTATAAATATACTTTAAGGATAAAAACCGTCAGAAAAGAATCATTATATAAGAAGAAAAAAAAGTAATATAAACGAAAACATAGTGTCTTTTTTTTCTTTATGAGAAAAACGTGTCTTATATGGTTTAATATAAATAATATATTATATAAATATGTTTCGTGTATATATAATTTGTCATAAGCTTTCATTTTATGCACAAATATACTATATATATCAAACATTTATACATATATTATAAGTCCAGTAAATTCGGATTTATCCTTCAAACTTACATAGTATTAGCATTACTTCCATGGGTCCATGGAACCTGCTATATATATATATATGATCCTGTGTAGTATTCCCATATATATAAGTTTATCTATTTGAAGAATATACAAACATCTTATACTTTCGTTTCTTTTAGTTTGATATATAATATCATCTTAAGCCATGAAAATGTTGCCAACGAAAACATTTAGCAAATTTGTCGGTTATATTGTTATTTTAGATGTACGTACGTGTATGATGAAATAATTTAAGACTATTTACGCGTAAGAAAAATACGTAAAACCATATATTATAAAAGTTTTTCCATATTACATACATATTGTACATGTATGTACCGAAATAATATACGTAAATTGTTTTAGTGTAATAAAAAAAAAAGTTTGTTCCTTTTTTATTTCAGCTATGATATTATTTACCATAATTTTGAAAAGGAATATATATGCTCTTGCATTGGTTGCAATAGTATAATATAGAGTGCTATATGTGGTCCTTGCTGATGGTTTTTATAATCTAGTAAGATACATATTTTTCTATTTTCGTAGACATGCTATAATTTACATTTTTTTTTGTTTCTAAGCAAATAATATGAAAGCTCTTAAGGCGTCTTCAGACTAACTCTTTTGTCATTGGTTTCTGTATAAATTTTTTTAAAAATATGCATTCAGATAGTATGAACCTTTAGATAATATATTGGTACAATGACATATGGCAAATCTATGTACATTTTCCGATATTCGAAATGTTTAGCAATGTCTTATTGATCAGAAGATATATGACAAAGCCAAATAGTCTAAAGCAAGGGTGTCCAACCATTTTGTTTCCCTGGGCCGCATTGGAAGAAGACATGGTGTTTCGGGCTACAAGTATATTACTATATATAAATCCATATCATAAAATGAATGTGATGCTTGGCATTGAAGTTGAGAAACTAAACTGTCAATATCTGGTTCGATTGACGTGTTTGCAATTGTCAGGCAGTTCTCAAGGTGTTCCCAACATGTTGGTTCTAATTTTACATTTAGTATGTTTCATTCTTCACTTAACCCACTAGGTGACAAACAACAGAACAATGTAGCTGAACGAGCAACGCAAACAGAAAGAGAATTTACTACATAACGAAAGAGTTTTCTGTTCTGGTCCTGTTTCTGTTGTTTGTCACTTGGCAGCTTTAGCACGAGAGCTCAAATACACAAATCATCCCTCAGAAAAATGGACATGCTTCAGTAACCTTGAATATTTTCGGGCCGCATTGATACTTGCTTTGGGCATGCGGCCCGCGGGCCATGGGTTGGATAGCCTTGGTCTAAAGGCATCTTAGGAATTCTAAGAAAAATTGATGTATATCAAAAGTAACAAAACAAATTCATTCCATCAACAAAAAAAAGAAGAAAATCTCATATGGCTATGAGAATAGTCTCCCTTCCCTCTTATCAAACGATAGAAATATTCTATTAACAATAATCTTATACTATATTGTATATAGTCAGCAAAACATATAATAACTTTCAAGATTATTGAATACATTTTTTTCTTTTTAGTTTGAAATGAAAGAAAATTCATTCGAAAGAAGAAAAATCTTATATACAAGTCAACATAAAAATCTTATTCATTGTCTACTATTTACTATATATATATATATTCGCGTGTCGCCGGTTATAAACAACCAGCTTAGTGATGTGCACTTAAGCACAATTTATCTTTTCTGTTTTTCTATTTTTTTTATAGAAGCAACCAAGCTTTTTCCTAAATTAACTGAAATTTTTTTCTTTCTTCTCGTTAGTCTCCTTTATAGGAGCATCATCCGATTTATATATATTTTTCTAATCTTACGGAGCCATGCAGATTACAACAATATTTTTTTCGTTAGATTTTATTTGGTTTGAATGAAGTATATTTTATCCCAAAAACAACAACAGCAACAAAAAAGGAAGAAATATATATAAACTTTTATGTTTCTGTATAATATTGTAGAAAAGACAATAAACACATAATACCAAGCATATCAGGACCGATATTAATATTATATGTGTAAAATTAAGATAATTCATGAAACGTCATTTTTAAGGAATAAGAAATATTACATAAATCAATCGAATTATATATTCTATAATTGGGTTAATGATTTTAGTACAAACATTATCAGTCTTATTTGTACTAACTTTGTGATAAATCCTTTTATTAGTGTCGATAAATGTTTTGTGATTGCTGCAACGACAATAACCAAAAATGCTATTCTGCAGTATTTCTCTTGTGTATGCTTGTCGGAATCAGTTGAAGACAGATTAGTATATTATACTTTTTTGTATAACTACAAGCTCCTGTTCCAGCACAACTGGCAATATTTATAGAAGGCATTTTTGAAAAGATTGTTTGACGCTAGCTGGGCTTTATCTTGTGAACGTATATGACTATTTCGATTTGTCAATCTAATAGCGAGTTGCTTGGCACATTCAAAAATATCTTTCGTTTCCTTGTAATAAAATGCCATGAGCGATTTCGCCGCAATATACACGATTCTACAAAAACGAGAATACTATCCTTTTGTTTTACTTCGTCAAGCTGACAAATATGTATAAAACAAACTCTAATGACGATGATGTTACGCTTGGGAATAAGCTCAAAATTAGGATGGAATTGAAAATTTCAATTTCGTTTCCAATATCTGTTTATCTAACTTCTTTTGAAGTGATCTAACGTCTTGGTCTTTGAATATCAAATATATAGAACTTTTCACTTGATATATTTAGATATACTAAGGCTTAAGTTATAAGATCGATCATTATAATGAAGAAAATTATAGAATAAGTGAAAACTGACCGTTTTTTCTGCTTTTGAATGAAACACGGTTATACAAATGTTGAAATGTGCAATGAAAGCAACAAATAGACAGCTTTTCATTTAGAATGAAGAAAAATTTTGTAATTTTTCATCATTGATATTATAAAAACAATTATAAGAAACAAAATTAATGATATGTTAAAGATTTTTTAGCTGAAATCTATTTGTTAAACTATTTCCCATGTTTTGTATTACTTTTTTTAACAAATAATCTTTGAAATATTGTTCTAAAATTATTTCCTTCATTCTATACTTATCGATCTATTACTAGCCCCTCACTAACTTAATTTTAATACTAAAAATTCTATATATAGAAGAAAAAAACGATTATTACCTAGGACTATATTATTCATATTGATATATCATATTAATAAGTATATTAAAGTTTATATAATTCGTCGAAAATATGCAAATATAATACCTATTAAAATTTGTTATCTATAAATGACTAAATGACTAAATTAAAACAAACTAATTAATAATAATTTTAATGACTATATTTTACAAAATACTTAATCCTACACAAACCAGTTCCAACAAAATATATTTTACGTACCATAAATAATTTGATCTCGAAGTGAAAATTAAGAATACATTTTAATATCGTTTTTATATCTTAAAATAATTTTACATATTTTTTTTTTCTTTAATTTAATTATATTTGTTTATTATAACAAAAAATTTTTATTCCTCTTTTATTCGAGAACTTGAAATATATATTTGAATTTACATTAAGAAAAAGTACTATGAATATAAAAAAAAGTTCCTGAAAAAGGAGTTTAAAAAGTGTTCTGTATTTATAATTCACTAGTAATGAAATATATATACAAAAACGAATAAACTAAAATATACATTATGTTTAATTTACTAAACATAATTTACTATATTATATTTTTAAGTCTTTGAATATTTCAGAAGAGGGAGTAAATTAAATAAACACGTTGTTAAAGCCTATACAATTTTATTTTCTTTCGAGAATGAAATTATTACATGTATATACATTTATTATATAAACAATGTTTTATATAGATGTAGTTCAAAAGTATCTTTAATCACAAAAATATCTAAATGTTTTGTCTTGAAATGTTTTCGTTCTTGTTTATTATTATATATATATTCCTTTTTATCCTTTTATAGGTCCTTATATATACATGTATATTTACAGTCTTCTGTCTTCTTTTGAACAGAGTTATTCAATATCAATGAAGCGTATTAACTAAATTGGATTAAATTATGTATTCTTCACTATTCAATTTTATGTATATTTTACATATACATACGAATGTATATAAAATCTTCGAAAACAACTTGAGTGAAATTGGTTTTTCCTTTTTCTTTTAACGAAAGTGTATAAAGTTGACGAAAACGATGATTCGGAAAAGTTTTTCTGAAGCATATCTAGGAGATCCTATTTATATGTAGGATAGAATCTTTGCCATATATATATATAACATATATACCATATGTATAAGGAGACCTATATTGTATTTATGCATATGCAGGAGTATATCAAAAATTTTTGAAGAAGGGAATATATAAATTTATATCACTGAAGAAGAAAAAAAAAAAACAAGTATAATATTATTTGCTTATACTATATTCCTTATATTTATTTAAGATTTTGGGGAAGTGAAATACAGCATTTTCCGCATTTTCATGTTTTATCAAACGAAAGCAACTATGTACTATATAGTATGAGAAAAAAAAATTTGTGAACAACATCTCATATAGCTTTTTATTTTATAACAAAGTAATATAAACTCCCCATGTTTATGAAAATGAAACGATATTCTCTCAATTTATTAGTACATATATGTATATATATATATATTTAGCAGGTTTATTGATTTTAGATCATCTTTCGCGTAAGCAAATTTTTTCATCCATGACATCTAGTTTTTTTGTTTTTTTGTTTTTTTTATATGCAAAACATAAAAAGCATAAAATTCTAAAAGAAAAAAAAAACGAGTAAATACAATCCATTATATATATTATGCCTTCATGTCTAATTTAATGTCGCCATACTTTTCCCTCTCATTTATTAGCAATTTATTTATTATTATAAATCTTCTATTTTTTTAAGATCTATAAATTTATAAATTGCATCTTTTCGTTTTTGGGAAAATAATTCGTTTTAAATGTAACTCATTTAAAAAACAAATTTGAATTTTCTTTAATTTACAGATAACCCGAGTTTTAATGGCATACATTTATTATACAATTTTTTTTCAAATCGCCATATCTGATTTTGAAGTAGAACTAAGGTGAAACATTTAATGCGATTAACAGCAAATCGAGACGAAAATGCATTGCGATTGCTATACTTTTTCGAAATGATTTGACTCAAATGAGATATACTATTCCACTTCCAAAAAACTAAGCAAAAAATGACAAAACTTTATAGCTAAGTCAATTTTTCCTTACAACTATTTTTTTCTGCACTAACCTAGATCCATTTTACCCAAATTCGAAATCCTATCATCCATTTATGTAGTCAACTTATGTAAATTAATTTAAACAAAATTGCTTCACAAATTTTCGGACTGAATTCGAAAAAGGAGAAGAAACGACAAAATTGTGTGGTCACCAAAGGGTTGATTTTGCTGAAATGCAATAACAATTCGAAGTAAGGAATGTTCAACCTATATTCCAAATTTCTTTAAAATCGAGTAACGCATTTTTGAGTTATCCTGTAGAGGATTCTGTACACAAACCGTTCTCTGATGATTATTTCCATTACAAATGATGTGACAAAACTAATATGCCCTCTGCTTCAATAGTATCTACTAAAGAGCATCATAATAATATGAAAAATCCTACAAAGTATAGTTCCATCGTTAATTCTTCATCAATAGACTAAAATAAACCATCTCGAATTAATAATTTCTACACCAAAATTAAATTTTTCTTCCACTCCAAATTCGTTCACTTGACCTGTTCCTGTTGTCAGGCGCGTAAAGAACAGTAAAACATGCCGAAACTATTACGAAAAATATACATTGATTTAGATTCCATCAAAACATATGTGTCGGATTTTTTTTTCATCATTAATATACTGAGATATTCCCGCAAGAAATTCAAAAGGAACAAATTCATATGCAGAAATAATATAAGATAATATTTCAAGATATACGTCCTTCAAAACTGTAATAATAATTTGTATTGTAACAATGCACTTTTTGATGATGCATTGCAGCAAAACATTTATTACGTCAGTTGACGCCACCTTAAGTAAAATGAATACCTGCCAAATAAACTACCATATACATAGTAGAGTATACACAGTATTATCTCAAACGTGAAAAATAAGAAAATTCAGGAATATTGAACGGCCATCAAAGAACTGGGCGTGGTCCATATTTACGAATTTTAAAATATATATTTTTCATCCTCATTCCCATTTTTAATTCCCAGATCCTTTTTACATATTTTTTTTTTTTTTGTAATTCTTTCTCTGGCGATGTATACTCTTGATGAAAAATCTAGTTTTCCTATCTTCAACCATCTTTATCAAGCCACTCACTGTAGGCTGATATATTCTATCTATCCTTCATCATGGCGGAAATATTATATTTTGCCCTTGCATCTATTTCATTGTCATTTTCTTTGACCTATTCCAAGTATACATGCATATCTATATAGGATTCTCTTCTTTTTATTCATTTGATAACATGTATATGTGTAGTATGGATAACACAAAAGCGGACATGTTTTTCATTTAGTTTTTTTTTTTCCTATTGAACTTCGGGCATGTCATGTTCAACTTTTTATACTGCATCATATCAACTCCAGTTATCATCATGGTCTGGGATTGGATTAGATTTCGTTGGAAAATTCGCTATCTACGCAAATATGTATACGATTCTTTTTTCGTGCCGTTGTTTTTAAAAGAAAACAAAAAAAAAATTTATATTACTTTTAAAATGTGAAGTCTCAAGTTGATCAATTTACCAAGAATTCTGACAAATAAATTTCTCAGTGATTGCTTCTTAATTAAGTTTTTCCGCAATCATTCCATTTTCTTCCGTCGTGATTGTTATGAGTCCAAACAATTTGTTTCATCTTCTGAAACATAATTTTTTTTTTGTATTTTATATTCAACTATACTACATTGTGGGAAAACCTAACTCTCTGCTTTTCGAAAATACAAATTTTCTTTTAGATTATTTGTTGTATTTTATAAGAAAAAAAGAAATTTCCCAACGCGCAAACACATTTTTGGAAACTTCAAAAATTCGTTTTCGACCATTAAATAAGTTCTTGGTTGACTTATCTTTATGCATCTTCAAAGGAAATAAATGATGCGCAAAATTTATTTTAGGTATTTCTTTGATATAATAATAGCAGAAAAAAATTTTTTTTTGCTACATAGTAATATATGTAAATGTACATATAATCTTCAACATTAAATGAAAACCTCAATATTTGAAATATTTTCAATGCTTTCATGCTCAATGAATATATACAAAAAGTACATATATACATGACATATACTTAAATGTGTCATCAAACTCATTCAACTTTAAAATTTCCATCTTTTTCATCTCTTGTATAATTGTACTCAAAAGCAAAAAGTATAGAACTTCTATCAAATTACATATTTATATACTAAAAAACATCAACATAATAGGAACAAGTCATAAGAAGGTTCTCTTCTCCTGTTGACTCCTTCTTTTAATTTTTATTGATGTACCAAATTCAACTGCGAATAAAGAAGATGAATAAATATTCGTCATATATACTCCGTAAACTTAATAAAGAACTTTTCGAGGTCTAATACGATTTAAAACAATCCAAAGATCTGCGTATTTCTTCGTGCTATAATACAATTTTTCTCCATCAAAACGACCCACTTGGCATATATATTTTGGTTGGATCAATACGATATATGAATAGAACTTTTTGGCAAATTTTTGACAGTTTACCTATATTTGTTATGGAACATATCTAAAATACGTATCTTTAAAAAGTAAGTCATAAATATTATTCGGACAAGAAGATCGTGCTACTTATAAGATATACTTGAAAAAATTACTTTGAAACCATATACAATCTTTTTATAATAATTGTCTGACCTGATCAAGTTCCGAAATTATTCATAATATGAGTTCACATAGATATCAGTGGCGTCTATTCTGGGTATTCTAATCGCTTGACAAACATATATGTCGTTTTTACTGAGATTGGTTGTTTGATAAGTTAATAAAAATAAAAAACTGCCTTGTATATATATTTTAAAGGTATATACATATGATATGTCCAGTAATATTATATCCTATGGTAGACATTACCAGAGGCTATATTAGTTTTTCATTAAGTTATAGAAATAATCATCGTAGAAGGGTTTCAAGGCAGTAGATGTGTAGAGAATCAAAAGTTATATCGATTTATGCATGTCCGGTTGTCAACTCAAAAACGCTTTATCAAATTTTGATCAAATTTACTATCTGAGTTTGTTTTGTTTAGCTCGATTTGGTATTACTTTTCACGAAAATAGAAAAATCAGATGACTAGAAAATTTTGTCGTTTTTTTGTTATATCCTAGACAGATCTCCGATTTTAATGCTCATTATTGCCCAATCGGTCATTAAAACTCGATAATGACCTTTATTTACGTAATAATGATCAATTTTAAGTATCTATTTCAAGCGCCATTAATGTTTTAATTATCAATTGAAATTGTGAAGAGGTCCCAAATTTTTGCTTCACATTGTTTACAGGGCCATCTACATTTGAACATTTTAAAAATTTCATGTGATTTTGACATGTTTTCTTCATTCGCATAAACTTAAAGCGAGTAAAAATATTTATTATTCTAAAAATTCCTTAAAATTTACTAAAAACAATTTTAAAAAATTAATTTTATTGAATCAAAATGAATAAACATTCTATTTTGAAAATTATAAAGAAAATAGTAACTTTTTGAACCTTTTGGAATGACAAGAATAATGATCATTGTGAAAAAAAGAAGATGTGTCATGGGTCATCCAGAAATATCATTAAAAAAATAATTATCGTAATTAAAATCAGAGATCTGTCTAGAGCATTATCGTGTTTCAGATTTAATTATAAAATTTCGGGAGTAATTTTGTTTAAATTATTTAAATGGTTTAATTATATAAACAGATGCTAGTATGTTAAATTTCAGCAAAATCGGTCCAAGGATAGTAGAGAAGGGAATAGTTATAGGAAAAATAAAGCCTACTAATTAAGTTTTTCTGAAACCTAATGTGTAATTGTAGAGTAGGTTTAGGCTATTAAGTCCCATACTACATGTGAATTAGAGCAAATTTCAAAAATATGAAACAAAGTTATGCAGAAAAATCTTGAAATATTTTTAGTTTTGGCTATTTTCTTGTTAATAACGTGTCCCATTTCTATCATAGAACATCAAAAAATTGGCTATAGTCCGATTTTAAATTACTATTATATATTTTTAAGTGCTTTTTGATGTTCTTTTCGTAGATACCGAAAATTTTCAAAAAAAAACATCCTATGTACGCCATCAGAAAACGCCACTGACATATATGTATATTGCGTGTATAACTCTGACGACTTTAGTATTGTAAAAATTTCAACGGGATAATGAAGGTGCAATATAATATAAATTTATTGGCTCATTAGACCTAAATAAAAAAAAATATTTTGGTGTTGAAATTCTTTACAATTCCAATTTCCAGTTATTGTAATCAAACTTTTTGTAAGAATCCTAATTCTTCATTTTATTGTAGGCGATATAATAAGTAAAATATATATGTTAATATAAATTAAGGAAACAAAAGAAAGTTTCATGTGTGTAACCGAAAGAAATGCGGTGTAATTATGAACATTTTGGTACAAAATTATATCTGCGCGTATGTTACTCGAATATATTTCCTTCTAAATACATATGAAGAATTTTTAATTGCCTTGACTTTTAGTCATATATAAGCAAAATTATTAAAGTTTTAATAATATTTAACATTGCGTTGAAAACTCTTAAACTAATTCTTTTATGATGCCAAAGTTATAAATTATTTTGGGTGACATTATGCTTTATACCGGTAGCAATAAGGTTTTAGTTTTGTTCTAATTACATTTAGTTATATACAATGTTTAAATTGTGTCTATTTTACATATGTGTATATTAATAAAGAAAGTTTTCTCTTTAAATTTATATACCTATATGTGAAAATACCGCCGGAGAAAGTATACGTATATTTATTCTTTAATTAGGCCTAACATTATATTAGTTTTAAGAAAATATTTGAATAAATATGTAGAAGGAAAGAAATATCCTTCAAGACTATCTATTTGTGTATTTTTTCGGGTAATATTATTGGCAATAAAGTATTAAACAAGTATAATTATATTGATGCTTTTTAATGTGTATTCATGATTGCATACATGGTTAGAAATAAGACGTCAATTTTAATATCATTCAATTTATGCCATCGTGAAGTTACTCTTAATAACCTTAAAATATTAACTTTGAAGACTATTTTTCGGATATTTAAGTAAAAATATGAATTACCTAATTTTTGGTAACAAAATGGAATTTTTATAAGAAATAACAAATGCTTACCATTGTGGCTTACCATTGTGGCGTGAATAACGTGTGACGTGATTTTGGAAATGTACTATGGAAGAATACAAAATAAATAATTTTCAGGTGTAAACTAAAATTTTTGTGTCAGAAATGGATGCCATTTTTATTTCTTAAAAAGGAACATTTATAAAAGCACCTGTCAGTGTGCATATCGCTGAAGCCCATTTTCAATTAAATAGCTTCGTAAACAAGCAAAACTGCAAGCAATTACACTCACTTAAGTTTACTGTTTGGTACTGTTTGGTACGATGTATCGTCTGGGAGGGTCATATTTTTTCCAAAATGAATGCGGTGTTGCAGTTTGCATCACAGTATTCAATATCGGATGATGTCGGAAAAGTAAGGCCATCTGTGGAAAACTATCCAACACTTTGGTTCCAGCAAGATGGAGCCACAATGTATACTATAAGGGAGTCAATGGCTATTTTAATTCAAAGCACAAAATTCATTTAGTGTATATTTGACTTCAATACTGAAATAATATATCTTATTATTACTAGCTATAAAGGTTTTCACGTACCTGATCTATAATTCTAGTCATTAATAATACCCAAATAATAACGAACTAATAGAAGGAAACGTTCAATTTTTAGCTGCGTATGAAGGATGTTAATTCATCCTTAGATTTTAGTTTATTTAAGGGAGCAAACTGAAACCTAGGTTCCCCAAAAAGAATTGTATACTAGAAGTCTTCCGTAGATCGTGGACTAGTGAATATTGCTAATCCAAGTAAATGAGACAGTCGTCGAACTTAAGGTTTTGTTTACATATGACATTTATTCGCCGAATTTCTCCAATTACTTCTTATAATTCTTGATATACTCGAAGATAAAATTTTTCCCAAGTATTGGAGAGTTTTATTTGGTGGATAAATATCAGATAATAAATAACCCCTAACACTTGTATATGTAACAAAAATAGATTAATCATGCATATAATTCTTAATAGCTGGCTAATAAATATGTTCTACATAGAAAAATATGTATATCGAAAAGTATATCGATTACAATTAAGTATACACACAGAGAAATTGTTAAAACTAATTTTCATAACTGACAACATTTGTTGCAATTAACTTCACAATTTTTCTGTGTGTAAATATGAAAGAAAACTTTTGATATAAAGTTAATCAATATTTATATAAATTGTATTGAACTGGGAAAGTATAAAACTCCAAATGGTCTAAATAAAATGTACTAATAAAATAAACATAAAATAAATAAGAAAGAAAACAAATTCATTTTTATTAAACTGTACAAAATGCATGTAAATGTCATTATTATTGCGGGAAAAACCCCTTTCTTTAAATAAATATGAACTAAAAATTCAAATATCAATAATATCAGCTCGATTAAATTCAATACTTATTAATTAGATCTTTATTTGTAAATAATACCCACTAAAATATAATTTAATACAAGATTAACGTATAAATTAAGTAATTTAATATATATATACAAACTAGCATTGAAAAATATGCTTTTTTTGTATATATAAATTTTTAAATATGAAAAAATTAAACCAGAAAATAAATAATCTTAAAAACAAGTGTTTTCTTTCCGATTCGCTACAAAACAATATTTTTATTTGTATTTTCTTTGAATTGAAAAATATGATAATTCGATATAAAAATGAAAAGAAAAAAGAAAAATGACTTGTAAAGTAGTAAAATTAAATTTTATTACTTATTAAGCAGCCAGCCCCAAACAACCAATGAGAAAAGTTACATTTTATAAAAGAAAGAAAGTTAAACGACATTACAGTGTCAGCAAATGCACTTACAATGTTGCAAATAAAAATACACACTATAAGTATACTTAAATAAATACTTATAAGATGCAATGAGAATAATAATTGCGATTACAATAAATATGTATAATTATAATTAATTAAAATACTAGCGTGTTTCTTTTTTCTGTCTTCTTTCAATTGAATTCAAATATTTTTTCTTATAAAAATGGCTTCTTCAATATGTACATAAATTATGTTCACCACACCTTAAATAAAAGGAATATGTAAAGTGTGTATACCGAATTTTTTTTTTACAACATAAGGTCAACTATTAATGGACACACATAGTTTTGGTGTGAAAACATATATTAATATATTCGAATGAAAATCAATTAGTTAGTAACTTTTCGCTTTTTTTCTTGTTCAAAACCAAATTTTTCATGGTCTATTTTAAATTCTAGACAAAAATATCTAAATATATTTGTTTCTTTTTTGGTTTTTGAACATTCATTATAAATTAAAAAACCAAAATCCCAAGATTTTGTTTCATATATGTAGTTTCTTTTAAAAGGGCATTCACTATCATAAATTTAACTTAAATTTCGATTGGTTAAGTACAGATTGTATACATTTTCATTTCAAATATCATATATCAGAAACTAATTTAGTTTCAGCCATATTAACATGAAACAGAATATTGAAATGAAAATGAAATCATTGTATAGGATTCTTTTTTAAACCTCCAAAAAGTGCACTGACCCACCTTATAGTATAAACGTGGTGTGACAAAAATCATTACCGAAAAATTGGATATATTCACATAGGATAGATTTTAAATTAAAAATAAATTTTTGCTTATAAGATGTTGGGTGTCCTAAAGAGAATTATGGTATTTTTTTTTTTCCAAAGTCTTACTATTTCTTATAAAATATAGAGTAAGAAAATGAAATGTTCATATAAGTTATACACGAAAGAAAAGATATACTATGATTCGATTTATATAGTACAATATTAGCCTAAAAATTATTATTATTATTCCGAGTCTAATTCTGAACATTATATGCGTAAACGTTTAACGATGTGGGCTGAAATGGAATAGAGATGGATAGAAACTATATGATGTCTTATACTACACAATTTATAGGCCACCGTCGTTGGAATCTAATTTCTTTGACAAAAATAATACGCACCGTAAAAAGATTAACTTCATATACATTTTAATTTAGTAATACGGATTTTTCTAAATAAACTCCATGATGTTTTTTTTTATGTTAGTTTGTTTTAGAAGCATGAAATTAACCGCCTTGACATCAATCAACAAAATTTATATATATATATTTTAATGTGTATAGAAAAACTGCGTATATTGATAACAAATCTTTTTTTAAATATAGCCGAAATCTTATCCGAAAAATGTAAATAAAAAATTATGTTTACATGAAATATGTTTTGTTTATATAAAACAATAAATTACAAACAAATTGATGAATATATGAAATACGAATCAAAAAAATAAACAAAATATTTTAATAATTTATTGATAAATTTCTTTTATTTTATAAAATGAAGTTCTATTAGCCTTATATAAGGGCTTCTCAGCATTCTTCTTCATATTATCACAGAGAATTATTTGTGTATACATGACACCATGGCAGGACTAGAAAAAAATCTATCTCTTCATTAGTGTTGGTAGAAAAGATTGTAAATTCATGTACTTTTATATTACACAGAGTCTTTTTGACAAATACTAATAAGGAGATATCTTGTTTGCAGACTGGAAATCCGTCTTACATTAGAATACAAAGTGGTCACTTTAGTGCATTGTATGCTTTTTGATATTGGCGCTCCCATCGTTCCGATTTGAGTTCTGTTTTCTTTGTTAAATTGGTGCATCTGTTATTGATATTCCCTCTAAATCTTAGCGTCATAGCTTGACATTTGCAAAAGTAACGTAGCCAAGAGTACATCTATCTCTGTGTGTGTATTTGATCAAGGTAGTATTAGCACGAGAAGAGTGGTGCTTATGATTTCAATTGGGTACAGAAAGGATATTTGGTATTTGTGCATTTTTTTTATATTTTCTATTAACTAAATCAAGAAATAATTTCGAATGTACCGCTAGGTTATGCTGTTATTGTGATCTGCGACTAATGCATGAACTGTCCTTAATGCTTCAGATATCAGATATCACTTAATTGCAATCATCAAATATATTGAAAAAATATATAGGGCAGCTTAACTTAGCATCATCTAGTGACATAAATATCACTATCAGCAATATAGCCCGAACCAAAAAATAAAGCAAATAGCATCATCCAGCCTGGGCCAGCGTTAAGTTCCCTCCCCATTCGAGCCAAATCCTTTTACATTCCACAATTATTTAGGTGAAAAGGTATAGCTAAAATATTTGTAGATTTCGAATAACGTTGGTAGGTCCGAAAAAAATGAATTTAAGAAGAAGAAAGATTTAGATAAATTTGGATCATTAAACTGCTTTGATCAGCTTCTAACGAACTGTAGCAAAAATAAGGCTTTCAAAATTTTCAAAGAAATTAGAAAATTTCGTTTTCCTACTCGATGTACTTCTTCCCAACTTCTATTAAAATGAATTGAATTACTTTAGAAAAAATCTTCATTCAACTCCCTCAAAACTATAATACCTAACATATTCATGATTTTAACTTAGACAGAATTAACTGTATAGAAACGTATGTATAGATATATTCAAGGACTTATACGAAGTCAAAGTTAATTCACTCGTTCAAGTCATATATAGCAGCATAACACACCTTGAGGTCGTTTCCAATTATTTATGTTCAGTCATAAACTCGCACTGACTTTTTTTTTCTGTTTGCCTTGTTTAAAATTTTGCTCATATAGGATTTCTTATATTTCGGGTCGTCATTTTACTGTATTTTATATATACGTGTACATATATACACTTTTTGTTTAGATTTCATGTGAGACAACCGTTATCCGCACATTTAACCTCAACTCTTTTTTTTTATGTTATATCTTATTTTTTATACTATTGAGAGTTCTCATAAGATGATCCGGCTATTATGTGGCTAAAAACATATGTCCCAAGGGTTAAAGCAGTTATGTAACACCATAGTAAAACTATCCTCATTCTCATCATCATCATCAGTAATATAATTTTGTTTTCTTCTTCTTTTTGGGTCTTTCAGTTGTTTTCGAAGATCTCTATTCGATCAGAAATGTACCGAAAACCTTTTAGAATTTATTTGTTTTCTTTCATTTTTTTTTCTAAAAGAATTGTGACAAGGTTTTTCACAGTGGCGGAGGTTAAATTTTAAAAGCAATATTTTTTGAAAGTAAGGCAAATTATGAACAAGAATTTCATATTAATAGTAAAAGCAAAGATCGTATATATACAATATTTGGTAAAAGGTTTTTAATTAAACTTTTTACACTGAAAGAAATAGAAATAGGAATTATTTCGGTATTATTTGGGCCTATAGTAACCTGCATAAGACATATTCAAATTTATAATTCACCAAAAATTATAAATAATAAAATAATTTTTTGGCCAACAAATGAGGGGCATTGATAAAATCCAATCAGGGTTTTAATTCATTAAAATGCTGCGAAAATGACTTGGGTTTTCATCTAGCAAACGTTTAACTTCCACAATGACAAGTAAATGGCCCCTCCAAGGAAAAGGAAAAGGTCAGCGAATGAAATGGACAATATAGTGTTTAATAAAGTTTCTGGCTCTCATGAAAAATTCACTTTTTATTTACACAGTAAAAAATACTTTATCAGTTTTTATTGTCGCTTAATACAAGCTTTAGTAAACCATAAATATTGTACATAATAGACATGTATAACTACATTTTTTTAAACTCGCTTTACTCTGGTTAAAATCAAGATCATTATCATTATCATTAACCGCTCGCAACATTTGGGGAATCGGCTCGTTTTTCCCATAGTCACTCCTGTGATACATTATTTTAAATATATTTACAGACCTCAGGAAACATGTGTCTACTTTTAGCTGGATATCTTCTAAAAGAAAGGGAGCGTCTGTAAAGCCAATAATATTTTGGTGGACAAATTCCATATCAGCCATCTGTCAGCTTTTTTCCAGAGAATGGAGAGCCATAAGTTTTAATCTATTCTCGTATCGAGGCATAAGGAAGGGGTTCTCCCATGGAAGGTTTTTTTAAGATAAACCGTGCGAATCTACGCTGAACAGATTCCAATCTATTGATTTGGGTCTTGTAGTAAGGAGACCACACTTGGCTGGCATACTCCAGTAAAGGCCTAATCAGGGTAGTAAAAAGAGCTTCAGTAATGTAAGGATCATCAAATTCCTTTGACCAGCGTTTAATAAAGCGAAGAGTCGAATTGGCTTTACGAACAAGAAACTCAGTATGTAGGTGGAAATCCAGTTTATTATTATTACTATTATTAGTTAAATGGCCGCACTATTGATATTCATCATCGAGAACATCCACGTGAATGCTGATTATTTAAAGGACGATAAGTAAAACTAACGCACACAAAATAGTATACAAATTTCTTGTAACAATTGTAAGTGTTCAAAAAACTTAACAATATTCAAATTTATTCGTTTTTATATACATGCCAGGATCGACAGCAACACTATCTGCGATTCATTCAATTCCTATCGCACAAACCTCAATTATTTTCTTCCATGAAAATAGGTACATATAATCTTTGTTGGCAAAAACAATTACAGTTTATTAAAAACAATATTTTTATTTGCGGCAAATGTATATTTTCTAAATGCTTTTATATTTTAAATTCCTGTAAGTTACTAGTAGTTTTTTTGAGTGTACTCGAGGAAGTTAGTTTTATAATGGTTAACCTAAGGAAGAATTCATATGAAACCCCATTTTTAAAAAAACCTATATATTAAAAGAAAAGATAAAATAATAAGTGATTTCGATGATAGAATTGATTGTGACATAAAATAGACCGTGGACGTGGATTATTAAAAAAAAAATGATTGCCGGACTCGCTACATTTTATTTTTAGAAGCATAGTTCCAAATTGATCTAAATTAATCAAGAAATATATAGTATCTTGACTTAAGCAAGCATTGTCTGAGAAAAATTTATATTTTCCTAGAAACTATTCTTCAAATCTGTACGAAATTTTACATAAATGTTTTAATGGTTTATCAAATTTTTTGTGTAACTTTTCTTATCTAAATAAGCCAATTTTCTGGATGCCTTTAAGATACGAGAGCTTTTGCAATCACTACCAAAAAATAATTACAGAAACATTTGAAATCAAAAAAGAAAGAAAAATAGTGAATTATTTAAATAATATGATAATAAATTATGAAAGAAAATTGAATTAAGAAAATTTTATTAAATTAGATTCAGCTTCACACGAAACAAATATTACAATTGAATATTTTCTTCTGTTTTAATAAATTCTATGCGAAATGTATTTAATTGTGCAACATTGTTGCATATTTTCCAAATACTATTAAACTGTATTTTCTCGATTTGACATGCAATGGGCGTAAGAGCTTTGTTCTTGCAGAAAATTATAATTGCATATAACGAAACTACAAATGTTTAAATGTGGAATAAATACTAATTAAGACATTATAAAATAATTTGTCTGCGTTAGATGAAAGTGACTTCCTTTAAAATGAATAATTTGGGTTGTCCGATATTTGAGAATATTCCTTTCTAAATAATTTTTTCCCTTAATCTATTTATATAATTTGTTTGTTCTTCTTCATAGACATTTTCAAAATTGAGCACGTATAAAAAACAACGATACGCCAAATAACAAGCAACTTTCTTATACATGATTATTAAAGTTTAACCCAGTCATGTTATGTAATTCATCAAAAACTGTTGAATATATAAGAAGGAATAAATTACTACAATACTTAAAAACCGTAATCACATACTCATTTCAGTACAACAAAATTATTTATCAAATTTCATCAAAATTGGTCCATTTAAATTATTGTTCTTAACCGTTAATTTATTAGTAATTATTAAAATTAGCACTTATGCCCTGTCGTATGTACTACCAGAAGGTATATTAGTTTTGTCACAGCGTTTGTAACGCATAGAAATAATCATCGGAGAGCGGTTTCAAGGCTATAGCTGTACAAAGAATTAAAAGTTAGATCGATTTATGCAAGTCCGTCAGTTCGTCCATCCGTCTACAAGATAACTTGAAAAAACATTATCCGGTTTTGATCAAATTTAAATGTTATTTGGTTATTCCTTAACTCGATTTTGCATTTAACCAAAATGGGCCCAGGAGAGCGAAGTTATAAAGCAAAAACAAGGGTAACCAGATAGTTTTGTCCCTTTTGGATAGTTTGTACACTAATTTTATGGAATTTATTTCCATACGTTGATTACATAGGCAGGTGATATTGCGCCAAATTTCAATAAAATCGGTATAATAATGGGGAAAGAAATAGTCAAAAAAGAAAATAAGGTTGTTCATAAAGTTCTTTTGAATGTATTTTAAAATCTAATATACCGAATTAAATAAAATTTGAAGATTTGATTTATGAAATTAGGGCCTAGGCTACCTGCGAATTAGAGCAAATTTGAATAAAAAGAAATAAAGTTATTATAGTTCATTGAACTATAGATTTGTTAAATACGAGCCCAATTTCTACTAGAGTTTATAGGCCGATTTTACGATAGTATGTGTTTTCCTTGTGATTAATAATAACAATAATAAAAATAATAACAGCTAGATTCAAGCCTACAGGGGGAAATTAATACATAATAACATTTATTAGATATTAAAGAATTATATAAATGCTTTCTCAACTCTCAACTCTCAAAGGTCACAAACTTTTGCGTTAACATTTACCACGCGCAAAATTCGAGAGGTTGGTTCATCATTTATGTAATCCATCTGGCGGAAACTGATTCTAAACAAGTCAATTTATCTCTACGAATGAATGTTAGAGTTTAGATGCATTTTGCTTAAAACTTTTGGAATATCAATTACCCCTTTCAAAATTTGATAAAGGAAGATTACAAGATTACCCAAACTTACTAATTTTACCCTATTACCGTAAGGTGGCAAAAATTACAGAGAAAAGATTGTGTATACATTTTTGGCATCATTGCAGTGCTGGAAAGCATGCCTCCTCATTGATGGTATTTCGAAAAAAAAAACTATAAATATATTTTTATATCAGAAAAGTTTTTTTTAACCAATACTATTAATGAGGTGGCATATTGTGCAGACTGCAAATTTGACCAAGACAGAATCCTAGTTAAGAACCATATTGAGTGCATTGTATAAAAATGAACGAGAATTTCATGGTAAGTTCCCCAAAAATGTATCAAAAACCAAAGGTCATATTTGGTCTGTTTTATTTGCCACTTGCTCTGGGGTACAGCAAATGTTCACATTGAAAACAAAAACAACAAAAGAGCAAATCCTACACTACTTTCAAAGTAAGTGTAAACTATTACACCCGAATTAGTTCAGTTTTCTACCATAAAAAGTGTATTAGCTAAAAGTTTCTCATTTAATTAGAATATGGTTGCTAACCAGCGCTACAAACATTCGAATTAAAGCTTTCTCTTACTCCTGCTCGTTTTATTTGTCACTTACCCTGCTCCAGGGTAGGGTATGGCAAATAAAACAGACCTATTATATAAATAGGATTATCAACTTTTTGCAATACATTTAACTCGTTCTTACAAACACTAATGAAGAGTTATATTCTTTGCAGAACTAAAATAGAGCCAAAATTTCGTACAAGTTGACAATTCTATTATATTGTATTCTTCGTGCACATAAATATGCACTCAGATATTTTCATGAAAATGGTCGATTAGGATTCCATTTTCTCAAAACATATAATTCCGTTAAGAAAAGCTGACTAGAAGCTTTTTTTTGGTAATTTTTTTTTTAACTTACATTTTAGTTTTCTAGAAAATCATTAAACCTTACCAAGCGAAACGGTGTCCTATTAAATCCTTAAATAAAATTAATTACTATTGTGTTTAAGAAATGAAAAGAGCAGAAAATTGCAACTGAAAAACTTTACGTAAATGAAAAATGGAAAATCTGATAAAAAAAAAATTGTGAAAAGAATAAATAATGATTATTTTTTGTGTCCTTTTTTTCTGTAAAAAAAAAGAACCATTAACAAATGAATAGGCGCCACTTAACTTGAATTTTTATGTGGCCATTTATTGAACTAATTTCAAAAACAACAATTTTTCTCATTCATCCAGAACAACAACCAAAAAAAAAAACGAATGGTTTTTTTTATGATTTTTACAGAATGATAAAATTTTGGGATTGGTTTAGTCCGGATCAAAAGAATACTACCCTGATCATCTCCCGGCTTCCTTCCGTTCCATTTAATTATAAACAAGAAATAATAAAAACAATGAAGTTAAATACGAAACAATACAACTTTTACCATCCTCAAAAAATATTACGTGAATCCTGTTTGATATTCTAATTTCGCGGAAATCCTATTCGACCGTTCCAATAAGAATTGCGTTACTCAAAATTGCGGAACTCTCGCATGGAAGTCAGAAAAGGTGACTTAACATTTTTTTTTCTAATTGGATTGTAATTTAAGAAAGTGAAAAATTAAAAATTTTCTTTTTCTTTTCGATGTATCTAAAAATATTGTTCAGGTTTCTAAGGTTTTTTAGCGAGGGTGGTGGGTGGACAGTACAAAAACACTAACTCACCCACTTCATAAGCTTTTCTAGTCCTGTTCAATTCAACTTCTGGATTTTGTTTACTCTGGATTTTAATATTAGTAAAAATTTTTCCGAATTGCATATTTTCTCAAAATTGAAGAGAAGAAAAACAAATACTAATATCATTTCAAATTTCTCACCAATCCATAGAAATTGAATAGTATGAGTGAGAGAATTTTTGGTTTTGAAAGTGTGTGATTTTAATATGATTTAATATAGTATTAGTTTCAAATTCAAATTTAACTTTGCGCATATTAAGAAAATTCCGACATCGAAAAACAGATGGAGTTTTTTAGTAATGGTTTAAACCTGAACTATTTGTAATATGAAATTTCGTTAACGTGTTAAATTTTAAGAATTTCGATTAAATGAACAAAAAGAAAACCTTCAAAAATTATGTTTATTTTAGAATAGAAATGAAATTAATAATTTTTTTGGATTTAATAGCTTTTTCTAAAAATACATAATATAATAACATACATTATCTCTATTCACAGAACAACATAACTCGATATTTTCAAGACTTCCCATTCAATAATGAAAAATCAATGTTTATAAAAATATTTTTTTTTTATTTTAAATATTAAAATTGATAATATTTTTATAGCATTTTAAAATTATTTACAAATTGGACAATTATCTTGAAGCAGTTAAAAGAAAAATAATAACAATCTTACCATTAAAATGTTTATGTACATATGTCGACTAAAGATGTTGTGGGTCATGAGAAAACAATGGTTATATAAATATTTCAATAAAATTAAGTATAGGTGCCTGGTTTTTTAACTCTTTAGCTTTTCACATTATCTACTAGAAAAACGCAAAGCTTGCGAAAAAAAAACATCAATCGAAGCAACACGGTTTTGTGTTCCGCGCTTTCCAATTTTGTACTGGAACAAGATCATTCAGTGACAATAAATTATAACCAATTTATTTGTTGCAAATGTAGGTGGTTTTGTGCCTAATATGTATTTATTTCATTTGTATTGTATTAAGTTAAAAACAATCATTCAAGCGTCTATTCTGCAGATTTGATGGCATTAACCAAATTCACTGAATTATGCAAAATCCTAGGCAACATATAGTACATAGCCATAAATGTGAATATCACTCATTTGTAAAAGAAAGAAAAAAAAACTACGTATAGTATTCATGATAGTGATATGACTTGTTGGTAGAGGCACTGTAAACGAACTCATATGGCCATATGTGCCTTTCCGTCATTAATATGCTGAAGAAGAACCATGAAATTTAAGAAAATTGAAGAAGTAATTACAGCAATTTGAACCAATTTTATAATACAATACTATTCATCTGCATAGTGAACTAGTTTTTTGGTAATGCAAAAGGTAATGAAGAAAAATAAAGACAAGGAAATGAACATGTTCATATTTTGTCTTCTCGTTTATTTCAACTGTGGCATTTTATATTAGTTCATTATCCAACAGTAAATGTATGCTTGTAGCGTCGGCATTAATGATAGAATAAATAGATACCGCTATTTTCTGAATTCCTCCATCGATGATTTTAAGCATAGCGAAGCCCTTAGCGGGAGTATATTTCGGCTGCTTTCTGCAATACAGAGAATGCAATTAGATTTCAATGGAAAAGGAGGATGGAAGCATTCCCTTTGAACAAACTGAATGTGTCGTTATTATTGTTAGTTCATTTTAGAAAATTAATTATTGCATATGGGAGAATATGATAAACTCACATTCAGTATTAATAACTTATTAAAACTCTTTGAGGTCTAATAACTAAAGAAAGTAAAGTTACCGCCGCCAGAGTTTGAACTCGCAGCCCATTTAGTTACTAAACAATAGATTTTCGAACTCTGCCTATTCAAGTAATTCAGATTCGTTTCTATATTTTTCTTAATGCTTTGGCATGCACATATATTTTGATCACTTCTCTTATACATTCCCTAAACATACCTTTACCATCAATGCCAGTTTCAAAACCTTCAGCAAGGGAATAACTGATTCCAATAGCTCTTATTGATCAAATTAATTGGGTAGATAGAATTCGAGTGAATTGGTAATAAGTCTGTATTTACACTTACAAGGGCACATTAAGTACAATCTACCACGTGAATTTTTAATTCGTTTAGGGATATTGAAATCTGAAAATTTAAAATTTCTGCAAAGTGCAAAAAGTATTTTAAGATTTACACTCCACCAGTTCTGTAACTTGTTCTTTTTTCATTAATTCTAACACTTATTCTAAGTAAACTGACATATAGGCATTCATTCTATAATTGATTTTTGGTAATGCAGAGACAGACTACTCTCTATGGGACCGTGTTGGAATTCTAAATATAATTAGATGCGTTTACTAGCAATGGTATACAGAACTGGTTCTGGCTCCATTTCCTGTGAGGAAAAATGGAGGCTATATTAAAATCAACCCTCGTATTGACCTTTAATAACTGAATAAATAATTTCGCTGAATAATTTTTAAATACGAAAATAGTATAATACATTTAAAGATACTTGTATTTAGATAAGTAGCCCTTGGCACAATTTTGATGCGCCACTGAAGATTAAAATTTTTTATGTTTTTTAATATTTAAAGATTGGCTTTCTTCTAAAAAATCTTTCCATTAAATTGTTGTTTCTTGTCTTTTCAAATTCCTAGCACATTTCGAAAATATATATTATATACAATATATTTTTTTTTTAAATATAACCAGAAGAAATAAAAATACAATAAAACCCTCACAAAACCCTTTTATCACAGTTATTATAACAAGGCATTCCACATTTTATATCCATACATACCTACATAAATAATTGTACACATTACCTTCGAAAACTTTTCCATTTTCTTTTAGCTAAGCTATTTCCCGAATGCCTGTGTCTCAAATTCTTATATCTTCTTTAAAAAGAACACGATATAAAATGTACAGAAAGAAAAAAAAAAAAAAAGAGAGACTAAACAAAACCTTTTGATTTTGATTTTCATTTCGTATACTAAATCCTATTAATAAAATGAAAACCTAAAAACTGAGCCATTTCTGAAAATACCAGAAAAAAAAACTGGAATTTTATATACAAAAGTTACAGGATTTGAAAACGCCTTCCAAATATATACTTCAGTTTCTTTAAAAAGCATGACTCCGCCCATTTTACAATGGCTGTTCTGCATATATAACTAAAAAGAACATAAATATATTTTTATATGTGTTTTAAATAATTCTATATACTATGTGCGCACACACACAAACGCATAACAAGCTTGTAGAAAGTAATATTCAAATATTTACTTTTATATGATGTCCTTTCTTGAAATTTTGTGTTTTTGAAAATTGAAACATAAGTTCCTTTTCAAACGCACAAAGTACATATTTTGTCTCATTTTCATTATTTATTTATTAATTGCGTGTGATATTCATGAGACATGAGAATATGATTATAATAAAAACATAAAAAGAATAATTAATTCTCATAATACAATGTTGAGTTAAATATTTGAAGTTTGCGCCAGAAATTATGTGCATGAAATCAATTTCCAAAATACAGTTGCTCCCCACGGCTTTATGGACATGATGCGTTCTTCATAATCAGAATCATGTAATTCGACTTGAAACAAGTCGAATTGAAGAAGCTTTGCCATTCTTTTGCTTTTCCGATGCTTTTTCCTGTGCGTAAAGTGAAACTTCTTAACGATAGTCATTTTTGATAATTCCTGCCGGTAACTATTTCTTCAAAACTTCCAGAAGGTTATAGCTCTTTATAGTTAATACATTCTTAATAAATATATAGTTTCGAAACTTTGCTCATTGAAAATCAATAGAAAAGCATTTTCGATTGAGAAATTTCATTTCTGGATTTAGAGTTAACAATAAAATCATGTTCGATGGACTGGAATAAAGCCTCGTAATGTAAAGAACTCGAATTTATCTAGTTTCTTTATACTACCCAGAAGTTTTAGGTCAAATCAAGTTAAATGATTTCAAAATTAGTGCAAATAATTCGATTCAGTTGCATTCAAATTACAATACAACGGATGCTGAAAAAATCTTCAGTGTAATAGCAAAATTTTACATACGGTGCAAATAACTAGTTCGTTTCAATTAAGTTTCAGGCTTTTTTTAAGGAGGTGGGTGCTGAAAGGCACCCCGTACGTAGGCCTTGCGGCCCATTGTACGCTCGGAAAAAGCTGGACATATTTCCTGGGGTCGCACAAGTTTTCCAAGAAAACCTATGGGAAAAAGACTGATTACCTGTGTCCTTAAAATTATCTAAGTGATGCAATTTCGTGAATTCACGACATTTTTGTAAGGTCACTGAAAATTTCTTCGGAATCTCGGCCTCATTTCGTACTCGTGCACCGCCGGAAATAGCAACAAGAAAAATGAAAACTAATTGTCTTCAAAATGTTAAAAATCATTTTCTGTTACGCTTAACTCAGTATAGTTAAAAAATTAGCTGTATAATTCTAAATAAAGACAAGTTGATCGATATTGCGCTAAAAGAATAATTTAATTAAAACTCATAAATTTTTCATAATAAATGTTTTTAATTTTTTTAGACTAGCGTCGCTGTTACTTAAGTTTTTTCTTTCTTAATTTGAATAGTTTTTTGCCTACAGTTTAAGCTTTTATATTTTTACATATATTATACGCAAAGCGCAAGGTTTTGAAAAGTAAGGCTATATTTTAAACTGGCTTTTCAACTATGTAAGTGTACATAAATTATTTAATTGAAATTCAATTTTTTATATCGTGGCGCAATAATATTTGCAATAAATTCGAGTTATTACAATAATTTAACTAAGTATTTGGAAAAAACTTATAATTTATGAAAAATGTAAATATTGTATAATAAAAACTAATGGAGATGAATCAAAATATTGCACTAACATTTTAATAATAGAAAAAAATATTTATAATTTATCAAGATGAGTCCTTTTCTGCGAATTTGTCAGGATCTCCAATGTGTTTTCTTATTAACTACTTTTCTCTGAAAAGACATTTTTTAAAAGATATCAAAATTAACGACCAAATAAGGGAAAAATTGTACCGTGTCCGGCAATGGAAGTGTCCGTCTAATTCAAATCGCTGTCAAATGAAAAAGCAGCAGCTTGCAAAAAAAGCACTCAACTTTGCCCCTTTAGAAAAGGATTTGACTCGTGAATGGAACCGTTTAAGTCAAGACATCGTTCGAGCATCGTGTGCATCGTTTGAAAAGAGATTGAAGCTGGTATTTAAAACGGCAAAAGGCGGCGAAAGGCGGCAAAAGGCGGTTAGATGTCATTCGAATAATTGCAAAATTAACTACGTATTATAGACTATCATTTCCATACATTTTAATAAGACTGACTAATAAACAAAAAAAAAACTGCACACTGACACTTCAATTACCGGACTTGGTAATCAAGTACCGACGTTTGTAACTTAACGTGAGGCAAAGAAAAATAAATTATAAAGAACTGATATCTGGATTTGAAGCAGAGTCTCATACAAACGAGATTTAAACACCGTCGACCATTTCCGCATTATACTTATAATCTTCGAAATTATTCAAAAAAAGTTATTTGTAATATTATAATTGCAAAACCTTTTACTTTGAATGTCAACTATTTAAACCAAAATCCCTGTGATTTCCTCTCATCATAATCAAATAACTGATAAAAAGCAATAAGAATAGTACAATATTTGAAGTAAAATAGGGTTGCACTTGCTATATTTGCAAAATATGACATTTTGACAAAAATTCTGTGTTATTACAAAGAAGGAAGTCGAAACTAGAGCAATCAAGTACTAATCAACATAAAGGTATATTACAAAATTTGTTACAACTGCTGAAAGGTCAAACTATGTTAACTGTAAGAGAAAATCCGTGTAAGATTTCACATATCAATGGAGGCAAGTTCAATAATGAACGACGTTTACTTACCTACGTGATCTTAGTATCCACTTTCAAGGGCCGCTGGAAAAGGCCAAGGCCTGCATCAATTGAAATTTGTTTATACAAAATAAAATTACTAACTAAAATTTTAAATACATATATTGAAATATATAGCATATTCTCAAAGGGAGAGGGTACGATTTCATTGAAATAATAAGGCCAAACTAAAGAAAAGAAAGCCAAAGAAATAAGTCTAGATAATCCAAGCCGACGTCACTATTTGCTCACATGGAGTTCTGGGTTTTGAATATCAGAACACTATTTTCCTAGCTCAACTCAAAAGAGGTTAGAAATAAGCTTGTCTCGCTCCAAGACCATAGGGTGTGTCTCTGCCCTGTGTTAGACGCATGTAAGCCATCATCTAACTTTTCTGGTGCTAGTATTCTTCAATTTTTATGTTACTTTCTTAACACAAAAAAAAAATTATTGAATATAATTTTTAATAAATTTCTCTACGATCTTTTCAAAATAATGTTAAGCATCATACAGCGCAAAGGAATATCAAAATTGATTAATTTGATCACCAAGATTAGAAAAGTGCGCTTTTAGATGGTTTTTTTTGAATATATTACAGTATCACTATGAAAAACTGATAGAAGCGAACTTTGATGAAGTGGTGAATTCAGGGACGAAGGATAATTCAAAAAACATCTAAAATTTACAATTGGGCTATCCAAGATAAATACAAATAAATTCTTCCTATTAAGATACACCATTTCGAACTAATATATTCTACATACAAATTTATTTAGGACCTTAAACTGCACACAGAAAAATTACAAAGCTTCTCCCTAGACCTGATAATTGAATTTTAGTTGTTAGATATGAAAACTTAGTTATGATAACTAAATTTTAGTTGTGAGAACTGAAATCTGCGTTGTGACAACTAGATTTCAGTTGTCAAAACTTCACAACTTAAATTTAGTTCTCACAATTGAGTTTTCACTTCTCGTAACTAAAATTCACTTATTATAGAACAAAAAAGTTAGTTATCACAACTAAAAATTCACTTGCCAGAACAAGGCAAAAGCTTTGCAATTTTTCTAGGTGTGCCATTTAAAAATATGTGACAGGCTTTATTCCCAATGTAAAAGTTGTTATCATACTAAAAGTAAATAAGTTTAATTTTTTTAAAAAAATATGTACTTTTGGGCTATCAATTTTATTAAAAGTGTCCTCAAAATTCCGTTGTAATATTCAAAAAGTAGAAACACTTTCATTTCATTTTCGAAGAATTTCAGCAAATTTTAAAACTGCAATAACAAATTCTTTACTATCTAAAACAATATATGGAAATAGAAGAAATTTTTTAAATTATTTTTAAGAAAAAGAATATTAAAGTATTGTTTTAAAAGTACTGATTTGATTACACGTATGTATATTAACACATTTCGATTATTATTAACGCCACTGATTTCGGAACTATCCGCTATTTAAGAAACTCAACATATAAAAAACCATATGCTTATTTACTTAAAATGTTAGAGACACAATTAAAGACTCCGTTCTTTTTTTTTTTGTATATTTTTTGAACAGTAAATCATAGTAATTAGCACCTAATTATCACATATTTTAATAATCCATCAAATAAAATTATTGCAAGTATAATTAAACAAAAAAAGATGAAAAAAATAGATACATCATAAAAGATTGGGTAACATGTGTGAGTTGTGTTTTAAATTTTATATATTAATTTTCATGCTTAATGTAGGTTTATTTGGTTGGAAGAAGATTAGACTTATATAAAATTAGCATTTTCTATGTACGAGCTTTCCATTTCTCAAGTAATAAAAATGGTTTATGGCATTTAAATGGTTTCACAAAATTCTGTTTATTCTTTTTTTTTTCTATGTTATATTGTAGTTTTTTTCACGATTTAATATTTTTTTAAGTATGCACATATTTATTTCCTAAGTAATCATTATTAAATCATAAAAACAAGTTATTAAATATATAAAATGTAATAATTTGTCAGGTTTTAATTTTTATATTCAATCGAAAGCAATCAAATTAAGTTTTTGCTTTAGTGCGATTATAAATTGCGCGAAAATTTTGTGTGAGTTCAAGAAAATATTCATTTCATAATCTAATAATCAATTCAACGACACACCAAAGATTAAAATATATAAATAATATTTAGCTCGAAAATACTTTTGGTTTTTATTTCAAAATAATTTCAATTATATTTCAACAATAATAAACACAAAAATTTAATGCGATTGACAATATAAATGTCCGACCACATAGGTGAGTAAAATATATGTAAAAATTAATAAGAAATTATGCTGAAATATTGAAATAGTTAGCAACTTATTAAATCTAATACATATATGAAACTCAAATTCAGTTTGTTTGTTTGCACATATCGATTCATATCGTACAATTTCGACTATCATCGTGTGATTTTATTAAAGGTACAAATTAGTGAAAATACTCATACTAAATGTTTTCGCATACGTAGTTTTCATGTGAATAGGAATATGCATTTCATGCGGTATCTAAGCTCTGCAGCAATTATAAACAAATTCAGTTGAATATAAAGAAAACAAATACAATATTATTGAAAAGAAGGACAAAATATAAAAAAATAGTTGTTTACTCAATGGCTTTGCAACAAATCCTTTAAAATATAATGAATTGTGTTTTTACATTACATCTAAATTTTTAATCATCAAGAGGCATATAAAATCCGGGGACCTCGAACAACGTCGGAGAATCCAGCTAGTGTGTAATCAACTAAAAAAATATGAAATCGCCGAACCACTGAATACCAAAAACAGAATTTACCAACTAACCCAACTGAACCTAACCCCACGACTCCATTGGACTTATTTCAAGACATAATTTCAGTCGAACTGACAAAAAAGTCCAAATTTTCGAGTCTCCATTAGACTTTTTCTCAGTCCGACTGAAAATATGTCTTGAAATAAGTCCAATGGAGTCGGGTGGTAATCAACTAAAAAAAATTGAAATCGCCTAACCACTGAATACCAGAAACAGAATTTACCAAGTAACCCAACGAGAACTCCAGTTTAATCTTCGGTTTTATTTTAACTAAACCATATAAAGCTAATTATTTTCGACTACTTTAGATATTAAAATCCTTTCGTCTCGATTGTATTGTACTATACTGGAGGGGCCCGCACAGTTGCAGGCCTTAGCACGTTGGCCTTAGTGGCCCATAATAGCTCGATAGAAAGTTTGATGATATGTTATTGCATTTGAGCCTTTATAAAGTATGTTTTAAAAATACTATTCCTGATTGACAAACCGTTATTAAAAAGTAATATAGATCTTTTCTTCAGAAATCACAAAAAAGTGACAAAACTCTACAACAAAGTAATACACATATTATTTCTCAGATGAATTAAAGATGCTCCTAATTAACACAAAAGAATGCATATGCTTTCTCTTATGCCTTATTCATATGCTTTGTTGTTTATCTGTATTGGCCTTAAAGAATACATCTCAATAGATGAATAATTAATAATATATAAGTAAAACACTTCACCTCCCATTAAAATTGAATAGTATATTTGCAAATACGTCATATTTCCGGCGTATATACAAAAAAATTTACCATATGTTATTATGTCTGAAAATCCGTGGAAAATTTATATAAATAAAAAGATTTTTTTTAAAAAATAGTTTCAACCAGAGTTCGTTCTAGGGTGAATGATTTGAAAGATTTCACAAGAGAATAGTTGTAAGACACGACATATAATGGTATTATATACAATATATAAATTATATCGTTTCCATAGTCGTAATCAATATCAAATGAAAAACATTATGAACGAATCCGCTATTCAATTTGAAATCAAAAATTTTTATGGTGATAGAATTTTCACACTTCAATAAAATCATATTTTTTTTTTGCTTTTTTTCTTTATTTTCTTTTTAAGACGAAACGATTTCTCTTTTTTTAATATTAGACAAAAAAAAATAATTTTCTATATGCATGAAAACTAGGTCAAGATATTATCCCAAGAAAAGTATTTGTCTCAATAATAAAGGAATCATAAAAATTACTTTAGAAATATCCTTTTTTTTTGTTGTCTTTTTGAAAAAAAAAAAAAAACATTTTAGAAAACAACTCTTTTTCTTAACTTATGTTCTAGTAAAATCAAAATATTTTGAATAACTAACAATAAAACCATAAATTTAAATATTTTTGTGTACTTGAGTATAATAAGACGGGTCGGATCTGATAAAATATTTAGCGTTAGACATGTCTCTGTGGAACCGTTTCCTTTTTTCTTTTTTTTGGGAAAACAAAAGTATAAAGTACTTCCATGCGCATTTCTGAATTTCAGACTATTTAAAACCGGTAGTTTTATATAAGTAAATTCTTTTTATATGTTCAGCATCTTAAAATTTGTGTGTGAAGTAAAGAATCTTGGAAATGTATATATATACTTTTTCAGCAATTCTGTAAGAAATAGACTTTAATCTTAAATAATGCACCATAAGTATCTTCTTTTTATTTGAATTTAAAAAAATATTTCCTTTTGAAATAAAAGAATTAAACAGCAAACTCGCCCATGGATTAACTACGATCATCACAGCACTCCCACCATATTGCCCCATAATTTTTCTTCAACAAAAATTTCCAAAGCAGGTTCATATCTTTTAACTCCCTTGTTGGAATTTGTCTGGATATAATATATGTACGTTAATATATATATATATATATATTATAAAAATGGTCGCGATTAATGAAAAAATAAAAATGAGATACCAAAGCCAGTTAAACAGGTTTTCTTTTGAGAACTTAAAACATTTTTCTTTAAAATACAAAGAAAGATGCTTATCAAATTTCAAAAGAAATCAACAGCACTTAATTTATTCACATATATTATATATATATATAATTTTAGTATGTTTTTTTTCTTAAAAATCTTAAAATTCGAGACGTTTTTTTTTGGTGTTTCTTCTGTTGAATGCATATATAAGCATTTGTATATCGACTACACATATTTTACTCATATATAACTCATATATAACTCATATTAAATGTGAAAATTGTTGCGTCGGAAGAAAGAGTATTAAATTTCGACAAGTGTGATATATATTTATGGTTCTAACAAAATTTTTTTTGTTTTCGGGATTTCAATTTCAAAGATATAAATTTTTGGGTTTCTAAAGGAGTCCATCTTTATTTACATATATTGTAAATATGTATGAATGCAACAGAATGGTGTTTATAATGCGGCCTTTTAAGAAATTTTAAACTTTTAATTTTTGGAAATATGACCGTGTTAAGTTGAGATCTGTAATTCTATATGCAAGAGAAAAAAATTTATGTGAACAATTTATTTTAGATTTAAATAATAAAGAAAAAAGAGAGATAAAAACCAAACGTTGATTGGAAATCTTCAGCCATTTTGTAATGGGATTTATTAAGGAATTGAAGTCTTTCAATAATATATTATTAATTAATAATCATTCCAATTTATTTATTGAGACTTTGTAAAGTCTATAATTCTGTTAACATAAGCAATTACTTAAAACTATAAAATAAATTTAACTGCTAACTTGTTACCAAACTGTAATTTATTAAACACTAAGCTAACCAAGATTTTTTTCTATTAGAATAAATTAAAACAATTAAGCGAGCACATTTAATCAATTTATTATTAATCATTCATGGGTCCTTCAACCCGAGTACTTTTATACAGAAATTCAGTTCAAACCGAATGCAATGATCGATAATTGAAATTATCAGAATTATAAATCTAATGAGGGCTTTTTTTATCAAAGTTTTTAATTAATCAATAATTAGAATATTACAAACAATTGACCAACCATTTACTGAATTACAGCAAAAGCATTTTAAATAATTTAAAATGTAAAATATGAAATGAAGAGATTTTGAAATCCTTGAGGACGCTTTCGTACTTCGAACAACAGAATAATATCTAATAAAGTCGGTCCTCTTTTCACTGGAATGATCTCGACCAAAGACAATACGACAAACTGAATTTCCGAGATAATAGAAACACATATTGTAAATGAAAAACAAAACCTAGCCTTAAATACCTATTTTCTCGGATAACTTTTCCAGACGTTGGAGTGAAGTATTTAATATAAAGAGTTTCATAGAATTTATCACGTAAATGCGAAGAAATATTATGATTTTTGGCTATTAGATGTTTCTAAATATAAAATTTCCGGATAAAAGTCGGTCGAGTGTATAAAAAATGAGTGTTACTTTTCTGTGCCACTATAAAATAATTTTTTAGATATTATCTTAAAAGAATACCAATCGAATTTCAATAAAATTTTGGAATCAAGTACTTCGGAGTTCGACTTACATTATTAGCTATAAAAGCATAGTAATACTCACGCCAGAGGGGCACCCTAGCAGATTTTTTAACTCCTTTTCCATTTTTATTTCGGAGTCCTATTATAAGATAGACTTTGTACTAGTATTTTAATAGTTTCCGATTTATTGGATACAGGCAAAGATGTCTATATGACTACCACTTGCCATATTAATAAATACAGATTTTAGGAATGTAACAATGCGATACTAAACATCCTCCCAGCCAGCTAATATTAAGGAGGCTTGTTCGCTTGATTGAAAAGAAAATGAAAACTTTCGTGTAACATATTTAAATGGAATCGAATATCAAAATTTTCAATGAACAAGTCCTAGACTAAGATTTAATCAGTTTTGATAAAGATAAGTTGAACTTACCTATTCCCAAGCGTCTGTGGAAACCACTATTTCCTATTGCAGACATTGTTATATGTAATATTATAATATATTAGTTTAATCAAAATTTCATTAATGAAACAGAATAAACCATATTTTGTATGTATCTCTATTTCTAATACCGTTCTAGATGATTCAGAAATAATGCAAAAAATGTTTCGTTACCAAATCCTTCAAGTAATCTGCCATTTTGTATCACCAACCTTAACAATAGTATACCTTACTTTTACCTTCTCTATTTCTGCAAAAAATATCTGGAGGTAAGTACAAAAGCCCTAAAAATGGCCTTCCTCCTGAAAGTGGAGTTCTTTTTTTGCCATCAGGGCCTTTCCTTGTGTCGTTGTTTTATGTATTTTTGATGCGAGAATACAACTGTCTTGCAAATGCAATTCTTTAATTTGCAAGGAATAGAACTAGTTCGAATAAAATATTCATATTTAAAATTAACTTAGAGATTTTTAGAAGTGTTGTCATGTTTTAAAAATTTTCGGAATTATATGGAATAGAAAAATTGTAATCAAAATCAAGCCCTTTCTTTTCAAAAAAATGAAGTAAACTCGTTTTGGATCTAATGGACATAATTTAATAGATACAAAATTATTAAAGAATTTAAGTATGTATCAAGAAATTAATAATAAATATTAACTTTCAGGGATTAAGGCTACTTTTCTCTTAATCCATATGCAAAGTTTTTACCCAGAAATATCATGATATATAAGGTGAATTCTCTTCCGGTTTTAATTCGTGATGTATCCTTGTATGAAAAATTCCGAAATATACAACGATACAAAGCTACATGATTTTCTACAAAGGTATAAAGGAATTCCGACATAATATAAATTTTATAAATTATTGGAAATTAATTCATAAACAATTTCACTGACAAAAATATATGCAAATAAGTTCATAAGTTTCGAAAAAAAAGTTATATTAATATATAAACATAAAAACGCAATTTTTCTTACCTTGAACTCCATTTTTGACAGGTACTCAAGTATATAACACGAAATACTGAATAAAATGAACACAATCAATGATTTTCAAAAAAAATTGTTTTTAAAACACCAAATTTTCTTTATTAAGAATTTCAACAATTGTACTTTTTAAAAGTATGTATTTATATAAAACAAAAAGTCTGTTATACACATGTAAGTTTACTTATATATATAGTATAACACATTGGCACGCGAAAAATTCATGTTTAATCAACGTTCCATTAAAAAAAAAAAATACAAAACAAGTTAACAAGTTGTTAACTTTTTCTTTTCTTTTTTTCTTTATCTTAAGTTAAAAGAAAATATGTTTAAAATTGATAAAAAAAAATTCTCATATAAGAAAACACACACTTTCATAAATAAATCGGAATTCGCGTATAAAAACGAAAAAAGGGAGCACCGCGTATATAAAAAAACTGCAAACTGACACGCGGTTTATTAAAGAATGAATAGAAAACCAAAAAAAAATATGTTGCACTTTTTTCTAAGTAAGAAAATTTTCTTCCAAGTGTTTGTCATTATTATCAAAAAATATTTTCGGTAATTATTAAGAACGCGATTTTTTGTAGATTTATTTAAAACGCTAAACGCGGAAACGCTCTGCTGTACGAACGCGAGATTCGTTGTTGAACAAATCAAAAATTAAATATATTTCAATTTTTTTTTTTGGTTAGTCTTTTTTTGTCGAGCCTTTTTTTTTTGGTTTTCAAAAATTTTCAAAAATCAAACCATATTAATCAGGAAAAATTGTCAATGTATATGTTTAGAGTATTTATTTATTAATCAAAAACTATGTATTGGAAATTGGATATGGTGTGTATGGAAAAATCACAACAACAACAAAAACAAAATTGTAGTTATTTGAATAATAAATAATAATAAATGAAAAGAAAAGCCCACCATTTTTATATTTATATATTTTTTTGGAATTTTTCTTTATATTTTTTTCTTTTTTTTTGAAACTTGCTTCTTCTACAGTTTTTGAAACTTGTTTTGTTTTTGTTGTAGTTTTTTTTTTTTCAAAATCCATTTTTCTTTCTTTTTTTTTCGTATACTATTTGTTTATTTCTTTGAAAAAAAGATGCTATCAGAACGAAGGACTTCTGATAGAAAACTGTCCAAAAATTGTTTGTTGTGTTCACCGTCGATCTTTTCCACTACATTCATGGAAATTTGATGAATATACAAAAATGTATAAAATACAGAAAGAAGAAGAAAAAAAAACACAGTGTTTTTATGTAAGCACACACAGGCCGCCCCATACCAAACAAGAATTACTATATTTTATATTCTTCTTCATCTATATATGAATGGCAGCGCTAAAGTTTGGTTGCTTTTGCTTTTTTTTATATCCATCATCATGAGAAAAGTATAAAAATTTATATTTATATATATATATGTATTTAAGTATATAATATATATATGTATATATTAAGTCTAGTTGCATATATAACGTTAAAGAAAAATTTTCACATTAAAAAAAAAAAAAGCATGTGGTTGGGTGTTTTTCCTTAGATAATATGGCGACTAAAGTTGGGCATGTTTTCTTGTTGAAAGGCATAATAAAAAAAAAATGTTTGTAATGATTTTCTATGAAATATCTAAAAAAAAAAAAAAAGAGGGGTATTTTATTTTTGCGAAGGTGTTTGTTTTAAATGGAGTTTTTGTATATAACTAGAAATTAGAAATGGCTACATTTTCAAATCCTATATTTTTGAAATCGGAATAATTACGTGGATTTTTAAGGTAATAAGATATTAGAACCGATGTCACCTTTTTTTTGGTTTTTGTGTGTGGAAAATTTTTGAAAACTAAAACAAATTTTTGTTTAGGGTGGTTTTTTTATTATTAAAAATCCCCCCTTTTTTCCAATATATTTTTCATCTGTTTTACCTTTTCATACTCGTACATCCTATTTACTACGACATTTTATGTTATATATTTAGTTTAAACATTATAACTAGAGATTATATACATAGAGAATAAGAAAAAGAAAAAGAAAATTAAATTTTCGAAAACTTGTAAGTTTCCTGCTGACTTATAAGTTTAACCTCCCCCAGAAAAGAAAAATTTTTATTTTCTTAATAATATACGACGATATACGATCGTTGTTTGGAGCAAACTCTCTAAAGAAAACACATATCTTTTGTTTGTTATATTTTATATATATACATAAGTATGAAATAAAAGAAAATTTTTATGTTTTTGAAAAGAAAACCAATACATATGGAGGTATAAGAAAAAGGAGGTCGATAAAAATTTTGACATGGATTGAATTTCCTTATAATGGTTCATATAGAGAATTTATCTATTTATGGGTGGATGCGAATGGATATATATATACGTATTTATTTTGTTTGAGTTAAGGAAATACATAAATTTAATAAAAAAAGAAATAGGAAATGTTTTCGAATTCATGAAAATCAAGCTTATATACATATCAAAGTACATATATATTCAAGGATTTGTGTAGTTTGTCTTACCAAAGAAATGGAAAACTGTGATATTATGATAATATTTGAAATATCCAAAAGGAACGTCTTTGTTTATACATAATTGTCATTCTTCGTTGAATTTTTCGAAATGATATCCTTTTTAATTGAAGTCAACACGGTCTTATTTATGGCTTTGGAAATTAGATAATTAGAAACATCTGAAAGAGTATCATTTTTGGGGCAGTTCTACTTATCTTTTTTGCTTTTTTTAATTATCAAAATATTTTCCCTTTATTAGGAGAAAAGTGAAAAACTTATTTTTTGATACATATATAAGTATATTATTATTATACATTAAATCTATGGGTGTGTTTCATCGAAAGATATGTTTTGAATTATATGAGTATGTATATCAAGTGGGGGAGGATATATTTTGCACAGGCTTGTTTGCTTAAATAAATGTTTGTTCATATGCCTATATATATATATATAATAGAAAGTCAAGAAGAGATGTTAATGCCAATACTACAAGAGTTAGTATCAACATCAATATTTTCATTTACATTCGCTTGTTTGAATCAAGTTTTACAAGAAACGCCAATCGGAATGACGTAATCTTTGACTTGCGTCCTTTGACCGATCTGATAATACTTATATATATATATATCTTAGATTTTTAGTATATATACAGTTCCATATTGATTTAAAGATTTTCAATTTAGACAAGGAAGTTATCAACACTTAAAATAAAAGAGTTTTTTTTTTTTGTTATATAAAATATATATTATACTTTGTGTATGTTTTCTATGATGGAACTAATTTAATTACGAGAAGATTATAGAAGAGATTGAGACTTAAATATATATATATTTCCAAAAAAATTTTAGAAAAAAAAGCAACAAAACCTAGTCAAACTTGAAAAACTAGCTAGAAAATAACTTCAAGAAAAATTCTCTAATCAGAAATTGATTAGAAAAATCTTTTTATTCATGTATTAGTGTATTTATTGTCTATCTGATAAAGAGGGATATAACGCTTCGGGATTTAAATAAACTTGTATATTTAAGATCATAGAAATAAATTACAATTAATATAGGAAAATCAATTCTTCAATTATTTCTTCAAAAAAAAAAAATTTAATATAATCTTTTTAATATATGGTATGTCTTAAAATCTATATATGGCACCTGTTTCTGTTTGAACTCATATTAAACACATACTGATGACATTCCACCAATAAAATTGGCCATTATTAGATTGAAGAAATTGCCCCAGTCAATTTTAAGCTTTTACTGAGAGCTCCAGTTAGAAGACAAAGTAAAGGAAAACAAATTTTATAGATTTTGTATATGCAATGATACTCGGTATACGTAATTCATATATATACGATGTGTTTATATCAAAATGTATATAAAAGAATATATTTTATGACAATTCATATACAAGCATATTGTCACCTTTTATATTTTCTCAATGTTTGAAATTAAACCAACATGCGGAAATAATATATATTGTATATATTTCAATACTTTATTGCTTATTTTTGGCAATAGTTCATGACATGGTGTATAGATGTCAGAATGTGTACCATTTTTTGTCGTTAGATACCATCTTAATAGCAATATAGCTTTTGAGTTCGATAATTTCCGCGAAATATTAATCAAAGCATTGGGACTAAATTATTGTTTCATGCATTTCTTTTGAACGCAATGTTTGCAATATTTTTTTTTTTGCTAAGAAAAAGTATTAACTTACCTATTTACTTATATTCCGAAATAAAATACGAACATCTTCCTCTTAGTACATGCCTACCTATCGTTCGTTCATTTTGAAATGTTCCAGATAAATTGAGATACGCGCATATGTAACATTTGCTGCAAAAATCACCCACGTAAGAGCGTGATATCTTGCCTATACATTCACTCAAAAGAATATGTTTTTTTTTTTTGCTAAAACAATAAAAAACATATAGTATTTGAAAACTGGCCTATAGCCGATGCCCTATGACAGAAATGAGACATAAGAACTATTAAAACTAACAATATTTCAAGTTTTTCTTCATATCTTCTATCCTCTTCTAAAAAATTCTACTAATTTGCAGGTAACCTGAACCCTAACAGCATAAATCTTATCTGCAAATTTTATTCAAATCGGTGCATTAGTTTTTAAAGTACATCAAAAAAAGGCTTATTTTCTCCTAGGATTATTTCTTTCTCCACTATCCTTGGACCGATTTTATTGAAATTTATTATGCTAACGTCTATTTATGCACTTAACCAAAATAATTAAATTAAACAAAATTGCTTCACAAGTGTCCAATTAAATCTCAATCGACTTTTAACATATGGTAGTACCTACCATAGGGTATAAACATTGCTCAAAAGAACATTTATTTCTTTAAGAATAAAATAAAATGGAAAGGACTACATAGGAAATATTCGGAAAATGATGTTCAATCAGTCCAAGCCCTAATCTAAAAAATACAGGCAGTTCTCGATTTACGAACGATATCCGCCCGTTGTACATCACAACTAAAAGACAAAATAAGTAATACTATATTTGATGACTCGTATCATGAATTATGTTCGCCTTTTCAGTATTTATATAAACTTACCACACGATTCCATTTTACTTATTTCAAGACATAATTTCAGTCGGACTGAAAAAAAGTCTAATAAAAACTCGAAAATTTGGACTTTTTTGTCAGTCCGACTGAAATTATGTCTAGAAATAAGTCCAGTGGAGTCATGGGGTTAGGTCTAGGGAACGTACCTAAATCGAGAACTACCTGTATTTGATATTTTACTAAATTCAAAATATTAAAATCTGATATAATTACAGTATAAGTATTTTTGACAGGAAATTCAAGTTGAAGTAAGATAGTCATACCAGGAAGCATATTGGTTATATACTTCCTGGTCATACTAACTGAACACAAAGAAAAAAAGTTGAATATTAACAAAAAATTTGGTATTTTATTCTAATAATAAAATTATGAATAATCAATACAAAAAATGTATATTATATTACACAGCCTTAGTCTGAAAGGCAGTATTTTAGATCCAGTTTTCGAGTTAACATAGCTTTAATATGAAAGCATCTACTATATTGTGTTGCAGTGGGGGGTTAAACTACAGGCTGCAATGTTGCACGATTTATTACGCACATCTTTTCCCCAAAAAATTTAATAGGCTAGATAAAAGACAATGCACTAATTAAGTATAAATTAGGTAATTTTTCCAATTGAAATAGTGCAAGCTCACAATGTAGCAAGTTTTGTTCTGGAAAAGATCGAGTACTAACACAGACTTTACACACAGTCACCGTTTTATTTTCCATATGTGTTTGTTTAAGAAGGACAGTCTTATCACTATATTCACAATAGTATTTAATCTCATCCCGAATCCCAGCAATATTTTGGTCGTTTGAAGATCATGCACGCCCAATTCACTGCATTTCAGCGTGCTTATACTAATTCAGATATTGCGATCTCGCCTGGTGCCGGTGGCAAAATCATCTGCTACTTTACTATACGCTAGAAAGTTGTATTATCCATTCTTTCCAACAAAATCAACTTGCATTATTGTCTAATTATCATTATGAACTTGTCTTCTTCGAAAGGGATTTGGATAAAAACTTACTGTTGCTGTTAGTATTTTTACCTTCTCTAGTTTGTTCACTTAAATTAAAAGTAAGAGAGTTTAAAGTCTTGAAAAAAAAAACTTCGAAATAGATGACGAAGAAATGTAGAGAAAAAATATTTAAAAAATCTATAGTTTGAATCAAAGATATATTTTTTTTCAGCACATTGGTGTTATTGTCAAGTCTCTGCAATTTATTGCTAAATCAATAACAATGTATTTAACTTGATGATGTATTGCCTTTAAGGCCTTATTGCCTTAAAACGGTCCAAGAAAAATGAGATATTTCCTATGTGCATTCCGTCAAAAAAGTATCCAGAATTTCTCAATAAAATACAATATGTTCAATTTATCATCAAAATGTATTTTGTCTCCTTGAAAATTGTACCAGTTGATGCGATAGATATATACCAATGATCAATCCATTCGTAGAAACACTTCCTATAGGCATTTTCCGTTATAGCCTTCTGCGAATTATGTTTTATGGCTTCAAAGGACTTAAAAAGAGTTCCATGAAGTGATAATTTTAACCCGGGAAATAGGAAAAACTTACAGGGAGGCATATCTGGCAAAAACAGTGCTTGATTTATAGGATTTGTTCAGTTTTCAGTCCAAAAATTTGCGTACAACCATCGATGTGTGGGACGACGCATTATCGGTGCAAAATCCAAGAATTGTTCTTCCACGAATATGGCCTTTTCCGGCAAACGTTTTCTGGCAGGAATTCCGTGTGGACAACACCACGACAGTCGAAAAAAACAATCAACATGATGATTTTCGAGTGACGTTGATGCGTTTTTTTCCGTTTCAGGTCGTTATCGAAACGCCATTCCCAGGCGTGTTGGGTAGGTTGCATATCAAACTTATAAACCTACGCCTCGTCACCCATTATGATGCGTTTCATGAGTGTAGGGCCAAACTGACTTGTTGTAGCAAGTCTCTAATAACTTCTTTTTCAAGAAAAATCCCAGAGCAGACTTGAACTGATCTAGCAAAAGCAACAATTGACAGATCACGGTAAATTTTTGCGTGACAATTAGATACATTTATACCAACTTAACAGCAAAATAGATTTTTTCATACTATTTATGCGGATTTTTTAAATGAACAATTCCGGATACTTTTTTGACGGAATGTATGTAATAAATTAATTTGAAATGATGTACTTACCTTAATAATATCGATTAGAATAAAAACTCTTATTAAAACATCACCGGGAATGCAATTTTTCTTTATTCAAAATTTTCGCTTATACATATTTATAAGCGAATTGATTTCTTTTCAAATATAAGAAGTATTTTATTTATTTATTTATTTTTTTTTTATATATTTTAATATTTACACGACAAAAACATTCGAAAAATCTATCAGAATTTTTTTTTTATTTATAATTATAGTTAATTTTTAGTGGTTTAAAAACAAAAAAAAAATTTTTTTTTATTTTAATTTAATTTAATTTCATTTTTATGTTTTAATTTTTAAATTAATTTGATATTTATTTATTTAATTATAAATTTTGTTTGTTTCTTTTTTTTCTTTTTTTTTGTAATTATAATTAACATGAGGCTCCACATACATTCAAATAATTACTACCATATACATTTTTTTTTTTAGTTTACTTAAATGTTTTTTACTTTTAATTTAACCTTTTTTTTAATTAAATTTATTCTTATTTTTATCGTTTTTTTCTTGTTAATAATATAAGTATTTTTTTTTGTTTGTTTTTATGCCTGTGTTTGTTTTTTAAATGAATTTTGTATGAACTAGTTTTTTTTTTTTGTTTTAATCTTAATTTAATTATTTCATATAACATACATAATTTATATTAATATAAGTTTACATATGTAAAATTTTATTTATACATTTCTTTGTTTTTATTTTATTACTCTGACAAAGTTTTCAAATTTTGGTTTGTTTTTCTTAAATGATTTTTTTACTACACATTACATCAAAAAATAATATTTTAAAACTGAGAGCAAAGGTATATTCAGACTCTGGCTGAATGCAACCCAAATTTATTGTGTTATAAAGTTAGACTAATCAACGGAAAATAGTACCAAGAATGAGTGTGAGTAAAGGCTTATTGAATTCTATATAGTGAACAATTTTTGAAGCCTGTAAAACATTCTTTGTCTGAAGCCTTAGTTATGTTAACGAAACTGAGACGAGACGGCGACGGGAGCGGAATGCGATGCAGTTATGTTGACGAAAGCGTCGCTTCACTTTTTGAGATTTGACAAATTCAGTGATTCAATTGATTATAAGCAAAAGTGTAGGAGAAAAATAATAAACGATAGATTACGGGTTCTATGTCATGGTTTTACTTTATATTATCGAATTACAATAAATACAAATGCCGAAAAACGAAACGGGCTCAAATTGAATTTAATCAGATCTTACGAACGTTTTTTTATTCCGTCGCCGTCCCGTCTCCGTTTCGTTAACATAACTAAGGCTTTAGCCTTTAAACTTGTTTTCTAAATTCAAATTGCGCTGCACATATACTCGCATAATACCTAAATAGATATGATTTATAAAATTTTGGAACAATACATTCCTGTACACCAGCACAAACCGTGATATTTAAAAAAAGGAATTTTATTAAAAAGAGTTTAAAACGAAAAATCTGAAGAATTGTTTAGCTCGGGGGGTCGGATTTGATTCTGAACTCTTTAAAGTCAAACGGTCTAAACTAATGGGCTATTGATGATTTCATTTATACTGACGATGTATTATAATAAAATATAATACAGATAACTTCAAGGTTTGTCAATCTCTGAATTTTTACATCGGAATATTTAATAACAATGCACCAACTAAATCCTTTTCATCCATTTTAGTGCGTATATGTCAACTAATAAATGCAAATCTTAGATGTTTGGATACAAGTTTTTTTATTCGCCCCAATTACTATATATGTGTTGTATACATAATTAGCCTCAACTCAACTTTATTCATGATTGATTTTGATATTGGGACTGATTTAGGCATTTAGAACAACGAATTGGGTCCATTTTGCATATTTTGGATTGAGTCCTTAGTTTGGGGGATTGGCGAGCTTCCCAGAGCCTACAATGAATCTGGATATCCGACTGGCGTGGATCCCATTGATGGCAATTGTTTCGACAAACCGGTCGCCGAAAGTTTTGAGTCTGCGATTTTGAAAAGCTGGACAGTGACAGAGAAAGTGCTCCACTGTCGGTTCCTCTGCAGGAATCGGAGGAAGATTCATCTACTTTAAACATAGAAATGTATTCATCAATTCAATTTATATATCCGAAAGAATTGAACTGAAGTGAATAATAATTTTCCGGTTCTTCTTTTCAAATAATAAGTTCGATTAATTATTTAGAAGAAGAATAACTTAATTCGTATTTTTTCCCAAACAAACAACTTTTCATTTTAAGTGTTTCTAACGGCATGCAACGATAAAGGCTAAGTTTTTTTAATGAAGACGACTACTTACTTCATTCGGCTTTGAACTTTAACTAAATTTTTTTATGAAAACTGTAGACAGTTTATTACATTGAACTAGTCATGGTTGTAATGGGCCAAAAGTCTAATTGCATAGAATATTTTATTAACAAAGTTATGATATATTCTTTGGTGTTAGGATATATATCTATAGATTAGCTTCGCTATTATTTCTGAACAAGTAGAAAATAGTAATTACGTTTTCCCGATCGTTTTACGTTCTCGGGTTTCGAGATTACCAAATTAGTATCTCAAGATTTGAGATTTTCTTCTGAATATTCTCGAACATTTTGAGATTCTAAAGTAAGTTGTTTATTTAAACAAATGGAATCTTGATCGGAAAAGTATAGGAATAGAAATACTTTTTCGATACTGTTTAATATGAATGAACTAAATGATTCCACTAATGATTTAATGAAGAAAAAAATCAAACAAAATGAAAAAGGAGGATATTGGGATGTTTTATATATTATTGGTATTTCTTTTACAATTACTGACAGTGGTTCTTCAATACGCGGATCCGGGTTCTACAAAAAATATTTTTCTAGTTTTTCAAAATTCAAAGTTATTTTATTCGATGCCTCGTAAATATTATACAAACACACATACATCTTGAGAAAATAGTAAACTTGGATTCCTGGGAACACTAAAACGGTGCTCCGTCGAATTTAAGAAATTAAAAAATGACTTTCAAAATTATTCGCAACATTTAAACAATTTAATTTCAAATTCTCATTTTCTAATAATTTTCTTCGAGGATCAGTAATTCTGAAATATAAAGAATAAAAATTCTCCAAAATCGGAAATCGAAACTTTCATGTAAATCAATAGAATTCTTGGACAATCGCTAGTAGAAAATTTACGGTGAAATTCCTCAATTGCTGTTTTCTATATAATCCCACTAAATTTCTTCATAAAAGTTTTAATGATACGAACGATTATTTTGAGTGAAAATTTATTTCTCGACGTTTTTATATAATCGAAAGTTTTTACTACCGGCTCCCCGACAATTGAAGTGTCCGTCTAATTCAAATGGCTGTCAAATATAAACCGCACATCTTGCAATACTAAAATTTGACATGAATATTGCTTGGCATACTGTCTGTCAGTAGTAAAAATTATTTGTTGGTGAAAAGACATATTCTTATTTTTTGTAAAATGGACCTTAAACGAAATTCAATTGTTGCCCTTCATTTGATTGGAAAGTCAAACATTGAAATTCACTGTATTCACCAGATCTGAATTCGTTGGATTATTCCATTTGAGGAATTTTATAAGCAGTGGCTTGCAAAAAAACACACAATTTTGGCCGGTTTAGAAAAAGATTTCACTCGTGACTGTAACCGTTTAAGCCAAGAAATCGTGCGAGTATCGTGTGCATTATTAAAAAAGAGATTATAGCTGGTGGTTAACTCAAAAGTCGGTTACATACCATTCGAATAATTGAAATATTAAATATGTATTATAATCTATAATTTCCATAAATTTTAAAAAAAATTACAGTGTTTTTACACTTCGATACTTCACTTGCCGGACCCGATATATATATATCAAAATATAAAATGGATTAAGAATTTAAGACTATTAAAATATTTATATATATAACGAAGTGAGTGCAGCATATACATATATACAGTGGATCAGATTTATAAAGGCCAATCTCCACACAGCCGACATCCTATTCTGATAAAAGTATGGGACGCACTTATGCAAAATTTAGTTAAACAGAAAGGGAAAAACAATCATCCTACGAATTTTGTCGTCTTCTGCAGATATAATTTCTCCATCTGATTCTTCATCTGCCAGAAGATTCCCCTCAAATGCAGATAAACTTGTTCATCTGATTTATGAGTTTTCATCTGCATTTGCATACTCTCACAAAAATATTGCACGATATCGTCGCACACTACCAAATTTTCTTATAGGAAGTTTTTCTATGACGAAATGATTTTTATGGTTTACGCAAGTTAAATTTTTAACTTCTATACGAAGTATATTAAAAAAAAAAATTTGTTTTGCAAATCTCCACGTTTTATAAGATTCTAAATGGTTTGCAATCATTTTTATCCAATGTCTGTCTGCCTGTATATCACTACAAATGTTGTGATTAAATAAGGCCTTCGTTCACTCTGAATTCCCATATTCATATAGCTTTCTTTTAGAAGGCTTTCGGAAGGTAACGTGATTTGAACATACGTATAGAAGTTTCGTCGTTTTGCACTAAAGCTGGTTTTTAGATATGATAGGAATTTAAGCCTTATGATAAAGTCTGAAAACATAATTTCGTACTACATTTTCCTATAAAATGGAAGGGAATATTCTTAATTTTCCCATAATATTATAAATTGTGTGGGGAGAGACCCTGATGTTTTTATTCGGTCAATCCTAGCGAAAATCGCAAAAGTCCATCTATTTCTGCTTTTCTGATTTCTCTCGTCAGAATAGGATGTCGGCTGTGTGGAGATTGGCCTTAAGACCTCAGAAACTATGAATATACGAATTAGCTGTAAAATGTTACAAATCAAATCGTATTACTAAATGATTTTATGAAAATAATTTTAACATACAAAAGAATTATAAAGTTATTGACTAGTTGTTACAACTAAGTAATAACTAGTCAATTTTTCTGTATGAAGAAATGTTTGTCTTTTCTTCTACTTTTTGAAATAGACATAAATAAATGCTGGAATTCACGATATTACCTTTGGATTGACATTCCTAAGAAAAATATACTTTTTTTTTATATTTATAAAATTTACTTGTTTTGAAATTGTTGTCCTCCATTATTCCGTCTAAGATTCGAAAATTTGTGTAGATTTTAAACGAAAATATGAATATTAGATAAAAATTAAACACAAAAGTAAAAAAAGAAAAAAATTAAATTAAAATATGTAAAATTTTCAATTGATTTTTAATTGGCAAGAAATACATTTATTATTATTATTTTTTTGTTTTGTTTTTTGTGTTTTAAAAAACTTCATTTTTAAATTGGTTTTGATTTGGCGAGTTTTTTTTTAATTATTTTTATTTTTTGAAAGAGTTGAGATTATTAATAATAACTTTTGCGTAATGTAATTGATTTGTAAAACAGTTTTTATTATTTTTGTTTTATTTTTTATTTTTTTTTTGTTAAGATAATACATATTTTTTATTTATTTATTTATTTATTTTTTTTTATAAATTCGATATTGAGAGGTTTATGTGTATTCGTAATGAGGTCTGCAAGATTTATTTCTTATTTCTTGTTTAGAAAAAGGTATTTCAAACTTTTCTTGTTTCTTTCTTTTAATGAAATTTTTTTTTTTTAATAAATACACAGTAAAAATAGAAAATAATAAATTTATTTGTGGAAATTAAAAACTAACAAAAAAGACAATACGTTGTTTCGCGATCCAAATAAAAGAAGAAGTAATTTTATTCACTTTTATTTTTATGTTTTTTCCATTAAAAAAAGTGTGCTAAATTTTTGATTATTTTTTTGTTTTTTTTACATTTAGTTAAATTAAAAATATTTTGGCAATTAAAAATTTTTCATACAAATATTTTATAGGAATTTTTGTTCGAATTTTCTTAATTTTTTTTTTGTTATTGCTTTTAAAAAAAAAATCATATTTCTTAGAAAATAAAATATTATTAAAAATTTACAGGGGAAAAAAAATTAGTTATATTATTAAAAAAAAAGTAAAATATAAAAAATTCCAATTGTTTTTGAATTTCAATTTTTTTGAGGGTATTTAAAATAAAAAGCAAGTACTTGTTTAACAATTTCTTTTCTTTTTTTTTTGAGTATATTATATTTACTGCAAAAGTTGTTTACTTTTTATGTTTTTCTTATGTTTTTCTTATAAATTTCATAATTTATTTTTAATATATTTGTTTTTAATTTTTAATCTCTTTTAGCGCACTCTCATATAAATATATTTACAGAAAAAGACGTTCGAAAACAAAATAAAAGATATGAACTAGAAAAAGAAACTAAAAAAGAAAGTACAACGTTTAAGAAAATTAAAAAAAAAACTTAATATTTTTAAAGATGCTTTCATAAAACATAAATCGATTAAGTTTTGTATTTTTGCTTTATTTTTTCGTTTTTTTTTTGCAATTCGCCCGTTTTTCTTTTATAACTGAGTTAAGAAACAAAAATGAGATAATTATAATTTTAGGGGAAAATAAAATTAATAAAACTTAAAAAAAACAAACGAAAATGTTTCCTTTTTCCTTTTTTTTTGGTGGGAGTGGAGTGAGAAAAGAAAAAAAGGCGACATCTTTTAAAGCTTCGATGATTTTTTTTTTGTTTATTTTACTTTTAAGAAGTTTTTTTATAATTTCATAATTAGTTGAATAATTCTCCAGACATATATTATCTATCTTTGACGCGTGTACTTAAAGCCCAATGTACATTATCCAAACATGCAAAAATTACTAACAATGTGAGCGAGATAGTTTAATTTAAATTCTTATCCGACGAAATGAATGCACATATTCACAAATTATCTCAGCTAAAATTTTGCCTTCAATATTTATCGTACTTCTTATATTAATTAATGTTTGCATAAGCGATCGTTTATCTCACTCACATTGCAAGTTTATTTTGCATGCCTCGGTGATGCAAATTGGGCTTAAGAGTTCTATATACTGACATATCTCCTAGAATACGATATCCTACAAATGGCTTCTATAACATTCATAAAATACGGGAAATACCCGAATTTAATTATGTTAAGATTTTCAAGTCACATTTCAAGTTTTTTTTTTTTACTCGCTTATATTTAAGCAATATTATTTATCGCTTTTAATTTTCAGATTTATTCAATGTTATATTTAAAATCTAGATGGCAATACAATAATAAAAGTATTTATTTTTGAATCTTACCTGATCTCGGCCATTTTTTTCAATTATTTTCATATTTTGACCAACAAATTTTTTAAAAAAGTTTATTCGACTAAATAAAGCAATACTTAAAATGGTCATCTTACAAAATACCATTAGTTTTAATTTCAGTAATTATTTAAAAACAAGGATTTTTAATTTTTTTCAAACGTCAAAAGCTATAACTAAAAATAGCTGAGTGTTTTAGTAAATTACAGTAGTACTAAATTTATACGAAATAAAAATTTATAAGTATATAGATTATACTAATTGATTTTTTGAGAAAATAGTTGAAAAAAACACCGTACCTACCGTTTTTATAGAATGGTTATTAGTATATACAATATGTTACGAGCAATGTATATATTTTCGCAAGACCATATTTAGGATCTATAGACCCCTAGGCGGAACCTGTGGTACGGGCCCTACCGTAAGGAAGCGAATACTGCGTTTTCTACTACCTGGCAAATATTCTGGTCATTTTTGGACTAATATGTCAAAAATTATAATATATTATATTTTACATGAAAAATGTTGTCGAAAAAATTCTTGAAAATGTCCTCTTTTGTTATATTATTTTATTTCTCTTTATTTTGTGGTGCGGTTCCCTAGGCTGCAGTCTAGCTAGCTTGCCCGTAAATACGGCTCTGTGTTTTCAGCATTCTACAGAATGTCTGGTGGAGTTTGACAAGGAATAAAAAAATAATGATTTTATATATATTATTTAGTCGTTATATAGAATTTAACCGGGTATCCCGAAATCAACTGTAGGAGATAGTATGCAGCAAAAATGCACTTTAAAAAATTTCCACTTAAGTAAATAAATCTCCAATATATTTATCACCAGTCAAAATAAATTGTTAAATGATACCAACGAGCATAGCAAGCATGCATAAAGTGACTAGTAATAACATTCCTATTTTTTGTCGAAAGAGAGTCTTCGAAATTATATCAAATGAGTAGATAATGTACAAAATATAACTTTGTATACGCGCTCTGCGCCTAATAGCTATGAGCATTCTATAAAATACCGAAGATGATTGAATGGACGAATTTCACAACATATTATGTAACTCTTAAAATAGCTATAAAGCATTCAAGTCTATCTTGAGAGCCGCCACCATTTGTCGTACACCTTTTGTTCGCATGTCACTTTTTTCGACAAAAAACATGACTATTCGCATGTCACTTTTCTGCGACAAATAATGTTACTTTCAGAATAGAGCTAAGCAACAAATTGAACACGGAAACAAGCGACGCGAAAATTGCCTAATTGTTTTATATTAAGAAAATCCATATTTACAAATTAAACTATATATAATTCTATAATTAAGTGATTTTATGTTATATGATTTTTTTTTTTTTTTAATTAAAAAATGTTATTTTCTTTGAATGTCAAAGATGTACAGACAATTTTGTACCACTAACAATTATTATAAAAGCATCGAAACTCAAATTTATTTTAAAAAGTCACGCTCACTTGTAATTAGTGACATAAGTGACATGACTTCAAAAATATAAGATGTGACCTTACAAAACTGGTTTATGGTATCAACGAAGCTTTAAAATATATCGGAATAATAATAATAATTATTCTATATTATATAATTTACACATGAAAAAAAAAATTAATGTTTTTTTTTTTTTTAAATTTTGTTAATTAATTTCTTTTTCATTTTAATAAAAAAAAAAAAAAAAAAAAACGCTTAATATAAATCACATTTTACGAAAAAAGAAAAAAAAACTATTTATATTATTTCGATGAACTATAATCAACAAAATTATATTTAATAATAATAATAATAATAATAATAATAATATAATGATAATAATAATAATAATAATTAAAAAATTTACCTAATGTGTGTGTGTGTGTGTGTGAAGTGTAAAGCAAAAAAAATGATAATTCATTCATTCTAATTCAATAATATTAACAAAAATCGCATATAAGTTTCTTAAAGATCTAAAGCTGAGTTTTAACACGCACGCACAACTTGTATGGTTTTGTTTTTATTTTTTTTGTTTTTTTTTTTTTAATTTTTAAGTCCTAACAAAAAAAAAGAAATTAAAAAATTTACGCGCTATAAATGAGAGCTTATTTTTCTAATTTTGTAATTTCTAATTTTTTTTTTTTTTAACTTATTTTTCAATTGATTCTTTTTTTTTCTTTTTTTTTTTCTTTTATTTTCTTTTATTTTATTTTATTTTCTTTTATTTTATTTTCACATTAATTAATTTAATTTTTTTTTTCTTTTTAACCAATTTATTTACCTTAATTATTATAATTAATTTATATATTATTTAAAAATTGCATCAACTTATTTTTTTGTTTATTTTTTTTTTCTTTGTTGCAGCAAACTTGTTGTGCAATTTTTCTGGCATTCTCAAAAAGAAAAACTTTTCATAAAAATGTCCTTTTTTTTGTATGTATTTACGTGTTTGTGTTGTTAATTTTTTTCTAATGATTCCTTTTATTTTATATTGAAATGTTTTATTCATAGCTTTTTTCTATTTTTCTTTTTTCTTGAAAATACACATCACAGGAACTAAGGAGTGTGTGCACAAGTCTATTGTTTTACAAAATTCTTATTTATTACAACATTTCATCAGAAAAAAATTAATTAATTAATTAATTAATTCACTATACATGTTTATTAATTTTTCTTTTATTATTAATGCTTTTTTTTCTCTTTTTTAAAGATAATAGCATTTTAATCTTTCAATTGTTTTCACTCATTGCAATATAATTTATTTATATATATATTAAAAAAAAACACGTCAGCAGCACGGAATTTGTTTCAATATTTTTAGTGGTTCGTTTTTCTTCTTAAAAAAGAAAAATTAATAAAAACGAGGAAAAAAAAATAAACAATTGTCAAAAAAAAAAAATGTAATAAAAATTATACACGATAATTATTAAAAAAAAAAATTGATTTAAAAAATTTGTTTAACATAAGGAGTTTGACTCTCTCAAAATAAAAAAGATAAGGAAACAAAAATAATAATAATAATAATATTAATAATAATTAAGTAATAAAGCAAAAAATTAAAAATGACAAACATTAAAAACAAAATTAACGCGAAAAACTCATCGTTTTTCTCCTAAAAACTTGCAAATCCCATTGCGCTGCTGTTTTCTAATGGTCACTGATGCATTTTCGGACCATGATGTGTCATTCCAAGCCCTAAATTAATATGATGCGGATTATGATGAGGCTGTGGCGGTTGACCATGATTATGATTACTACTTGAACTATTGTTATTATTTTGTTGTGATGCTTGCCGTTGAGAATTCTTTTTATTTTTCATTCGACGATTTTGAAACCAAATTTTCACCTAATTTTTTTTTTTTTGAATATAAATATAAGAAAGAAAATTTTTGGTAGAGGAGAAGAATTTTAAGAAGAGAGAAATTTTTTTTTATCTATATTTATAATTATTTTCTTCTATAATTATATCCGCGTTTAGATATAGATTTTTATTTATGTATGTTTTATTTTGATTTACCTGTCTTTCGGTAAGTTGTAAGTTCCTTGCAAGTTCCCAACGTTTTTGTTTTGACACATAAGCGCTGAATAGAAATTCTTTTTCTAATTCCAGTGTTTGAAATTTTGAATATGGTTTACGTTTTTTCCGTACAGTTACTTGACCAGTCCATTCTAGCGGATTTGTAGGTGTACAAGATCCAACTGCACCAACACCGACTGATAAACTAGAACCTGATATATTTGTATAGAGAAATATGTGTTAATAATGCGAATCATTTTTGAAGAATATTTTAAAATATTACACTCAAAAAAACGAAAATTAGTGAACCTATACATATTTTGAGAGAACTTAATTTTAAAGACACTCTTTCTAAGTCTAATCGAGTTTTATATTTAAATACCAAATTTCATGATTTCAGCTATTAAGTGTATGAAACGGATTCCAAGTTAGAATTTTATAGGTACTATAAAACATATTATTACTAGCAACAACTAGTTGATTTCCAAGTTTTTTTGCTTTAGTCTAAATTCTAATAAATAAACATAATCAACGGACGCGGAGAGATATAATCTATTACTTCTTATATGATTCGATTGAGATTTAAATTGAATTGAAAAAGCATTCTGATCGTCCCTCGATACGATTCGATCCAAACAGAGTTACACGATTCCAAATATTGTACAACATAAATATATATTAAAAATGATTATAATTATAACGGGTGATTCATCGTGAGACACTTTCTTCAATCGGGATTTTCTCACACATCACGCAATAATAGTGTAAAGCTGTCATTGTAGGTTGATTCAGTAGTGAATGTTATTGCATCATGTAAAGATTTGCACCAGAACAACGTCTCCAAATTGTGGAATTGAACAGCTTAATAATGATCCGCTGCTTTTTTAAAAATTTTGTTTAGCGATGAGGCCTATTTCTAGCTAAATGAATACGTCAATAAGCAAAATTTCCGTTTTTAGGCTGATGAACAACCCGAAGAGTGTCAACGCCTACCGTTACATACAGAGAAATGCACGGTTTGGTATGGCTTATGGGGTGGCGGAATCATCGTCAAAAATGTGAATAGCCGTAATGTAACCGTCAATGGCACCCGCTATGGCACCATGCCAAATGGGCCAAATAGCAATATAGTGCGTGGCACAATGGACATATTGACAAATCATTTCAGTGAGCAGCTGATTTAACGTTTTGGACCGGTGAATTGTCATCTAGATCACTCCTCTGGTTTATTTTCTTTAGGGTTACGTGAAGTCTAAAGTATACGCGGATAGAACAGCTACGCTCAATACATTGGTAGCAAACATTACTCGTGCTATTGGCCAGATTCCAGTCGTAATGCTCGAACCAGTGGTGTAAAATTGAACCTATAAAATGGACCACCTAAAGCGTAGCTGTGGCCAACATTTAAATAACAATCTTCAAAAAATAAACGATATCAATTGTTCTTTCGATTCTTAATAAAATTTTCACCATCACATTTAGTTTTATGTGTTTTATTTCTGAATATTTTCATGAAATTCACGATGAATCACCCGTTATAATATTAATTGTTTTTATAACCCGTCATTGAAATAAAATCTTAAAAATATTTATGAGCATCTCACTTTTGAATTAAAGACGCGTATAAAAACAATAAATTAAAATGATTGAAAACTGACCTAGCCACAGAAGTGTTTAAATCTAGAAATACGTAACACATATACATACATATTTCAATTAAAAAACCGTAATATATAGTAAAAAAAAAAAAAACATAGAATATATATCCTTAGGCATCGACAAGACGATAATCTTATAATGTGCAGGCACAGAGATTCAGTTTAGGTACTTATTTTATTGCTTACTCACAGAGTTTATAAGTAAGAAAGTGTCTATGTTGTAAAATAATTATATCATAAAAACCCATTAATATCCTGACATTTCGTTTAACATGGCATATATAGCTATTACCCGTAATGAGTGAGTTAAATTTTTCAATTGTTCGAAGCAATAATGTTTCTTGCTTATAGCTTCATTTATATAGGTCAGTGATGGGGAAACTTTTTGGAAGCTGGACCACAAGATGAGGGTACACTTCCTCAATACGAATAGATAATTTAGTCCGCATATTTCCGTCAATTTTGAGCAATTCTAAATCAAGGTTTGGTTACAATTAATTATTGGTAGCCGCTGAGTGTCTGCTACTTACTAGAGTAGTAAATCCCTAGTATAAATATGTTCTCCAAATTTTGGAAAACTGGATATATAGTTATACCAGTTATTATACTAAACTAAACTTACAAATAGTACTGGTTTTCCGGTTTTCTAAAATATAGTCCCGCTAAAATCTCGAAGTATATTTAATATCCGTATCTATTCATTCATCCATCATCTTTATCTTATATAATAAACAATATACATCGAGTGGTGTATAAATACGTGATATGGTGTAGTGCATATACGGGGTTGGTTATAGAACCGTTAAATGGATGTAGTAAATAAATATAATGGGTATCTTCTATACAGTAAAAAAAAATTTTATTGCCATATTATTGCCCAATGAAATACTCGTTAAATTCTCCCGTAGTATAGTACTATGAGAGCTGACGTCAAAGTCAGTTTCACTCTTATGTTAAACATGATGAAAAGGACGACGTATATCGCACCTCTCGTACCCATGATATTATTATACAGCAACAATTTAAAGAACATTAAACATTATAAAAACAAACAAATGTGAAAAGAATTCATAATAATATCTTCGTTTTTCTTCTTCATTTGATGTTATGTTATATTGCTATGGAATTGGTAGTATCTAGCCCATAACGTTTATATTTTCGAGTACATATTTTATGTAAATCTTTTATGTGACTCCTTTAAGATTTTTATATGCAAAAAAAGAAGAAATAACAAAAACTAACCTTAAAACAAGTTAAATTAACTAACAATGATATCAAGTGATTTATTAATGGTTTTTTAAGAAATATATGGTTTTGTAGGTGAAATACATGAATGAAAAATGATTTCCTTGATAATTCAAGTGTAAACGATTTGCTTTTTACTTCGCTTTTTATAGAAATACGTTCTCATAAAATTTAATGTTGTTTTCATATTTTCTTTTTTTTTTTTATGTCATATCGTTTGAAAACATAAGAAAACATAAGAAAAAACAAAAACAGAAAACATATGCATGTTTTTCTTTTCTACTTGCTTTTTCTTGTTAATTGAATAAATTTTGATTTCGATTTTTTGAAATCACATATTCGCGAACATATTCAATTTGTTATCGCAGAAAATAAAACAAAAAAAATTAATTAAAACAAACTTTATTTCGAATGTCAATCATTTAGCACAGGCATGTCAAACATGCGGCCCGCGGGCCGCATGTGGCCTGCCAATACATAAATTGCGGCCCGCCGAGACTTGAAAATTTTTAAATATCAAGCTTTGACACTTGAAGCTGGAAAGTTTGAATTTTTTGGTTGATGCTGGCGCGAGGCGTCAAATGAAAAGCGGCGGCCGAACCCGAACGGTGATTAAACACAAGACGATCAAGACTAAGTCCAGTGTTTGCTAAATCGCTTGCGAATGAAAGTGAATTTTGGTTTATATTCATGTAGGATTGCTATCAGATGTAAGAAACATGAATCAAGTGGAGACAATGCCGACATGATCATTGTTAACTTACGGATTATCGAGAATTTAAACATGTTTATACAGCTGCATGATAACATTCGAAATAAGTCAAACATTAGTGTGCAGCCACATAGGCTTTACGCTTACTACGCGCACTTTCGAAGATGAACAGAACGATAAATATACGCGTGTAATTAAATGGAAATGGCCATATAGCCGAGTTCGTTGAAAGCAGGATACGATAGAAAAAAAGAGGAGAATTGAAATTTAATTCTTCGCCTCTTTCGAAAAAGAAGGCCATGATTTCTTTTTTCAATTGTGAAGAAATTTATATTTGTTTTTGTGAATTAACTGACAAACTAGCGAAAATGTAAATGTGTTCAACGACAAGAGTGATATCCGGTGTGACACTTTTCGCTCACCGTTTTCGTTCCTCTCACCGCGTTATTATTTTTCTCAATCCGCGTGGAAAGCGCAGAACGTATGTGAGCGTGCACTTAGCCATGATTGTAGGATGGGTATCAGAGTTAAGAAAGATAGTTAATGTAGAAAAAACGCCTACAACGATCTTGATTCCGCCAGTTTAGTTTGGATCGTCGTTGAAAAAGTACAAAATAAAAAAGTTGAGTTCATTAAAATAAAAGTGTTTTTAATCATTCTAAAAATCGTATTTTATTAATTTTTTGAACATTGAAAACATGCGGCCCCCAACTTAATACAAAATATATCATGTGGCCCGTAACATTATGTGAGTTTGACATGCCTGATTTTAGCACAATTTATTTTTTGTTGTTTTATTTTAAGAAGCAAATATAGTAAAAAAAAATAGACTCATAAAATTAAATAAATCATTAGTTTTATGTCTTCTTAATCGCCATATAAAATATGTATACAGGAATAAAATCATATGACTCTATTTGGATGAAATTTTATGGAAAAAGATTTCTATACTTGTTTTAAGAAGATCTCACCCCGGAATTCATTTTTTCCACTGCAATTTATTTGCTCATAATAACGTACTTTGGCATAAAAAGCTTATGACGAGTTACGCACGTCATTTCATTGGAACTAGAATAGCTTGAACGTTAGATAAAGGATTTATGAAAATTAAAAAGCATATATGAATCATAAAATTGGCCTATTATGGCGTCTACATGATCTACTTGAAGTCGACTTCAATCCAAAAAATTATCCATGTAAACCAAGATCGACTTCAATCCGACTATAGTCGATCCGATCAAAAATATTTTCCTTATCGACTTGAAGTTTGCATCTAAACCCAGATCGACTTGAAATCGACTTGGACATTTTAAATGGAGTATAAAAGAGACGAGAAACATAACCTAGAAGTTTGCAAGCGTCTGTCAATTTGGAGCTGAATTCAAGTCGATTTCAATTCAATCTTACAAACTAGTGAAGCTAAAAAACCCGAGTTAAGTTTGAAGTCAATCCCAAGTCAATTCCCAAGTCACCATGTAAACGCCATATATGATAGAAATGAGAATAATACACACAGAAAAATCATAAAACTTTTGTCCAGTTGTGACAACTAAATTTTAGTTCTCACAACTGAGTTTTCAGTTTTTACAATTAATATTTAGTTATTAGAACTGAGTTTTCAGTTCTCATTTTTCTGTGATTAGTGCCTTTTTAACAAACTTAGAGCATACATTTTTCTCGCCTTTTTTATGGTTTTTGTAACATGTCGTTAAATATTGTGATAAGTCTTTTGATCAAGTTTCTGCCGTAGAATTTATTTTGATTTTGAGACCTTGTCTAACACTACAATTCCATTGGACTTATTTCAAGACTTATTTTCAGTTGGACTGAAAAAAAAAATCGATTTTTAGAGTCTCCACAAAAAAAAGAAATAAGTCTTGTAGACTCCTGTGGTAAGAAAATCTAAAGAGAACTATAAAATAATGGGCTATTTTTCAGTTGCTATTATTCTCTTAGCTTTATAAATCATAATTAATTAATAATTTTTTAAATTAAAGAGTTTTGAACTATTGCATAAAAAGAAAACAAATTCATCAATCTCATACAAAATTGATGAAATTTTGTCTTTCACAGACATATGAAAAATGTTTCTTCACGGTTTTTAGATATACGAGGTTTTGGGTGTATTTTTTAAACAGCGATACACTATGATTTTATTATGTCTTTTCTAATTTTTCAATGCTTTTTGTGTTTTAAGATTAAGTCTGCAATAATAACATTTGAATTATATCTTTTCCTATTCTGCAAATTTCATTCAAATCAGTCAACTCTTTTTCTTGAATTGAAAAATATATAGGACCTGAAAATCAGCCTATAGCCGAATTTTTTATGCCCTGTGGTAGACATAACTTTGTTTCCTCTTTTCAAAATTTTCTATAATTTGTAGGTAACCCATACCCTGACAGCATAAGTCTAACTTGTAAATTTTATTCAAATCGGTGTATTAGTATATCAAAAAAACTTCATGAACATCACAGGATTATTTTTTTCTCCAATATTCTTGGACAGATTTTACTGAAATTTAATATGATATATGTATATATATATTTGTGTAGTTAACCACTGTGATTAATTTAAACAAAATTGGTTTACAAATTTTCCAATTAAATCCCAAAAACCATATAAAACAACGACAAAACGTTTCGGTCAACCTGGTATTCGCTTAATAACTTCACACCCTCTTGGTCGATTTTGCTGGAATGCAATACCAAATCCAGCTACACAATAACCAACTAACATTCTAAATTTCAACAAAATTGGATACCGCATTTTTGCGTTATCTTGTATACGGACGGACGAACGGACATGCAGAAATCGATATAACTTTTAATTCCCTACAGAATCACACCCTTGAAAACTGTCTACAATGATTATTTCACAAAATCAATATACCCTCTGGTAGTACCTACCATAGAGCTTAACGAAAAATCTTTATAGCCAAATAAGTTCTTAGATGAAACTTAAACGGTGCATTTATATAACCGAAGTTCACATACGGATCGAATTCATATAGAACTTTTTGAATTAAATTCGAAAGAATTGGGTGGACTTAATATTAAGTATAAAGTATGACTATAAACTATATTCTAAAGTTCATTAAAATGAAGTAATATGTTTATTCTAATTTTAGTCCTTAACCATAAGAAATTTGTCTACAATTTATTAAAAGTAAAGTAAACTTACCCGCTGTAGAATATGCTTCAGTAGTATACGATCGCAATCCTGTCGACGAATAACCTGAAGTCTCATAACTGGACTGTGATGCCCCTTCAACGGACTGTCGGGCTGCATGACGATCATCTGTTAGGTACGTTGACTGTTCCCGGTAATTCCAGTACGGTGGCTTTAAAATATAAAGTAAAAAATTACTTATAGTATAATATGAAAGCACAATCTACTAAATTCTAAACACACGTAAATTTAAATTTGCCCTGATTTCATTAAATAAACTGAATATGGGAACTATTCTAACAAATTCCCTTTTAACTAATACTTGTAATATTATTTTGAAATGATTTGGAATTTTATTCTACTCCTTATTTGGATATTGTGACCATATATTCGCTTGCTATCAGCTTTTCTCTACATTTATGTTTAAGATCAGTCCCATGAGAGCATAAGATCTCAAACTATTAAATATTTTAATTATACTTTTAATTCCTAAAATTTTGTATCAAAAAAAAAAACCTCCCTTTCTCACCTGTGGGAATTGAGTTTCGGGATATCCATAATAAACAGGTTTACGATCCCTCTCTAAATAATATTGTGAATGAGGATGATATTGTGATTCAAAACCAGCTTCATAACCCCATGGATGTGGATGCCGTATTACAGATGCATCAGCATCAAAACCCGGCCTTTTAGCCGGTATATGAAGTGGTCCTGCAATAAGTGACATTTCTTGATATTAATTTAAAAAGTTAGAATCAATTCAAAATAAATTAATAAAAAATAATTACGAATTATAATAATTCTATATGATTTATTATACCTGCAGGTTGTGAACTAACACTGGCTGGTGATTCACTCGCCGTCGACGGCGCCACAATTTGTGTTTGCCCGGACGCCACTGTGTTTTGTTGTTGAACACTACTTGTTGGTTGGCCGTTTGTTTGTTGTTGCTGCTGTTGCTGTTGCTGTTGTTGTTGCTGTTGAGATACCACGTGATTATTTGTCGATTGTTGTTGAATTGGTGCAGCTGTTGGTGAACTATGTCCTGTTTGTTGTTGTTGTTGTTGTTGTTGATGAACAATTGCGGTATCTTCATACATGATCGGTGTGGAATGTGTCGGCGTCGATTGTTGTGTCGTAATTTGTGAATGATGATGTTGCCCCCACCAGGCCCCGGCAGTGGCGTGCGACCCTGCCGAGACATCGTGGGGGTCGTAAAGAGCGCACGCCAGCGGGTTGGTTATTTGGGGGAGGGGCGGTATAATTACGGTTATTTTGAATGATTTTTATTAAATACCGAAACACGAAAAATTAGATTCGTTTAAAAAAAAAGTTTTTTGTTAATTGTTTTTTTGTTTTTTTGTTTTTTTATATTTGTTTTTTATTAATTATTTTATTTTTTGTTTTTTTTTTTATTATTGATTAAATTAAATTTTTTTTATATGAAAAAAATAATTTTAAACGTTTTTTAATTTTTTTTAGGATTTTTAACGTATTTTTAAGAAAGAAAAAGAATTTAATTTTTTTTTATAAATACATAAAAGAAGAAATTTCAATGAATTTCGTGCAATCCAAATGCATTGCATTCGCGCCAATCCCGTCAAATATATTTTTATATATGTTTTTTTTTTATAGATTTGAGAGAATTTCGAAAATTTATTCGTAAGAAAATTTAATTAATTTATAATTTTTTTCGTAATTAAAATTCGATAATTTGTATATAATCAGTTCCATACGTAAACCGCAATACATTATTAGAGAGGTAAAAGGATGGTAAAAAAAAAATAGTAAAGATAAGTAAATGATTATTATGGTTCAAGTACACCAGAAAAAAAAAAAGATTTCATTGAAAATAAATGTGTGCACACATTGTCATTTTATGTATGATATTTATTATGTTTTTTGTTATGTTTTTTGTTGTGTTTTTTTTTTTTTGGTTCACATACACAACGTCATCATTAAAGTTTTTACGCCGTCGCCATCATCGTCGGCATAGACAAAAGTTTTTGTAGTATTTATATATATATATGATGAAAAGAAAACCACCAAGTGAAGCGTGTAAATACAAGATGTGTGTTGAGTTCACGAGAGACCGTCCGTACATATATAAAATCAAATCACAGAAAGAGCGGGCGTACAACGTCGTTGTTGTTGTTTTTATTTTTGTGTTGATTGTGTTGTTTTTTTGGTTTGGATCAAAATCAAAAAAAAATAGCACCAGACACGTTTCACAGATTTCAGTTTTGTTGTTTTTGGATTTATTTTATATTAGTATTGTGTATTTTTGCCGTGTATTCAAATTTTCCATATTTATTATTTTTTTAGTTTTTTTTTTTAATTTATGATGATTTTTTTGTTGTTGGGGATGTCACAAAATTTATACACAGTTAGAAATTTATGGTTGAATATATTCAATTAATTCAATTAATTTTATATTTTTAATCGATTTTTAATTTATTGTAGGAATTATTTTTTTTTGTTTTTATTTCGATTTGTAGAAGGTAAGGAAAGGTAATTCAAATGAAAGGTAGAAGAAAAAAAAAAGTAAAGAAGGAAATCACAATATTTTAGTTAAAAATTAATTAATTAATTTAATTTAAATTTTTCAAATCAAATCTTTCTATTTGCCACACACATTAAATATGAATTTTTTTTTTGTCACAGTTTATTAAATATTTAATTTTTTTTTTAATTATATATATTTCAAATGCAACAACAATTTTTCAGCAAGCATTTAATTATATTATAAATATTCAAAATTTGAATATTTTATTTATTGCTTTATTAAAAAAAACTCTTCCACCAAAAATCAAAGACTAAGAACAGGACTGTTTTGGTTTTAGTTTTTTTTTTTTTTTGGTTTTTTCGAATATCAAAAAATATCAGACAATAATTTCCCTGTCGTAATAAAATCCCTTTAAAAATTCCCTTAGAAATTTCACATTAGTAAATATTTATATTAGATACACAAAAAAAAAATAAATTGCATTCCTGTACAAATTGGATGGTTTCTTTTATATTTTTTTTTTTTATAATTATTTTACTTAACGCACTATTTTCTTTTTTACTAGAACTTATTTTGTTATATATTTATTAAAATTTAATAAGCTCAAAAAGGAAAACTATATACGCACATTTCTTATTTTTTTCTTCATTTAAATTGCTAATAACTAAGCAAAATGCACTAAAATTTATTCCTTAATATTTTTTTTAATACACAAAATTATGTATTTTATAATTTTTTTTGAAATACGTATTTTATATTTATTAAGAAAGTCGATATTTTCTTAAAAAAAAAAAAAACTTCTTTAAGTTTCAATTAGAGATCTTTAAAAACAATGGAAAAACTAAACGGAAAAAAGGAAGTTTTTCTCCTTTTTGCACAACGAATTTTCAAGTTCACATAATTTTCATACATATATACACATTCATATAAGCCTTTTTGTCATCATTAACTCATTTTCAATTTTAAGATTCATGTAAATATAGCACAAAAAATTTCATTTCTTATTGCCAAGAATTTCGATCAGTTAGTATTTGTTTATATATATATATAATTTTCCAAAAAAATACAATAGTTTTTATGCAGATTTTATCAACATTAAACAAAATACGTCGCTTTTTAAATACCAAAAAAAAAACCGGGAAAAACAAAACAAAAATAAAAATTTTTATATATTTTTGTTCTTATTCATTTGTTTTTTTTTATTTATTTATATATACAATTTAATTATATATAATTATATATATATATTTAATATATATTTAATATTATTAATAAAAAAAAACACAAACTAACATCGGCAACACGATACACGTCCGTAACTCAAGATGCCTAATTTTACACTGAACCAAATCGAACAACTCAGCAAAACAGATTTTTTTTTTCTTACATTTCGTATATATTTTTTAATAATATTCCTATTCCTACATGTGTCATGTCATTTATATATAAAAAAAAAAAAAACACGGAGATACCAAAATATACCGCGCGACTTTAATCAAGAGACTTGGGGACTTTTATACTTGCTGTTTAAAACTGAACAGAAGAAAATATCGTATACTATCTTTCTATCTGTGGAAACTTGAAAAATAATACTCTAGCCGAAACTCTATAGAAAAGAGTGTATACACTATCAGAGTATGAACCACACAATACAACACAGACGGAAAAATTGTACAGAAACTTTCGTTGGGGAACAACTTTTCTTTTTTACTCTGAAATGCTTTTTTAGCTTTTTTTGTTTGTGTTGTTTTTATTCAAATGTACATCTTTTTTCTTCTATATATATATACTATATAATCATCCTCTTTTCGTGTGTTTTCCACAAACACAAAAGTATCTTCAGAAAAACAAAACCAGTTGTTTTATATAGAAATATATTCTTCTCCCCAAATATGCATTATTTTTGAAGAACTTAAACTATATTCTCCCTTTGTAGAGCTTTAGTTTTCCTTTTTTGTCTTTTTTGAATTTCTAAACCCCAAATTCTAGATCAACTTCTCCGATCTTTAAAAACAGTATTCTTGATTTTTTCGCATCAAAAACGATTTTCCGGACAAAATTCCGATAAATGTATTATAAAAACTAAATTTATTTCTTATATTAATGAAATTAAGTAAAAATTAAGTTTCTAAATTTTCTTACGAAAACAACTATACACGTAAAAAAATTTTTTAAATTTTACGAAAAGTCCTTAAACCTGATTGAATTCCAGCTTATACCGATTTCATATAATTGCATATATTTAAAATAGCCAGCCATATATATTATAGTTGTTAAATTCGATAGTATACAAACGTGTTAACCGTTTCTGTTATCATATATGTTCGCCAGAAGAGAAAAGCGCATGGCACTTTGTCATATGTGCAATGTGCATTCTAATTTTGGAGCATACGCATATCATACCTATATATATATATATACCAGCATAGTTTTTGATCAACATAATATAGTTTCTACATAGTTCTCCCAATTCATTTCCTTATTCTCTTTAATTCTTTATTTCCATACATATTTTTTTTTACTTCTTTACACACTTTATACACTTTATACACTTTCTATACTTTTACTTTCTTAGTATTGTGTATGAGATTTTTTCATATAAATATGTATTCACATATATGATTATCGCGTTTGCGCTCTTTATATAGCGATATGATGGTGCTTTTTAGATTTTCTCGTGGGACCGAAATTCAATCTCCATCTAGTGATGAGATTTTGTAACAAAAATTTTGATTTACATATCATTTTTTTTTATTTTTAGCCGGTTTTTACAGATTTAACGAGTAAGTGAGAAAAAACTTTATTATTAAAGTATTTTAAAAACAGTTACAAATTATACATAATATTTATATATCAAATATAAAAAAAAAAATAAATAACAAATTTTTATATACTTTCGACTGTGAAATAATTTTCCGCTTAAATAAATAAGTAAATGTCTTAGAAAGAAAAAAAAAATTTGGGAAAATTCAAAGAAATATAGTAAAAAGGATCTTATTCAAGATTGTAAAAGATATTGTTATGTGTCAAAATAAATATATTGACTTTACTAATATTGGACAGCAAAGAAAAAAAAAGGTTTCAGTTCTCACTGTAATATAAAATTCATTTTTATTGTTCCCGAAAAAAAGGGGTAGATCCATTGTATTCGTTCCATACAATAATATGTAATGTAATAAAGTCATAAATGGCTTTCTTTACCTATTAGAAAAAATTACCAGAAGCTAATATACATAATAATAATAAAATCATTACACAAATAAACTATATGAAGAAAAAAGGCCATTGGTTAAATTCCATAACATACCCTAAGTACAAGCTCCTGGACCTATTTGTTTTCTCAGTAATGATTATGTGAAAAAGTACTTAGGGAATGTCTTCAGTTTTGATTATTTCTACAAAGTAAAAATGCATCTATAATATGTATGTTCACTATCAACTAAATAGTTCAAATTTGAATCGAAAAGGACGACACTAGTTCTAGTTAAACTAACATATTCTAGACAGGACTATTTTTCATTTGATTTAAAACAGATGAATACTTCAACTAAGAAATACGTAGGCTGCTATTTATATTTCGGTATTGGGAATTAGTGTTGACGTCTTTGTCGTAAAGTTTGACATTTTTGACGGTATGCGTACTCAGAACGTTTTGACGAGCGAGCACTATTTGTGTTGTTTACAGTAAGTTGAAAAGTTCATCTCGGCTAAACAATGGAATTAAATGGTGAAAATTTTGCGGGATCCAACGCGAACAAATCTTTTTAATCTTTTAAATTTTCATGCAATATTGAATATAGGTATGTTCGTCATACTAACGCCTAAAGATATCTCAATTTCATAATATGTATGTCACATAACGATCTTGCACTATGAGTTCACGACAGGAACCAGTGCTTTCCGGAACAATAACTGATTTTTGGGGACCTTCACGAAATTTCTCATTCAGTGCACGATTGAATTCAGTAAATCATCGATAAACACCGGTCCTTGGATGGTGCTTCATCGTCAAAAGTCGAATTAAATTCATCGATGTACTGTTCTTGAGATAATCCACGCCGAAAGGTTTAAAAAATAATCGCACGAAAATGTTCACGTGCTAATTCCATTTTTTGGCCGAGATGAATTATAATTACTATATAATAGCGCTCGTACGTCAAAACATTCTGAGTACATATACCGTCAAAGATGTCAAACTTTACTATAAGGACGCCAGTTATCATATGGCAGCACTATCCCGAAATGTAAATAGCAGCCCATGTAGGTAATAGCAAAAAAAACTATCATCAATTTTATGTATATTTTGAAGTTACTTACCAAATTTATTAAAAATCGGATAAAATATTATGTAAACATAATTGAAAATCTTCGATTATATAATAGATAGAATTATACTTCACCCCATTAATAAAATGCGGCATTAAACATATATCTATAAAATTTTTCACTAATAAATATTTATTACTTGTTTAATAGTAATAAAATATATTTTGTATGTTATTGATAAACGCCTTTCGGATGTAATTTATTTGTTCGTCATTGTTTACATTGGCATAGACTGGTATAATGATGAGTTAGACTCGTCATTACAGTATAAAAGGGTTTAAATCGCAAATATTGAACATTTTTTTTATTTTGTTGATAATATTAAAAACAAGATATTTATGGAGCAGACGAAAAATTAAAATTACAACCTAATTTAAATATGATATAATTTTGGTAATTATTTAAGTATAATAATTCATTTTTAATTTTGTTTACCTATTAATTATTCTTTGATCGTTGAACTCGCGAAAAGAAGAACAAGAAAACAAAAACTATTAAATTGATTACGAAATTGTCATGGAAGAAAAAAAAATGGTAATAAAAAAAACTGTGGCCAGAATGTGTTCACTTTAGTTTACTCTCGTTTTCAAAATGATCATCAAATTTTTATATTGCCCAATAAATAGTGTCATGAACAACAAGCAGCGCACAACAAACAACAATTCTATGACGTTTTTTTTTATTAACGCGAATATATACGCGTATATATACATAGTTCAAGTGTGAAATTTTTAAACGATTGCAAAGTTTTTAAATAATCAACAACGCTTTGTAAAGGCTTTTCTACAAGACGTCAAAAAAAACGTTTAAATATACATACTTTATGGGGAAGAACACTTAATTCATTCCGCATATTACACATTAGATTCGATTTTTTACCTGTAAATATCAATAATAAAAAAATTAATTTAAAAGCTCTTACTTGAATGCTATAAAGTACATAATTATGCTATAAAAAAAAAACTTTCACACGCGTATTTTTATATCAATTAGTAGATTTTTCTTTACATACTTTTCTTTTTACCTATACATCTCGTGATGGTACATAGAGTTTTTAAACTAAGTACATACTACCTTGATCAAAAACAAAATGGGATGGCCACCCTGTGGCGCTCCCATCGTTCCGATTTGAGTTCTGTTTTTTCTTTTTGTTAAATTGGTACATCTGTTATTGATATTCCCTCTAAATATTAGCGTCATAGCTTGACATTTGCAAAAGTTACGTAGCCAAGAGTACATCTATCTCTGTGTGTGTTAGCGATTTTTCCATTACTTCCTCTCGGCTGCTGAAATGCGTTCCCCGTAATGGTTTTTTAACTCGATTGAACAGAAAGAAGTCACAGGGAGCCAAATCCAGGTGAATTCGGTGGCTATTGGATGGTATTTGTTGCATTTTTCGTCAAAAAATTACGAATAATGATGACTGTGCTATCATGGTGCAAAATCCACGAGTTTTCCGCCCACAATTCTGCTCTCTTTCGGCGAATTGCTTCACGCAAACGTCTCATAACGTCCAAATAATATTCTTTGTTTACTGTCTGGCCTTCTGGCAAAAATTCATGATGCACTACACCATTGTAATCCATGAAAACCGTGAACATTGCCTTCTTTTTTGACTAAAAACGACGTGGTTTTTTGGTGTCGGCTCATTTGGTGAACGACATTCACTTGCCTGATGTCTGGATTGCGTGTCGTACTCATAAACCCACGTCTCGTCTCCAGTAATGATCCTTTTGATGAATGTGGGATCGGATTCAGCCTCGCAAATCATGTCTTTTGCGACGTCAATACGGTCTCTTTTTTGCATAAAATTGGAAAAAATCGCCAACACACAAACAGAACTCAAATCGGAACGATGGGAGTGCCACACGGTGGCCATTCCGTTTTGTTTTTGATCAAGGTAGTATATAAACATATATTAAGGACTAAGTACATCTAAAAGTACAATGATAAAGTCCAAGAAGATATTATACATTTTTCAAAGTCTTAATTGTGGTATATTTACATTTATATTGAAACATAAAATTCGTCACTCTTAAATTCAAAAATGGAAGACAGTGTCCAAAATCTAACCTTTTTTTTTTATAAATTAAGAATATAACAAGGTAAATTATGACTTCTTTGATATCAACCGATATAAAGACATGTTATTTTTTTTACTTTCTTTTGGGATTGAATGAAGTATTTATTATGTTATGCTCTTAGAATTCCAAAAAGTCCAAAGAAGATACAAAAAACAGATAATATATATATATAGTTTTGGATTACATAGAAATATCATATTATATAATATAATATATCGAATGAGAATTTAAAGGTAAATGGCCCCTGGAAGAATTCTAAACCATGTATTTTCAAAATTTTATATTTTTTTATTAAAAAATGTTTTTCTAAATTCATATTTTTGATAGAAATTTGGGATGGGCCGAATCTTCAATTTGGTTTTAAAATAAAGAAAATGTAGGCATGCCTAATTTGTTTTTTTTTCTGTTTTTTTGTTTTTAACAGAAATAAAGTTTTGATGGAAACATTATTTTAATTAATGCAGACAAAAGTATTTGAATATATGAGCGGTGGGGCACGTACCTACCTGTAGAGAAGTGAGTATATGAATTTTTAAAAAAATAATTTTTTGATTAAGCTATCTGAGTTGACGGAGATTGAGATATCAAAATGACATTTACTCATATTTTCAAAGCATTCAAATAGCTGTTACAGCTTAGTATAGATATTAATCCTTTGTACTTTTTTAAAATGAATCTTCAAACTGGAGACCGCGTATATTCATTTAATTATTTAAACGAAAATAATATTCAGAGTCATAACACAATAAACCGCCACAATGCTAAACGATCGAAATGCAAATTAATAGAACAAATAAAGAAATATAGTAACTCAAAATTGGCCCATGGTAGAAATGGTAGAGAAAAACTGCCAAACCTAACAAATGCCCAAGGTTTTTCTTCATAACTTTGTTTCCTCTTTTCAAATTTCCTCAGACTCTAATAGTCCAAACCTTGATAAGTCTAATCTGAAAATTTTATTCAAATCGATATATTAGTTTTTAAAATACACAAAAAAAACTTTATAAGCAGGCTTAATTGCTCCTAGGATTATTTTTTTGTCCATTACCCTTGGACCAATTTTACTGAAATTAAAGAGGGTATCTTGTAATATTCAATAGAATCAATTTAATTAAAATTGGTTACAAATTTTCCAATTAAAATCGAAAAACCGTTTAAAAAATGACAAAACTTTCCGGTCACCCTTGTTTTTGCATAATAACTTCGCCCATCCTGGATCAATTTTACTGGAATTCAGTACGAAATATAGATAAGGAATGACCAACTCACATTCTAAATTTCAATAAAATTTGATAACGCGTTTTTGAGTTATCTTGTATACGGACGAACGGACGGACGGACAAGCATAAATCGATATAACTTTTGGCATCAAAGTCAATTTATATTATTACCGTTCACCAGTCCAACTGATGACAAATATATTGCACATTTATTTACTTAAGTGGAAATTTCCTGTAATGCACATTTTTTAAATGCTCACAATAAGTGCTCTTTTTTATACATTGCGCATTATAACTTTTCTAAAAAATATTTGTCATCGTTCTTTTGACTTTTACGAATATCCACAACGCATTGTGGCTTTATTTTTGCTAATTTCATAATTTTGATTATGGAGCGTAACGTTTCTACTTCAGAACTAGCATAAATAAGTAGACTAATTACATTTATGCTCAATATATATATATTATAATACCTTTATGAATTTATTCAATTGCAATACCAATGCTGTACCTTCCTATTGCTTTACGGTATAGATATACTAAGTTCCAGAAATCGTTGTGCCATGTAAAAAAAATCGGCAACCATAAGAATTAAAACTGAATCCATTTTCTTGAATCGAAACCGTATATAAATCGAAAGATACATGAGGGGCTAGAAAGAAGTTTGACATGTGAATTGAAAATATACAACAACTAATTATGTGAAAGATAACATTCAGTTATGTATGGACTTATAAATCTAATTACAAAAAGAAGAACACTAATGATTTCCATACTTTTCTAATTATTCTTTCTTTAAAGAAATCTTAATTAAAATCATTTCGTATGGGTGTGATCTGTACTAAAACCATAACCTTATCAGGCGAAACACATATATGTAATTCATATTATAATCTCTTGATTTCCTACATGATTTTATTCCATATAAAAAAGAATAAACAACTTACTACCTTTGTTTTTTAAAAAGATTTTTAACTTAGACATAATCATTGTGTAATTATCTTGTATATAAATCTTAATTTAATGTGAATATTCATTAGTTAGTTAGAATTTTGAGTTTATTATACTTTTCGGGATAATTATTATATAAACAAATATAGTTATGTATATATGTACATATATATAGATACACAGGAAGAATGTTGGAGTTCATTTTACTTATTTATTTCATGTTATACTTTTTTTTCTATCTTAATATTTCAACCACGAAAATTTTGTTTTTCTTGTGAGACCGTAAACATGCTGGCGTAATTTGAGACAAGCTTCTGTCGCCTTTTATCAAAAAGTCACGATATACATATATATAGTATTGTTGCTTGTTAAGTTATATTTTTGGCGGTTTTTAAAATCGAAGAAAAAAAGATGGTCAACGATGCTTCCAGTAGACTTGATATGATTTTAAAATCTCAAAGTTTTATTCCAGAGACGAGAATGAATATACGTTCTTAAATAAAATGAAAATTATTCTATGTTGGTGGTCTTCTATATATATACTTTAGGTATGCTACGCTTAAAGAAACAAAATTAGTTGTTAGGACCAGATTTTTTAAGAATTCAGTTTCTTCTTTAGGTACTTGAACTAAATTTTTAGCTTTATGATAATAAATTTTTATGTAATTTGATTAGAATTACCAAAATTCGGTTTTTCTTTGAGTGTACTTAAAAAAAATTAATTTTATTTTTGATCGTTGCTTTTTGTTTACTTGAATATTTTTAATTTGTTATAATTATTGATGGCACAATAAAATTCTTGTTAATTGAATATTAATTATTGTAGAATTATTTAATTATTTATAATATACACCTATAAAAACTGTTGTTGCATTTAAAATTATTCGTAATACCTTTTCATTTGAAATACATCGTGAATTGTATGGCAAATAGATAAATTTTTATTAGACATTATTTGGAACATTGTATATATTTCTAAGATGCCGGAAATGAAATTCTCAAATTGAATAGAGATTCTATACAATATGGTAATTTTTATTTCTTACAAATGTCAAAAACTATATTATATATACTTCGTTTACATGGCAACTTCAAATTTGACTTGAGATCGGCTTGAAACTCAATCCTGGCTTTTTTAAGATGTCCATATTGAAAAATTGACTTGAAATTGACATCAACTCAGCTTCAAAACAGACGCTTAGGAACAAATTTTTATTTCCTAGGTTAGATTTCGCTTCTGTTCATACTCCAATTTACATTTCAAATCGATCTAAAATCAATCAGCGTTTACATGTAAATTTCAAGTCGATCGGAAAAATTTTTATGATCGGATCGACTCAAGTCTAGGCCATGGTTTGAATAATTGACTAATTAAGTAAAGAGAATTATTCCAATATTTTGATTATTCAACCGAAAACTGATTAAATGTTTCATTTAAGAGAAACGAAACAAAATAAATTTCGGAAGAGAAATCCTATAATGCAAAAGTATGAAAAGCTACAAAAAAACCGGAATAAAACCGAACAAAAAACACATTGTAAAAGAGTACGTTTTCAAAGTCTCTTTAACACATGGCACTCTTATGAAATCTCTCGAGAATCATATATATATTTTTAAGAGGATATTTTCTCTTTTGTTTTTATTACGCTATTTCTTTTTCTTTCATATAATAATTTAATTCTCTTTTTGTAAGCAGTAGTTTTTGCTTAAAAGTTTTAACTTTTGCCTATTGTAATAGCAACGGAATTAATTGGTAAAGACTATCAATTAATCAATTATTCACTAACCTTGAAAATCAATTAATCAACCATACCCTACTCAAGTCGACTTCAAGTAGATCAGATAAACGAAGTATATATCTAGCAAAATTTTATATTAATTATCTTTATACACATTAAATTGAAAACTCGATGTTTTTGTCAAAATGTCTAATTTTAAAAACAAAAAAACAAAAAACAAAGAATAATTTGTACATACCGTAGGCAGCACTTCCAAAATTAGCGTGAGCTCGATTAAAAAGCTGCAAAAAAAGAATCCAAGTTTACTAAAATTAATAATACATGTACTAGTTAAGCTATTATATATATCTAAAAAAAAGTCTTTATATGGTATCTCTCTCTCTTGATTTAATATAATAAAATATAATTAATTCTATGAAACAAACCAGAATTTAATTGTAGCATCATGCATATATGTATTTTTTTATTTTATTTTATATACCATGTTGAATATTAAATATTTTCATAAAAACTACTTTGTATTCATATTAATTGCATTTTATAATATGAATTTATTGTGAATTTAATTATGCACGCACAAGCAACAATGTTGCACAGTTTTGCTTGCTAATTTTAAATTACACTATGAATTAAAATTATTAGAAATGTATAATAACAATATATGTATATGATGAGTGCTTGATTTAATCGTTCTGCTATTAACAAAAAAAAACATACAATATAATTAAATATAATATATGTTGATATATACAAGCTTAAAAACGCAGAGTTCAATGATTTTTTCATCATTTCATTTAGTTTATATAAATATATTGCAGTTGATTCCATTTTTATAGTTCATATCGCTTATATATTTGCATGCATGTTAATGGAAAAGCAAATGTAGTATGAATAACGATAAAAGTAGCACAATACATGCACTTCTTTAACATGATATAAATCGGTTTTACAAAAAAAAAAGAAAAAGAAAAGAAATTTTATATACGAGCATGTAGTATATTTTTGTTACAAAAGTACAAACGCAGTACTATAATCTTATAACTAGATAGAGTCGTCGTACATATGTATGGCAAGTAAATGTTTTTAAAGAAAACTCGTAAGCCCAATGAACAAAATCTGTTTATTTCTTTGTTGTTTTTCCTTTTTCAAAAGAAAAGATTAAAAGATATATCACATAAGTATACATATATATACATGTGGCCTTGCTTCTTGTGTCTATTTGAGAGAAAAATATTTTAAGAAATTTTATCACGAACTTCTTGAGTCTTCTTTATAAATAAGACCCTACCAAAAAAAAAAAAAAAAGCAGACTTGAAGACATTGCAGACGAAAAATTAATTAGCTGGTAATTCTATATATAGCTTATAATATAGACATGTCTTTATATATGTATATATATATGATAATAACAATATAGAAGGACTTAATTTAATGCTTTTATATGTTTTGAAAGAATACTAATATTTTTATCAAAAAGCGACACAAAATATAATTTCTGCATATATAAAAAATATCATATTGAGTCACATATTTAATTAGTTATATTATGTTTAACATAATTTATCAGATTTTGCTTATTTTGGGAAAAAAAAAGCACGACACATGTTCTTTAAGTTTTTCTAGATAGCTTTTCTTTTTAACGCGTTTCGAATACATAAATCTTTCAATATTATAGTAATTTCTTTGAATTTCAGTTTAGCCTAATTTATTGTACATATTAGCGATATACATAAGTATATGTATACTTTTTAAATTAAAACTATTTAAAGTTCTAAAGCACTTGAAAATTTCAAGTGCAAGCTTCCGAATAATTTTAATTTGCATATTTATTATGAAAGTGTTCTGTTTTGTTTGTTTTCCATTTTATTGAATTTGAAATTGGAATTTTTCTTTTTAAGTTTCCAATTAATTTTTGATAGAGAGGAAACAAATATTCTAATTGGAAAATCTTGTGTCTTTTGTACAAATTATTTTTATGTTTTCTGGATTTGAAACCGACTTCTGAACTCAAATTAACTTTCTCGAGGAACCTAGTACAATAATTGCTGCAATTTTTGTTTTAGTTGTTATTTAGTTTTATATTTTATGTTTTATATGTATTTGTTTATTAGTATTTGTATATTGGTAACGTTCTAACCAGTCAGGAACGTTATTGTTATCCTATATATTAAACAAAATGTTCTATCAATAAGAAACTAACATTTAATTGTAATAATAGCAGCTCAAATCGTGCCTCAATGTGGATTAATTTCAATAATAAAGTCATTCGTTAGTAGGAATTGTATATAAGTTTTCTCAGTTTAAACTTACTAAGGTAGAAGTCTAAAACTTGTGCATTACCACTTACCACACGCCGAATTCGGGAGACTGGTTCATTCTTCCCATAGTCAGTCTGGTGAAAACTGATTTTAAACAAGACCACCGATCTCAACGAATAAATGTTGGAATTAAAGTGCATTTTGCTTAAAATATTGGGAAGATCAATTGCCTCATTAAAAATTTGATGAACGAAAATTACATCTGCCACTTCTCGACACTTTTCTAGAGAATGTAAACTTAACAACTTGAGTCTGTCATTGTTAGGTGGCAAGAATGAAGAACCATTCGATGGTACGTTATGCAAAGTAAAACATAAAACCCTCCGTTGGACGGATTTCAGCCTGTTGATATGAACCTTGTGGTGCGGGGACTACACCTGATTCACATATTCCATAATTGGTCTTACGAAAGCGATATAAAATGATTTAATGACATACGGTTCAGAAAACTCCTTGGATCACAGCTTAATAGAGCTCAAGGAGTCAATTTGAAGTCTGAAGTTAAGCTCACTGTCGCAAGTAACTCCCAAGTCAGTAATACAACTAACTCTTTGTAGATGAGCGTTGTCAAATAATAACGGTAAGAGTTATTACGTTTACGGGAAAAAGTGATAATCCTAAACTTGTCTGTATTGAGTGTCAGGGGATTCGATACGGTTCTCTCTGATCAAAGTAACTAACTCTTCATAACGCAAAGTAATATTTTAGTCGTTAATAGGTTATAACTATACCTAATGAAAATTGTGATATAATAGGAAATATGCGATTTTTATGGTAGTAGAAGATGATTATCATATTCTTTTTTATAAATTTCAAAACATTAATAGAAATGTTTCGATCTTTTCTATCATTCCCAGAATTTCCAGTTCATATTATATATTTAGTGAATTTTTCACTTTATACTTAACATGCAAAAATATTCTTACCTTTGGTATAATTATTGTACTTCCAACTTTGTAAGCTCCGCCAAAGTAATTTTCATTACTGACTTCTGAAATGAAAACATGTAAATTGTTGAGTTGAAATTATTTAATTTTTTGTTGGTTTTTTATATTAAAATTATATGAACATCTCTGAACTGGAACAATATAGACTCAACTTTATTTAAAATTCTAGAAAATAGATATAATTAATATTTCAAGGATGGGACTATAAAAAGAAAGCCCTAAACCATTCCATTTTCTTCTAAAAATACGATTGCAGAAAATAGATTATTTTTGATCCTATTACATAAGATGGTATAAAATTTTTGAAATATTTTAAAGTTCATCTACATAATATTAAAGAGACAAACGATGAAATTCCTTTGAAAAAAAAAAATAAATCTAAATTTCCGACAAGACGGATTTTCATTCTCCCCAAAATTAAAGTTATATACTTTTATATATATAAATACACCTATATACATATATAACATGAAATCTCTCTTTTCGTATAAAAATATACAAGATAAGGGAATGAATTCTATGTTTATAATAATATATATATAGTACGATCATATCCCTGCTGACTGAAATTTTAAGGGAAATATTTTCATGAAGGATGTGATAAGGATAAAGAAAATATAGGGAGTAAAATTTCCATTTCATGAATATATTTATTTTTCTTTCTTTTGGTGTTTTCCTGATTCATTGTTTTTTTTTGTGTTCTATAATATTTGAATAACTTTTTTTGTCTTATATATATATATATATATTGGGAGTATGCATTAATTCGTGCGTTTTTTTCCGAAAATTAAGGCTTTATTGTGAAAAAATGGTTATACACTCAATGATCAAAGTATTGTCCATTGGAAGCTACAACATTTGCCCATCTTTCTGGCAGTTTGTGGATTCCATCCCAAAAGAACTTCTCCAGCTTGGTGGTGAAGAACGAATCGAGCCAATTTTTGATACCCTGTTCTGAAGTGAGGCGTATTCCGGTGAGGGCATTCTGCATTGATCTGAACAAGTAGTAATCAGAAGGGGCTATGTCTGGACTATAACGCGGGTGAGGTAGAACTTCCCACCCACTGTTTCCCAAATAGTTTTGAACCGGTCTTGAAACATGTGGCTAAGCGTTGTCATGACGGAAAATTATGGATTCGTGTCTGGTTGCATATTCTTGTCGTTTTTCCGCAATCGCTCTCTTCAAACGAATTAATTGTGTTCGGTAGAGGTCCCCTTTGATCGTCTGACCCGATTTCAACAGCTCATAATACAAAACACCCTTATGATCCCACCAAATACAGAGCATTACCTCGGCGCCATGGATATTCGGCTTTGCCGAGGATGTTGATGGTTGGCCGGGCTTCACATACGATTTCTTGCGCTTGGGGTTATCGTAATGAATCCATTTTTCATCACCAGTGACAATCCGATGCAAAAATGACTTGTTTTTGTGGCGTTGAAGCAACATGCGACATGCAGAATCGGCGTTCGATATATCATGGCTTTAATTCATACGGCACCCAATTTCCAAGATTTTGGATGAATCCCGATGCTTTTAAACGTCTGGAAATGGTTGCTTGATCAACTCCCAATGATTTTGCAAGATCTTGTTGCATTTGGCACGCATCTTCATCAAGCAATGCCTCCAATTCTTCATCTTCAAACCTTTTTGGCTGTGCGGGTCGGTCATCGTCTTCTAAGTTGAAATCGCCACTTTTAAACCGTGAAAACCACTTCTGGCACGTTCTTTCAGCTAGAGCATGGTCACCATAAACCTCTACTAAAATACGATGACTTTCGGTAGCACTTTTCTTTATGTTAAAGAACTCCCCGCAAAAACACTTTTTCTGGCACAAAGTTCGACATGTTCCAATGAATAGAAAAGAATGTTGTTTACGCTTGAATCAAATGACATATACTGAAAAAGACGCGCAATAACAGTAGCTTTCAAATGAATATAGTCACGGATGAACACGACGCGAAACAATACTAGTAACGCCCTCTCTTAGAAAACCGCACGAATTAATGCATACTCCCAATAGCTTAAGAAAATAGTATATACAAGGAAAAACTGTAGCAGAAATTTTAACATTTTCTTGTCTTCATATATACAAATTCTTCACCCTCTAAGTCCTTCCCTCGTAATATTTTATAAATATATATTTTCTTTTAGAAATGAGTCTGGAAAAGGTTTCTTAAGGATATAAACTATGTAAGATAATAATGAATGTTTATAACATTGATATAGTTAATAATTTAACACTTGAATGATTTGCTACAATAAATTTTTATATTTTTTATAATTTATAGTACAATTTTTTTGATCTAATTTTATATATATTTCGTATGGAATGCAATTTAAAATATAAGAATTAAGAATTAAAACAACTCCACTACAAAAAAAAGGAAAGAAGAAAAGACGACAACCAAAATAAGAATATAATAACAAACATTACAAGAAACCAAAATAATTTATTGAACGCTTATGGCGTCAAAAATTTTCCAGAGAAATTGTAATAGGAGAAAGGGACCCCATCACGACGATCGAATATATATCGTCATAGACGAATGTGTTTACATATATAAAAAAAAAAAATATTACTTTTCTAAGAAAATTAATGGACTGTTCATGTTTTTCCTTTACTTTCAATACTTAAGACAACATCATCCATTTAGTTCAGTTTTTTTTTTCTTTTCTAAACAGTTATTGTGGAAAATCATTCATATGGTGTTTGATTTTCTTCCAGGAGGGTGTTTCTTTCTATTTATTATATATATATATATATATATAGAATAAATATGATTTATAATATTTCAAAAATAGAATATCTAATCTACTTTTGTAAATGTTTACCAATATACCATATTTAGTTAACTAATTTAGATTATATTTGCTTTTACAATTCGCCGATTTTGCTCATTTAACACATAGAAAAACTTAACAAGGTTTTATATCTTAGAATACCAGTCACACAGAACTTGCTTGTATACATCAAATGTACGGCTTGGTATGTTTATTTAAATATTAGTAAATGTACGATACTTTTAATTTATAATCAAGTTTCGAAATAAATTAAAGAATTAAAGATATTCATTTATTATAATCGGAACGTAATATCACCTTCTATAGAAACGCCTTATAAAAAAAAGAAAAAATAACAACTTAACATCAAGTTCATCTAAAATAAATTTAATTGGGAAATATAGTTTATATAATTAAAAACTAATTATGTATTTTAAAAAGTTGAAAAAACAGGTAAACAATTAATAATGAAAAAAAAAGACCATATTTGAAATTTAAAATCAGATAAAACGCCATGCGGATATATATGGGCGACAAAATAAGACTGCCCGCCTCGATCTTTAATTAACAGATTCGTATGAAAAAAAAATGGAATCCAGGCCTTAAAATATCAAAAACAAAACTACCAATCGCGCTATTTAGTCTGTTGCGTTTGCATGTTACTTATCTGTTTGGCTGTTCTCCCCTTTAAATTGTCAGAGCAACATCAACACAAAACTACCGCCCATTATACAATTCGTATGAAAGAGATGAAACATGAACATTGGCCATGATGCCGCTTTTTACTTTGGCAACTTCATTTTAAGAATTACAACTAAAACAAAAAAAAAATAAAATATGATTTTATGCGTTTCGTGGGAAACTTTGTCCAAAAAATATATATAAGAAAAAAAAACACTAAGTACAATTTCTTTTCTGCACAGAAATTTTAATGCATTTTCAAATGATTATGACACCACTTTGTAAAATATTTTTATTACTATTGGTATAGTTTCACAATAGTAGCTCCTAAGACACATTAAAATTTTTATTGATTAATTATCCTTTAATGGTTTTACGCCAAATAAACAAAAAAAAAAAAAACGTGGTTTTGTTCTTTAATCTGTTTCCAAAACGAACAAACAAAAACAACACCGAATTTGGATACACAAGATTTATAACTTCGCATTATATATATATATAATTGTCATGGATTGATTTATTTATGTCATATCTTTTGCAATAAACAAATTGGATCAATAAACTTCTTTTAAATTTATTGATTTCATTAGATGTGGTTTAATAATTTTGTTAAAAATATAAATTTAAAAAATTTTCTTCCATTTAATGGGAATTTAGTGTCAATTTTGTATAATCCGGTATATTTACCCTTCTTTGGGTTCCCGTACACTGTGAATTAAGTGAAAATGAAGCGGAGGACTAGCCGCCTGTTAGTCCCTAGCCATTTGTGTCATTATCCGTGGCGACTGCTAGGAAGCTCATCGATAATAAAGCAGGGCAAAAGCACATCGCAAACTGGAATCAAGTTAATAACTGTCGTCAGGCTAAAATACTCAGCTGTCAGTAAAGCAAAAATTCAGCCTATTGAAAGTGTCCCAGCTGGGCACTGCCGATTTAATTATCACTTAGCGTCCATGTCTCTGATAGATGACTCTTCTGCGATGAATGTGATCCAGAGGAAGAGTTAGCGGACCAATTTCTTTATCACTGTCCAGCTTTCTAAAACCGCAGACTCAAAACTTTTGTCGACCGGTTGTTCGAACCAAATGCCATCAATGGGATCCACGCTAGTCGGATGTCATAGGCTCTGGGAGGCTGACCAATCTCACAATCTAAGAACTCAATCCACAGTGTGCATCACAATGAATTCAATTCATGCTTTAAGTACTGGGAGTGCCAATTGGGATTATTACCAATATCAAAGTGAATCACTCAATAATTCGGTATTTTACAAAATGCCTAGGCATTTTATGTAACACCTCGTCGAAATTGGCAAAGTATAAGAAATAGTGATCTTATTTACATTACTTAGTCGTTTTATGGAGTTTAGTTAGTTGTGTCAAAATCAACTCTTTGAGAGGGTGTACCAAATGCAACCTTACGCAAAATTTCACCTTAAAAAAATAAGTATTCAATATATTTGAAAGCATTCCGGAGAAAATTTGAATTGGGACCAGCGAGTTAGCATGAAGTCACAAATAATAATATATTATTATGCTATCTCAATTTTCTTGCCGAAAAAATCTTTAGCATTATATAAAATGCTTAGACAAATCACCAAATTAAACTTTTTATACACTCTGCCTAATAATTTCGGGCATTCTATAAAATACCGGATTATACACTTTCCCGTTGACATAAAATAAAAATATATCCAAACTTTAAAACAAAAAATATTTAACTAAATGCGCGCGTTGACCACGTTTTATTCTTGAAAAGAAACTGAGTAAATAATTTAATGACACTTTTTCTTATAACTTTTTATTTTTATTCTTGTGTTCACTGCAAAATAGAAAAGTCTTAAAGTTATTTAATTAAATAAATCCCAAAGAAAACAGCCAAGGAGAAAAACGAATTAATACAAGAAAAGAGTAAAATGAGAAAAGTCGTCTTTTTATTTAATGAATGTTTTCTTTTGGGTATCTAAAAACATAGAAAAACGAACTTTATTAAATTTTCCAAATTTTAAATTGACAAAGTTTCTTTTTTTGGCTTTATAGGTATGCAAAATGAAAATTTATACATTTACGTGATATATTGACTAAATCGTAGCGAAAAAGAAAATAAGACTGTTTAGTCTATAAGAATTTACAGAAATCATAATCCAAAGAAGGTTCATTTTGAACAGGGAAAAAAAAATACAGAACATTTTTAATTTAGGTTACTTTAGAAAGTTGCCTTTCAATAAGGTTCATTGTTTTTTTTTTTATTATTGTTCAAATTTTCTTTATAAAACTGAAAAAGGAATAGCGTCCGTTCGCAAAGAAAGGCAAAATGGACCGAAAGGGTTTGTGCTCTCATAAATAATAATTCAAATTTTACATATATGTAAGAAAAAATACATTATTTATAACTAAATGTAGCATAATACAGGAAGGTGTTCTATTTATGAATTTTAAAAGGTAAACCTAGTATACTTGTTAGAAATATTAGGAATATTGGGTGTTTCGTCCTTTCTTTCCTTTCGTTCGACGTCGGAAAAAAAATTATATAACTGCCATTTATACATTGTTGTGTGACGTTTTGTTTCTGATTCATTTGAAAGACTTTATATTCAATGATAAGTAAAAATACCTAAACTGTCCAAATTTCGTGGAAATCGGAATACAGATTTTGTATACACAAATGTATTTACAAAAAGTTTTGTGAATTAGTGGTGCTATAAGTTGAGTTTTCGTTGAAAATTTAATCACATCTGAATTGAGCCTTGAATGAAAATTAGACGAGCAGTTTCGGTTCGACTTTCAATAGCCAAAAAATGTTAAGATTTAGTTAATTTCTATAATATAAATGGTGAGTTAATGTGTTACTGCAAACTTGTATACACAATCGTTTGCTATATTCAATCGAAACGCATACAATAAACAAATTTCTTAACTTGGATTCTGCTTTGGCATGGATTTTCAGTCTGCTAACCAGATATTTCGTCATTAGTATTTGTCAAAAAATACTCTGCGTATAAATATATATATTCACTCCTCTTTACAAATACTAATGAAGATATATATTTTTTTCGCCATTCTGCATTATTGCACTCTAGTTATTGAATGCTTTTGCCTTTAATGAATACTTCTATACACACAGAAAAATCACAAAGCTTTTGGCTAATTCTGACAACTTTGTGGCCGAAAATGAATCAGAAAAAGTCGAGGCTCAAAATAGACTGGAATAGGAATCGTCTACGAACGATTATTGGGATACTGACGGGACACTGTCTGTTGAGGAAGCACGCTAAAAGACTGGGCTTGGGGCAAACTGACCTCTGTCGATACTGCGAAGACATAGGGATGGCTGAAACCATCAAGCACATTTTATGCGAATGCGCAGCTCTCTCTCGAGCTCGTAACAACTTTTTGAGCAACCATTTCTTCGGGAATTTAGGAATGCTTCAGGCCACCGACATGGGAAGTCTAATGAAGTTCTGTAGGAAAATTAAATGCTTTGAAGAGGAATAGGTTCCTCCAGGGTAACTCCTGGTCTCGTAGGGATCACAATGGGCCTATTAAGTTGCCTGGTGCTGTACGTAATACCCCTACTCTACCTACCTACCTTTCCTGTGTGTAGTCATAACATAAATGGAGCTTATATACATGTTACGCATGATCCGCAAAACATATCCACATGATCAAGCATATAACTAAATTAATATCATTTCCTTTCTTTTTGATTAAACAGAACAAATTAAGATATTTAAAACATTTCTCATGATATTAAAACATATTCCTATGCATTTATTCCTAAAAAAAACTAATAATACGATACGGCTTCGTTGTCCCTTTTTATAAAAAAAGCAATACTGAAGATATCACTCCATTAAAATAAAAATATGTTCATAGATAGATTTCTTCTTTTTTTCTTTTTTTTATTAAAACATATCAGTTTATATGAAAATAAATTTAGTCATAAAAACAGTGGTCACTAGGCGGGCAACAGGTAGAAAATTTGAAAAACAACCACACACAGAAAAGAAAAAAAAAAGATGGAAATAAATGAACCTGAAAGACAACATAATTAATGCGCGCGATTGAATTCGTTATATATGTTGGATTATTTGACATTTTTATGTTGCATACAAAATGGGAATGGGAAATAATAATAATAATAAAAAAAAAGCCGCTTATACATTAAAAATGTCCGTCGGAAAATTGTATCCAATCGAAAATCGAAAAGAAAAACTAAGAAGGTTAATTTATAAAAGCGCATATGCACATACGGTGTTATATAATAATTTATGCCTTTGTTTCATTTATGTAAAAAAAAAGCGGTATAGAAAATCGTTCCATATAGCAATTAAATAAATTCATCCAATCTTTTTATACCTGATGTTGTAGCGTCTGATCGTTTGCATGGTAAATTCTAATACTCCTAATATTTAAAAAGAAAAAAAAAGGATGCCATCATCCTGGATTATTAAATAGATGGAATTGTATGTTTCTTTATTCCTTGTAGAGATCAAATTGGAAAGAATATTTAAGAATTCTTCTTTTTTGTTGTATAAAAGTGGATAGAGTAATCACTGCGCATGCTTAAAACAAAAAAGAACATATAGTAACTGAAAATCGGCCTATAACTAATTTTTTTATGCCCTATGGCAGAAATGGAACAGAAAAACTGATAAAACCGACATATTTCAAGGCTTTTTCTTGATAACTTTATTTCTTCTTTTTAGAATATCCTCTAATTAGGTACGTAGCATGGACCTTAAAAGCATAAGTCAAATCCGCAAATTTTATTCAAATCGGTGAATTAGTTTTTAAAGTACATCAAAAAACTTAATAAACAGGCTTATTTTTTCTTGGGATTATTTCTTTCTCCACTATTCTTGGACCGATTTTACTGAAATTGAACATGCTATCATCTATTTATGTAATTAATCAATATAATTAATATAATTAATATAATATAATATAATATAATATAATATAGTGTCTTTTAATAGGGACATAACAATTTTGTATTTTTATATGAACGCACTCTTAACATGTCAAAACGTAGATTAAAGTCAACATTTTCATCGTGGTAAAGTTCACGAACGAGCAACGCTTGGAAATTATTAAAAATTAATACCAAAATTCCGAGTCGGTCGTAGCAAACTTTAAGAGTGAAAAATCATTCTCAGCGATGGGCTCATTTTTGGCTAAACGGATTTGTCAACAAACAAAATATGCGTTATTGGACAGCAACAAACACACATGTGCTTCAAGAGACACCATTGCATCCACAAAAAATCACTGTATGGTGCGGTTTACATGCCGGAGGTGTGATTGGGCCATATTTTTTCGTTGATGCGAACGATCGCCATGTTACCATCAATGGAGAGCGCTACCGTGCCATGTTGGAGGATTATTTTCGGCCAGAATTAGATGAAATTGATATCGGCGATATGTGGTTTCAACAAGACGGTGGTACAATCGTTATGTTATGTCCTTAATGAAAGACCCTTTATAATTAATTTAAACAAAATTGCTTCACAAATTGTCCAATTAAATCTGAAGAACCATATAAAAACAACGACAAGATTTTCTGATCGCCCTGGATTTTGATTAATAACTTTGTTTCCTGTTGGTCGATTTTGCTGAAAAGCAATACCAAATCCCGCTAAGGAATAACCAACTTCAACAAATTCGGATATCACGTTTTTGAGTTATCTTGTATACGGACGGACGGATGGTAGTGCCTACCATAGGGCATAAAAAATATTCGAATTTTTTCAATGGAAAGTAAAAATCACTCGAAAAGAATGTAATGGAATAATCATCTTATGATATTGAAAGAAACACTAGTATACGAGTAAAAGACAGTATATACTTCTTTTAACGTAATTTATCGTTTGTTGGCATTAAAATCTTTAATATATTATTTTAATTTTTTCCAACCTACAAGAATAATAAATTTAAAAATATATATACCAAAACTTATGCTGATGCCATTAAATGCGGTCACTACTTGTGTTTGGTTATTGCGCGTTGACAAATGCAACATTATAAAACAAATCTTATAAATAATCTTGAATTTCCTGTCACCCAAAATGAATGATTTTTAAAGAAAAAAAATCAGTATTTATAAATACATTAAAAAAAACCGTACAACAAAGATGTAACTTTTCAGATATAATAAATTGAGATTTTATATTTTATGGAATCTTAATATTTCGGTGTTTACAAAAAGAATTTCGCCCGTAATAAAATTGGCTAAGTATTTAGTTAAGAACAAAAATTTAAAAGTTTGCTAATACTGTAATATTTTACACACTTTATTAATATGAAATTATCGTAAATTGTATGATTATTATGTTTTTTTAATCAAAAAATTTTGAATTAGTTACTCAGAAGTAACTTCAGAGAGTCGCGTCACTTAACGAATGAAGTGATTCGCTTACAAACTGCATTAATTTTATTCGTCAGTGATTTTCATGTCTATTCTCACATTACTAGTCGAATAAAGTGAGATACAAATTAAGTAAATTAATTTTAGATATTTGTCAAAGTCACTTAATTTAGTAAGTCACGTAACTCTGAGAATAGGAATGTTTATAGGGTAAGTGACGTGACTTTTAGAATAAAGCTAATACTGGATTTTCATTCGATTCTTTTAAAATGCAGCTGCGTTTTAAATTGTAGTCTTTCTAAATATTAGGTACGGCCTAATAGGGTACAATTAAATATAATACAAGTGAACGAATTCATGTTCCAACTGTTTAACATTTTTGGTAAACAAGATGAAGTAATTCTAAATTGAAAATTGTAAATGAAACTGTTAATAAAGCCGCAAACGAAGAAACACCATTTTGTTCCTTAACTCATGATTTTGGTAGGTCCTCGTAATTTTTTTCATTGGATTTATTGGACAAATACTAATCGAAAACCTTATAAAATAAATCTCGGCCAACCAAAATGCTCTAATTGACAGTAAAAATAAAAATAACCGCAGCTAGGATGTGACTTTTTAAAAACGAATTTGTTTTTCTTTAGAAATTGACATAAGAATTAAGTAAAAACCTAGGAAAATCAAATTAATAACGATGGAATTTTTCATTTGCAGCTTCATGGGAGTTTTTTAGCATAATTGCGGCATTAATTTAAAAAGAAGCACTACAAATTTATTTCTTTTATAAACTTTATGAAGCAAAGATCTTAAACGTTGCATTTATAATAATTAAATTTTTTTTTTTGCTTTCGAATTTTGGTAAAACTCTCATTATTTACACTTCTAATAGCTCAAGCTTTCTAGACTCAACTGAAAAGTGTCTATTTAAAAAGACTTGTGAAAAGTCGTGTCTATTTAAGTCACGTCTTAAATCAACTGAAAATTAGGTTTAGCTTTAAAATTGTATTCTAATTCCGTAAAATTGACTTTCTTTTCCTGAGTTTTATTTTTACCAGTTCATTACAGATTTTTATTTTATTAAGTAAAATTAGGTTTTACAATTGTAATTTTCAATTTTGCATTGAAAACGAATTAAAAACGAATTTATTTTTGTACATTTTTATGCGGAAACAATTAATTTACGAGGAAAATGTTTTCGTACAAATTTATAATTCAAATCATTTTCATACGGATAACATTCTAGTTTTAAATATTCGATCTAAAATAGTTTACAATTACTAGAACTTTACAGCTTTAAGAATAGGCATATCAAAAGATGTCTTTTTTCTTGTTTTCAATTTCAAAAAGGGCTAAACATAGATAATAAATTTTTCCGAAAGTAATTAAATTTCTAATTGAAAGATTATTTTCAAATGAAAATCGAATGTGGCAAACAAATTCAGTAATATTTCCAAAAGGTTTATTTCATACTATATGATATTAATATTTAAGGAGTGTGTTACAGTTCACTAATTAGATACACTTTTACGATTGTTTTTTTCTTTTTTCTTTTTTTGTAAATGAAAAACAATTTTCTTGACAATATTTTTCGTGAGCATATTTTCTCATATATGATAAAAATGAAATAAAAAAGTGAAAAACAAAAAAAAAAGAAATATAGGTAGGTATATTAATAACTAACAAAAAATATCGAATGTGAGGCTTAGTAATTTGATGATGGCGTGGCTTTGTCAAATAATTCATATACTATATACTATTTTCCTTACTGCTCAACTAAAGAAAAATAAAATTCCATTTTTTTTATCTCTACCTATATCAAATATTACGTTTGTTAATATATATATATATATTTATATTTTTGATAGTTAAAGGAGATATACGGTTGCTTTCAAGTTCATCTAATGAAGTAAAATGTCGGAACCAGCAACCTAACTAAAAAAAAAGACAACATGGAACCCCAAAATCAAACTTCATTAGTATAAAAAGAAAACGTATATAAATGAAGAAAACGAGATTATTTTATATATTTTTATCGATGTTTAAAAAGTATGTTCGTGTTTCCAAAAAAAAAACTAAATGAAATAAAATTAAAACTATGGAGTTATTAACTTATGGTCACGATTTATTAAAATTTAAACATGTGTTAGTCTACAATTCTATTCGTTGATTTCTATTATATATATATATAGAATAGAAATCTGAATAATTTACATACATAAGTCAAACCCAAAAACGCACGGATAGCTTAAGAGCCGTGCAAACGCACAGTTTTTTACTCAGTTTTGCATACGCAAATCAAATTTGCGCAGGCAAAACTGAGCGTCTGGACAAGTCACAGGTCGTTTGCGCAGGCAAAAGTGCGGCCTGTGCGATTTCAGATCGTGTCTGGAAAATAATTGCGATACGTGCATGTAAAACGTAGATCCAAAGAAGACTGCGTAAAAAAACATGGAAAAGACGGTACCGTATGGACACAAAATTCGCGCAGTCTTTCCCACAGAAAAACTGCGCAAACTACGACTGAGCAAAAAGACTGAGCGTCTGGACCATACTTTACGAATCAGTTTTTTAGAGTCGTCGTGAGACAAGTTTAAAAACTATTTATATAAAACTTAAGTTAAACCAGTTAGATCTAATAGTCTTTGATTTTTAGTAATTCATTTTAAAGTCTTAGGCTTAAAAACTCAACTATTGTGACATGTATTTTTAATTATATGCTTATGCTAACTAAATCTATTTTCAACGAATATATTAGAAACATAAATATAAGTTCTATTTTTTTTGGAAAAAAAATATAATATAATAAATATAATATACAATAATATATAATATATAATGTAATAAATATAATATACTATTTCAGACCCGCTTGTTTAAGCATTGTTATTTTCATCTCCGTTTATCACACAGCCAGGCTTATTTAGTCTTTTATTGAAAATATTGATGGTACAAATCGTAGTATTTGAAATTAACAAAGATTTTTCTTCTTTAATTTTTGAATCTTACCAGATTTTGGGTACTTCGGGCAATACATCAAATAGTAATAATAATAACAGCTCAAATCGAGCCTAAAGATAGAAATTAATACATAATAAAGTCACTGGTTATTAGGAATTATATAAAAATTTTCTCAGTTCTTATTTACTGAGGCAAAATTCAAAAACTTGTGCATTGACATTTACTACGCGCAGCATTCGGGAGACCGGTTCATTCTTAGTCCGTCCGGTGGAAACTGATTTTATACAAGTTCATGGATCTCAAATGTTAGAACTTAGGTACATTTTATTTAAAATCAAATGGCCGTCTTGTTTTAACTTCATTATTTCTTTAAAAACAAGAATATTTTCAAAAAGGATTGCTGAAGCCAGCTGCATGTTCAGTAGGGCGAATAGGAAATAGTTGAGAAAATTAAATAGTAGTAGATGATTAAAATTACCTAAAAAACATACTTTTCATATATGAAAATTTAAAGAACTATTCACGTCGATTTATTCTTGGAGGGAACTTTTGTTTTCCCTTCTCTTACTTCAGTTTAGATTATTTTCAAAATATTGGTTGTATTGAAAATGAAACTATATATAAACAAGTTGCGTAGGAAATATGTGAACATATCCATATCTGTACATATATATAATTTGATTTAATCTGGAATTGTATATCTAAACTGAAATAAGTATGTATATAGATGCAAGTATATATGATAGTATAGAGAATGGTGTTCTGGGAGCTAGAATTTTACTTGATATTCTTGAAGCACATCATGGATAAAAGCACATGTATCCGAAGATTTTTTTTATATATACGATGAAGAGTATAAATTTTCTTATATTAGGACTTATATTCCATTTTATATATATATGACAAAAAAAAATCATATAATTTCTTATACAAGCTGTATTAAATAAAATCAAATAAATATTCTAGACGCGTATCTCCTTTGAACGATTTAACTTTAAAAGAAATCGTATCTTATTATGTATGTGTCGTATATCAGGCAACATTTTGAATGCGTCTTTTTACTTAATTCATTTTATGTTTCTAGGATAAGTACATATACTTGTATGTAACTTTTATATTCGTAAAATATTTGAAATTTAATATTTTAAAATTTTCCTCAAACTATTATAAAAGGAAGAGAATATATTTTTATTTTATAGATTATTGATAATATTCCAAGTCATATTTATTGCTAAATCACAGTATAAATATTAGGCAGTAATACTGGAAATTATATGATGATATAGATGCCAGTATTTAAGAATACCATGTAATATACCACATGTGTGTCACTTTATATCATTTCAAGAAAAAGTATAAATATGATATGGAATAGATACCATAGTATGAATATAATATGTGTGTCTCTCAAACAGGCTGTAATAGCGTTTTTGATGATGAAAAATATGAAAAAATCTTACTTGGGATGTGAACAAGTATAGTTAATATTAGAAGTCCCAAGCAACATTCTTATGGATATGTATATTACGATATAAGTCCTGTGTACAACAAATATTATACTTGGAGAATTCGCAGAAGTCATACACTCAAATATGCTAAAATTTTCCATACCATAGACTAATAAAAAAATGTTTCAAAGACTGTATACTCAACTGATTTTTGTTGTGTACTAATATCCCTACACACTATTCAGTTTTCTTTTGTTTCTCACATTAAAGCTATTTTGATGTATTCTTCTTCAATTTCACCTACAATTAGGGCATGGCGTGATTAATTACTTTTCGAGGTTTGTGAACAAGTGAGTAATTGAGGCCGTAAGGTAATTAATTCCTTCCTATGTAAAAAATACTTTTTAAGCAAAAGTGACCAATTTCGAAGAGAAAAAAAGTATTATATAGAAGAATAAGAAATAAAAAGAAAATAAGAAATATTCTCTTAAAAATGCATTTGATTCTCTGTAGCTTTCTATCATTTTTTTCAGATTACATTATGTTAGCAAAACAGAGATAGAAATAGATTTATCTTTTTTAAACAATTCTAACACTTATGTAAAAAATAAAAATCACTATTCATACAGGAACTAACACTTAAAATATTAACAGTATTTCTCTTCTAATTATTATTCGTACACGTTCCAATGCCTGAAAACGTGTTGGGAGAATACAATATTTATACAAATATTAAGTTAAAAAAAATTTCTTTGTTTCATTCTTTTTTTAGTTCAAAATCCATAAGACTATTAATGCTCCCGCTTATTACAATTATCTTATAGGAAGCACGTTGTAAAATAGAGTATATTTGATTTATAGGTTACTTCATTCTTTCTAATGAAAAATTTGTAATTTTCTTTCCTTATTTTGTCCGGAATTTTTTATTTCTGTCATTTTCAAACAAAGCATTGGGAAGATCGCGTCTAGTTGTCCCTTTTCAACTTTATTCTTCTCTTAAATGAAAGAATTAATTTTTTTGGCGTTGAATATTCAAAATTTGGATTAATTTTGTTTGCGGAATTAATTACCTGTTCAAACCATGCCCTACCTACAATAACAACACTGAACATTACGCCGCTCATATGTCTCGGACATCCAATTATACTGGTCAATGTTTAATCTTTTCAACGAACCTACGAAGTTCATCGTAAATTTTGTCATTTAATTAGGTAAGTAAGAAAAAAATATATAATTGTAAACAAAGTTTAGAGTCATTGGGATCACTTTTTTTCAAACAATTATAATTTTCAAATGTAAATCTTCATGAAGCTTTCTCTATATATAGGCAAAAGACTTTATACCCAAAAACTTTTTTAAAGACATTTATTGCTGCAAATAAAATCTTTTTAATTACTTTTCTTGTTTGTTATCATATATTCTGGTAAATATTCAAGGTTCACGTCACTTTATATTCAAATCTTCGTATAAAAAGGAGAGAAAATAAAAGTGAACTAAGTACTATTATAATTCGAAAAGTATATTCAAAATATGTTTTCTTAACCTTTTTCATGGGAAATAAATTATTGATTTTATAATAAAAAAAAAGGATAATTGTGACAGGTATACACAGAAGAATTTCGGAGTTCCTACAACTGAAGTTTAGTTGTTAAAACTAGCCAATAACTTCAAAAATTTTCCTGTTTGTACAATAAAACCCAATTCATTGATTTTAATTGCAATTTTGGACCCGAAAATAAAAAAACTAAAATTTGGTTGCAAATATTACTATTTTGGTAAAAACATGATATTTTTAAGAAATTTATATAATAAAAGTTTTATAAAAGTTATCGATAAATATATTCTAGGCTCATTCATTATTCTGCGCAGATCCTTTTTGAAATTCATTTTGATTTCATCTCTATTCTGTGTACATAAATTTGTATATAAATATATATATATATATATAGATTTATGTTTAACGATATTTATGAGTAAGAAAATTTTATTACCTCGTACATACTCTGCAAAATAATAGAAATAAATAATAGTATACAATTTTCATCGGTTTTAATCAATTCCAGTGGATATGTTTATTAATGAATTAATTTTTTGATAGACCTTTTTTTTAGTGCATACGAATTTTATTTAATTAATTGAAAATTTTTTATTAATATTACACCTATATAATCAATCCATAAGGTTTTAGTATCATATATTCTAAATTTTGAAGTAGATGTAAAACCACAGAGAAAATAAATAGAGTGCTACAAAGAAATCTATCTCATTATTATTATTTATAAGAAAAAAGACTGTAATTATTTGTATTTTTATATCACACTGAAGCATTTTTACAAATCCTAGACTAAAAATTTGTGCGCAGAATTTAATTTTCGTGCTAATACTAAAATCTTGACATCTGCCTTCTGTCATTCTTGCGATTCATACTCATGGATCTCGAAGGAACGATATTATTATTGAAAGTTTGTCAAGTTTCAAGCGCCTACTGTGATCAAAAAGACAATTCCACAAAATTCAAATCGTGCGTCCCTTTAGAAGCATTGTTTATTTAATTATTTATTAAATTTTCCGTCGAATGAGGTATGGATCGCGTCTGTAGGACCCAGAATACCTAAGATATATGTATCTCCTCACGCTAGAGAGTTTTTGTATTTCCTGTTCTAAAAAGAAATATTTTTAAAATCGGCGAATGGCATCTAATTCTTTATTAAATTGATAGTCGAATGAGGTAGGGGTCATATCTATAGGATCCAGAATACCCGAGATATTCACATACTTCCAGTTACGCAAATTAAATCTTTCGCTGTTATTGGAACACCCTAAATATATATACATATATCTTAATATTTTATTTTCGTTTTTTTTTTTTTAGAATCAAAAACGAATCAAAATTATTAAATTTTTTTATTACAAAAAAAAATTCCGTCAACATTCACCGTTCAAAATATTTCATGGCCCTGAACTACTTCTTAAAAAGGCCGAGTTTTTGTTGAGAAAACCTGAAAGAATTTAGCAAGTTAAGAACAAGATTTGTGCTGAAATTCGGCGACTGAAATCTTACATTCAGTAATGGAAATAGGTCTGCAAATCACTTAAGTTTATCACCAAGGAAATGGAAACCTTTTTAAAGATGTTGAATTTCATATATATTTAAATATTTTCATGAATTATATTTTAAAAAATCTGCAAAAGTTAATTTTATTTTAGATTCTTCAATCATCTCGAGGAGATTCTATACAAATTTAGTATATACGTGGAAATAATGGAGAGATACTTATAAAATTTCTAATTTACTTATTTTTGAAAGCATTCGACTGAACTTTTAAATACGAAATATTTTTTTATCTTAATGTACTTCATGACTTAAAATAAAATAAAATAAGAAAAACTTCTTCTTTAAGGTACATAAAGTATAAATAATATGATTAACAAAGATACTGGAAAAAATCCTGTATTTTTTCCCATTTCATTTCAATTAATGTAACGTTGTTTTGTTTAAGATATTGAATCTTTAAATTTTGAGATAAATTCTTGTATCTTTAAAAGCGATATCAAAATTTCCCAACAAACAGAAAAAAAAACAGAACGAAATTAACAAGATATTCTTAAAAGGCAGATGGTTCCTATATTCAGAACACAAACAAAACAACACTTTACTTTTTTTTTATAAGAACAAGAAATATATAAGAACACAAAAGTAAACGTAATTTCTTCCAAAAATTCCACATAAAGAGTAAGGATTAATTAGATTTTTCGCATAGCAACACTTTCGAAAGTCCCCTCGTACAAAAACGGTAGTTTAAAATTTCGAAGCGATGTTAATTCCTTTTTAATTTGATGACTCTGAAAGAAATGTGTTTTAATATTTTGTTTGTTTTTTTTCTTTTTCGTAAGGATTATATATTTAAATTAATGACAGACTAAAATATTTGATTTTTATCATTTCATTCCTTAATTAAAAATTTCTTATTTGCCCAGATATTTTGGAAGATTTTCAAAATCTACCGGGTCCGACAATTGAAGTATCGATCTAATTAAAATTGCTGTCAAATGTAAAACGCATATCTTGCAATACCAAAATTTGACACAAATGTTGCCTGACATATTGTCTGTCAGTAGTAAAAATTACTTGTTGGTGAAAAGACGTGTTCTTATTTGTTGCACAATGGACCTTAAACGTAATTGTTGTTCATTTGATTGGAGAATCAAACATCGAAATTCACCAGATCTGAATCCATTGGCTTATTCCATTTGGGGCATTTTACAAGCAGGGGCTTGCAAAAAAACACATAACTTTGGCCGGTTTAGAAAACTATTTGACTCGTGAATTGAATCATTTAAGACAAGACATCGTGCGAGCATCGTGTGTATCGTTTAAAAACAGATTGAAGCTGGTGATTAAGGCAAATGGCGGTTGGTTGTATACCATTCGAATAATTACAGAATTAAGTATGTATTATAAACTATCATTTTCATAAATTTTTATAAAACCGACCGTTAAACAAAAAAATTACAGGGTTTTTAAAATCGGACACTTCAATTGTCGCACCCGGCATTATTTCTCAAATTTTAGAAAAATAATGCTCTAGACAGATCTCTGATTTTAATTACAATAATTATTTTTAATGATATTTCTGGGTGACCCATAGCACGTCTTATATTTTCCCCAATGATCATTATTCTTGTCATTCCAAAAGGTTCAAAAAATTACTATTTTTTTATAATTTTCAAAATTGAATGTCTATTCATTTTGATTCAATAAAATTAATTTTTTAAAATTGCTTTTAGTAAATTTTAAGGAATTTTTAGAATAATAACTATTTTTCCTCCTTTTAAGTTTATGTGAAAAAAGAAAACATTTCAAATCACATGAAATTTTTGAAATGTTCAAATGTAGATAGATGGTCCTGTAAACAGTTTGAAGCACCAATTTGGGACCTCTTCACAATTTAATTTGATAATTAAAACAATAATGATGCTTGAAATAGATACTTAAAATTGATCATTATTACGTAAATAAAGGTCATTATCGAGTTTTAATGACCGGTTGGGCAATAATGATCATTAAAATCGGAGATCTGTCTAGGATATTAGAAATAAATGTTCATCATTATTTTCAATAATATGAATATTGTCTATCCATACATATTCTGCCCCAATTGTTAGAATTTCCGTCAAATCCCACTTCTGATTTTCTAATAAAATGTTAAATTTATGAAAAAAAAATGCATCTCCATTCTCACACATTGCTTCATGAATACTCTTCAACAGAAATTTTGACAAGAATTCTTGCATTACAGACTAAGACCATCATATACGACTAAAACAGGACTAACCAACTAAAACTGGTATGGCAATCTGTTATCCAACTGTGCAATATAAAAAAAACTTTTATCTGTACACAAAAATAATATCCAGACCAAAACTTTCAAAATTGGTTTTTCTTTAGCTATATAGTTGTTGGTGTACCATTATTATGTTTCTGTGCACAAAATGAAAGTACCTCTAATGACAATTCTGTAATGTCTTTCAGAAAGAAAAAAAAAAGTAATTTTAACATGAAATCATTCTCTAATTCGTCTCGTAATTAAAATATATAAAATGATTATTAAGTATATATTGCGCATGCCATATTAAATGTAATCAAGGACCATCTAATGACAAAAAGGAATTGAAAATTTCCATCTATTTATATATTTCAAGACACAAGTTTTTTGAATGAAAATTTTTGGTACTTTCAGAATTTAAGACAAGGGTGTCCAACCTTTTCGTTTCCCTGGGCCGCATTGGAAGAAGACATGGTGTTTTGGGCTACAAGTATATTACTATGTATAAATCCATATCATAAAATGAATGTGATACTTGGCATTGAGAAACTAAACAGTCAATATCTGGTTCGATTGACGTGGTTGCAATTCTCAGGCAGTTCTCAAGGTGTTCATTCAACATGTTGGTTCTAATTTTACACTTAGTATGTTTCATTCTTCACTTAATCCGCCAGGTGACAAACAATAGAACAGTGTAGCTAAGCGAGCAACGCAAACAGAAAGAGAATTTACTACATAACGAAAGAGTTTTCTGTTCTGGTCCTGGTTCTGCTGTTTGTCACTTGGTAGCTTTAGCACGAGAGCGCAAACACACAAATCATTCCTCAGAAAAATGGACATGCTTCAGTAACTTTGAATATTATCGGGCCGCATTGATACTTGCCTTGGGCCGCATGCGGCCCTCAGGTCGCGGGTTAGACAGCCTTGATTTAAGACTATAAGGAAAAATTGTAATAAAAAAAAAATTAAAGTTTAAAGCTATATATACTTTTAAGGGAATAAAAGGATCAACATTTTGTTGTATAGTATATCTTTTTGTTGTTTCTTTTTTTTTAAACAAGATTTTCTTTCCATCTTACCATTTCCCTTTTTGTATTTTTGTATTACTTTCACTCAGTGTTTTTTTTTCTTTTATGATTCAATCAAATTTCAAAATAATCTTTCTTCTTTCTTTAGTATATATATATATATATAGAAGAGATCTTATTTCCCCCCTGATTTTCAACTGGAACGAAATCTTTTGAAAACATCTTTTTAAAAAAGAAAAAAAATATATATATATTTGAACGTTGAAGAAGAGAGAAGCGCGCGCAATACGCGAGGAAATTTAAAAAAGAAAAGAAAAAGAAAAAGGCTTTCAAATGTTTTCCTTATTTTCATAGTTCAATTTTCTTTCTCCATGAAAAAGGCAAAAACAAGGATTTTTCCGTTCTACCACCCACCCATCATCATCGTATATAAATAGTACAGTTTTTGCTGTCGAAAATTTTCACTTGACTTTTCTTTTTAAAAAAGAAGGTGGTTAAACAATTGTGTACGATGAGTTTTAGAATTCAAATAGGGTCGGACCGAATTAAATATATTATACATTTTTCTACTTTTCCTTTTTTTTTGTTTTTGTTGAGGGGTGGGAACTGACTTCATATTACATTTCTCATTTCTTTTTGCATGCTCACAAACTATAGTTATTGTAATAGAAAATTTTGTATAGAAGGAAAAACGTTGTGAAGGGAAAATTATACGAAAGATTTTCGATAAAAGTAATGAAAAGTATGTAAGTTATATACAGTATAAAAGAGCTTGTAGCCATTGTATATATGTATATACTTACAAGAGATACATTGTCATATAAAAAGTTTTAGAAATGTTGGAAAGTTTGTTATATACTTACATGTTCTATGTATACACATATATATATATTGCTTTTATGCGCATACTGTATAAATACAATCTTTTCTTTATAAGAAACTTTCCTCAATCAAAATATTTTGATAAGGACATCAAGCCAGTTTTCCATTTCCATTACACCATTTTCATATAGGATCTATATTCTTGTTTTTAGAGAATTCTCGTTGTTGTTTTTGCTATCCATATATAGTTCTGAATATTGATTACATTTACTTCTGTTTGGCTTGTTTATGATTACTATTCATATATTGAGAAAAAGTGGGGATATTTATTCCAAATATTACCAATTGTTCCTGAATATAAGAAAATTGAGAAAACTAATGTTTGTTTCTTTGTTTTTTAATTATGATGTTCATTTTCAAGGACTTGGAATCATCATGCATTATGCTTTTTCGGATTAAACGAGTAACATTAACAATCACTTTGTATTGCCTTCAAATAGGAACTAAACTTCCTTTATTTCTCATATAGCTCATAGAGCGTTAAACGAAATCTACACATTTACATAATATCTAATAAGACAAAAATTGAAACAGTGCGATAAGAAAATCTCATTACTCATACATAATCCTTCTCTAGTATATAGTTAACATTCTTATCATGCCTTTGAAGGGTTTAGAATTTATTACGTTTTCCAGTGAATTTTGGGTTTACAAGTTTTTAGATAAAATTTAAATTTAGAGGATCGAAAAGAATTCCTAAACATTTGATTTTATTTATTTCCATGGATACAAACACATTGGGGCTGCGTTATTTTATGGATAAAATGCCACTTGGGCCCCCATAAACAGGGTGACCTTTTATAAACGAAATGCTTTTTTCAAGAATTTGGTTTACACCCTATGGTAAGTATTATCAGAGGGTATATTAGTTTGGTTACTACACTTGTAATACATATAATCATCGCAGAAGGGTTTGAAGATTATAAATGCGGAAATTTATAATGTTAGTTTGTTATTCTTTAACTCAATTTGGTGCCGAGTAGGAGCGGAGTTAGACTAGAGAGTTTTCTCGCTTTTTTATGGTTTCTCTAATTGGAAAATTTGGACAATAATTTTGTTTAAATACCTTGATTTCATAAATAGGCGATACTATGTTAAATTTCAGAAAAATCGGTCGATAGTCGAGAAAGAAATAGTCGTAGAAAAAAAAAAGCTGGTTCATATAGTTTTTTTTTATGTACTTTAAAAACTAATACACCAATTTGAATAAAATTTGCAGATTAAATTTTTGTTGTTAGGGTCTAGGCTACTTGCAAATTAGAAGAAATTTTGAAAGGGAACAGTGTTATGAACAAGAAACCTTGAAACAAAAATGTTAGTTTTGACAGTTTTTCTGTCCCATTTCTACCAGAGGGAATCAAAAAATCGGCTACAGGCCGATTTTCAGTTACTATATGTTTTTTATTTTAATTTATTGAATCAGAATTTTACGCAAAAAACAATACCCTCCTATGAAACTTGCCTGAATTCGAAAGTATAAATGAAACTGAAAAGTTCAAATTTGCCTTCTTCAAAAATAGGCCCGTTAAAAATTTTTTTTTTTTAATTTAAAAAATTTAAAAATTTAAACCAAAAATGCTAAGTTATCAAATATTCCTTCCAAAATTTTTTCTCCATATTTGTTTGCGTCTTTGATTTTTTTACCACCCCGTTTCAAACGAACCGGGAAAAATCCGAGATTGATAAAGTTTCGCTGCAAATTGCTGCAATAGAATGTAAGTTTGTAAAATTGAAGAAAAAAAATACGCTGACTTTCTCTTCCAAAATATGGAACCTAATTATTATTTTTATGGAGAATTTCAAATAATTTAAAAAAGGAAAAAACAGAAAAAAAAGAAATTAATTGACTGCAATTCATTTAAATTCCTGAAAAACTTTTTTTTAAAAAAAAGTACATAATTTGTTTGCGTCTTTGAAAGAATATGCAAACCAAATCGACGAAAAACACCCTTACTATATAGGCTGACATCTATAAACAAACACAAGTACTTTCCCCCTCGACTACCTGAACCAAAATATTTGTCCGAATTTCTTTCAGGTTTCATTATTTTTGTCTTCAATTTCGGTACTCTATCTTTCTTTTTTAAATAAAATAATAGTTATTCTTTTGACAAATTTAATTTGAAGATTTTTGAAATCAACAAACGCGGAAAATGTACGAAAAATTGTAAAATTTGAGGGAATTTTGGGTATAAAGTGTGAACTCTGTTTAATTTTGAAGGTATTAAAATGTTTGGAGATGAAATAATATCGGAATTTCAATATAATAAGCACAAAAGTGTTGTATATTTCGAATTACACATTTTATCATAAAAATATTTCTTATATTTCCAAAAGAATTTGGTTTTTTTATCTAGAAGAAAACTTGAATAAAAATGTATTCTCTTTTTAGGAAATACAGGTTTAACTCGCGATACCACGAATACCACTAAAATTTAACATACCAAAATTTCATGTTTACGTAGCATAAAGTTATGTTCTACTTCGAATTTCTTAAATCCAATTATACAATGAAATCAAAAAGCTACTCCCCAAGGCGGTATACTCCTTTTTTTTATCAAGTTTATCCTTCATGGCTGGTAAAACATGTAAACCCATTGGGTAAAACGAAATGTATGTAATATATTTTATATTATATATATATATTTCATTGGAACTTATTAGCATATGCAAACCATGTATAAATTTCTCTTTGACTTCATTCTCCAGGAAAGTATAGGGTGGTCCAATTTGATTCCCATGTTGGCACAAGCAGCTGTTGATAAGCGCTTGCTTTCAAAGTGTCAAATGTCAGCTTGCAGCAACACATTTACGAAATGGATCGCTTAACCACCGCTCAACGGGTGTTGCAGCAGCAGCACCAGCAGCTGATACAGATTTTCAAATAAAATCCTCTTCTCTGATGAGGAACATTTCCACCTCTCTGGGTGTGTTAATAAGCAAACTTGCCGCATAAGACGAGATGGCAATCCTCATGAGATTCACGAGACACCATTACATGGCTAAGAAGTAACTGTTTGGTGCGCATTGTGGTCAGCCGGCGTCATTGGCCTTTACTTTTTTGTAAACGATCAGAGTTAGACTGTAGCATTCAATGGTGAGCGATATAGGTGCATGATAACCGATTATTTATGGCACGAAATCGAAGATATTGATGTGGAAGACATGTGGTTCCAACTTGCCCCACAGTGGGTGCAACGTTGGATGTTTTGCGTGATAAGTTATCAGGTTGCATTATTTTACATTTTGGTAGCATCAACGAAAATTACCTCGATAGAATCGGGTGCTGCGGAGTATCCAGAGGCGGCCATTTAATTGATATTATTTTTCATAATTAATAAAATACTTAATATTTGTGATTAAGAAAATAAAATAAGTATATTTCGTTAAATTTGTGTGTTTTATTTTGTTTTAAAGTTCAGAAACTGAAGTTGTATCACCCTTTATTTTCCAAAAAAACTGTATACTATATATAAGTCGAAAGAATAGAAGTTTTGATAATGTATCTGCGAGAACCGTTGAGGATTGAATGGCAGTTTAATAGTTGCTATAAGCATATATGGACTGAAGGTTTGAATAAATTTTAATGTCATCGTGAGTGACAATTTTATTTCATGTAATTTACTTTCGCAATAACATCCTTTCGGTTTATTTATGGCATATATGCGAACACAACATAGTTGCCCAGTTGAATTTTTGCATTACAATTATTATTAACATACTTTGTGAATGATTTAATAAGATTTACTTAAAAATAAACATGCCAATGCACTTTAGAAATATACGTTTTTTCGATTTGTCAGAGTTTTCCACTTCAAATTGGATTCAAGTTGATGAGCTAAAAGTCATTATATTGTTGATGCCAAATCAAATTCTCACTCTAATTGGTGTTTAGCGACACGAAAGATTGCTTAGAATCTTAAAATATCGAAATCGAAAAGGTCCGAAGTGCTGTGTTTTATCATGATATATCGCTAGACCTCATATAAATTTGGTCACTCGCCGCAAATTGAAACAACTTGGCTGGGAAGTTTTGATGTTCAAACGAAAAGTCCTGATATTCTGTCATCAGACTATCATTTGTTTCAGTGTTCATAGAACTCCTTTTGTAAGTATAAATTTTAGTTCTAAAGAAGTCTGAGGAAAATGGTTTGCATTGGTTTTTCATCCAAAAGCCCATAAGTTGTACAGTGACGGGAAATGGCGAAAGCTTATCTAACTAAAATCGGGAATATTTAGTTTAATAAAATTTTTGTTTCCCATGAAGTGATCAAGTGAAAAATGTGAAAATCATTGAAAACCTAGTCTGGATTTAAACTTGAGGCTTCTCAACTATTAACAAACATGGTACTAATCAATTCATAAACTTTCTATTGTTTTTCAGTAAACAATACAATTTCTAGGTACACTAAAAACAAGCTTTGTCCAACCCGCAATTGTTTATTAGACCGCAAAACAGTAATACTGGTGCCATTGTAGGCCAACACAGAACATATATATTGAATAATTTATATCGGACTCAAAATTGCGAGCATTGGCGTCTTCATAACTATTATATGCTTAATGTTAGAGGACTGAAAATGATTTGCCGAGTATACACACAAAAAAATTGTAAAATTTTGACAATTGAAGATTGGTTGTTACAACTAAAATTCAGTTGTTACAACTAGCCAATAATATTGCATTTTATATAAGTCGTATTCCTTTCTTTTCCATATATCAGTGTGTTGGATATAATGTATTTGCTTTCCTCAAGAATCTTTCTACTTTTTGATAATTTCTACTGGAACTAACCGGTTCTAGTGCTATTGCAATATAGCGATCTCCTTCATCACGATCTCCAACCATTTCAACTAGTTGGAAAAACTTCTATGATATTATATTTATGCGGGGTTGGACATAGCTCTGTACTAAATCATCAAAGTTCATTAGAATTTCTACACAGAATACTACAGACTATAATAAAATTTTGTTCACCCTTTAATAAATACTTATATGAAAACACAAGAATGAAAAGCGTAAGCGTAAGATAGTGACAAGTACTTGGTGCAGAACGAGTGAAGTCTGTCATGTGCAACTCATTTCTTCACACATCGCTCAATCTTTTCCATAAAAAAAGTAAAACACAAAATACTAATTTTCTCAAAACTATACTTATGAAAATTCAGATACGCTTTTCTTTCTTAGAACCGCAATATATAATATATCTGCGAGATTGCCGAATATTCGTTATAAATGTTAGAATACAAAGAAAATATAACTCGGTTAATTCACTCTGTGTTGTATCGAAATCGTGTTAACCGAAGCTTAGAGCTAATACATTTTATATAGAAACTGGCTACCGTGTAATATCGAAACCGCATGCTAATCGAAACGCATATGAAGTATAAATCAGCTGGCAATTAATTCCGTGTTATATCGGGTCCGGTACGTTCTTTGTTATGGCGGAAAGTCGTTTTTTATAGCATATATTTCCATGCATTCCAGTACACACTATACATAAGGATTTCTGTCTATAAAGGAAAGTTGTAATCTTTTGGCCAAGTCTATTCTCTTTGTACATCATTTAAAGTTAAATTCGGCTGCTTAAATCGTGCTATATATGGAATTCCCAAGTCTGCTAAGTCGTGCTATGTGGAAATCGTATTATAAAGGATGTCCCAAGATTCAGGCAAAATTTGAATTTTGCGTCTTTTGTGGTGTAAAGTCTTGCCAACAAAAAAAAGACAACGCGACAGCTGATAGTTCAGGGTTATTAAAAATGGATGAAATCGACAAGCGTTTTCATTGTTGAGCAATATTTTAAAAATAATGAATCATCGTGTAATTTACCGTTTTGGTGATCAGAATCGGCCGACAAGATTAAGCGGTTTAACGCCGTTGGACTTTTTTGTTTGGGGTTTTTTTAAGTCTAAAGTTTATGCCAAAAAGCCTATGACTACCAATGCCTTGAAGGAGGAAATTGAGCGCTGTATCAACGAAATTCAGCCACATTTATGCAAAAGGGTCATGGAAAATTTCAACAAAAGAGTGCGTATATGCCAGCAAAGCCGTGGAGGCGATTTACCCAGTATGTTATTCCATACATAACCCTATACTGTACAGTTTATGCATCAATGAAAAAGTTAGAATTCTTAATTATAATCTTTTGGTTTCTATCAAAATTACTTCTTGCGTGAATTTTGGGACAACCTTTAGAAGGATTGAGTATATACTATAGATCAGGGCTTCCCAGACTTTTTACAGCGCGACCCTTTTCAAAAAAAAAAAATACCGTTCTGTCATACGAAAATCCCCGTAAGGAAAGTGTTACTTGAACAATTATTTCCTACCGAGTCAAGAATTACTTCAATGAGTCTTGACAGTGTTGCTCAGGGTTGCCGTTGTAACATTTTTCCGACATGATTACAGATTTTATGACTGTTGCGTTTAAAAAACTTCTTAAAATTACTACATGTTTTTGAAACTTTCACAGATTTTACGCGACCCAATTTTAAATCCAGGCGTCCCAACTTAGGGTCGCGGCCCCCTGTTTGGGAAGCCATGCTATAGATGGATAAATCATAATTCTATGCGTATAAATTTAAATTTAAAATCGAAATAAAATCTATTTTTTAATTGATAAAATTCAAAAATGTGTTTATATACTTTTCAATTGATTTTATGTAGTGTAATAAAATGATACAATTAAACGCTACAATTAAAATACACTATATTTTTTGCTTCCTTAAATTATATTATTCAAATTAAAGCAGCTATATTTTAATTATGATGAATTAGTTTATGAATTTATAAACCATTTAATTTAATTAAGGTCCGTATTTTCAGATGTATATTTAATTATTTCATCAAAAACTCTGAAGATATTTGTAAATAGATTAAAGAAAAAAGAATCGCAAAGGTATACGCTTCAGAAAAAAAAACGTAAACGCGAGTATGTTATTCCTATAATAACTCATAAAGGATATATATATAAAAAAAAAATTGAGTAATGAATTTATTGAAGCTATATAACAATAAAAATGTTTATTGAGTGTTTATAATATGGCTGATGATGTGTCCTTTTTCAAACAAATTGAAAAAAAAACACTGACACTTCGATATACTAGAAATATTTAAATGAAAGTAATATTTATTTACATTATTTAGTATTGTGATAATTGAATCCTAGACCATAAATACATATATACAACACCGTCGAGAGTATAATTTAAAAATTGTTTATTTGGTGTTTATTTAACTTCTTCACTTTCCGTGAGTATAAATATAAATATTTATTTTGTATCACATAACATAAAAATACAATAATAAATGAATTTATGATACAATTAACATTTTTTATTAGATATAATTATGATGTATTGAGTTTATATGACTTATAAAATATTTAAAAAAAAAAAACCTATCTAAGAATTTTAAGTGTCCTTATTATGATAATAACATTTTGATTTTAAATTCGAAATTTAGAAAACCAAATAATATACATAAACTTAAATGATTAATTAGAATAATTACACTCAATTTCATAGACCCAGATTCTTATTTTTAAAGAACTTTGAAGTTTTTTTTAGATATTAACTATTAAATGTATTTGTTCCTATTTTCACTAATTTTGGTAATGGCTTTTCAATTTTATAAATACTAGAATCTAAAGCCTTACTTATGTGAACGAAACGGAGACGGAACGGTGACGAGAACGGAATGCAGTTATATTGACGAAAGCGTCTTTTCACTTTTTGACATTCGACAAGTTTATTGTCAATCAATTTTGTGTTTGATTGTAAATAGAAGTGTATGAGAAAAATAATACAATCGTTACGATAAATACAAATGCCAAAAAACGGAATAGACTCAAATTGAATTGTATCAATTTTTACGAACGCGTTCCGTCTACATAACAGCGACCATATAATTTCAGATATTTTCTTTTCCCGTTCCATTACCGTTCCGACTCCGTTTCGTTAACATAACTTAGGCTTTATTTTAGCATAGTATTAACTTTCGATATAGAAGGCATTAGTTTAGTTTAATAAAGAAGCTCTTAGCAAATTAGAAATTATTAATTAGAAATATGGTGCAAATGGAAAAATTGTGAAGTAATTGGCTATAGTTTTGGCAACTAAATTTTTTGTTATCACAAATAAAATTCATTTGTCACAACTAGACAATAGGCCTATTCCCTTACCAATGTAAAAATATTGGTGTACTGTAGTTTCTGTTGTATGATTCGGTTTTTTGTATGAAAAAATTATCAACGAAGCACCACGTTTTACAACGGTAAGGAAATATCCATAATGTTCTTCATGAATTTTATAAAGAATTTAAAATAACTATTAATCAGAATATAACTGCAAAAACTGACTATAGTTATTAGTAGCGCAAACTAGTCGGGCCGTATTTACGACTAGGCTGTAGCTCGTACCACAAAGGAGCCCGTAACACTTCAAAATAAATATAAATAAAATAATATAACAAAAAAAATGCTGGGAAGGATATTTTCAAGTATTTATCGGCAACATTTTTCATGTAATATTCTATTATAATTTTTAACAAAGTAGTCCAAAACTGACCAGAATATTCACCAGATAGTAGAAGGCAAAGCATTCGTTTCCTTACTGTAGGGCCCGCATCACAGGTTCAGCTTAGGAGTCTACAGACCCTAAATACGGTCCTAAAACTAGTCGATATGTACTCAATAAGAATTTTATAAAAACTATAATAATTTGTATTAATTCTCCAACGGCCGAGATATTTTTGGTTATATGATTTGATTATAGATTCCTAGAATCAGAAGCAGCACACTTCGACTTTTTGAAAACATTAAACTAAAGACAACATTTTGACAAGGATCCTAAAAACTGTTTAGTTCACTATATAGCAATTGTTTCAAACTCCGCATATTATCTTTCAAAATTTTCATCCAAAATATAAACATTAGGTTAAAAATGAGTTTTTTTTTTTGAAAAAAATTGCGGATTTTACTCATTTTTACGTTTATACTTTACACAGAACCTGACCGATTTAAAGAGTTCTATTGTGTCTCTGTGGAAAATAACGGCCGCATTTATGAGGTGAAATGAACTAATATTATTAAGAAACAGTATCTACTATACAAACTATAAAGATTCTAAAAAAAAAGATGTATTTGATCGTTAAAAAGTTCCGGTTTCATCGATTTTCAAAATATTCTTTGAACGAAAAATTCCAAACAATATCTTTCCCAAAAATCTATACTAAATTTTCGTCCAAAATACTAATTAATGATTTATGTTATTTCGATTCAAAGACAATTAACCGCTTTTAATTCGAATATAACCAACCAAAATAGTAGTTTATACGATTTTATTTTATTTTTATTCACATATTTTCTTCCCACAAAAAAGTACAATTACAACAAGATAAACTTTCTTCTCATACAACATTGTTCTAAGGTAATTTAAAACGTTTCTTTAAGTTTCTCTCAGATATACGTGTAGAAGGAAATATTTTTAACTAATACATTTTTTTAGAATAATGTCAATTATATAATTTCCAACTAAACAATTTCACTTCGGAACAACATTGTCATAGAATTCAAGATCCGATTGAAAAACATTAAACACTTTTATTTAAATTTGTCAATTTTCTATACTAATTTGAGAAAATTCGACACACCTTTATCGTTTAAGGGTTAAGGTTAAAATATTATGACAAACCAAAAAAGGATATTTTTCTAAACTATAAAAATTTGGTTATTTGGAAAAGTTAAAAAAAAAAATTCTTCAAAATGCCAGCACTTAAACTTTCACTTTTTCACATAACATAAAAATTAAACCTTGACAAACATAAAAATACATAAATTCCTTAAAAATAAAATATGTATTTTCTTTTATCATTGCGTAATATTTTTAAAAATGAAAACTTAACATAAATTTTAAGCAATTCAATAACTTAAGTATTTAAGAAAAACATACCAAATTTTTCATGTTTATCGAATTTCTAGTGAACAAATTTTTCTCCAAAAGAAAAACAAAAAAAGAAGTCAATTCATTGCACATTAAAAATTATTATTAATTATTATTTTGTTAATTAGATCACACAACATAAATATTTATGATTTTCAGTATGTTTATTTTGTTTTGTTTCTCTTACAAAATATTAAAAAATATACTTATATGACATTTATAAAAGACTCGCACTATATTTTTTTATAACAGTTATAAATGGAAAATTATAATTATATGCCACTTGTTTTTTTTTTTGTATTTTTTTCTTCGTTTTTCGAAGATATTAATTATTGGAAAAGATCATATATATATATACATATAAATACATATATATTTAGAAAAAGAAATATAATCAACACACAATGATGAAAATCAGCCACACAACAATCAAGTTTATGACCAAATGCCATAAAAAAATAAAATTCTCCCGGTTTTTTCCTTGCTTTTAGTAAAAACCAAATAATTTTGGAAAAAAATATAATAGCTCCTTGGTATATAAAAAAAAAATACAAAAAAAAAGAAAAAATGGGAGATACTCACGCGCTGTTGGGGTTCCAAAATGGTATTATATTGTTGTTTTTCGTCCTTTCCCTATATACACACATCTCTATACAACCATTTTAATGGCACACACAAATATTATTAATATATATATATATATGGAAAATCCAGTTTATGGCTGAAAATTCTGTATACTAAAAGTAAATACATTGTCGAAATATATATGTTTCCAAAAAAAAAGGGCAAAAACGTATTTAACCACTTTTACCCCATTTTATTTATATTATATATATTTTTGTTGAAAGTGGAAGGGATGGACTTTCATCCATATTCGCTTTTATATATATAAAAAACAACAAAAAAAAGTGGAACTTTTTCGGTATTATAATATCGAAGAGGGGATATCAAAATTAGTGCATATAGCCCAACATAAAAAAAAAAGACCAATGGCAAAGGATTTTCTTTAGTATATATATTCTTTCTTCTTTAATCTTTATACTAAAATTGTTAGATATATATAGAAAAGATAAGAAGAAGAAAAAATAAATTAGATTTGCTTTTTATACTTTGCAAATTAGAAAGGGGAGCAAAAAAGTATAACATCTTGTTTTTTTGGTTATATAGAAGCTAAAAATGTTTGCCTACAAAAGTAGCATTCGGGATTTAAAAGGGATCAATGGTTTATTCTAAGAATAATATATATATATACATAAATACGTGTGCAAATACTGTAAGGGATTTTCTTTGCCATAAATTAAAACGGAAGGAACGCAGGATATAAAATACATTGTCAAATGCAGGGCTTTCGAAAATTTATTAATATTACTTTTTTTTTGTATTTCAAGAAGACCAAGAAACGTTTCATTCTTACATACATATACTAGAATTAAAATTCTTAAGATATATTATGGAGAATATGAATTATGTACACTCAGGGCCCTAGCAAATAACGCGTTATAACTATATTCATACTATAGAAATTCCGAGTTGGTAAAATACCAATTCGGAATCTGGAGACATTATCAGCGCGAAATGCCTTAAAGTCTCGATCCTAGTACAATCGAAAATTTTAAATTCAAACCACTCCAGGATTTTTCCAGAAAATTGTACTTTGAAGTTTTTGACCGCAATGAATTCCGTCACTGAGAAGTTAATTCGAAAATAATTCCGCGCGATTTTTGAAATTCTTGGAACGATTCGGAAATGTTGATATTATTTTAAAAATTTATATAGATGACTTGGACAAAAAAAGGTTGCTTAGCCATAGGGATATGTTTTTGGAACTTATAAAAAGGCAAAATGAGCAGGTGAAAAACTTGATGGAAGTTGTAGATTTTTTGCAAAAATTAGAATAGACTAAAAGGCTTGCTTATTCCAGAGTTCGTGCGGTTTATTCATATGTTGATGATGATTCTAGGGGCATTCTGTTCTCCGTCGATTCAAAACATATTTAAGATCAACAATGTTGCAAGACTGGCTCTGTAATATTGCTATCTGACATGTTTATTCTATAACATTAACGACAAACTAGATTTGGAGATACTGTTAAATGAGTTTCTTTTCCAAAATTTAAAGCGCAGCGCAAATTAATTTTTTGTGCCGAATATATCCCATCAACTATGTACTCGGGCTGAACAAGATCTAGCGGGCCTGCGTGCACTGAAAGAAAAATTTAATCTTTGCAACCGTTATCAAATTTATGATGAAAGTCCGTCCTATAACAAAAAACAGCCATGAAAATTAGTATTAAAATGGATAAAATTTAATCGAAAATTAGAAATTCACAGAAAACAAAACATTAGAATTTTAATACCAAACTTAAATAGTTAAGAAAAAATCTTAGAATTCAACTAATAAATTAGTAAAATTGACTACAAAAAGCCTAAAAAAATCATATTTTTATAATTAATTGATATCGGTAAAAGTTGATTTTTATTGGAAATACTGATTAACTAATTCGTATTTTTTACTAATTTATTGGTAAATTTCTCACATTAAATTGTAAGAGTAATATGTAGTAACTAGGGTATGGTTGATTAATTGGTTTCCGAGGTAAGTGATTGATTAATTGATTAATTGTTGTTTTTAAACTGATTGATTAGTGTCTATTATAATACCCAAGCATCCAAATTTTTGCTGTAAAAATAGCAATTTAGAAAGAGAAGTACATGTTTATATAAAAGAAAGAGAGAAAGCGTATATGTTAATATTTCACATTTAAGTTAAAAGATATTCAAATTTTAGTCATACTCTCATAGGATATATCTCCCCAAATTTATTCTACTTTGTTTCTCTTAAATGAAACAATTAATCGATTTGCGGTTGAATAATCAAAATATTGGACAAATTTTAATTATCTTCCTCCGTATTTTAATCAAATCTATGTAAATTTATTTAAAGAATTAGTTAAAATGTCTAATTAAATTGTTTCTTTTCACCTGTAAAAACAAATGGTAAATTGAACTTAAACTTTTGATATTTGACGTAATGTACTATCAAATAATCTTGATTAAAAATTTCAACTAATATGATTAGTAAACTGCAAATTATTGAATTAATTATTAGTTTTCATTATTAACATATTAGTTGGGTTAAATAATGTTTTGTTTCCATGTAGCATTCATAAAATTTAACTATTTAAAGATATGAATGAAATCAAGTAAAGTAATTAAATTAAAACTGGCAACATTTACGTGTAGTTATGCTATATTTTACTTTTAAGATAATCTTATCCAAAAACGTATACCATATAGTATTGTTGTGAGTTTAGGTTGCTATATGCATACAAATACACGATCAATTCAATTCAAATCAAAAATAGAATACTACACACATAAAAATTACAAAGTTATGGTATTTGGCTAGTTGCACCAACTAAATTTTAGTTGTGAGAACAGAAAACTCTTAGTTATGTAAATATTGTGGAAAGAAAATATACAACAATTAGCTAGAAAAGTCCACATCAACGCGTATGTGCAAAACAACATAGTATTACGACCGATTCGAGTGTGTTGGCGATGGCGACAGGATCAAAACAGGATCAAATAATTATCTTGAAAATGAAATAAAAATAATATTTCTGGCTTAAAAGAGCAACCTGAAGACGAACATGATAGAAGAAGATGTATGGAAAAAATCTTCGGTTAAATTTGTATGCGGACGTTTCTTGAGAACACCTACATGTCTTTTCCTCTTTATATGAAACGAGTGAAGCATGTTGCAGGTCAACGTATAAAGACGTACACAAGGGGGGATTACGTACGAGACACACATAGGGCCTTTGCACTACCTCTATAGAAAGATAAACTTGAATTCTTTAAGATTTAAAAAAAAAAAACATTGGAATGGGTTTTCATATACATATATTTGAATCCCAGACAAATTTTAATTATAACTAGAGAACATTGATAAAGAAAGAAAAACATGTTTGGAAAAATTTCAATGAAATTAAGAAAAACCAAACCAGATTCTGTGTTATAAATAACAATCTGATTATGACAAATATACATTCTATATAAGTCTGTATATATGTATTAAGAATAAGAAAACTCACAGGAAGAAGATGGGAACATGTGTTTTTTTGTTTTAATGTTGAACAAAAACATGTTTCATATTACAAAACAACATTATATCAGAGAATATTTAGTTGGGTTAATCCTATACGTTGGTATTATAATAAAAAAAAGTATATACGTATATATGTATATATATACGATAGTACCAGACTCAGGTTTTGTACCCGTTTTATCCTCGGGGAAAAAAACGCGTATATAAACAAGTCTGATATCCATTTTTGTTTTATTATATATATATATATATACACCTACACACATATGTGTAATTCATGTTTTTCATTTTTATTGCACATAAATTATTCTTGTTCAGTTTTATCAGCGGAACTTTTGTTGTACGGTCATCCCATACAAAAAAAAAAGAGGCAAAAAAACAAAAAGATATATTGGGTAAGAATTTACTTTTGCTTTGGTCATTCCCCGGTGTTTCCATCCTATCTTCTAGTTTAGTTCTCCCAAAGAACGTCACAAAGTTCAAAGAGGTTTATTTTCTTTAAAGAAAACAACGAAAGAATTTCAAGATATAAAATTATAATCTTTGGGCTAGGGTTGGTCATTTCGAATTTAATTCAAATTATTTTTCCATTTTTTTTTATTCGACCAACCACAGTGGTCGATTTGTGTATAAGGTATTTTATATCATTTAATCGAATGAAAAGATTCCATCACGTCCCCAGGAGTGTATATCGCAATTTACAAAATGAATTAATTCTTTAAATAAGAATTTTTGTCGAAAGGCACGAATAAATAATTTGATTTTTATAAATAAAGATTGCAAAACCATCCAACTCTTTGGTTCCAACAAGATGGAGTCACAGCGCATGCTGCAAAGGGCTTAATAGCTCTTTCAAGGAATACCACAACGCCACCCTGTAGTTGGAATGATTAAAAAATTTAGGGAATTCTAACTGTACTGGAAATCTTGATACTTACCAACTTGTATCAACGGCAGCGACTACAAAATTCTGTTTTTAAATTGGCCTCTATACATTTTCTATTGTTGTTAAGTAAACAAAATACAATTACCCGCAATTGCATTCTAAATCATTAAAGCTAATTACCTGCGCACAGTTACTACTATAAACAACTGGAGTTAATTGTTCATACAAAAAAAAAAGAAAATATGGCAATTGTTTACCAATTTTCATAATAGGAGAATGAAAATGGAATGTTCTTGAAATTGATTGAATTGAAAATGCAATTCCTAGGGTTCGGCTATTTCTTAAAAGCCAAGAAATTTAAATGAAAATAATAAAAATCAAATCATGGGATAGGCTTTTTAATTTTTTTTTTTAATTCAAATCTTAGAAAATGTACATGGTTAATAAAATTATGAATATAGATGTAAAATCAATATATAAGTAGGTGTATAAAATCTTTGTCTTTCACGCTTAAATTAGCGTATTAGCATCTATCGATTTTTGCTGTTAGCTTTACCGACATGAAAGTGGAAAAATGGATTTCTTTAAGTTTTCAAATTTTGTGATTGTGATCTTTAAAAGATTCTGCCATAAGACTACCATATACTTTAAAACAGCATTTTTTTAATTATTCTCATTAAACTATATATAACAATCACAATATTTTTATCGACATCGTTAAATTTAAAGCAATACAGTTGGAGAATAAGCCCATTAGAATTTTATACGAATAGTTTTGTATGAGTAGCGGCGTTTGTTTTGTTTGCAACATTTAAAGTCGATTAGAAAATTTTATGTGATCAAGTCGACTCAAGTCGAATTCAATTGATCGAAGTTAATGTGCACGATTTCTGGATTGAAGTCGACTTCAAGTAGAGCATATATAGGGTGTCCCAATAAAAGCGCCATTAATTATTTAATTTGCGTAACTTGAAGTATATCTATATCTCAGGTATTCTGCATCCTATAGATACGACTCGCACCTCATTGGACGACCAATTTAATAATGAATGAAATGTCATTCGCGGTTTTCAAAAATATTCCTTTTTAGGAGAGGAAATTCAAAAATTGTCTGGGATGAAGGTGTACGCATATGTCAGGTATTCTGCGTTTAATAATTAATTAAATAAAGAGTTCTCCGAAAGGAACCCGACATTTGAATTTTGTGGAATTGTCTTCTGACAGTAGGCGCTCGAAACTTGACAAATTGTCAATAATAATGTCGTTCCTTCGTGCAGAATTCAATGACTATTAATAGCAACAATGGCAGACGGTAGATGTCAAGTACTGTCAACTCAAATGTAACGAAAATGGCGCGAAATTTAAATCTGGCGCTATTATTCAGACACCACCCAATATAAATAAAGTAGCTGCGACACTTAATTTTTATTTCTTAAATTTGAATAGTATTATGGCAAACTAGCTAATTTATGTATTTGGGGCCCTTTTTTATTTTTAATTCAAAATTTGATATTTAAAAATCATTTTCTTATAGCAAACTGAAGTTTTGTTAATACAAAATGAAATACCAATGTGACAAAATTACATTAAATTTTATTATATTTCCTAGAAAATCTAGTAAAAGTTATTTTGGCAATTTGATACATCCTAAAATTGGATGATTTGGCTAATTTTGCCAACGATATAATACAATGCTCAAACTTTAAGCTATTTTAGAATTTATTAACGTTCAAGTTTTTCAAATTTAAAACCATTTAAAAACCTGGTGCTGATTAAAATTATGTAATTTCATAAATTTCAATATTAATTACTAAAAAAGACTTACTTGAATATGCAAACATTATGTTATTAATATAATATATTATATTTTTTTATTGTCCTATTTCCAATCAATCAAAAATTATCACATTTGGAAAATTGTTACATATACTCGTTAGTATATAAGCTATAAAAATAATCAGTTGTGCCAAATCTAAATACTATTATTATTATTATTATTATTATTAAATATTGATTAAAAGATTATATAAAAACATATTATATAAAAACTTAATGGCATTCGCAGAGTTATTGTTTTCACTTTACAATATACAAAATTTTACATATATGAGAATTTAGTGTCATAAATTTAATGAATAACATTAAAAAAAAAAACATACAACTTTTAATACACTTTATTGATTAAATTTTTTACCTATATACTATTTTTAATATGAAATAGTAATAGTAATTCATTTTTGTATCGTCATAAATATCGAACTTTTTTAATATGGTTTTTTTCATAGTTTTTGTATACAAAATCCCACTTCTGATTTTGAATATATATCAATTTGTTTTCTTTTTCGTATTTACACTGAATTAATTTATATTATAATAAAATAACACTGATATATAGATTTAAAAGAAATCATTGTAATTATTCTGATTGATCAAGTTTGACAGTAGGTTGTTGCAAAATATAGTAAATAAATAGTTATATATATAAAAACACAAACAAACAATAATATAATTAATATTTAATGAGTTAAAACAAAAATCTTTAAAAATTTCATATACAATTTAAAAGTAATATAAAATTAAACATTTATTATTATTATATATTTTTAGCCTCATGCCTCTTGATCAAACAACTTATACGACGGTACTAAAATAATTTCATTGTAGAAAAACAGATTTTTTCTATAATATATAAAAAAAACGAATACTATATATACAATCAAAAAAAAAAATAAAAAAATAAAAATATCATCTCGTATTCGTATAAAAGACGTATACAATTCGTATATACAATTCGTATATACAATGACGGTTGTTGTTTTTCTTGATTTCGTATTTTAACATTAGCTTTATACCACATATACCATATATATAAGTATATATAATATTATATTTATTCAATATTTCCCTTTTTAAAGCCGTTTTTTATATATGTATATGCCTCTTACATTAAATTATATATATAACTCGCATATGGGTGGTTTTTGTTGCTTGTGAGGTGGTTGGATTAAAATAAAAGAAACAAACATTTTGTACATACTTGATTTATATATACGCATATAAAATATATATATATATTTAAATATATTTATACATATGTATAGTTATAAAATGATTATAGTAATTGCATGAGAAACGATGGAATCTGCGCGTTGACAAACGAAAATGTATATTTTCTTTATATCGCGCGGTGATCTTATTTTAAAGGAATTTTCCCATTTTTTGTTACTTTTTATATATATATATATATATATATATGTAAATAACAGGCAAGTAAATACTTACCTTTAGGATAATTTATTAATATTTTCCATCAAGATTATATTTAATGGAATTTCGTAATCAGATTCTCAAATAAGTAAGTATATACAATATATATGTGAAAATTTAAATATTTTCAATTTTATGGAAAAGATCAATAAACCCAAAAAAAGGGAAATATTTAACAATACATTAGGTGTATTATTCCCTTCTCGATGTAAATCGTAACGTATATTGTTGTAAGATTAAGAGTAAGTTTCAGGGTGATCTTGTACTGAGACTTTTAAGATCTATTGTACCCCCTGTTCTTCAGTGCTGTAGCTAGGTTAACTTGCCATTCTAAAGCACCACCTCTAGGCCTATTTCTCTTACGAATTTTAGTATCTGAAGTGGGTTACGAGATTTTATCTCACTTGGGGAGAAGCAATATGTCTCCAGATGTTTCCAGTAAAGAGTAACTTTGTTATTTGTGCCTAATTTGTTAGTGTATTGTTCTATCCGTTGTATAGTTCGTATTTTTTTGTTCTATAGAAAAGTCCGGAATCATACAACGAGGCAACACAGCATGTTTTACAACTGTAAGGGAATACCCATAATATTTTCTTTAGAACCATTTATACAGTATTAGAAAATATAGTTATACGACGATCATTAGAATGAAGGAAATAATTTTACAAAGGAAAATTAACCTATTTTCAAACTTATTTCTTTAAAAAAAATATAACACAAAATATGGAAAATAGTTTAATAAATAGATTTTAGATAAAAATTTTTAAATATTTTGTTTTTTATAATTGTTTTTATAATTTCAGATATGAAAAAATATTTTCCTTGATCAGCTGTTTTATAACAGTTTTGCAATTTCCATTTATTCTAATGGAAAGCTGTTTATTTGTTGCTTTCATTGAACATTTTTCGTCGATTTTTAATTTTAAAGTTTGGAATTGACCTTCGTATAACCGTCTATCGTGGAAAAGCAGAAAAAAATGGTTAATCTTCACTTATTCCACAATTTTCTTCATTTTAATGATCTTTCTATAACTTAAGGCTTAGCTGTATATTCCCCAGAATATTTTATATTTTGCTTTTAAATACACACAGAACGAATGTGATGGGCTGTATTTAAGAACCGAATAATAGTTGTGAGAACTGAATTTGTCACAACTAAAATTCAGTTGTTACAACTAGAAAAATTGTGAAGTTATTGGAACTTTACAATTTTTCTGTATGTAGCAAATTAAAAAGTTATTTCATTCCATTCAATGAAGAGAATTGTTCCATGTAATTTAATATTTTAGATAAACTGTATCGTACAAGTAAAAACTCATGAGTGAAATGGTATAACTCAAGTTGAAACAAATTGTATCGAAAAAGTATGTGAATGATAATTTTTTTCGATACCATTTAGTCTCAATCGAATTACAGTCCACTCCACTTCAAAATTATAAAAGAATTAAGTACAGTAAACCCTCATATAATGCGGTACTCTCATAGCACTTAATCCCTATAAGGCAGTGCTCTTAAAACGCAGTTTCCATATAACGCAGTATAGTCTTCTAACGCGATGTCTATATATAATATGTACAATATTACGATTGAAATTTATGAAAAGATTCCCTCTTTTCATTCATGTACATCACTATTTTTAAATTTCAGTTATCAAAGAAATCGGCTGTAAATGCATTTACAGAAAATTTCCATTTAACGCGATACCAATTATTTTATTTTGTACTAATTCCGAGTTTCTTATAGTGCGGTTTCCATATAACGCAGTACGAATTAATCGCATTATATGAGCGTTGACTGTATATAACTATTTATATTTGTAAGTAGAGGATTTTATAATAAGAAGTGACTTTTTTAAAATTACAACGAAACAACCCGATGTAACCATTTGTGAGATTATTGTTGTTCATACTCAGTTTAAATTTTTTTATTAAAATAAAGAAAGGATGTATTTTAAAAACTAAGCAAGAACTCTTAAAGGAACACCCTATATTCGTATATATAATTTAAATGTAGTAAATTAATTAAATTTTATTTAAAATAGATATGATCTGCGGTTTTCTGTTGGAAAATTTTTGGAGCCTACCAGCAACATTGAAAAGGAGCAAAAAAACAACGCTACACGAATGTAGCATAAGAACACGTTTACAAAATATGTGTATATTATATTAACTTTTCCAATATGCGTAGTACAAATATTATGCAGTAAAAATACATCCCGACTCGCGAATTAAACAATTCTCCGATATATGACTTATTTAGTTTTTAGTGTACTTATATTGTATTCGAATATCTATTAAAATACGATATTATAAATGTCAGCTACTGAAAATATTAGCAGGGTACCAGATAAACTGTGCAGATAATTTCCGTGTACTTCTAGATTTTCATGCTGGAAAGTGAGTCCCCAACGCGGAGAAAACACGGCAAATACCATCACTATAGAGAAAACTGATCAGTTTTTGTAAATTAAAAACTGTGAGTTATGCCAGATAATTTTATGACCGACATATATTTTGTTTTCAGAAAATTCCAAAGGGGAAACATATCTTTTTAGTTGAGACTATTTTCCAAGTTATTAATACTTTTTATTTGATTTGGTGAAAACGATGTGTAGTTTGGGACACCTCTTTTCAGCATTTTTCGAGCTACGACGAAATTTCTTCTGTCTTTCTAAACTTCAGAAATAAATCAGGAGACCACAATATTCAAATAAATTAGGTGAATTTTTTACATTTTATACTCTATTGAAGTATGTAACAATTTTTTAAAAAATAGTTTGCCGCTGGTTTTCAACCAGTTTTCTATGAATTCAAGATTGGTCTTATTGATGTTTTGGTTGCTTTTTTGGTGGCTAGAATAAGTTGAGAATAGTATAAAATTTTGTATTTGGCAATATGAAAGGTTAAAACTGGAATTTTTTTACAACGCATGAACATCAATTTTCTTCTTTTACAGACAGATATAAATATAAATGCGTACAGGTGTTCTTTAGAAGATATCCAAATTATGTCCATTCTAAAATAAAGAGATAGAAGAACATCTTTTTGTATTTTAAGCTAATTAAAATTAAAATAATAAACAATTTTTTCATACCGGTTTTCTAATTTATTTTGTTAATATTTGGGCTTGTCACGAGACTTGATTATTTTTGCGAAGTTTTTTCGAAAATTTGACAGATAATTCTGATTGGTCAGCAAAATGTTAAAATAATCTGCACCCGTGACAACGTTTCGCAAATATAATTTTTCATTTTCGTAGAAATGACATTAGGTAATCAGTTATTTTGAAAATAAAATGCATTTTGAATTAAATATTCTACTAATTCCCTTTCTTCTGATATTTTATACAATTTCATAGTTTTTGGTACTCACTTCCAAAAGAAAAACTCGTTAAAATAAATTCAAAAATGCACTTATCAAAAATGAAAAATTTATCTTCGCAAGTTTGCGATTGATTGATTGGTTCAACAAATTGTCAAAAATAATCAAATAATTTCGCAAGTTTGCGAACTAACGCGTGACGAGCCCTATTATTTCAGACATTTTTTTTTAAAGAGCTCAAATTTAATAGATGTACTTACTTTCCATTTCAATTATTGTTAAGTCTTGTAAAGCGTGTTACATTCTTTTAAATATTAAAAGGAATATTATTAATATTTAAACGATGCCAAAAAATTAACCAAAAATTTCGAATCATTTCTTGAAATTCTTATGAAACGAAGGAAAAATAAAAATTAAATTTAGGAATTTAAAATTCAAATATTTTTTGAATATAAAATTTGACAAAAAATTCATAACTTATTATTTTCATTGAACAACATCACGATGTTCCGAACTCGCATAGATATCATCTAACCCCACGACTCCATTGGACTTATTTCAAGACATATTTTCAGTCGGACTGACAAAAAGGTCCAAATTTTAGAGTCTCCACAAGACTTTTTTTCAGTCCGACTGAAAATATGTCTTGAAATAAGTCCAATGGAGTCATGTGGTTAATGATGAAGTCTACAACTAGAAATTGTGGCCCTTTCAGGCTAATCTCCACACAGCCGACATCCTATTCTGATAAAAGTATGGGATACACTTATGCAAAATTTGGTTAAACGGAAAGGGAGAAACAATCATCCTACGAATTTTGTCGTCTTCTGCAGATCAAATTTCTCCATCTGATTCTTCATCTGCCAGATGATTCCCCTCAAACACAGATAAACTTGTTCATCAGATTTACGGGTTTTCATCTGCATTTGCATACTCTCACAATAATAATACACGATATCGTCGCACACTACCAAATTTTCTTATAGGAAGTTTTTCTATGACGAAATGATTTTTATGGTTTACGCAAGTTAAATTTTTAACTTCTATACGAAGTATATAAAAAATAAAAAAATTTGTTTTGCAAATCTTCACGTTTTATAAGATTCTAAATGGTTTGCAATCATTTTTATCCAATGTCTGTCTGTCTGTATATCACAACAAATGTTGTGATTAACCAAGGACTACGTACACTCTGAATTCCCATATTCATATAGCTTTCTTTTAGAAAGGCTTTCGGAAGGTAACTTGATTTGAACATACGTATAGAAGTCTCGTCGTTTTGCATTACAGCTTGTTTTTATATGTGATAGGAATTTAAACCTTATGATAAAGTCTGAAAACACAATTTGGTACTACATTTTCCTATAAAATGGAAGGGAATGTTCTTAATTATCGCATAATATTATAAATTGTGTGGGGAGAGACCCTGATGTTTTTATTCGGTCAATCCTAGCGAAAATTGCAAAAGTCCATCTCTTTCTACTTTTCTGATTTTTCTCGTCAGAATAGGATGTCGGCTGTGTGGAGATTGGCCTTTATTCATTTATTACTCTTGTTTCATCTCAAACATGTTTTAAGTAACAAAAATGTTCCCTTTCTTTGTCCTGTGTTATTCCGGTTCATTTATTTAAAAAGTCTTTATTGTTAAGTACTGATGGACTTTCATTATTTACAATCGAATTCATAAAATTCATCATTTTCCATGACACGAATAAGACTTTTACAATAACGAATTATTACAAAAAATAATAATGGTTGGAAAAAGTACCAGAAATATCGATTTTTTCATTTGATTCTGTCAAATATATATAATTAGTGGATTAAAAATATAAGGTTTCGGGATAACAAATTCTGCAATATGTAAACGCATATTATTTTACTGCGGAGCTTACACAATTGAATTATATACGAAATATCTTTTTTAATATATGAAATATATATTTATAGAGTTCAGGTGTTAAATTGGGATGAACGTAAGTTATATACGAGAGACTCTGGTAAAGGAGTAGTAAAGTCAATTCCAGTATAGTGTTATAAATACTGATGGATACAGTTTAAAAAATTTCATCCTGATATTTTGGTATGAATAGTTGTAATAAGCGTGGGAATTCGCGTTATAACGAAATTACACTACAGGGAAGTGTTTGTCTTAGCGAATATCTGAACGTACAGAAACAACATTACGAATTGACATGTTAGCTATGACAACCACAAAATTCGGAAAGGACAACTAAGAAAATGAAATATTGTATAATAGATCTTTCTATCGAAAGTAAAAATTTATCGGAAAAAAATCTGCTATTTCTAAATTAACGCGTTTTCATAAAGCGGCGGTTTCTTTTTATATGTTCGTCTTTCTATGCTTAGTTTCTGTAGAAAACAAAAATTCAATAACTATTTTCAATGTCGCATAAAATTATGCATATTTCCATTTGGGCATATCATAATTTTTTTGTTTATATTTAGTTTAAGTTGTCTAAAACAATAATATATCTACTAATGCGTTCCATTTATCACATCACATACATATATATATATTTCACGGCTAAATAAGCTACGACAAAAAAAAAACAATTTTTATTGCGCTTAGTCAATAAAAAAAAAACAAATAATATAGGAACATATACAAAAAAAAAATTAATAAAGTCTCATTTTTAATGATCCTTTTATTAGATTTTCATAACTTAATTAGAAGCTTGGTTTTCGTTGATCTGTTAGTTATAATTTTGGTGTTTTTTTTGTTAGAAACTATTATACTGTATATGTATAAGTAGTGTCTTATTAACTAGTTTTTAGTTTTAGTAATTATCCCAAAATTCCAAAACAACCATAATTTTCATAATTAAAAAAAAGTCTATATATATAATACATACATTAAGCATAAAAGCGGTTTTAAGTTACAAGCATATGAATATCAAATCCACATAATAAAAAATCCGAATAACATCAACCAAAAAGCGGCTCAACCCTAAATTACAGAAATTATTATTGAATATAATTAAAATGATGTGCGATATTTATTGAATGTTTATATACCTAGCAGACGGTTTGCATAACTGAAATGGATATTAACTATTTCTAAAGGGTCATCCAACAAGCGCGATATAACTTCAAAATGGAATAGAAGAAAAACCAAGTATGATACAAACTGAAAGATCATTTCATGCCACTAATTATGGAATTAGATTTAATTTTAGGGTATTCCTGTACTGCGACCTTAAGATCTATTGTACCCCCTTTTTCTTTGGTGCAATAGTTAGGTTAACTTCCCATTCTACAACACCTCCTCCAGGCCTATTTCTCTTAGGAATTTTAGTATCCGGAGTGGATTGAGAGATTGTATCTCGCTTGGAGAGAAGCAATACGCCCCGAGATGTTTTCTTCTCCTACGGAGTAATAAGGATTCCTCTCAGAACTCTTATATTCTTCCTATTAGTGCTAATAAAGGCTTTGAATCTCTGGGGGTTGAATTCCCAAAGAGATCCTTGGCCTGCCTTAGTCCTGGTTGAATTTCCCAGTATCTGGTTCTTTCTTATGGAATACAACTTCATGTAAATATGCACCAGAATATATTTTTTGGATTCAACTTTCAGTGGCTGTTTCACACAAATTTGGTCCAATTTCAATAATAACATGAGAAATGTGTTATTTTCATTTTCAATTGCTGTTGATTTATCTGCATAAACAAGTAACTTTACATATTTTCAGAGAAAATAATTGACAGTGACATTTCAGGAAATGATTGAATCATTGAATAATGTTTTCAATATCATTTGATCGTTAAAGTTTCTATAAAGTCATTTTTATCTATTGGCTTCACTCTGGGCATTTCTTTCTCTTACAGCCGTTCCCACGTCATGTAGTGCATAATTGTTTTCAAACTTTTTCATAATTCGAAAATTAGTTTTCTCAGATAGACAATTATGGTGAACAAAAAATTTACGAATTGCACTTTGAGTTTGGCGAATCGAAGGCTGACTTTAATAATAAATTTTAGTAATTGGTAAACGTTGTTCGAATGTGATGAAATGACAGGCTATACTGAAAACGAGACGTATAGTAACTGAAAATCGGACTATATCCGATTTTTTGATGACCTATGGTAGAAATGGAACTCGTAGCTAACAAATTTATAGTTCAATGAATAAACTCTAAGAAAAAAAAAACCAAAGCTACAAATATTTTAAGGTTTTTCTCCATAACTTTGTTTCGTCTTCTTTAAATTCGCTCTAATTCATAGGATAAGCCAGGGCCTAACAGCATATGTATCTTCTGCAAATTATTCAAATCAGTACATTAGTTTTTAAAATAAATCGAAAAAACTTTTTAAAAGAAATGCTTTTTTTTCTTACAACTATTTCTTTCTCCACTATCCTTGGATCAATTTTACTGAAATTTAACAGAGTATCGTCTCTTTATGTAGTCAATCGATATAAATACTCCACAAGTTTTCAAATTAAATCCGAAAAGGCGTTTTAAAAAGGCGATTAAACTTTCTGGTCGACCTGGTTTCTGCTTTATAACTTATTTCGCCCTGAGTTGATTTTACTCAAATGCAATATCAAAACAATTTAAGGAAGAACCAACTTACATTGATGGAAAGGCGGACAGACAGACGGAGGCCCGGACGTACGGACGGACATGAAGAAATCGATATAACTTTTAATTCTATAGACAACCATGCCATTGAAACTTTTCTACGATGATTATTTGGATGTGTTACAGATGTAGCGACCAAATTAATATACGCTCTGATAGTACCTACCGTAAAAATAGTATATAGCTATTGCAATATTAATAGACGTGGCTACAAATCCCTACCACACCTATCGAATAACCCTTTATATGAATATTTCGTATTTCTAAAGGTTGCGTGTGAAATATAATTCCAGAAAATTTATTACCAAATAAATAAACACATATTAATAATATGTATCTGGTTTATTTTATTCTTTTAAAAACCAAAGAATTTAAATATAAATACGACGGGATTAAAGTTCGACTGTAGAAGCAATAATAATAATAATAATTATATTAAGTATATGTAAGTATAAAGATAAGACGGCAATGACACTCAAAGAAATATGACGCAAAGGATTAGAATGGCATAAATGCCACCACCGCTTCTCTATCTTATGAAGTTAAATACATGTTTACAAAAAAATAAAGAAATAAAGTAATAAATTAAAAAGTAATTTGTCCCAGCAGCTTCGCGACCAATATTTCTAGTGCTAACTACTATATCTATATAAATTCAATTTTGTGGTACATTTTATACTTATTAAAAAAATGTTGTTGTTCTTGTGGTATATTTACGAAACAATAAAAAAGACAACTGGATTTATTTATGGATCCGCATTGAATATTATATTGTATTTTAAAGACACGAAATATATTTGCACGCAGAAAAAGCACTTCAGTGAAAATCCGTGAAAAATTTTGTAGACAAGTTTTGAACGTAACAAAGTTATGTATCAAACTATTGTAAGAAAAGGATGTCTTAAGTACGGTCCAAACGCTCAGTCCTTTTGCACAGTCGTAGTTTGCGCAGTTTTTCTGTGGGAAAGCCTGCGCAAATTTTGTGTCCACACGATACCGTCTTTTCCATATTTTTACACAGTTTTCTTTGGAACTTCTTAATGTCAAGATATTGCGCTTAGAACTTTTAATAATGAATAATTTAAGCTTAACTCCTCTAAAAAGTCTCTTGAAGACATTTTCGTGCCTTTCGCCTTTCGCAATTGCATGAAAACTGTGTAAAATAATGAGTTTTCGTCCACACGCTACGATTTATATGCACGTACCACAGTTATTTTTCAGACACGATCTGAAATCGCACAAGCCGCACTTTTGCCTGTGCAAACGAACTGTGACTTGTCCAGACGCTCAGTTTTGCATGCGCAAATCTGATTTGCGCAGGCAAAACTGAGTAAAAAACTGTGCGTTTGGACGCCTCTTTAGTCCTGCATTTCTCCAATGATCTTTCATCAGAAAAATTAATTGAAAGAAATTTTTTTTTAGTTTGAAACCCAATATTTTCACTTTTGCCATACGTATACAATAAAAAATGTTATATTAAAATACAAGATATCTATGTACGTAAGAAGGAAAAAGCCAAACCCAGTTGCCCTACAAAAAGTACTTTAGAAATCATGGATATTTTCGTGCTTGACAATATACCATCGCTAGACTTTCCTTTCTTATTAGGAGTTGGGAATAGACTTCCCTCGTTACATGATTTCTAGCTCTGAATGAACCAAGGAGAATATCACGTCTTTAAAGGTTGACATTTAAATGTCAAATACCCAGTATATGAGCCTTCTAAAGACTTTTAATTTATTTCATGCAGGAACAAATTTTCCCTTTAACGAAATAATAGCAAATCATACTATGTTTTTGTATTATCATAATAGGTCTGTTTTATTTGCCACTTGCTCTGGGGTAGAGCAAATTTTTACATTGAAAACAAAAACAACAAAAGTGCAAATCCTACACTACTTTCAGACCAGGGGCAGCTCTCACACCGAAATTAGTTCAGTTTTCTACCATAAAAAGTGTATTAGCTAAAAGTTTCTCATTTAATTACAATATGATTGCTAAGCAGCGCTACAAACATTTGAATTAAAGCTTTTTCATACTCCTGCTCGTTTTATTTGCCACTTACCCTGCTCCGGTGTAGGGTATGGCAAATAAAACAGACCTAATGTAAATTATGAAGTATATAAGGAAAAACATAGAAGCATAAGAATCGACATTTGTGTAGGTTTATATAATAAACAAATACATAACGTTTTGTCGTGTCTCCTTTGGTTCAATTTGAATTTTATTTAGATTAAAATATTTTATTCATCAAAATTGTGGAAGAAAAACTTTTATATACAAACTCGAAGTTCATTAGACATTAATTTATTGGACGTAAACTGTATAATACAATTTAACGTTATGCATTTTAATATTTATTCTCTTCAATTTTAATTTTTATTTTCTTTACTTTCTTGTTGAGATGATGTCGATAAGAAAATTTTTCTGTTTAATTTCTATACATGCAAAATAATCGACCATTATACAACGCGAAAATATTTAAATGAGTTAAAATTGTATATTTAATTCATAAACTTCTCTATTTATACCAAACTTACGCACTTATATAAATTGTATTTAAAATTTATTCATAAGATTAGAAAAAAGTCATGAAAAAAGGTACAATTTCAAACAGAAATTATATTGAAACAGACCACAAATACCAGGTTTTGTTGTTCACATTCCTTGCATATAAATTAACTTGAAGAATTTCAACAACTATGTACTTTGTTTCTTGAAAATTTATTAGAAAATGTAACTTTTTTTTGCCCTTTCGCCATTAAAAATTCCCCCATTTTTGCCCAGCATTTCTTTCATAAATCGATATTAAAATAGAAAGTTTCAGTCATCAGACTAATACACAACATCATAATATCATACCATTCATAGAATATTATAATAATGCTTCATATATAAGCCCTCTAAATGAAGGAGCAGCAAATTTACATGCAAATATGTATCTTTATTCTTTAGATTTTATTACACAAGTTTATTACATTTATTACATCAGCGTTTGATCTGTCATTATACGAATGAACGAGATATAATGAGAATAAAGATCAGGATTACACTAACATTGCATTAGTTTGTATATAAGGGAATATAATATGGTACGAAATTATATCGATTTCCCACACTCGATATTTGCACAGAGAAAAGAAACAGAGAATTCATTGTTTATACAGTTTTGGCATCATTGTAGGGCGGCAAAGAATTCCATTTTGTCATTAGTGTTTGTGAAAAAGACTGTAAATACATGTATTTTTATAGCATCGAAATGCATACAATCAAGAGAGTTCCCAACTTCGATTCTGATTTGGACACAGTCTGTTCACGCCACTTTATTAATAGGATTTGTTAAATAGACTATGTGTGATATGAAAATACATGTATTTACTGTCTTTTTTAAAAATACTATTTAAGAAGAGCCGTGCTTTGCAGCGCTGCAACGATGACAAAAATTTATACACAAAAAATTACTTACTGACATAACACAGATTCTCTTTTACAAATACTAGTAACGAAATATCTTGTTTACGGACTAAAAATCTGTGTCACATGAGAACACAAGTTGTATTGTTTTGACGTACATATATAGGACTTAAGGACATAGAACACAGTCGTAAAAGAGTAGCTAATATTTATATATGCATGTTATAAGTGCAGTTTGGGTACTTTATTATTGGTTTTATAAAATTGTAAACTTACAAAAGTTCTTAAATGGACTAAGTCCAACTTGGTTATTATAAAAACTAAAAAAAAATTTGCATTTGTTACAGAATTTCTGAAATTTAAATCCCACCAAATTCTAATCGAATTCTGTTCTAAAAACGTTTTATATGGTAAATATACTAAATTCCGGTCACTCTATCACAAATATCCTTGTAATAGTCCTGATGAAAACAGAATTCTTATTTTTTTCTTATTTTGTGCCGGATCGATATTAATAATTCAAAATTTTTAGGATTCGGATTGATTGTCATACGGAAATTTTATTAATATGTTTTTAATCAATTCATGCAATAAGTTAAAAATTATATTCCATTTCAATCCATATATCCATATTTATGGGTACCGGTATATATATTAGTTTAGTCACTAAAGATCTGTTTTATTTGCCACTTGCTCTGGGATAGAGCAAATTTTTACATTCAAAACGAAAACAACAAAAGAGCAAATCCTACACTACTTTCAGAGCAGGTGTAAACTATTGCACCCGAATTAGTTCAGTTTTCTACCATAAAAAGTGTATTAGCTAAAAGTTTCTCATTTAATTACAATATGGTTGCTAAGTAGCGCTACAAACATTGAATTAAAGCTTTCTGCTACTTCTGCTCGTTTTATTTGCCACTTACCCTGCTCCGGGGTAGGGTATGGCAAATAAAACAGACCTTAAGTGTATAACACATCGAAATAATCATCGTAGAAAAGTTTTAAGGCTATGGTTATGTAGGGAATCAAAAATTATATCGATTTATGCATGTCCGTCCGTCCGTTCGATAACTGGATTTGGTTTTGTACTTCAGCAAAATTCACTGAGGGGGAGCATAGTTGTTGACCTAAAACCAGGATAACTAGAAATTTTTGTCGTTTTTTATACAGTTTTTCGGATTTACTTGGAAAATTTGAGAATCAATTTTGTTTAAATTAATTATATTGGCTCAATACGCAAGCAGACGCTACCATGTTAAATTTGAGCAAATTCAGTCCAAGGATAGTGTAGAAAGAAATAATCGTAGGAGAAAATGAATTTCTTCGTAAATTTTTTTGATGTGCTTTAAAATCTAATACAGCGATTTGAATAAAATTCTGTATATTAGATTTATGCTTTTAGGGTTCTAGGTTATTTACAAATTAGAGGAAATTTTGAAAGGAGGAAACGGAGTTATGAAGAAAAAAACTTGTAATATTATTAGTTTTGGCTGTTTTTCTGTCCCATTTCTGCCATAGGGCCTCAAAAATCGGCTATAGGCCGATTTTCACTTACTACATATTTTGTTTACATCCCACATTCATGTCCAATCCTATACAGAAACAGTTTACCCAGTATTTAAATACGTTACTTAGTAATTTTTTACTCAGTAAATATTTACAAATCTTGTATGTTATCATTTTATATTCTTCTCCTTTGAAAAAAAGGTTCTAATTATCTAAAGGTGTCAAATGTATGTAAATAGGTTCAAACTAAATAAATACACATTTAATTTCAACAAGAAAATTGAAACCATTTTAAGTTCTGCTGTTTAATTTGTGGTAGCACTCCAAAATGTTCGGGTTATTTGTGTTTATGTGGTTTGGTGTTTTTTTTTAAATGCCTAAAATAAATAAAATATCTGTACAAAATTTTCAAAATTTCCTGAACTTTTCTCTACTATTTGAACACTCTGCACTGTTCTGAGCCGGGACACGCGCCATTTGAGAAAAAAAAATGAAAGAAAGTTTTGAATGAAATTCATTTAACTATCGTTAATTAGTTAATTTACTATAATTTTTAGTATTAATTTATTATCCTTTTATATATAATAAAAATGTATGAAAAAAAATAAATATGTAACTCATAAAAAAATGTAATAAAAATATGTTTTCAAGTTCCAAACCCTCGCAAGGTCTTTGAGGGTATAAGAACAAAAAATAAAGATATATATACTATATATACATATACAATATTTACAAATAAAAGAAATATTTTACACAATTTGAAATCATTGAGAAAATCAATTAAATATTGATAGAACATTAAAAGTTATTATTATGCCACAATTTCTTCTTTTATTTATGATTTTGTGTTTTCGTTTTCATCATTTGTCAATAGTTTATATACCAGTATTTTCAACATGTTAACAAATTAATTATTTTATGGATTCAATTGTACTAAATTTTGTCAATGAAATATTTTTTTCAGGGAGTTCTATATAGACATAGAGTAACAATACTAAATATATATGCATATAAATACTAGGATATTCTGAATTCAGTAGCCAATCTGGAAAAATGTGATTTCTTGGTTCATTCTGAGAAAATACCGTATCTGAATAGAGCTCTGCATATCTATAATGAGATAGAATAAAAGAAGTGTTCAGGACAATTACTCATCCAAATATCCAACATAATTTCGAAAGTTTTTTTTGTAAGACAACAAAACACATTAGGATTGGCGGACTTATCTCGTGTAACGCCAGAAGTTCAAATTACATTAGTTCGTCTACAAGAAAACAATAAAAATATGATAATTCTTTTTATTGGCCAGAGTCAAAATATTGTAATAATAGGTCTGTTTTATTTGCCATACCCTACCCCGGAGCAGGGTAAGTGGCAAATAAAACGAGCAGGAGTAGCGCTGCTTAGCAATCATATTGTAATTAAATGAGAAACTTTTAGCTAATACACTTTTTATGGTAGAAAACTGAACTAATTCGGATGCAATAGTTTACACCTGCTCTGAAAGTAGTGTAGGATTTACTCTTTTGTTGTTTTCGTTTTTAATGTAAAAATTTGCTCTACCCCAGAGCAAGTGGCAAATATAACAGACGTAATATCAATAACAGCTCAAATTGAGCCTAAAGGGAGAAATTAATATATAATAAGATAGTAAGAATTATATAACTTTTTATATACATTCTTTTACTTACTGAGTCAAAAGTTAAAAAGTTGTACGTTGGAATTTACCACGCACAATATTTGAGAGGTACTGGTTTATTCTTCGTATAGCCCGTCCAATGGAAATTGATTTTAAACAAGTTCACGGATCTCAACGAACAAATGTTGGAATTTAAGTTATATTACAAATATTGGGCTCATTAATCATTAATCTCCCACTTATCGCCATTTTTCCAGAGAATGCAAACTTAACAATTTTAGCATATCACTGTAAGGTGGCAACAATAAAGTATATTCCATAGTAAGTTCTGCAAAGCGAAACGTAGAAATAAATAATTGACTTTATAAACGAAGGAGTTAAAATGAAGTATAAAGTTAAGCTCACTGCAGCAAGTAACAACCAAATCAGTATCGCAACTAACTCTTTGAAAAAGATCGTAGTCAACAAAATAATTGCGGCAAGAATTATCACGTTTACGAGGAAAGGTATGATAAGCTTACTCTTGTCTGTGTGGAATGGCAGGTTATTTTGACGTAACAAAATTAGTAAAATTTTCCCCGGGCTGGAAAAAACTTTCCTACTTCAAATTTTGAAAAAATTCATTTTTGGTTCTATCCTGTTTCTCGTTAATATATGGAAATACAATTTTTTATTTCAATATTAATTTGATACACTATTTTATAAGCTACAAAATTTGCCGACGCAATTATACTCTAAGTTCTGTGACTTCGAAGAAATTTCAAACTCTAATGTGTTAAAAATTTCTAAAAATTATTTCCTAAAATTTTTGCTGGTTTTTCAAAGAAACTTATGAAAACTTTATCTAGAATTTTCTTGTATAGAGAAAGAAATTCATTAAATTTTAAGTTACACAACATGTATTCAATCAATTTCATATAATTTGAAATTTGATTTCTATTTGAGTAGAAAACACTAAAAAAAAAAAATTAATTCGTTTCAAGATATTAATCAGTTTCGTATAAAAAGAAAAGAAAAAAAAAACTAATTTCCTTTCTTGAATTGTTTCAAATAACGAAGACAAAATAATCTTCTACAAATAGTCTAAAATCTAGATCTCTATACAAAGATATGAAAGTTTTGTTTTTAGTACGTACCTACATATCTCCAATTATATGTACATATTCTGCAACCGAAACAATTCTAAAGCCATTTTCATAGCTTCCAGCCATACTACTATGTACAATCTTACCCACATTTATTTCTATACAAAGAAAATAAATGAAGAAAAGAAATATAAAAAGCCATGGAAATGAATAGTATAAACTGACTGAACTCCAAGTTTATCTATGGGAGGGTGGAATGATTTCATATCCCTTTTTGAAAATAAAACGGTATTTTTCCTCCAAAAAAGAAGAAGACGTATAATATAGTTAATATAGATATAGAAATACAGTATAAATTTTATGTTGCATGCATAGTAAAAGGACAAGTTAAAGAAAGCTTCAAATTTATATTCATGGGATTGTATATTTTGATTATCTACATGGAGGTGCAATGAAGTTCCGGGACTTTCGCAAAATCTCTGAACTTTAAACTTTAGACATTTCTAAAAAAAATTCTCACAATTTTAGCATTATCGGTTGAGATTTGTCCAATTTTATGATGAAACTGATACAAAAACTTTATGATGATAATTGTTTGTCAAAGTCAAAGACTTTTAAGTGGCATAAATGATTTTTAGATGGCAGAGAAATGCTATCGCGACAAGCTAAAAATACTAACACGAAAAGTTCCATCAAAAATCAAATCTATTTTCATTTTGGTTTCAGGTATCCACAAAAAATTCATTCTAACTGATCAAACAGTTACTACTAACTTTTGTGAGGAAGTTTTACAACATCCGATAGCTAAAATTCCTGAAGTTCGGCCAGAATATCGGGAACTAGACGACAGGCTAATGCATATACCAAGTCAAAATTTGTTGACTGTTGGTCAATTTTTATAACGAAATCTAAGTCTATGTCTTGCAATTATTCAACGCATTTACCTCATTTAGTATACCATATAACTCCTTATTATTTTCCAAAATATTAAATGAAGTTAGAAAGATGCTTTCTCGATCATATTGAGACCATTCAACATGCTTCTAAATGTACAATAAAGGCAATACTACAAAATGAGCTTGAACATGCATTTGACTTACAATAGGTATAAAAAGTCGAACTGAATCAGGAAATGATGACTTTTATTAAAGAAAAATAGAAACCTGAAAAGATATTGTTTCATTTTATTTTTATATATGGGAAAAGTCACGGAACTCTATTGTGACTCTATGTATACTTTAAAAGGGCAGATATATACCGAAAGTAAACACTTGCTTCAGAACGCCTTATAAGTTCAATGTTTTCTTGTTTAAACGATTTTTCTTTTTCTTTTAGTATATAATATTTGTATACAAAATAAATCCCTATTATAGAATTCATCATCAAATCGAAAGCAGACCGTGAACTAAGAAAAACTCTAAAATAAATCGTTTATTTTACCCATAAAAACCATAGAAATGGGTAGATAAAATTAAGGCGTGTTGTTTTTCTTCTTATATACATATATATATATATAAGATTATCTTTAATTTATTTTCCATTTCATTTTACATTGGATTTTATGGTATTAAATTCTTATTTTTTTTTTCTTCGTATAACAAAATATGCAGCTTCTTATTCATAAAAAAAACTCTGTATTACAAATGATCCATTCTACCATATATATCCACGAAACCAAAAAAAAAAAAAAACAATTCTAACTAACAAGTTTGACATGATATATAATGGTGTATAAGGCTTTAAATTCTAGGAATATAAAATGTATACAAAATATATACTTCTTTTTTAATTTAAAAATTAAGAAATTTTATTTATTTTTTTTTTTTTATTTATTTAATATATTTATTCAGATATACATCTTATCTCGAACATTTTTATACATACAATATATGAAAGTATATATCTACCGTGTCCAGCAATTGAAGTGTCCAATTCAAATCGCTGTCAAATATAAACCACACATCTGGCAATACCAAAATTTGACATGAAAGTTGCTTGGCATATTGTCTGTCAGTAGTAAACATTTTTTGTTGGTGAAAAGACGCTTTCTTATTTTTTGTACAATAGGCCTTAAACAAAATTCAATTGTTGCTCTTCATTTGATTGAAAAGGCAATCATCAACATTCATCGTATTCACCAGATCTGAATCGGTTGGCTTATTTCATTTGGGGAATCTTACAAGCAGTGGCTTGCAAAAAAAACGCACAACTTTGGGCGGTTTATGGTAGAAAAGATTTGACTCCTGAACAACGTTCCCTCTAATTTTTAAAATCGATGGCCGGTATAAAGTACAATGCGGGCAATCCTTTTAAATTTAAAAAAAGTCGGACAAAATTTGACAAAAAAAATCCAAAGAAGTGCCAATTGACATATTAACTACAACATATAAAATGAAACAACCCAGCAGCCATGCACATGAATTCAGTGTGGAAATCTACACGCGTTTAAGCTATGAAAATAGTGACAAATTTTCAAAATATTTTCGCAAAAAAGAAGTTTTTGCAATGTTTCATGTGGGCGAATAAAAATGATAACTGGGCTAATGTCAATTTATACCTGGGCGGCTGCCCGCCAGTTTAGAAGGAACGTTGCTCGTGAATGGAACCGTTTAAGCCAAAATATCGTCCGAGCATCGTGTGCATCGTTTAAAAAGAGATTGAAGCTGGTGGCGATTACATACCACTCGAATAATTGTAAAATTAACTGTATATTATAAACTATTATTTTTATAAACTTTAATAACATAGACCAGCGGTTCCCAGACTTTTTCCAACACGACCCACTTTTTTTTTAAGTAAATTTGGCGACCCAGATACGTGAACATCTGTTTTGCAAAAATTTAGACCTGACTTGTCGTTTGCTCTTTATTTATGCACGATTTATATCAAATCTATGTGTGTGTTGGTGTAGCCTGTGGCGTACGATTTTGCACTCAGAATTCCGTGTGAAAATCGTTTTATAATTTCCGAGTTGGAATTAATGCATTTTGGGAGGTAATTTGAAAATATAATTTGAGATAATTAGAAATATTTCAAGTTATAATTTTAGAAAATTTTCGCGACCCTATTTTATAAGCTCGCGACCCTATTTTGGGTCGCGGACCACCAGATGAGAATCGCTGACATAGACTAATAAACAAAAAAAATTACAGTATTTTACATCCGGACACTTCAATTGCTGGACACGGTATATGTAGATATTTCAAAGAAAAGTGATTACACCTCACCACACCCAAAAAAATTCGCAGCAAAAAAAAAATTTTTTTTTTTGGGAATAAATACTGTGAATATCAGCATTTTTAGTACCTCATATATTTTCATCTTTTCTCCGCGTGTCAAAGGCGAACATATATAAGAGGAAAAGAATAAAAAAAAAATGGTCGACTTTAACGATATACGAAAAATTTGCATAATCTACATTCTATAAGGAAAATTTTTTTATTAACATTATTCCTACGTATATAAGGTGCTACATACCTATATACAAATATATATATATAACTTTATGTTTCCATTTTAATACGAATTTATGGGACTTGGATTACATCAACCTGACAGTTCAAATTTAGCGCCTTGTTCGATTGTGAAAAAGAAAATATATTATATATAAAGAAAAATAACTCTTTTTTTTCGCGCCCGAACACATTTATAATTTCCTTTGGAAGATATATCTTTTGATCCTTCATAAAATTTATTACATTCTTAAATTGATATATATATATAATAAGAAAAAAAATAAGACATAATTTGTGAGTACATTCATTTTTATATGTAAATAAGGTTCTCATCAATTCCAAATTCAATCCTTTTTTGGCACTGTGAATAATGTCATATAACATATACTGTGCTTCATTTCCTCCATTTTAATGAATAAATCTTAAATCTTTTAAATATATAATGTTTTTCAGTTTGAAACATAGTATAGGACCCTTTTTTAGCTTCGATGGAAATTGCTTTAGGAAGAACTATCAATCCGACCACTTTTTGATATTTATGTTCAGTATATTCCGCCAAATATTTAGAAATAGACTCACGGTTGAGGAACGTTCAAGAATTATCCAAATTTACTTTTACGGTCACCGATTCACGAAACTTATTTTATCGCAAAATTATCTTCAATGATAAGGCTGATTTTTACTTAATGAGTTTGTTATTAAGCAAATTTTTCGCTTCTGAAGTGCAACTAATCCAGAAGAGACTCTATAGACCCAGTTACATCCAGAAAAATGGATAGTACGGTTCACACGCTAGTGGTATCATTGATCCGTATTTGTTTGAAAATGAGACAGGAGCTCGCGTTACAGTATTAATGTATATTTATTAGAAAATATAGATAACATTGATCCTGGCGAAATGTAGTTTCAACACGATGGCGCTAAGTGCAATTTATCGACACAAACCATTGATTTATTAAAATTACGCTTCGGCGATAATTTCATTTCGAGAAATTGTCCTGTAAATTGGTCTCGAATGTCTTGTGATCTGCTATTTCTGGACTATTTTCGATGGAGTAACGTTTATGCTGATAAACCAGCAATAATTGACATACGGTTGACATTGGTCGAAAAAGTGACCAAAAATTAAACTAACAGAATGCGATTCATCAAGGAAAATTGCGACGGTCCTATGCCCGAAGTCATTTTAAAATATTAATTCCATGAAAAGTTCGTCCGAATAAAAAAGGATTTCGATCAAAATTGCAATTTTTGTGTTATTTTATTAAATTCTAATTTACTTTAAATTGTTCTTTTTATTTTTGATATACAAAATATTAACCTGGTGGCCACTGCATTTGACGACCTCCTAAGAAATGCAAATGTAAATGATAAACAGATTGGGCTCCGTGCCTTCCATCATTTATTACAACTCGAAATCCACTTTCTATCTCCAAAGTTTTTGCTACTTCCTTGCCAACAATCATTAAGTGACCTAGTAAGGCTTCATCTTCATCGGCTGCCAAAGATAGTTGTGCTATTAGTTTGTGAGGTATAACAAGGAAATGAATTGGGGCTTGCGGATTAACATTATGAAAAGCGACACACGTATCACCTTCGTAAATGAATTTGCATGGAATTTCCTTCCGCCGTAATATTTTGCCGAAAATTGTATCATTGCCACTCGAATCGGCCACTTTGGGATTTAATCACTTCGTCCGACATTACTTGATAACTTAAAGAAATTATTCACGAGAAAAAAATAGTAACTTCGTTTCTGGAATTATCTCCCTTATTATTTCTATCGGGCTTAAAAAAAACACCCTTTATAAGAAAAAACTACTCAGTCTGCATTCTAATATGTTTTGAATTCCATATTTTCTCAAGGTTTTCAATATTCGTTGGACATTCGTTGCCTCAATTAAAAACTGTATTTAACTGGCTATATACTTAAATTATGCTCTATTAGCCTATTTTACATATAAAATAATCTGACCATGAACTACATTTCCATTTCGGCAACTAAACAAGAAAAAAAAAGGATTATTCTCAAAAAAAGATTTCACTTTTTTTTTTCAATGTGAATAGGAAGATATTTTCTTTTAAAAATTTCAAACTAATTTCGTTAATGCGTTTCAAACATAACTATTTGCCGACATTAAATTTTATGATTATGTGAATTTTCTTGTTAAAAATATTTGTATTTCTTTTTTTTGAATAATTTTACTTTCATGAATGTTTTCACAAAAAAATGGAAATAGAAAAATTATGATATTTATTATGGAACTCATTGATTTAAAATGAAAGTACACACTAAAAAATAATCACTGAAATCAATACCTTATTAGGCGGATGATGTTTGGGCACTTTTTATGCCCCGAATAAGGGGTTTTAATTGCAATAAAATCAAGATGATTTTATAATAGACTCGCGAATTGAAAATTGTGTTTTCCATATCATATGTTTTATAATCAAATTTTTTTTTAATTATTAAAAAATTAAACAAAATAATATTCAAAATAATTTCTTTTAAATATCTGGAAAAGTTAATAAAATATCTAAATCAAGGATGTCCAACTTTTTGTTTCCCTGGGCCGCATTGGAACCATGTCTTGTTTTTTGGGCCACAAGTTTATTGCTATATATAAATCCATATCATAAAATGAATGTGATACCTGGCATTGAAGTTGAGAAACTAAACCGTCAATATCTGGTTCGACTGACGTGGTCGCAATTCAAAGGCAGTTCTCAAGGTGTTCATCCAACATAGTGGTTCTAATTTTCCACTTAGTATGTTTCATTCTTCACTTAAGCCACCAGGTGACAAACAACAGAACAGTGTAGCTGAGCGAGCAACGCAAACAGAAAGAAAATTTACTACATAACGAAAGAGCTTTCTGTTCTGGTTCTGTTTCTGTTGTTTGTCATTTGGCAGCAAACACACAAATCATTCCTCAGAAAAATGGACATGCTTCAGTAACTTTGAATATTTTCGGGCCGCATTTATACTTGCCTTGGGCCGCAAAGATTTGATAATAAATAATATATAATAACTGGAAATCAGCGTGTAGCTGACTTTTTGATGCCCTATGGCAAAAATGGGACAGAAAAGCTGTGAAAACTAACAATACTTCGATATTTTTTCTTCATAACTTTGTTTCCTCTTTTCAAAATTTCCTTTAATTTGGAGGCAACCTAGACCCTAATAGAATAAATATAATTTCAAATCGGTGTATTAATTTTTGAAGTATGATACATCAAAATAACTTTATAAACAGGCTTATTTCTCCTTAGGATTATTTCTTTCTTCGCTATCCTTAGCTCGATTTTTCTGAAATTTACCATGCTATAGTCCATTTATATAGTTAACCAATATAATTAATTTAAACAAAACTGCTTCACAAACCATATAAAAAAAACGGCACTCTGGCTTTTGCTTAAAAATTTCGTTTTCCCTCCGTCGATTTTGCTGAAATGCAATAGTTAACGAATAACCAACTAACATTCTAAATTTCAACAAAATCCGATAACGCGTTGTTGAGTTATCTTGTACACGGACGGACAGACATGCATAAATCGATATAACTTGTGATTCCCTACACAACCATATTCTTGAAAACTTTCTACGATGATTATTTCGATGTGTTAAACACTTAGTGACAAACGTAATATATCCTCGGCTAGTAACTACTAAAAATATAACCGAAAACGAATGGACTGACTCCATTAAACATCATTTCAACGTGGTGTGGCGTTTCTGATTAAAATTTCAGTGTTTAAGATCTCTTTTAGAGTCGACTTCTATGTCTTAAAAATATTTTGGTTTATGGCGTCTACTTTTTTACCCCTACAATCTCTGGTTAGGATAATGTGTACATTTTTATTGACGAACAATCATTACTAGCCATTATAGAACCTATTTTTAAGTTACCAGGTAAATCATAATTTTGAAAAAGGATCTAAGGTTGGTTACTTTACACAAATCTATAACTGCGGCTGATAATGGTTATATAAGGCGATAGATGATTTGGTTGGAGTCTTTTTTTTTAATTTTATTTATTTAATAATTACCTCTGATGCCTGGCGATCAAAGAAAAATATGCCTGTAATCGACAAGTCGATATTTTTACAATTTATGTAATATAGCATAAGTGAAATATTGCCAAAAACTTGGAATGAAAGCCATAAAATTGGTAACATATACAACAATTTAGATAGGAGTTCTATACTTTTAGTAACCAAAATCATAAAACTAGGTACTTAGATATAAAATTTTATCAAAGTTAGGAAGAGCGTTCATAAAATTTAGTTCCTTTCATATAATTCCGGAAGTTTGTAGGCGTATATTTGTGTACATTAAGAAGGTATAAGGATGTACTAAAAAACCAAACTTTTCATGATTGATTTTTACATAAAACTTGATCAAGTGATTATATATTTGGAGTTAATTTCATGAAGTTGCGGCGGCCACCAACATTTTTTTCAAATAAGAACAAATATTAAAAAAAACTTTAGCGATAAAATATTGGATCGGCCATTACGTTTTTTTTCTGTCTAAATGAAAACTGAATTTTTCATGAAAAACAAAAACTTTATTAATCTAAATACTATCCATTTTGATCGATGTCCTTTTGACATTTTCCTGTTAGAGCTTTTATCAGAATACTTTCTAGGAATTCTGGATTTCCTGGGCGAAAATCCGAGCCATGTCATCTTCACCGACTTTTATTGAACTCAAATTTACATTATTAAATCAGTTCGGTAGGGACTGAAACAAATTTGAATAGTGCAAGTTCACTACACGGTGGATATATCAAAAGTTCGCAGCCAAGCTCTATCAATTTTTCATGTCTAGCGTTATCATGATGTCACACAACATTTTCATAATTCACAAGTTTTGGACGCTTCTATTTCTATCAACATATAGTTTTGCATACATGGGACTTTTTCTAATCGTCATACCCACATATAATTGCACATACGAACTTACTACATTAAATTATGTATTATTAAATCAATCATATTTCATTTTATTCTTTTAAAAAATTGATTCCCACAATTTATCATTAAATTTGTTCGTAAGATAAGTTAACCAATATAAATACGGGTTCTATACGGGTGTCAGAACTCAACAAAAAAATCTTTTCAAAAATGTATCCCGTCGCCATAATTTTTAGATTTTTCCGACGTCGTTCATTTTTTTTGTCGAAATTAAAGATGGCCGATTCAAAGTAAATTCGGATGCGACGGCAATTCATAACTCCAGAATAAAATATGGAAGGAAAAAATGAGAGAAAGAAATGTTAAACACGAATAACAAAAAGAGAGAAACCAGTTTTCATGTAATTTGTATGAAATACATGTTTCTCTCATTCTAATACTCTGATTTAATAATTATTTCTCTTTTACCCCACGTGAGTAATAACATTTTGTGCGTTTGTTGGATATGCAGCTTAATATTTCTTATCATTTCAATTGGGTTTCTTCCGCATTTTTGCTTTTCTTTATTTTTTTTTGTTGTCAGATTCAGAATAAGGTAAAATTACATTCTCAAATTTTTAATAAAAAATTTCTTTCTTCATTTTTTGAGCTTTTTCGATATTATATAAAGGAAAATGTTCGGCGGAAAGCTATAAATTGAAACACCTACAAAATAAAAAGAAATTTGCTGTTAAAAGGTATAAATGGAAACACCCCACAAAATTTATAAATAAAAATAAATGATTTGAAGGCGTGTTTAATATATGCGATTGTACTCCCATCTACTGGTAAGCACTGGTAAGAACAAGGATATTTAAATTGAAAGATATAAATCAGTGAGCGACATCTAGTTGGAAAAATGTTGGACAAGGATTGTTGGGATAGAACTCGGAAAAATTCTCGATAAAATTCGAACGCAGTTTTTTTTTGTTTTCGAAGACATTTTTTCCGAAATTTTGTATTATATTTTTTCGAATTTTTTTCATTGAATGACTTGAGAAAAAAAATTACTAGGAAATTTTAAAAAATATTTTTAAAAAATGTAGAATTTTGTTCTTCATTTCAATTTATTTGAGTCTCCTAAATTTATAATAAAAGAAATTATTTACGTGTTCATTTAATGTAGTAATAATATAATATTATTACTGTCAACACAATAAAGACAAAAAATATAACTATTATGGATTTAGTAAAAAAGAAAATTAAAGGAATTAAAGTACTTGCTTTTAGCAATATCAAATTAGAACTATTAATTAGAACACACGAAACAAGGAATTAAAAGAAAAAATCTAAAACTTAGAACTCAAAAACAAATTAAACGTAAAGCAAATTCCAGGAATTATCAGGAACCTGGAGAAAGTTAATTTCAGTTCCGAACTGAGTTAATCAGGAGATTCTTTAGAGAAAATTTTGAATTTGTGGATGCCATCCGAAGGTAATAATACATCTGACATTCTCATTTTCATTTATGATGTTTACTCGTTAATTAATTTAGCTCACATAAAAATTTCAACTTTACCAGAATTTTCCAAAATGTTCAAATCGAGATAGAGTTTTTGCCGTAAAATTTAATAAGTCAAAAAAAAAATCTAGCAAATTTCAAAACTGAAATTGAAATTGAATTTTAATTTTTAAAGGCCATTAGGAAGAAAATAGGTTGGAGAAAAATTATTCAAAAAATTTAAAACGATTATAAAATATTTGCAGTAGATATAAATGCCTAGCTAATAGACAGTCGAACCTTTGGAAGTATAAAATTTTGATAAAATAAATCTTTCCCTATGACAATAGAATTTTGGAAAAATAAAAATTCATAGATTCACTCAAACAAGATGGCAATAAGACAATTAGCCACACCTCTTCTAATTTCGTTGCCATTGACAATTTGCCGCCATTATTTAAAAGGCGTAGAACATTTCTATAGAACACACCCTTTTCTGTAATAACATAGTTTAGAACATTCAGATATATTAAATGGAAATTTCCTTTCATTCGTTTTCATACAAAACTATGTAAGAGAAATGGGCAATTCCTATCTTCTCGCTCGCTTACTCCAAATGTTTTAAGCCCAAGTTTTCCAGGTTTCGGTAACAAGGACTCGCCGCTTAACCAATAATAATTTATTGAGTTTTATCTCAGTCAGCATTTAAAATCTGTGTTGCTGTTGTCTTCCATGCAATTAACGGCATATTTTATATTCCCTTCTGACGATACATCTCTTCGTTTTAGAAACATTGAAAAAAAACAGAGGCAAAATGGTTGTTGTTTTATTTGAGAAGATTTTTTCCCAATAAAAGAATAAATAATAATTCCCATGGATAGAAGAAAAACGGGAAATTAAATCCAAATTTGTTGTAACTTTATGTTTAGGTAACACATTCGGAAATTTTATTACATTTCTTTTGAGCAATAAAAATTCGAATTGAAGATAATTGGAATAGAAACATAACTAAAACAGAATGAAGACGGAAGATTTTAGGACCGATAAAATTAAATAACTGAAAGTGTTACTAGTTTACCCGCAAAAACCAGAAAAATTCCAACGATGGCAGTTAAGAATATGAAATGGAGCCTTTATCTCCGCGTATATGTAATATAATGAAAGGTCATTTTTATAAGGCTATTTTTATACGTGCCAATGGAATACCAAAATAACTCTATTTTCCAAAATGATATCTTAATTTTCTTTATTATTTTTGCAAAAACAAATTTATGGGTTTGGACACGTGTGTGTTGTAAAATTTTATCGTGAAAATAAACGAGAAATTACAAATGATCTCGATCTCGTGAGAAAAATGTTCGGAATTCATTTCATAAATAGGTTCATATTTTTTATTAGTTTTAGTAGATTTAGTGGTTCTTTATAGGAAAAATTGTAGAACTATGCGTGAAGAGACGTTATGAATAAAAATAATTGTAACACTTCTGAAAATATGCAATTTTAAGGAAATTTATGGAAACACTAGAATTACTAATTACTAATCAAACATTTTTGTAATGATACATTTTGACTCTATAACGGAAAAAGAAAGCATAAGGTGCATTTTTGGGTGGAAATAGTAAACCGGGAGTTATTAAGACTGCAATAGGGTAGAAGCTTGATGCTGTCTGCATAAAGTATAGTATAGCAGCTTTTGTTTTTCCAATTATTTCAGGAAAATTCGACTTAAAAATTTAATATAAAAAGGTTGGGTATTTGTATACAATACTAGATATTTGCTCATTGTGAAGCATTTAATCACATGACGGCTTAAACATGCTAACACATTAATTTGAAAACGATTTAAATTTTAAGCCAACAGCATATATGTGTCTATTAGGTTCAAAACGAGTCGACTAGGCCTTCTGCCAAAATTAACTTGCTATTGATTTCGCTTCCTACTTTTTCCTCAACTGGCAAAATTCTCAAAGCATGAAAAAAGTCTAAATGAATTAAAAGCATATAACAGCTTCTTTCCTACATATTCTATTCATGTCATATACAGAAACTGACCTAAAATCAGTCAGTGACATTTCATGCCCAACGTTAGTATTTGACGAGCACACACATTTCCGATACTTCTAATCCAGTTCAGCCTAGTTGAATAATTTAGAAGGCTTTTTTATAACACAAAAGTTCACGTAAACTGCAATCATCATTTATTTTTCAAAAAAGCATAAATAATACCCGTAAAACTAAACCAAAGGAAAAATTATTTCAGACCCAAAATGAAAAGCTCATAAGCCTGAAATGTCGAAAATAGAGATCTCGTAAAACGAGGTTCTACTGTATTTATAACAGCCTGGTTAAGATTGGTCTACTTCTGTTTTATTATTTTCTAAAGGAATTTATTTCAAGAGGTGAGTATCAAAACGAAATTAAAAAATTAAATTATATCAAACACAGTTTATACTCATTTAAGAAACTTATTAATTGATTTCGGGATTGTTGCCTTCAATATTATGATCCAAAATGGCTGGTTACTTGAAGGATTCGGTAATTAAACGTTTTTTGCATTATTTCTCAATCATCTAGAAGTAGAAGAACTTCGTTTGGAGCTAATAGACACTATTATATATTGACATAAATTTGATTTATTTTGGAAAAGAAATGTAATAACCTACGTACTTTAAAATTGCAACAATATATTTTGAAAAACCTATTCCTTTCAAATTTCAAAGTAAAACTCCTTGAAACTTTGATTCTTTAAGATTCAAAATCTTTAACTATAATTTTTCGAATTAAGTTACATCAGTTTAAACGTAATGATGACTTAAGCCGGGTTTAAGATATTTTAAACGATAGGACAAACATATAATCATAGTTATACGATGCTGTAGGAAAAGGATTTTATGAACAAATACACTATAAGGTTTTCTCCTTAATGCTTTATTAAAATAAAATTTTCCCTAACCACACGACTGCATTGGACTTATTTCAAGACATAATTTCAGTCGGACTGAAAAAAAATCTAATGGAGACTCGAAAATATTTTGTCAGTCTGACTGAAATTATATCTTGAAATAAGTCCAATGGAGTCGCGGGGTTAAAGGATTCAATAGAATTTGAAATCAAAAAACTTTTGTTAGTGAAATGTATTCAAAAATTTATTTTTTCTTTTTGTAATAAAACTGGATAAATATTTAAAATAGAAAACTCACGAATTCGGTTTCCGTTATTTTATTCGTGAGAAAATGCACGGAGATCGTTTTCGAACATAAAATTTTATCTATAGTCAAGTTAAAATAGACCAACAACATTTATTCCATACATACACACAGAAATACTGTGAAGTTACTGGCTAGTTGTGGTAACTGATTAGTTATAATAAAAGTTCAGTTGTCACAACTATTATTTACTTGCCAAAAATGGCTTCCTGATTTTTCGGTGTATTATTAGATAGAAAAAGACAATATTTTCTTTTGAAAAGCGCTAAAACTATGTAATGTAGGAAAAATCTCGATTTCTCCGATTTCAAAAACTAATAATTCTGGTTATAATTTCCTTTATTAAAATTCGCTTGCATCAAAGCCTAGATATACTTTCGAACAATATTGGTACCAAGAAATATCAAATTTCGATAATAGTTCTTGGGAAATCTATTTCTGAAAGTTGAAAAAACCTAACTCGTCAAGAAAACGTTTTTTCTGACAACACTACAAAAAAATCATAAAGCTCTTGTCTAGCTCTGACAATTGAATTTTGGTTGTGAGATCTGAAAACTCAGTTGTGAGATAGAATGATGAGACTTATTTTAAAACCAGCTAGTACTCGCAGGTATGCCCGCGTATTTTTTAAAATAGGAACGTTTTTTTATTTTTGGTCGCTTAGTATTGACAGAATTAGAAACACGTATGTATTTTTACCATCTTTTATGTTGGTAGATCCAGAATTCACATTTAAAGTTTCATGAAAATACATTTACTATTTGCCGGATTAATAGTGTTTCTAGACAACCTCCCACCAAGTATCCAAGTATTCTATTTTCCGTGCAGCAAATTTTATTAAAATCGGTTTAACAGTTTTCGAGTTTATTGGGCACATACAAATAAACAAACATAGTTACAAATTCATTATATAAGTTATGTAGAAAGACCTCTAGTTTATTTTAAGTTAATAAGAAATTGTTTTTTGTGTTGGACATTTACGTAAAACTTATTGAATCTGAGAGTTGATGAAGAACCTAGATAATCTTCAAATTTGGTGAACAGCAAAATATTGGAAAGTTTTGAGTGTTCGATCATTCCATAACACCATTGCATTTTATTTACACATAAAGTCTGCAGCTTTTAATTGTTCACTATAAACTATTTTCATACTTTTTTTTGCACAAGCCCCAGAAAAGAAAATATGGAAGGAAAACCGAAAACTTTTGGTTAATCATTTCATTCAGAAACTAACGAGAGCACATCTGAGTACAAAATTTTGTCAAAATTGGTTCACAGTTTGAATTTAGTTATTTATAACATTAATTTAAATATTTTTATAAGTTTTCTTACTACTCACCCTGTTTTATTCCGGCTAATTTTTGCATTAATTGGCCGTGAAGAGATGACATAAATGGGCGACAAACAGTAAAGATTCATATAAAAATGGAACTAAAAAAAAAACTTTAAAAGTGTTTTTAAAAAAACTTTCAATATTATCTTAAAACTTACTCCAATTTATTTTATTAAAAAACACAAAAATTTCAATAAATTTTTATTATATTTAAAACTTTTATTTCTAATTAAAATAAAAACTATATATTATTAAAACCACAAATTCCTAACGCAAAGTACGACTTTTCAAATCAATTACAACTTCTTTTCGTTTTTCATGAGAACATTATTTAAACTTTGTATTTTTATTTCTTTTAATTAATTTTATATTATTATTTATTTATTTAATTGAAATTGAGTTAATTGAAATTAACTCTTTTTAAAAACTTTTTTGTATGTTCTTTCTTTTTTCGGTTCCTTAATATCGCACATAAAAAATTTACAAGAAAACAATTTTCTTAAGAAATCACTTTGAATTTTTTTATATTATTACAAAAAACACGCACATTGTAAAGGTTCTTCTCCTTATCGAGAGTCGACACAACCGTAATGCACCGTGGTTTTCAAATGATATATTTTTTGAAGCGTCTTTCCGTGCGATATGATTTCCTAAACTGTTTTGGTGGTAACAAAAAAAAAAACACAACAAAATCGTTAAGAAAAATTGAATATAAGAACCTAGGAGTTGATATGGTGTAAAAATTGGCGGCGTAAAAACGTCCTCTATTTATTTTTGGTTAAGTATATAAAAAGAAATGATTTTTCATTTGTGTGCCCCACAATTGCTTATTTCCTCCCATTTTCTTACATAAATATAACACTAAAATTTCGGCCTTCTTTGTTTTGTTCGTTTTTATTTAGATAAAATTTTCTATTTACTTATATTATATAAACATATAATGCATTATATATACTATATACTTTCAAATATCCAATTCACACGAAGAAATATTATTTTATGCAAAACTGATATGATTTTTTAATACATTGTTTAAAATTAATTCGATTTTTTAAATCAGCTAAGTTTAAGTGAAAATTTTAAGAATTCAAAATGCATTCGTCAAAAATGCCTGATAATAGAATACTATAATCGTTAACCGTAAATACTATATGTTAGATCTTTAAAATCCGGCTCGAAGGACCAAAGTACTCTTGAATATAACTTGTAATACTATGGAAACTATAATATTGATCAATATCAAGGCGTTTTAACTATTAACACATTATTTAGATATGTATGTTATGTTGACGTCATTAGTGCACCGCTTTCCAGCTGTCAAATAAACCAAAATTGTTTCGCTGGATTTGTACTTCTTTTTAAACGAAAATTGTTAGTTTTGTGATTCAACTAACGAAAAAAATGGTTAATAGAAATTGTAGTTTTCCGAATTACTCGAATGTGAGAAAAAAAGTGAAAGAATTGGACATTATAACATCACGTATCATCGATTTTCCAAAGACACAACAAGAAGGAAGAAATGGTTGAACTTTTGTAGGATTTCGAAAGATTATTGCGCCAATTCATTTTGAAAGGGGCTATTTTAAAAGGGATCTAAAAGCTGAGTTAAAGTGATGCATTAACGGATTATTTCATTGTAGTAGATGGGAGTAGATCACCTTCTATAGCTAAAATGCTCAATCAATATAGAATATTTCATTTCTAAATAAATACTTATACCAAAGATATAAATGAGTAAAGATATGGAAAATTCTAAACAGCTTTTACTTAACATGAGTAAACTACATTAGATCTTATGGAAGGAACTTTTAGTAGTTTTAAGCTCTTTCCGTAAGACCTAATGTAAATTACTTATGTTAAATAAAAGTTTTTTTTGAACTTTCCACATTTTCTCTTTATTCATGTCTGTGCTTATACTATAATGTAAATAAAATCAAAAATGATTTTACAAATATCATATAAAGTTAATATTTATTTAAAAGGTTTTACTCCTTTTTTTAGTGCTTAATGTCGTACATCTTAATCGTTCATAATACAATATATGAATTGAATGGTTTTTTAATTGGTCATGACAGACACTGTATATGGGATAATGATTATAAAAATTTTTATCACATATGAATCAAATATGACAACTTTAAAAACTAGTCGTATAATTATTATTATTATGATTATTGCTTTTAATATTTGAAAATGATTAACCCAAACAACTTTTTTTTATTATATATTTATATGTTTTTCTTTATTTTCATGAAGTTCAATCATCGACATATTCGTGAATATCTCTGGCATGCAGTGGCGCGTTATTATACCCCAGGGCCGTAGTCAATTTATATATTTATATATATATCGAGTGATCCAATTTGAGTTTCCTGTGTTGGCAGCATTGTAAATCAAGCAGCAGTCGATAAGCACTTTTTTTAAAAATCTCAAATATTACATGTTCACATTTATGAAATGGATCGCTTAACCACCGCTCAACCGGTGTAGCAGCAGGAAGTTGAAGCTGATTTTTCAAAGAAAATCCTCTTCTCTGATGAGGCACATTTCCATCATTCTGGAGATGTTAATAAGCAAGATTGCCGCATATGGAGAGATAAAAATCTTCATGAGATTCACGAGACAATATTACATGGCCAAAAAGTGACTGTTTGGTGCGCATTGTGGTCGGCAGGTATCATTAGGCCTTACTTTTTTGAAAACGATCAGGGTAAGACTGTAACAGTCAATGATGAGCGATATAGGTGCATGATAACCGATTATTTCTTGCACGAAATCGAAGATATTGATGTGGAAGACATGTGGTTCCAACAAAACGGTACAATTTACCACATAGCGGGTGCAACGCTGGATGTTTTGCGTGAAAAGTTCCTAGGTCGAATTATTTCACGTTTTGGTGGCGGCAACTGGCGATCATGCGACTTAATGCCGTTAAATGTGTGGGTTTTTTATTTTGTATTAAAGTTCGGAGACTGAAGTTGGATCACCCTGTATTTAGAAGGACAGGGCTGCTATTAGGAATCAATTCAGATATTATGTAAATAGTTATAAACAAATTTGCTTTACACTAATTTTAATTTTTTCCTAGAAATCCACCGGATAGTATAATAATTTTGTTCAAAATTTGCCCCCTAAAATTGGATGCCCTAGGCGAATACCATATAATCTTACGATGTAGTGAAGCGATGCTGGTTTAGAATTTATTCCGTTACGGTTTGATATTATTTTAAAGATTCTTGTGAGCGACAATGTTAAATAACACCTTAAGAACTCATAAAAGGTCTACACATCTAATACAATATAAATATTTGATCGTTTATATTAAAATAGGTTATTTTATTGCTTTAATAATTATTTACTAATGATAAAATATTAAACATTTTTGATATTCTAAAATTTATAAAACTATATAGAACAAATTCAGAAAGATATAATATACACAAATAAAAGCATTGAATTAAAAGCATATTAACATATTTTTATGATTGTTAAAATAAACGTTTTGGTAGTTTGGATATAAATGCGGATGCAAAGCGCGTTTTGTGTGTTAATTGTTTTATGGAGCATCATAATAAATGTTTAAAGGTCATTTACGTTGTTGTTTGTTTGTTATTGTTACCAATCAGAAAACCAACTACCTAACAAAGTAAAAACCGAAAAAGTGGTTATAATTTTATGCCATGTAAACACATTAAAACTGAACACATTAAAATTTTGTGCCAATGCTCTCAAACGATTAGTAACATATATTTATGGTGAAAAAAAGAATAGTATTTATTTATAGAATCAATTGAATAATATTAATTTATATAATAAAAAAAGAAAAACAAGATTTTAATGAATGAAAATTTAACACCATAAATAAAAGAAAAAAGTAAAAATGATTTTATTTACCTATATGGGACTAATTGGTATACCTAATAATTCAGTGGCGTTCCCTTTAAGGGGTATATTTTAGTTTTTGTTAAATTTGGAGAATTAAAATCACATTTTAAATCAAATAAGCCTGAACCATATATTGCCAGCTAGTAAGATATTTGTTATATACCCGATTCGACATTAACCGTTACAAAATGTTGGTATCAGGATTTTTCGAACACATTACTAAATCCCTTTTTACTACGGAAACTTGAATATGGAAGTCGGGTATGTTATGCCTACCAAAAAATTTAAATTAATAGACTATTATTTTCTGCAGTTCATCCAAAGTATAGTTAATACTTCTGCATGTTCCAAATTCGAATATTATTCAATGTTTTAATTTTAACTTTTTATTTCAGATTCATACAAGCATCTTGCAAAAGTTTATTTCTGCTAAAGACTTGACTTAGATTTCCAAATGAACTCTCAAACAATATTTCCTATCTTATTTACCATAAGTTTGATTTAAATGGGTCGAATCAAATTAGACCTCATTAAATAATGCGTAACGTCCAAGTGTTATAAGCCACACGTATGTTATCATAGTTCCATTACGTCTCGAGATATTTCAGTTTAAGTAAAAAATGCAAAGATTGCGATAATAATTATAAAATCGGTACAAGGATAGTTAAGAAAGAAATAGTTGTAGGAAAAATTATGCCCATTCATAAAAAATGTTTTTAGAAACTCATATACCGATTCGAATAAAATTTGCAGAAGATATTTATGCTATTGACGTCCAAGCGAAATAATGTCATGGGAAAAAACTTGGAAATGTTATTAGTTTTGGTGGCTTTTTCTCGGCTATATGCCGATTTTAAGTTACTATATGTCTCCTTTAATATTTGTAGTTCTTAGATTATCCAACAAAATTCAAATGCAAACATCGACTTAATATACAATTACCCGATTAATCGACTAATCGACTAATCGGTTCTCGAAGTTGAATTCATTCCTATCTAAAGTTAGGTAACGGTTTCCAAATTTGGAACCAAATTTTATTACTGACATTAGTCTATTTCCAAGTTTTTTCTTTTAGTGCGATCACCAACTATATAATTTGTTATAAATTCGAAAAAGGTAAAAGGATTAACCATTTCTAATTTGATTTAAATATTTGTAAATTTAATAATCAAATTAAATCCTTAGAAACTCGATATTAAGATATCATATTGTAGGTGTTATAAATTTAGTCAAAAAAAACAAGTTTAAATTTAATGCTCTCTAAATAAAATGATATTAAAATATTGTTTAGGTACTATATTTAATTAAAATGCATTCAAATATTGGTACACACCAGGTATATAACATATGATACATTTTATATTTTCATATAGAATTAGTGTCATAAATGGAACTTATATAGTAAATAAGAAGAATTCTGCGCAAGATTATAGAATACATAAAGTAATCGAAATATTTTTACAAGGCTTTTATATGGAAATATATAATATTGGTGGTATATCTTACTATTGGTCCTTTTCCCAAAATCGATTATATACTTTATGCAATCAGTTCTTTCTGATTGGAGAATTCCTGCGCAAGTCCTTTTTATTATAATATTTTATACTATATATTTTCAATTCTTTTCAAAATTTTATACATTTCGATAATTTTAACTTTATATATACTTTAGAAAATATAGAAGAAAATGAAAAAAAAATTTTTTAGTAAAATAATACATAAATTACATATTTTATATGTTAGAATTTTGAAGTTTTTTTTTTTAAGTAGTAGTAATTAGCTTTACTATAAATAAATTCGAGTTTTAAATGACATATTGTTAACTGCATATATTCTAAAACAAGAATATTTACAATGTATAACAATGAACTCACTAATTTTTGCTATAACAATACAATCGATTTCATTTATAATATAGCGACAGTTCATAATCACAACACTTTAACTAGAAAACTCATTCAAATCTATAGTATTTAGCGCATTCTTTTTGAAAAAGGTGTGAAATGTTTCTACAAATAATATAAAACGCGTGTTTCTATATTTACCAAAACAAAACAAAAATGTGAGAATAAAAAATGTTTGTCATATATCAGAGAAGAAATAATGTTTAATGTCTATATTTAATTTTTAAACCTCGTTCTTTTTGTTTTATTTAGCCGTTTCATAACTCTCTTTTTTATTGACATAAATTAAAGCAAAATAACATATTTTCTTTAAGTTCAAAGAAGGAAAAAAAAATAGAATGTACTAACTATATGACAATAAATGTTGTAATATTTTCATTCATTCACCTTTTGTTCTATATACAAATTAATTATTAATCATTCCAGATCCACAAAGTATACTGCTCTGCACTGAAAGCACTTCATAATCACCCTTGTTCTGTTTTACGGCGTTAGGTGAGTAAAGGTAACGCGTTCGATTCGATTCGCAATCAGTGTTCTGAAAAACTACGTTTCCCATTTTAAAAAACGGCAATCATCGCATGTCAAAAATCAGCTGGTTATGTCATTTCATCAATAAATGTTTTACAAAATAAAGTTCTTGTCATTATTAAAATAAATTTCATATATTTTTCAGCAATGTTTATTTCAAAATATAAATTATATATTTTTGTAACATTTTTTCCATTCACTAATCATTAAAAAATTTAAAAATGAAAAAAAAAAACATTTTTTTTATGAATATATCCTTCATAAAAGCTATTTCAAGCCCAAAATGAGATTAAAAGTTGATATTATGGTGCATAGTGTGGGTGGGTTTAGAAATAAAGAAAATTCATACAAAAATATTCATTCGAACGCGCGAAAACTGAAGTGAGTAATTTAACCTGAAAATCGACTTCCCGGCGAATATCAGAACATCAAAAATCGAATCCGTTGCTACGCGTTGAAATGAAACGTTGCGTATTCCAGAACACCAAAAATGAAATATCGAGTAGCCAGTGAGTAATATCGAATAAAATTAACGTAACGTCGAATATCAGAACAGGCACCAATGTCTCGAGTTAGCAAAATAGTTTAAACGCAATAGCAAGTAAGCGCTATAACTTACAGAAAAAAGTTCCAGACACTAAAGTTGCCAGAAAACCTAACAAACGCTTAATAAAAAACTTTCACTTACTTAATTCGAAAAACCGTGTAAAAAAGTGATGAAAACTTAAGTAATCTACATAAAATGCATTTATATATTTTTACAATTAAGAGCCAAAAAAAAACTTAGGATCGCTTGCATACTGCCAAAAGAAAGAATAAACATATAGTAACTTAAAATCGCCCTATAGCCGATTGTTTTGATGCCCTATGGTAGAAATGGGACAGAAAAACTGGGAAAACTAACATTATTTCAAGATTTTTTCTTCATAACTTTATTTCCTCTTTTCAAAATTTCTTCCAATTTGCAGGTAACTTAGACTTTGATAGCATAATTCTAATCTGAAAATTTTATTCAAATCAGGGTATTAGTTTTTAAAGTACATCAAAAAACTTTGTAAAGAGAGTTAATTTCTCCAAGGATTATTTCTTTCTCCACTATCCTTAGACCTCTTTGACTGAAATTTAACATGGTATCGTCTCTTTATGTAGTTAACCTATTATAATTAATTTAAACAAAATTGGTTCACAAAACTTCCAATTAAATCCGAAAAACCATAAAAAAAACTACAAAACTTTCTGGTCACCCTGTTTTTACCTTTATAACTTTGCTACCCCTGAATCGATTTTGCTCAAATGCAATACAAAACCAAGTTAAGGAATAAGCAACTCACATTGTAAATTTCATTAAAATCGGATAACGCGTTTTTGAGTTATCTTGTATACGGACGGACGGACGGACGGACGGACAGACGGACATCCATAAATCGATATAACTTTTGATTCCCGAAACAACCACACCCTTAAAACATTTCTACGACAATCATTTCGATGTGTTACAAATCGAGTAACACTTTAAGTTAAAAATACTAGAAATAAATTTAATTTTTCGGCGCTGTGCGCTTGATACGGCGAGATGAAGCAAAATCGCTGTCCTCACTAGAAAGATCTAGTGATAATATCGTTTGGAGTAGATGAACTGAAATTTAAGGAGATTTGGAATTTTCTGTGACTCTTTTGGTTTTTCAAGTTCCTAATATAATTCTTGGTATAAATAAAGCTTAAAAATCTCTTTGAAATTTTTGGTCGCGTTCTACAGTTGGACGAAGTATGAATAAAGTACCCGAAGCTAGCGAATAGGTAGCTAGAATAGGTACAAAAAGAAAAGAGGAACACGTTGCAATAAGTGCAAAAGAGTGCGGGCGATTTTCAAAGGCGAAATCTATCAGAAAAAGAGAGAATGAAGGTCGTGAACGACTCTAGAAATTTAACACGTGCTTCTTTGCTTAAATATGTAGCTGTATATGCCAGCAATGGATAGAAAATTATTTGAAAATTTACAGTCGAAATCTGAAAAACGTCAACATGGCAGAGATAGGAAGTTGGAGTACATACTTTACAATTACTTAATCTTATAGTAGTGGCAGAAATAGGGTATTCATACCTTAGTATCGATACTACAATATAGCCTTGTACCTTGGTATAAAAAGGGATTGGCACACATCAAACATTGTATTTGTTTGACATTTGAAATTCTGCCATTTCAGCGAGAATATGGGAATTTCTTTTCGCTCCTCTCAAATTCTCTATATGATTCCTCCAAATATCTATAAATTTTGAGGTTTCATCCACCGATAAAATTTTGCGTTTTTTCTTTACTTTTTCCATTTTTTTAAAATAAAATTTTCAAAAAAAAAGTGTAAACATGTGTCAATTGCTCAGCTTACCTACAAAATTCCATTCGCTACTTTCCGCTTCAATAAAAAGGCGCGACAATCACTAAAGAATAGATTACAGTGGCCGAAAAAATTAAGTAAAAAAGGGAATACCACGTACTTTTTCGAATTTAAATACCAGATTTATGCTACGTAGTTGAAATGGTATTCAGCTAGTATTTGACGACACACATATGATATACCACATGGTATTCTTAAACTATGGTATGAATACCCTATGTGTGCCTCTAGTATTAGGTTTGGATCAATGTTTAAAAAGTAATTTTCCAAACTTGACACCAATTTTAAGGCCCTCCGAAATTAAAAATGATTTTGAAATCGTGTTAGAATAAATTGAAAAAAGAGAGGCGAGTTTGTTCTTGTGTATTTTGAAATCGTTTAAAAAAAAAAAATACCGTGTAAAAAGAGAGTTGGTTGTACATGTATTAGTCATGGCACTATTATTCATTTTAATTAATAATTCTTCGATTTAATTGGAATGAACAAAGCTTTATTCCTTATTTTAGAACGGAATACGTCTTATTTCGTTAATATTACCTACTCTTAGTTATTTTAGAGTCGTCAATATATATAAGTTTCTATGGATTGTAATTGTCAAACTTAAATATTTATTTATAAATTTGTTGTAATAATTTTAAAATCAAGAGCTCAAATAATAAATACACAATTAGTATTTGAGCTAGTTACTCGTTGTTGTTTTACCGAGCCAGTTAAATTGAAATTGGAACAAATATTCAACTTAGGCATTTTATTAATTAGAAATACTTATGGTACGTTTGAAATATATGAAACTTTTATTTTATATTTTGAAATAATTTGTTTTTCGAATTGCAGAACATATTATAAGCAGTTGACAATTTCATTAAGTTATAGTCCTACTCCTACACATTGAAATATTGTGCAGTTATTGCCTAGTTGTGAATGTTAATTGTAACAACTAAATTTGACTTGTCACAACAGTTTAGTTTAGTTGTTTAGTTATCATAAATATTATTTAGTTGTCAAAACAATCCAAAAACTATACAATTATTCTGCGTGTATATTCATTTTGTAGTTCATTATTAACTTTAAACTGTTTGTATAATAAATAATATAAAAATAAATGAATAGCAAGAGCCTAAAGTTTTTATCAATTCACATCAATTGCACAATAGTTATTTTGAATTACCAAATATTTTTGTCATTTCTTTTACTACAAATTGTCAATAAAATATGCAAAAATGGATATTTAAAGTTGGATGTTAAGTTATTTTCATGGCACTACGTGATTCTGAGTAATAACTAGATTTATAATTTATTTAGCATTTTTTGCTATGTTGAAGTAGTAGTTTTGCCATTTGTTTTAGAGACAAACATTATTAAAAGACGCAGAAATGGTTATTTCAAGCATCATATTCATATTCTTTCTAACATTATATGCTACAGTAGGACAACAAACATTCCTAAAATTTTATGAATTTCTGCCTTTATCCGAAAAAGTTTCTTAAATTACGGCATACATCGCAAAACAGAGCAATTTTGTTATAAATTTTTGTCATTTTAATTAATAAAATATGCTCTATTTCCGCACTGTCACAGTTTTTCATAGTTAAAAAGATAGATATGGATATATAAAAAATTAACATTTGCAGCTATTCATTTTTCACAGTGCAGGATAAGATTGTTTTGCTAACGCAAACAGTGCATTTGTCGTTATTGTTTACGTTATAAATAAGGTTTTATGTAAACAATAAATTGACCTTTATATTTATTTTTGTCAAATAAATTTCGTTTATTTTTGTCTTCTACTCAGTGCCTAGGATTTAATCTTCACCTAAAATAATCTTCTACAAAATCGCCTAGAGAATTGGATCCCAAGGCTTGTTTTGTTGGAATCCCTGGCTTTTTAATGTCAGTATTAAAATTATTATACATGTTTTATTCATAAATAACTTTAAATGAACAATCTGGTAAATCACGAACGTTATTGAGTTGATCCACAACGTCATCAACAAAATTTATCACAATTCTTTTTTTTAGACAATGATAAATGTATGCAGATATATGTATTTTACAAGCTAAATAAATAAGAAGCCAATGCACAAGTTTTTGGCTTTTGCCTTAGTAAGTATAAACTAAGAATACTTTTATATAATTCCCAATACCCAAGAACTTAATTATGTATTAATTTCCACATTTAGGCTCGATTTGAGCTGTTATTATTATTATTAATCACATTACACAACTAATTATTCAAAAATTCTTCATTATAGTAAAGAAAAGAATAGCTACAAATACTATTTTTTTTATACACACGGAAATATCAAAAAGCTTTTGGCTAGTTCTGCTAACTGAATTTTAGTTGTGAGAACTGAAAACTGAGTTATAAGAACTATATTTTAATTGTCGAAACTTCACAACTGAAATTTAGTTGTCACAACTGAGTTTTCAGTTCTAACCATTGGGTTTCCAGATCGCACAACTAAAATTCAGTTAGTACAACAAAAAAGACAGTTATAACAACAAGAACCCAGTTACCAGAACTAGGCAATAGCTTCGTGATTTTTCGATGTGTATGTCTACCGCTTTTTTACTATGAAAAACTAAGGCAGTGTAGAAATATAGCATATTTTACTATAGTTAAAATGACAAAAGTTTAAATCAAAAATTGCTCCGTTTTGCGATACATACAATAATTTAAGAAGCTAATTATTATATAATTTTTTCTGATAAAAAGTACAATTTCATAAACGTTTAGGAATATTTGCTGTTTCACTGTAGCATTATATATCAGATAAAATATGAATATGATACTAGAAATAACCATTTCTGCGTCTTTTAATGGCGTTTGTCCCTAAAAGAAATAGCAAAACTAAAACGCCTAAGTTGAATATTTATTACACTTCACTCGGTAAAACAGCAACGCGTAACTGGGTGAAATAAACACTGATTTTTAACTTACAATTTGAACTCTTCATTTTAAAATTCCTACCACAAATTTATAAACAGTTCACATCCATTGCTACTGACACATATTGACCATTCTAAAATAAGTAAGAGTAGGTATACTAATTAAATAAGACGTAGACATTCCGAAAATAAGAAACAGAATTAGTAATTAAAATGAGTAATAATGCCATCAAAAGTATGCATACCACTTTTGTAATCCACAAATATAAGTAATAATAGGTCGAAAAGCTGCTGTTGCTAAAATATCTTGCATTTTACCCACAGAACTGTTATTGTATTTTACAAATCTCACCATGAAAACAAAAATATTTGGATTTTCTAATAAAAATCAATATTCGTAAAACAGAATGACTAAAAATGACATTAAAATGGTAGATAGCGTATATAAGGAACTAAATGCAAGTTTGTTAATAAGCGTTTCTCAGTTTTTCTGCAATTTTAGTGCATCTAAGTGCGTAGTAAGTCTTTCAGACTTATTTTTAGAGAGTGCAAAAGCCCCTTGACTTTGCTACTACCTCTTGTTATACAAGTTTTATTAAAACCAATCTCTTACTTGCATCATTTAAAAAAACTCTAGTAAGTCAGCAATGAGAGGTTATCAATGTGACCATTTTTATGTTTTTTCTTTTCCTACGTTATTGAACTAGATACTAATCTCTAAATTTCACTATGAATAATAAATAAATATACTATATTCAAATACGTTTTATTACTTTCCACTCATTTTTATCAAAAGTTATTAGTCTATAGCAAAAAGTTACACCACAATAGTGAATTTAATTCCATAGTGTAGAGGCCATTACGGTTTCTGTCTTCCCTTTCTATGCGGGTCTATTTGTAATTGTTCTATACTTATCTGAACTTTTATTTATCGACGATACTTTTTTCATATAAAATAAAGTACATATGGTAAATGTATATCATTAGGATTACAGATATCCTGTACTAGAAGATTATAAAATGAATATAATTAACTAATAAATACATTTTCTAATATGTTTTTAGCATTACTCGTAGAACTGCTTAATATTGTGCTGTAATTTAGCAATTATTTAGCATTATTTCAATTAAATTAAATCTAATTTGAATTTTAAAAGAAATATATATAAATTCCGGAAGCTATAAGAATTAAAGCTGCCAAATTTGTATACTACACAGTCATATAGAGCGTCATAAAATACTTATCCCCCCTGAAAGTAAAAAAAAAAATCAATGCGGTATAATTTTCTACAAAGTTGCAGCTTAATCATATAAATCATCTTATGTCAAGAGTATATAAGTGCAGATATATTACACCATACAACATATTGTTAGTATTCAATCTATTAAATCTAGAACCATGTACATGGAGCCGTATTTATGATAGGAATTTAGGTATGAGAACATTCTCAAGACTTTTCTATCGATCCAAGAATGTATATATTTATAGAAAATTCTGTATTCATGTGTCAAAAAACCGAAAATATTTTTATTCTTATTTCAAAAACAAAATTTGTTTTAATATATTTATGCCCTATGGTAGGTACTACCAGAGGGTATATTAGTTTTGTCACTGTGTAACGCATAGAAATAATCATCGCAGAAAAATTTCAAGGGTATGGTTGTGTAGGGAATCAAAAGTTATATCGATTTATGCATGTCCGTCCGTCCGTCCGTCCGTAGACAAGATAACTCAAAAACGCGTTATCCGATTTTGATGAAATTTACAATATGAGTTGCTTATTCCTTAACTGGGTTTGGTATTGCATTTGAGCAAAATCGATCCACGGGGGGCCAAGTTATAAAGGAAAAACCAGGGTGACCAGAAATTTTTGTCGTTTTTTTGGTTATGGTTTTTCGGATGTAATTGGAAAATTTGTAAATGAATTTTGTTTAAATTAATTATATAGCTTAACTACATAAATAGACGATACCATGTTAAATTTCAGTCAAATCGATCCAAGGATAGTGGAGGAAGAAATAGTTGTAGCCTAAAATAAGCCTGTTCATAAAGTTTTTCCGATGTATTTTAAAAAGTTATACACCGATTTCAATCAAATTTACGAAACGTGTTTATTAGACTCCAACCTACCTGTGAATTTGAGCCAATTTGAGAATGAAGAAACGAAGTTATGGAGAAAAAAACCTTGAAATATTGAGTTAAGTAGAAAGTTCGTGGCGTTTTTTTTTCCAATAGATGGCTTTAGAGTCGTATAACTTTAGTAGTTATAATCCTATCAAGTTATGTTATAGCGCGCTTAAAAGGTGACATTTTATAGAATATTTATGAAAAAAATTGTTAAATTCAGGCAGAACTAATTGGGTTTTGAAAATGAGCCAAAATTCTGAAAAAAATTCCCTATATTAATGCTCCATGTTAGGTACTACCGTCCGTCCGTGGACAAAATAACTCAAAAACGCGTTATCCAATTTTGATGAAATTTAGAATGCTACTTGGTTATTGCTATAGTGGATTTGGTATTGCATTTCCTGCAAAATCGACTAAGGGGCAGCGAAGTCATTAAGCAAAAGCAAGGGTGACCATAAAGTTTTGTCGTTTTTTTTATAAAGTTTTTCGAATTTAATTGCAAAATTTGTAAAGCAATTTTGTTTAAATTAATTATATTGATTGACTACATAAATAGACGATACCAATGTTAAATTTCAGTCAAATCGGTCCAAGGATAGTGGAGAAATAAATATTCCTAAGAGAAATTAGCCCGTTTTATAAAGCTTTTTTGATGTACTTTAGAAACTAATATACCGATTTGAATAAAATTTACAGATTAGACTAATACTGTCAGAGTCTAGGTTACCACCAAATTGGAAGAAATTTTAAAAAGAGGAAACAAAGTTATGAAGAAAAAACCTTGATATATTGTTAGATTTCACAATTTTTCTCTCCCATTTCTACCATAGGGCATCAAAAAATCGGCTATATGCCGATTTTAAATTACTTTATGTTTTTTCACATATTATCATATCCATTAATGGCGAGGTTCCCACCCTCCACAGTCATTGACACTACATTTATTCTATATATGGGACTATGTCGAATAAAAACATGGGTGGAACTATACAAAAGAATAAAACCAGAACAGAACAATATTATTTTTTTCTTCCAACAGCATTAATATAAAAACTCATTTCATATAAGAAGTCTGTGCTATATAACAAAAGTGACTCTATACGTTCTGTGATATAATCCCTCTTTTTAACATTCGGAATACATAAATCTTAAATGACATTTATGAGTTTTACTTTTTGTATTTTGCAACAAATCTCAATCCTTGAAGTATATATTAGTCAAAATTTTTTTAGCCCTTATATGAATTCTGAATATTGTATTTTCTAAGGGTTCTTATACTTATATACAAAAAAAATCAATCTTATATAATTTTTTGTTGGACTTATAGAAGAAGATAACAAAATACAAAATGGCAGGAAAGAAATTGAATTAAAGATTAAAAACAAAGCAAATATAGACATAGTTAATAAGATTTACAGAAAAAGAACGTATTCTTTTCAATATTGCATGAAAAGAAAATAAACTTTTATTTATTCAAATCTTTTTGAACGCGTTTTTAACATAAACTATGTGCTCTCGAATTGATTAAAAATAATTTTGGTATGCGCATAAGGTATGTAATAAAAAATTCATGTTTATGGGGAAGAGATTTGTTTTCATGTTCCCTAGAACAGAAGTGGGCAACTTTATTATATTTCTTAAAATTGTGTGGAGATCTACCTACTAAAATTTATTAAACGCTGGGTTTTTGAGTAACTCCAAAACGGCTTGACTGATTCTTTCCAAAAGTACTGCATATTCTAAGCTGGATCGGAATATACGCATATAACAAATTTGATTCAAATCAATATAAATGCGAAATGCATGAAATAAGGACAGGAAAAACACCACATACCATCTCCAAAAGACTCGATCCATTCTTTCAAAAAGTAGCCCCCTTTTAGAAATTGAATCGATATACATATACGCATATATCAAATTTGGTTGAAATCGAGTGAGCCGTTTCCAAGTTTTATTGTGGCACGGAGGTGGAGGAGGAATATTACTTTGCATTTTATATATTAAGATTTATTAATTGAAAAGTAGCCGCAAAAAAATACAGATTAAATTTTATTTCCGTCGGATATGATCTACCTAAAGCACTTCGCGATCGACCGGTTGATCGCTATAGATCTGTTGACCATTCCTGCTCTAGAAGATTGTAAGAAAAGCAATAATATATGTAAAGAAATTAATGAATAGATTGTAATAAAATACAGAGACTTCTATAATTTGCATTGAAGTCTTCACAACAAATTTCATCTCTAAAAAACTTTGCTAAAAAGTAAGCGACACAACTTTAGAAACATATAAAAATCTAAAATAAGCTATAGTCAACCTTTTATGGTAGACATGAGACTTGTAGTTAGTCAATGGATTAACTCTGAGAAAGAAACAACCAAAATTAATAACATTTAAAGGTTTTTTTTATCAAAATTTTATATCCTCCTAATCGAATTTGCTTTAATTTAGAGGAAGCTTGAGCTTTTAAAATTTTATTCAAAACGGTATTCCAATTTTTTAAGTACAACTACCGGGTCTGGCAATTGAAGTGTCCGTATTTAAAACCGCTATAATTTTTTTATTTATTGGTCGGTTTTATTAAAATTTATGTAAATGATAGTTTATAATACAGAGTTAATTTTACAATTGTACGAATGGTATGTAACCGACTTTTGCCTTAACCACCAGCTACAATCTCTTTTTAAATGATCCACACGGTGCTCGCACGAGGTCTTGGCTTAAACGGTTCCATTTACGAGTCAAATCTTTTTCGGCCAAAGTTGTGTGTTTTTTTGCAAGCCGCTTTTTGTAAAATTCCCCAAGTAAAATAATCCAACGGATTCAGATCTGTTAAATGCGGTGAATTTGATCCATGACTTACCAATCAAATAGCGCAACAATTAAATCTCGTTTAAGGTCCATTGTACAAAAAAAGGAACACCTACAAATAATTTTTACTACTGACAGACAATATATCAAGCAGCATTTATGCCAAATTTTAGTATTGCAAGATGTGCGGTTTACATTTGACAGCGATTTGAATTAGACGGTCACTTCAACAGCCGGACACGTTATTTCTTCCACCATTTTTATATTAATTTTACCAAAATCGTATCGTCTGAAATCAACATATTGATTTAATTGAAATTGTGGTATAAAATTTTGCAATTAAATTTCACTCCACCGCGCCAGATTTTACTGAAACTCAATACCAAATCCCTTTGAAGAATAACCAACTTAACCAACCAAAGAGTTTTGGGTTATCTTGTACACCACAAATCTATATGGTTTTGATACTATTCACCTCTATTACCTTATTACAAATGTAGTGAAAAAACGAATATACTCTGTCATACTCTCTCACTGGTAATATCTACTATTGAACATAAAAACAAAAGAAAATTTAATAATGTTATATTCCAAATGTATGGTCACAACGTTTGCCAAACAATTGCACCAAAGATCCTATAATAGGATCTTTGATAGCACCTTTATATGTAGCCTAGCTGTGAATTGTAATCATGAGATCAAACTTATTTCTAACAGATCCAAAAAAGTTAAGTTCGGTTGCTGTTCCAAATATTATAATACGCGCAATTATTTATAATTTTTTTTAATTTTATTTCAGGATTTTGTAAAGCATGCTTGGGGAATTTGAAATGGAACAATACGCAATTGAACAACGAACCAAAATCATTGCACTTTATTTCCGGCAAAAAGCATACAAAAATCCAGATTTTATTCACATTTTGATAATGAGTGTTGAAGCCCCATTTCCAATTAAATGGCTTCGTAAACAAGCAGAACTGCATTATATGAGCTACGGAGAATCCAAGAGCAGTACATCAACGACAATTACACCTACGTAAGTGTATTTCTTGGTGCGGTGTATCGTCTGAGATAATCATTGGCTCATATTTCTTAGAAAATGAACATGGTGTTACAGTTTCTATCAATAGTGCTCAATATCGGACAATGTTGGAAAATTTTTTAAGGCTGGCTATGAAAAACCATCCAACCCTTTTGTTCCAACAAGATGGAGACAAAGCGTATACTGCAACGGACTCAATGGTTTTTTTAAGGAATATCATTTTACGCCATTGTATAATAAGAACTTTCTATAATATTGTATATAAAACATATATGTTTTGTGAATTTTATAGAAAATCTATAAAAAGGAAACAATTTCAAGGAAGCTATAAAATTTTTAGTGGATATAGGTATTATGGACTTTTCCCTTTCGTAAGCAATTTTCATTTGTTTAAACGTATATATTTTTGGGTACTGTTCAGAAATTCGAAGATAAAATATATATCCAAAAACCCGACTACTTATAAATAAAGAATATATCAATTTTTTTTTTTTTGATCGTATAAAATTCAATAAAATAAATAATGGCATCCATTCGATATTAAATTCAGTATAAGAAAATGTTTCCCTTCATCTCATCTATGAAGTGTAGATAAGTGTGTAAGTATATATATATATAGGTATTATAGAAAAACAGGCAAGTTGCTATATATTTTTGTGTTTTTTTTTATGTATTTCAGGGAAACTCATAAAAATCTGAAAAGTCATCTCCTTTCTTAGATTAGTTTTATCTTTGTGTAGCAGTTGTTTTTGATTCTTTATTGGAATGGACGGAAAATTAAGTATATGTACCACCAAAAACACACTGGTATATTACAATATATAACCATCTAACAGGGGATGGTTTTATATATATATATATATAAAACCAGCAGAAAAAAAAAACATGTCGGTCCATCTAATATCCAATTTTTATTGTAAAAGATAAAATTATCCGTCGTTGTCATTAGAAGAACATTGAAGAGCACTTTATATAATTATTGGATATTGAACAACAAATTCATATAAGATAGTACAACTTTAGTATCATTAGCATTTCGATCTTCTGCTATAGATAGAAATATTAGGAATTCCTTTTATTATATTTAACATCCATATTCATTGAGGATTTGCTACTCTTTGCCATCACGTAAAAGTGAAACCGTGGTAATCGAGTATTATGAAAAAAATTTTTTCCTTTCGTGTTAAATATAACAATGTTTTGTGTTTTACTAAAATTCTATTCTACTATTATATATATAAACTGAGACTGAAAGTTTTATTATGCCATCATAAAACCCTTTTTCTTGTTTGTTAAATTTTATGCGGTAGCAAGCGAGCCTTTAGATTTCCCTAAAAAAAAAAAAAATAAGGAATAAACTTCTACAAGAACCGTTTTTTTTTACCTAATTTGTTATGAGAAAACTCTATTTTGAACAGTGCGTACGTATATCCTTTATATTTCTAGATTTCACTTTCAAATGTCGAGCATCTGTACAAAGAAATTCAAGGAATTTAGTCGGTTGGTAAAAGAAAACACACTTTTTAAGAAATCATTCATTTTTAAACAAATTTGAGACTCCTGAAAATGAATATTCTGATATTTTTTATGCGAATAGCATTACACTTTATTGTTTTAAACAGAGCTTCGAACCGAAATGTGTTTCGTTTCGGTTTTTGATTAAGTTTCCAACTTTTTCCCGTTCCGGTTTTCGTTTCAGTTGTCTTCTTTTCATTTCCCCGCCAATTACGGTTCGCATTAAGAACTAGTTAATTAACAACGATGATGTCAACTGTTGTAAATTTGTACACAAGTTTTAAAAGTATATAACACAATAACAATGCAGAATTGTAATACTTAATTGGGGTAAAATCAAGTTAAACGCAATTAAATTAATTCATCTAATTAATTAAATGCGAATTATTGGAAAGCCAAACTTAAAATTTGTTCTTATAGCTTTGTGAATCGTAAAAAATCGATTAAAAGGATATAAAATATAGTTCCGATTGCGGTTAAATTTTTTCAATTCGGTTCCAGTTTCGGTTTTGCTAAAAGTATGGTTTAATACCGTTTTTCAGTACTCGTTTCGCTTCAGTTTCGAAACTGTGGTTTTAAATATCTATAAAATACTTTATGATTTCATTATTTATTATGAAAGCCATCCATTTTTAATTGATATTCGACAATCTGTACTGAATATAATTCAGAAGTGAATTTTTTTTATTAAGGAATCGGTCATTAAATTCGAAGATGTATCATTAAAGTTTTAAATATACATTAGATTCATTCCTCTTCAAAGGAGCTGTTTCTTAAATTGAAGTTAACATCTTTCATCTTGAAACCTTTCCAGAGGGAAAAATACCGATAATAAATTGTTTGGTGTCCCGCGTACTGGTCTGATACTCCATAATTCAGGCTCAAATTTTTAACTTTTTATTAACGCGATATATTTATAGGTACAAGTTGCCAAGTTGTCGCAGATCTATTTTTTATAATTTTTTAATAATATTTTATGTAAAACTAGATGTAGAAATTCACCATATTCCCGTAGTTCTAGAAGTTTGAGTGGAACTGCTCTGTTTTTCTTGAAATTCTTGAAACTGCTCTTAAGTTTTTTAAAAACCGCCGGGAAAATTAAACTCTAATTGCAAAGTAAGAATTTCTTCATGTGTTGAACTTCTCGAATTTTTTTTTCTCGTACAGAAATTTCAGAAAAAACCATATTTCAATGACCTGGATTTCAATTGCCTGTCGTTTTGTTAATACTTCCTGAATTAAAATGTATGCAACAACAGTCTCCTAAAATATTTTTTAGGTTTTTCACACTTTTGACCATCACAAAGTGCCTTTTTGTAGAAACTATTACTCAAGCTGGTATCTCCAACTATATTTAACATTTTTTCATAAAATTTATTTAAGATATGCTTTAAATAATGAACTGTATGATGTAATTAAAATACAAACATAAAAAGTCATAACTTCGTCAATAAAACATATATGTATTAACTGAAAATCAGCCTACGGCCTATGATGGAAATAAAACAGATAAACAGCAAAAACTAATAATATTTCAAGGCTTTTTCTGCATAACTTTGTTTCTTCTTTTTCAAATACAGGTAGCTTAAGCCCTAATAGCGTAAATCTATTCTGAAAATTTTATTCAAATCGGTACATTAGTTTTTAAAGTACATCCAAAAAACTTTATGAACGGGGTTATTTTCTCCTACAACTATTTCTTTCTCCATTCTTCTTGTTCCAATTTTGTTGAAATTTGGAATGCAGCCTATTTATGTAGTCAACGTATGGAAAAAATTTCAATAAAATTATTGTACAAACTTCCCAAGTAAATGTAAAAAATCAAAAAAAAATGACAAAACTTTCCTGTCACCCTGCTTCATAATAGCCAACTCACATTGTAAATTTCGTCAAAATCGGATAATTCGATTTTGAGTTATCTTGTAAACGGATAGACGGACGGACATGGATAAGTAGAAATATTTTAAAATTTTCTATACACTTATAGCCTCGAAACTGCTCTCCGATAATTATTTCTATGCGTTACACACTTACTGGTAGTACCTACCATAGGGCATTAAAACTCCAAAAACTAACCTTTTTTTTATCTCCTAGCCAAATTTATATTTGAAGAAAAAACATATAGTAATTAAAAATCGGCCTGCAGCCGATTTTTTGATTCCCTATGATAGAAAAATGAAATACACCTAATTCGAGAACCAACACCGTCCGAAATTTATTCATTATTTTATGATTTTATGGCACAAAGTTTTTAATATAGCAAAGACATGAACCAAATGCGCGAAATGAAAATATATTGCAAAACCACTTTTGTTTTATACCAATATTTATACCAACTATCCATTTCTTTTCAATGAATATATAGATTTAATCGAATGCAGCGCGGCTTCAGAATATCTGTGGTAAAAAAATGAAGGTTTTACAAGGTTCCAAAAATCTGTTCACGATGGCGTTGCATTCTACTTTTTAAAGAAAATATTAAGTTTTAAAAATATATTTGGCTATTTTTATTTAAATAAACAATTTTTAATATTCTTCACAGTTTGTAGTTATAATTTATTTTAATGAAGAACTTTTTTGTTTCGTTGCATTCATAAAAAGAACATAAGTATCATTCTGAAAGTACCTACTCTTTGTTTTTTCTTTGATTTGTTGTTCTAATGATTAATAACAGAGTAGGAATTAAAAATGACCGTTAAATCCTGCGCTGACTATTTGAACCGTGCTCTTGTCTAGTTTCTAAAAATGAGGTAAACCAATTCAAGTGTATCTATCAGCCATAGCTGCAAATAGCAAGAAGTACGTACAAAATAATGAAAAAATTAGTCGTACAGAAATACAAAACCTGAACAGAGTGAACAGATAGTAATTATGAGGCCAAAGAGTGGAAGACCATAAGTTTGTAACGGACAGAAATAATTATCGGAGAGCGGTTTCAAATGAATAGATGTGTCGAAAGTTATACCGATTTATGGATGACCGTCCTTATACAAGATAACTCAAAAACTCGTTGTCTGATTTTGATGAAATTTAGAATGTGAATTGGTTCTTCCTGAATTTGGTTTGGTATTGCATTTCAGCGAAATAGGCCGAGGAGGAGCGAAGTTACAAACTAAGGTGACCAGAAAGTTTTGTCGTTTTTTAGTGGTTTTTCAGGTTTAATTGGAAATTTTGTACACCAATTTTATTGAAATTATTTCCATTCATTAATTACAGAAATAGGCTATATTCTGCCAAATTTCAACATAATTGGTGCAAGGATAATGGGGAAAGAAATAATCGTAGACAAAAATAAGCCTGTTCATAACGTTTTTTGGATGTTCTTTAAAAAGTAATATAACGTTTCGCCTAGGCTATGAAATTTGAAAAGAAGAAAGGAAGTTATGCAGAAAAAGTCTTGTAATATTATTAGTTTTGGTTGTTTATCTGTCCCATTTCTGTCATGGGCTGATTTGCCTGATTTTCAGTTAATATATGTTTTTGTATCAATTTAAGTACGTAATGGTTCTTAATTTGAAATAAAATCATTCATTGATACAAATATTTGGAAATAGGAAATCATTTTCACCGAAAATTGTTTATTCAAGAAGCGTACAATATGATCCATTAATAGTAATAGTAATAGTAATAAAAAACTAAATTGATACAGCGTTGGGATTCGCCTTTTTTTCTACTTACCGTCATACAATATGTTTTTAAGGTTTCTTTTATAATAATAATGTTTTGAATGCACTTTTCATAAGAATTCAAATTATGTTTTCGGGAAAGAATTGCACCCAAATATTATGACTCTATTTCATTATGTCTTCAATAAAATGGAAAAATATTCGTCATACTATATTACATTTTTTAGATTTTTTAAAGTTATTTGAAAAGCGAAAATATATACAATAAATTTAATGATTAAGGTTTTTATTGGTTTACAATCTATAATAAAAATTCGATTGTCGAGATGAGGCATATTCCTTAGGTTTGTTACAAATACAAAAAAATAGAAATAATTCTGGTATAAATTCCATCAAATATTTGAAATAATAAACATTACATATTATTTCTTGGTATTAAATTCTTTTGTAAAACTCACGTTACTTATCGAAAAAGGTGACTTGCGGAGGAAATGAATTAAATTTGTTCGAGAGCATAGAGATGTATTAGTGGAGATCATAGTTTTTTGTTGCATCGTAGAGAATATAAAACTTGGCGTTAAATGTATGGAAAAACACAATAACACAGATTTTAAATCCTAAAGAGATAAAGCCAAGTAAAACCATATAGTAACTAAAAATCTGTTTTTTGATATCCTATGGTAGAAATGGGACTCGTAGCTAACAAACTTATAGTTCCATGAATAAACTCTGAGAAAAAGGAACTAAAACTAGTAATATCTTAAGATTTTCCTTCACAACTTTGTTTCGACTTCTTCGAAATTACTCTAATTCACTAATAAGCCGGGGCCGGACAGCATAAATGTCTTGTGCAAATTCTATTCAAATCGGTACATTAGTTTTTAAAATTAATCGAAAAAACTTTCAAAACAGGCTTTTTTTTCCTGCAACTATTTCTTTTTCCATTATCCTAAGACCGACTTTACTGAAATTTAACATAATATCGTCTATTTATGCACTCATATAAATAATTTAAACAAAATAGCTCCAAAAGTTTTCAAATTAAATCTGAAAAACGATAAAAAAAAAAGATAAAACTTTCTGGTCATCTTGGTTTTTGCTTTATGACTTCTCTTCCCTCAGCCGATTTTACTCAAATGCAATCCCAAATCAAGTTAAGGAAGTAGCATTGTAAATTTCATCAAAATTGGATGATGCGTTTTTGAGTTATCTTGTGTATGGATGGACGGACAGACGGACGGACGGACATGCGGAAATCGATATGATTTTGAATTCTCTATACAACCATACCCTTAAAAATTGTCTACGATGATTATTTCAATGTGTTACAAATGTAGTGACAAAACTAATATATCCCTCAAGTAGTACCTACCATAGGGCATAATTATTATATCCCACTATTTGAACGTGAATTATTATCTCAGAAACATGGGTTCGGAATAAGAAAGAAGTGAAGAAGATAAAAAGTTGCAATTTTAGTATAGTTTCTTCTATAAATTATAAAAGCCAATCTACCGTAATATATGTTCCTAACCCAAACACAAATTGTCCGGGTTATTATCTCCGAAAGTTCAACATCTTGGGCTTGAGTCTTTTGGAGTAAGCAATCAAGAAAATAAAAAGTGACCATTTCTCCTGCATAGTTTTGTATGAAAACGGGCGAAACGAAATATCCAGTTAATATACCTCAATGTTCAAGAGTCGCTTCATTCGTTAAGTGACTTAACTCTCAGAATAGACATCATTGAAATTTGTATTCTTATTATAGCCGGGCGGCTTTTCAGTTCGCTTGGTAGCCTCTTTTTCTTGTTAACCTAAGCACGTGATAATTTTGCGTAATGATTAATCAAGCCCTGAAGTTAAAGTAATTGTAGAATGTTACCAACAGTTGCAATGAGACAGGGGCTTCAGGGCCGAATTTCCCATTAGGCAACTTATGCTACAGCCTATGGGCCCGTACCACAAAGGGGCCCGCACCATAGAAGAAAAACTGTTTAAAAATCTTAATTTTGAATAGACTAAAATAGCATTCACTACAAAATGATCGAAAGCAACAAAATTTCTAAATTGTCAATTTATTATAACCATTAGCATAGCATATCAATTTATAAAATAATATAACAAAAAAATCTTCATTTAATGAATGATGGAAAGGACATTTTCAAGTATTTATCGATATTTTTCATATAAAACATATTCTATTATAATTTTTGACAAAGTAGTTCAAAAATGACCAGAATATTCGCCAGATAGTAGAAAGTGTAAAGGCTCAAATATAATGTGCTCTGCCTGGCATAGGAAAAGACAAAAAAACTGAACGAATGCAACCTTATGCCAGCTTATGCATGTCAAATCCGTAGAACTGATCATAATTTGCATAAGCAAGAATAACCATTTGACTCAAAAAATTTTGTTTTTTTAATTGTTTTTTGTAATGTAAGTGATTTCAAAAAATTGAAAATCGTTTAGAAAACAATTTTTCAAAAAAAAAACCAAATCATCAAATCACGTTTCATGAGAAAAATATTTGCAATTCAACTGTCAAAATTTCCGTACGGAATGTACTAACTGATTTGTATTGCTTAAACATAACGAAACGGAAATCGAACTTAACGAATGCACGCGTATGCATAATATAATCCTGGAATAGGATTCATGTATATTAGTACATTCTGTCAGTTTTGCTATGCCAGGCAGAGCACATTATATTTGAGCCTTAATATTCGTTTCCTCGCGGTAGGGTCTGCACCACAAGTTCAGCCTAGGGTTCTACAGATTCTAAATACGGCCCTGAAGGGCTTCTAGTTTTCTTCAAAATAAATATGAAAAACTAAAATTTAGATCCATTAGTGAAATTGTGCGAAATAAATTTATCCAAGAACAAATCTGTTGAATACAATTTATTGATCTACGTTAAAATTTCGCATATTTCATAATTAGGATTTATTTTTCCTCCATAATTAATTTGTATATATTTGTTTCTTTAGATGTTCTTTTTATTAGATATGTGATGTTTCCTTATTGGTTTCTTCAAACAGTAATAAAAGATTTTTTTCTTTCAAAGCAGAAAAAACCTAAAATCGCCATTTTTACTTATGTCACCAAAATCCATAAAATGGATATATTTTAATAAACATTAAAAACATAGAATCACAAGCATGAATAAATTTTATTTCCCACTAAAAACTTTATTTGAAAAAGGCCCTGAACTTTGTATTATTGGAGAAAGCATAAAACGAGTCGAAATTAAATTTTCTACTTTTATTATATTCAAAGATTAATTTTCCTTTTAGCAGAGAGAGCTATTTCATCATTTTTATGATGCAATAAAAAAAAGCATCATTCAAAATGGCAACCAACCCTAATGGAATTTATAAATTACAGAATTTGAATTATTTTGAAGATTTGGAAATAGTTGGAACATGACTTTAATAAAATAAATAATTTAAATATATTTTAATGTATTCAATAATGTATATTTCTGTAATTATATATATATAGCAAATTTTTTTTGTAGACACGTATAAAAACTCGAAAACCTCTTACCCAATTTATTCAAATTTGGTACAAAAGCTATGAAAAAGAAACTAATTAGATTTTAACTGAAAATACTAAAGTAGAACTGTTTTGTTCCTATCAAAATAATTTTTTTAAATTTTTGTTGGGACAATAAATTGAAAACTATGTATATACGTAGGCTGCTATTTATATTTCGGGATTAGGCAGTCCTAGTATTGACATCTCTATCTTAAAGTTTGGCATTTTTGACGGTATGCGTATTCAGAACGTTTCGACGAGCACGCGCTATTTGTGTCACTTACACTAACTTGAAAAATTCATCTCGGCCAAACAATGGAATTAAATTAGAGATTGCATATACGAGATTCGAAATTCGAGAATTCTGAAATTCGTTCTCATAAATATAATTTCGAATTCCGAGTTTAAGAGAATAGAATTTCGAATCTGATGAACTCTAACTAAAATTGAAGCACGCTTTAGAAATTCAAATATGCCAAAGATGAACAAATGTATCTGGTAGTTTCCAGAATTTACACAATGGGAGAAAAGTGAGATTCATGAATCTCTCACCAGACCATTGAAATATACAATAGCCAAAGTTATTGAAAACTTTGCATAAAGACTCATATTCAACACAAATATGGAAACTTCCCCAGCCGACCAGTCGGAATCTGCAATCGTCAAAATTTGCAATCCCTAAATTAAATCCTGAAAATTTTGAGGGATCCAACGCGAACAAATCTTTTTGACGGCCAAATGTTCATGAAATGCTGAATATATGTTCGTCATACTAACGTGCAAGAATACCTCAATCTCATGATATATCACATGACGATCTTGCACTATTAGTTCACGCACAGCATCAATGTTTCCCGGAACAACAAATGATTTTGGACGATTGACCTACACGAAATTCGTCGTTGAGCGAATTACGGCCACGATCGGATTCGGTAAATCATCGATAAACAATGGTCCTTGATGGTGCTTCATGACCAAAAGTCGAATTAAGTTCATCGATGCACCATTGATGAGATAATCCATGTCGAAAACTATAAAAATAATCGCACGAAAATGTTCACATGTGAATTCCATTTTTTGGCTGAGATGATTTTTTCAAGTTACTGTAAGTGACACAAATAGCGCTCGTACGTCCAAATGTTCTGAATATGTATACCATCAAAAATGTCAAACTTTGCGATAGAGATGTCAGTTGCCACATGGTAGTACTAGGGTTGTCCAATCGCGAAACATAAATAGCAGCCTACGTAACCAATTTCATTCAAAATTTAGTAGACACATATTCGGTACTAAAAGTGAGAAGTGGCTAATTTTCCAACGGAAATGATTAGCCGGTAGTCGAATAAACTATAAACTGATCATTTGTACGTGTTTATCGCGTACATAGTATGCGTTAGCACAACATTACATGGTTCTACAACAGAAATGGAAGTTTATGGTGCAAAATTAATGGCAAATTTTAATTTGTATTTTTTAAATATTCATCACTAAACCATCCCATTATTAAAGACGTAAATCGTGAACATATTTCACTACCCACAGAATGAACTATTAAGGAGGCTTGGTGACCGTCACATTCTTTTGGCAATTTTTTTTTATTATCAGCATGAGTTTATCTATATAACTTCTTTTCCAACCATATAAGGACTTCGTACATAATTATTAGCGGGATCTTCTTTTCGTGTTATAATTTGTTCTTGTCCGTTCATACATCATCGAGAGCAGATGGTTTAAGTTGTATAAAAATATATCTTATTAGTTATATGCCCTATGGTAAGTTAGGTTAAGGTTAGGTAAGGTTAGGTAAGGTTATATCAATACATTTTTAACGAATAGAAATAATTATAGTAGAAGGACTATAGATGTGTAGAGAATCAAAATTTATATCGGTTTTGCATGCCCGTTCGTTTGTCCGTGTACAAGATAACTAAAAACGCGTTATTAGATCTTGATAAAATTTACAATGTGAGTTGCTTTTTCTTTAACCCGATTTGCTATTGTATTTCAGCAAAATCCGCTTAGCAGAGCAAAGTTATAAAGCAAAAACCAGAGTGATCAGAAAATTTTGTCATTTTTTTAAAGATTTTTTGGATTAAATTTCAAAATTTTTTGAGCAATTTTGTTAAAATTGTTTATATGGGTTGACTACATAAATAGACGATACTGAATTTCCGATGTTTTTTAAAAACTAATATACCGATTTCAATCAAATTTGGGAAATACGTTTACGCTATTTGGTCCTATGACCTGTGAATTAGAGCGAATTTGAAAAAGACGAAAAAAAGTTATGGAAAAAAACTTGAAATATTAGTAGATTTCGTTTTTCTTTCTCAGAGTTAATTCATTGTACTATAGATTTGTTAACTACGAATCATATGGCATATGTCGATTTCTACTATATCTTTTTTCCTGATTTTGTATCACATTGCCACTGATAAGCGCTACTCACAATCCAGAATCACATTCAAGAAGATAGTATATTGTATTATAATTCCCAATAAGAATCACCGATTTGTACACCAGCTTGACCAATTTATATCGAAATTACATTTTTTAAAATTCAACTTAATTTTTATTTGAGGAATAGTATGTATTAAAATATTAAAGCAGGACCCTGTCGTAGATTTTCTCAGTCTAATACTAGAGGCACACATAGGGTATTCAAACCTTAGTATCGATACTACAGTATAGCCTTGTACCATGGTATAAAAAGGGGTTGGCACACATCAAACATACTATCTGTCTGACATTTGAAATTTTGCCATTTCAGCGAGAATATGGGAATTTCTTTTCGCTCCTCTTAAATCCTCTATATGATTCCTACAAACATCTATAAATTTTGAGGTTTCATCCACCGATAAAATTTTGGGTTTTTTCTTTACTTTTTCCATTTTTTTAAAATAAAATTCTCAAAAAAAAAAAAGTGTAAACAGTTTACTAAATTCGTTAGTTAGGAATGTTTAGTCTAGAATGGCAGCCAATGTATGATAGATTCAAAAGAAATTAATGACAGATTTCCTTTTTCTTTTTTTTATTCAACATTGCTTAATACAAGCAACAGTCATTGCATAGGAGGTCTTTCAAATGTCTTTTGCTCAAGCAAAAATAAAACACCTTAGAGTTATCATAAGCTGATTCCAGCAATCAGGAAACCGGTCCGTTTCCACCATACTCAGTTTTATGGTGACTAATTTTGAATATTTCCGCGGACCTCAAGGACCATGTAATGTTAAGATGCATTTTGTCCAATAGAAAGGGGAAGTCAATAGCACCATTAATGGTTTGGCTCACGAAAACCACATCCGCAACTAGGCGTCGCATTTCTAAGGACTGTAAACCGAAGTATCGTCTGGCTTATTAAACTTCTTAAGTTTTATTAATTTTAATTTTCCAAAACTTCTTTCCCCATTAGCTACAGAGATAGGGAGTGTAAATAAAATACTCAGAGCTACAACAGTATTCGGACACAAAGTAATTAATTTATTTTGGAACAAATAATTAAAAACATCTAAAAGTTTAATAGAATATAGTAACATTTGGTATAGAGCACGTAATTCTTGTCGAAGATCATTTGCATTTATATCTGATTTATCTTCGACCGAAAGTATTTATTGCGGAGACTGGTACAATTATCCTATATCCTTGAGTTTTAAAATGTCATATAAAAACTGAAAACTTTTTCCAGAAGCCTGAATCGTTCATTGAGAGAATGAAACGTAATCTCCAGAACATAATATTGAATAAGTTGATTTTAAATCTCATTAGCAGCAATTTTCATCCGACCATATCCAGACTATCTATAACTTTTCACTTTCTGTATGGTTTTTGATAACATCCTTACACAATCTGACAAACTAACATTAAAATCAATATTCTCAATAATTGTAAGCTCAAAGTAGACCTATCAACACGTAACACGTGCGATTATCTTTTGTGATAATTGCTGCCCCAGCTTTTGGGAGCGACCGCGTGGAAAATTTCAAACATAAGACAAGATAAAAAGAACTTTTTATGTATCACGTTTTTAAATTTTCTGTTGAATCATATAAACTTGACCATTCTATACCTTTTTAGTTTCAAATTGAGAATAGTAAACTTCAAAATGAGAATAGTGAACTTCAATATAATTCAATAGAATTTGCTTAAGGATGGCTAAACGTATTAAAAGAGTACAGTGTCATCGTGTTCTGAGCTTTTCGAAAAGTTTTCAAATGTCTAGCTAGCCGGGAAGTTAGTTAAAAACCGATTGCAAGATTTTTACTGGAAAAACAAACAAGCAAACAAACATGAACGCGAGTTAATATAAACGTGGTAAAAAATAATGGCTTCGCACTGTCAGATCAAAAGTCTTTCGGTGAGCGCTGGCAAACGATGTACCTGCACCAGAAACCGAAATCAAAGTGTACCGAAAACGGTTAGACAGATGCGATGCGATAAATCACAAATCGTATACATCAATATCGGATTTTTAATTATTAAATGGTTCAAATTGTATTTTACGATTCCGCCTGATAAGGCCTTTCCTCTGCATCATAGCGCGACACGACCCTGTATTAAAGTTCAGCTTTTGTAACTTTAATAAAAATAATTGGAAATGGTTTTAGAAATCAATTAGATTTTTAAATAATTTAGAGATTTGTGCATAGCTTGTTTCGTCTTACATACTACACTTATGAATTGCATACTCTAGCACGCATAAGTTGTGTTCTGCAATTGCTACATTTTTAGAACCCGATGTGTCCGAATATCTCAGAATTTGGAAAAGGAAACTTTAATCTATAAATCGGTTCCCAAGTTTAATATCGATTGAATTTCATCTTCGAGTCGGAAAACAAATTAATTTGCGGTAAAATATGGTTCAAACACTTTACACTTTGCAAATTGTAGTCAATCAACTTCATTTTTTTTTTTAAATCTACCTTCGCCTTTTATCAGAATCATAACCGAATAAAGTTCAGTTCAATCATATAACTTTAAATAAAGTACTGGGCTTTTTTTTCGTTCTTCCTATTCTGAAATTTAAAAAATATTTCCACATTTATAATTCTTAAGAATTTTTGCTTATCGTTCAGAAAACCTCAAAAATTAGAAATAAAGAAACGTTATAGAGATCGTTACAAAAATCTGAAACTGACATTGTTCGCTTTGCCAACCTATTTTACCTTACACACACTCTGATACTCTAGGACTCATCTATAATATTTTACAATTGTATTGGTAAATAATGCACTGAAAATGACTAAATTTATCCTCTGCCATTATTTTGAATTATACGGATTAAATGTTATCCGCCTTTTAGGGTGTGGCTTATGATGCATTTCTGTCACAGGAAAATAAAAACTTTCCCCTAGCACATATAACAAAATTTCTTACTTTTATTATAATTTTTAATGCTACATTTTTATCACTCAGTTTGTATACGAACCCAATCAGAGATGAGACGAGTACTTCAACATTTTATCTCCATTTTTATTTTAAACCCCAGATTAACAAGATGATTCTTCTATAGCTTACCATTTTTCTGTACTTCTAAATCCATATTTCTGCCATATTTAAATAATAAAATGCAGCAGCCATACTTTTGGTCTTCTCAGTTTACAGAATAATTTTGCAGTAACTTAAGTGGTACCAGTAGCGTGTTATTGTAGCTCTAATTTTTATATTTTATTTAAAGTACATATAGTATTTACAGGGAATTTCGTGGAATGTATTTGCTACTCGTCTGGAATTTGTCCCTAATAATATTTATTAGGAGGTAGAAATCTGTTATAAATTATTTTGTATAGCAAACTATGGTGTTTTTATAATTAAAAAATGCAAGAATACTACAATACAATAGGAATAATTACAACAGTTACACCTTTCGATTTTGCTAGACCCAAAAGACGCATCGGGTTCAAAAAATTGTATGTATGTAAATCGGAAAATCACAAAAAAGGCAGAATATTCTAGTAAATCATTTTATATTTATTTATCTTCAATTTTTAATAACTTAGCAACCAGCTTGCATATCATTCATTGCTAAGGATATTGCATGGTGAATTGTAAAGCACTGTGAGGCGCGGGCACAATGACCTTCATTAAGGTTTCCTTGGCGTGATTTATAATATTTTCTAAGTAGACAAGTCTTTGTTCCATGACACCAGGTCCTGTCGTGTTGGGGACCCGAATATTGTTTTTAGCTACAGCCTTGATTTTTGAATAAATTTTCTCAATGGGATTTAACATTGGAGAGTAGGGTCCTAGCCGCAATAGAGATGCTGTTTTCTCATTAATGACTATTTCCAATCTTGAATGGCAAGGCGCATTATCTGAAACAACCGCCAAATCTGCCAGTTGACTTCTCATGTCTTACCACTGTTGCATTAATCACGCTAGCCAAACATTTGCTAACTGTAAATCAAATGAACCTCTCCTCTAAGTAGTTCCCTACGGTTGACAGAAATACCAATTGCTGGAAATTGTGCATAGATTTCCTTTCAATTTATCAAAATCTAAATTGGGGTTGCCAACAGTACTTTAAAATAATAAAGTTAGTTATCTTTGTTTCTTTTCCTTGTTATAACTACTATAGACATACTACACGCTTTAACGCAGTTGATTATTTTTTAATCTAGATTAGTAAAAGAATGCGACACATTCTGTTTTTCTGTATTAAAATTCATTCTGAATCATTTTCTGACATTTCTAAAAACTTTCTATAAATTTTTCGTGGGTAAGAAAATTTTGGAAATAAAAAAACAATTGTTTATAAATTTGTAAACCTTTAAAATGTAAAAGAAAAATTTTTAAAATATTATATTTTTTAAAAAAATCATTTCTTTCAAAAGGAAAAAAATTTGGAGCCACCAAATTCAAATCTGTTATTTTGTTCTAGTTTTTCTTCTTACATTTTGTTTTTTATATCTTATATCTATAGATATAAGCAGTTTTACCAGATGAAAAAGCAAAAAGTTCTCAATTATTCAATAATTAGAATTAAAATGCTCGATCCTCAATAATTGAGAAAATCTTGTCCAGTATCGAATTTTAATCAAGAATCGTGAAATAATTTTTATTATTGCCGCTAATGTGTCTTTAGTATTAGAACATGGAAAAATCTACTCTAATTTCTGTACTTTTTACGGCAAACAAATGTGTGGCGTCAACAATTCTCTCACAGCATAATATTTATTCACTTTGCTATTATTGGCCTACTCTATTATTTTATCCGTAGCTCTTGCTGTTATTTCCGTGTATATATGGCATACACTTAATTTTTAATTAATAAAACAGTTCCATTCACACCTAGAATTCATCAAATAGTCTTCTTTTAAATCTCACCAACTAAGTTCAGTAGAATGACCGATTAAATTTATTGCTAAAGTAGTGACCCGACAGAAGAGCAAAAGAATCAACCGGAAGCGCATCTTCAGCAGCATGAGCAGCAATGGACCAACAACTTCAGATGTGCTAATCTCCAAAGAAGCAGCTAGAGGTTCGCAAAGGCCGCAGTTCATCAGTCAATAGCAGCCCAAATAAATTAAGATAACAGTCTAAAACATATACAACAGGATCAACAAAATTACATGAGAAATTAGTTACCAATACTACAACTATGATAACAAAACAACAGCAAACATCATAATGATAATATTCTATAATCTAAAGAACCATCATCAAAATATTCAATCAATATTAACTTCACCTTCTCGACACCGCCACAAAATTGGTAACTCACTTCCAAAATCGGCAACCATTGACAAGGAAATTAATAAAAATAAATAATAAATAATAGTAAATTAAAAAAAATATCGTATAGAAAGGCAAGGTTCGTAATCAAAGAGAAAATGTAGTACCTTTTCTAATTTTCCACAAAATTTAATATGAACCAAAATGAAAAAGCTCGCGATACCAAATAAAAAACGCTCAAATTTGGCGCCTTCCGAACTTTGGCGCTGGGTGCGGCGGCTCCATTGCACCATAGGTTGGACCGGCCCTGCCTACTTTCTTATTTTATAATTAATATTTTTGTTTATTATATAATTCGTAGTTCTTGTTGTAATAAAACAGTTCCATTCATACTTGGAATTCATTTAATATAGTCTTCTTCTAAACATCGATCAACTAAGTTCATTGGCAAAAACCATCAAAATTGCCAAAAATGTCAAAAGTTTCTGAGCATACCCTTCATTTTTTTTTCATGGTTGATGCACAACCGCCCTCAGGTCTTGATTAGAAATGTCAAAAAGTTGTCAAATAAAATATAAACAAGTCATTTTTTAGGCGTATAGATTTTGATAATAAAGAAAAACATTGCATAGAAATAATCATTTCATATTTTCATTTAAAATAATTAATTAATTAATTATGGATTCACCTTTTGCTCCGTTAAGTGAAGCTTGTGCTAAAGCACTTGGTGATAAAATGTATGACAAAAGAAAATTAGCTGCTGTGGAAATTGAAAAGTAAAAATTTATAAGAATTTCATCTTTTTAGTCTTTTTTTTAAAACAAAAATACAAAATAAATCTAATTTTAGGCTAGTGATTGAGTTCAACAATAAAAAAGGTGTAACACAAATAAAAAAATTGATAGATGTTTTAGCAAATGATTTTGCGACATCCAGAGATCCGAATCGTAGAAAAGGAGGTTTAATCGGTTTAGCTGCAACCAGTTTAGGTTTAGGAAAAGTAATTTACACAAATATATATATATATATATATATATATATATATATACAGTGCCGCATTTATCATTAAGTGCAATAGGCGCTATTTGGGGCCACATTTTAAAACTCCTAACAAGCAAAAATAATATTAACTTCATAAATAAAAACAGCTGACAGGCTTCTCTCTTCCATTCGAAATACAGTAGAGTATATCCATTCCGATCGTAAAATTATACCTTCTTTTCTTGTAATATAAAACTCACATAGATGTTACTTAGTTTTCTATAATAAGGTTCTATCGCATGGCTGTAACGGGTGAAAGTGAAATCTATGTGCAAATATTTTAATCGATGCCTATTTAAAATGCACGTACTGAATGCTCATTTTCAGTGCTGAAATATATACAAAATTATTGTTGAAGCAAATCAATAAAACGAGTGACCTGTCGTTATTATGCATTGCATCTATGAGATGCAAACCAAGTTTATTTAGGGATAATGCAAATTCTTCAAACCATTTTGCATCATGATATTGTGGACTACAATCCCGGTTTTGACACTTACCTCTTGAAATAAACTCCTTCTGAAAATAATAAAGTAGGAATAGAGCAACCTTCTTTATTTCAGTGAAAATTATCTGGAGGAGTGTACAACTGGTATTGATTTCATACTCCCTAAAGCTTTTTTTTATAACAGTAACATTACAAACTTAGATAAATTCCAAACATTATGGAGCTCTCTTTTTGCCATTAGGGCTTTTCCTTGGGTTCTCATATCTCGGTAAGAATACAATTGCTTTGTAAATACAACGAATATAACTGTTTTGATTTTAATATTTATATTTAAGATTAATTTAGAAATCGAAATCAATATCAACCTCAATTTTTGCAAAAAGTGGAATAGACTCGTTTTGCATCTAATAGACACGTAATAGACCTAATACATTATGATGGCATTATAAGCATATTTACTGAAACCAAATCCTGAAATATACACTGGAAATCTGCTTTTTCATTTAAATTATTCTATAGCTGGGGTGGCAAGTTTCATTATAAATATTTATAATATAGTAATAGACTATTTTCCTTAAAAATATTTCGCGATCTACCTACTATTAAGAGGTAATATATGACTCAAACAATTTTTTCATCAAAAAACAACACATTTATTTATTTTAAATGAAACCCGTGTTTTATTTTAATCAAAATATTTTCCACCATTAGCTATGACTTTGTGCATATTTCAGGGTGGCCACGGATTCCGCGCTGAAAGAATTGTTCGTCTTTCGAGGCAATTCATTGGTCGGGCCATTTTCGCAGTTCTTCAAAATTGAACATGTACGTATCAACAAGGACATGTTGCATCGATCGAAACAAATGGTAGTCGGAGGCAGTAATATCTGGTGGAAACGGCGAGTGCTGTACCAACGAACCAATGTTTCCTGAAATGGCCCATTCCGAACGTTTTTCCTTCAAGGCGCGATTCAATTTCATCAATTGTTGTCTCTAACAACCAGCACTGATTGTTTCACCCGTTTTCAAAAGTTCATAGTAGACCACACTCTTCTGGTCCCACCATATACCTTCATTCTATGAATATGAGGCTTGGCAAATCGATTTCTCATCACCAGTTACAATTCGCTTCAATTCGTAAAGTCCACATTTTGAGCTAACTTGTTTGTTTTCACTAGAATTTGAAATGACTTGCTTGTCGAAAAGTCTGTAAAAGACAATAGATGTTTATTTTAAAATCGATCTCTTAGAAATCGTTTAAGTCATATGTTACCTCCTAATAAAATCTATTAAACTAACATGATATTTTATTAATAATATTTGTAAATGAAAAGTAACCACAAAAAAAGAAATACAGATTAAATTTTATTCCCCTCGGCTATGATCGACCAAAAGTAGCTTTGCGATCGACGTGTTGGCAATTCCTGTTCTATAGGAATGACTTCTTAATTTCATTACAATCGGTTAGAAATAGACATGTTCTTTTGAGTCCTCATAATGATGTTGCGCATAGAGTCTTCCTTTAGAATTATAAATGCCGCTCCGTATATATATATTATATATATGTAGTTTTTTTTTTTTAAATTGCATTATATTCATATTTTTTTCTGTTTAAGGATTCGGAAAAATACATACGTGAATTGGTTACACCAATTTTAAATTGTTTAGGAGATGCTGATTTGAGAGTACGATATTTTGCATGTGAATCTCTTTATAATGTCGTGAAAGTTGCACGTACTGCTATTATACCATTATTCCCAGATATGTTTTCAGCTTTAACACGTCTGGTAACTGATCCAGATCAATCTGTAAAAAATGGAAGTGAATTACTAGATAGATTATTAAAAGTTTGTAATCTTGAAAGTTTTTTTTTATTAAGATATTTAACAAAATTGTTTATGTATTTTATTTAAAGGATATTGTAACAGAATCATCACAAACATTTGATTTAGATTCATTTATACCACTTCTACGTGAACGAATTTATGTGAAAAATTCATTTGCACGACAATATGTGATTTCATGGATATCAGTATTAAATGCAGTTCCAGAAATTAATATGGTCATTTATTTAACAGATATTCTTGATGGTTTATTTTTAATGCTTGAAGACAATATGGTTGAAATTCATAGAATGTTTGTTGTACCAAATGGAATATGTTTATCGATTATTTTAAATAAAGTTTGATTTTGTTTTTCTTTTAGGTGTGACACACTTATGACACAATTTTTAAAATCTATTCGAAATGATTTATCATCCGCTAAAATGGATGAAATGATTAATATTTTAATTGGACATGCACAATCTACAAATGATTTAATACAATCAACAGCTATTAATTGGATTCGAGAATTTGTTCAATTATCTGGACCTGATATGTTACCGTATACAAGCGGGATATTTACAGCGATTTTGCCTTGTTTAGCTTATGAAGGAGAATCAAGAAAACGTATGTAATATAATAAATTCATTGTTTTTATGCCCTATGAATAGGTTCTAGCGGAGGTTCTATTAGTTTTGTCCTTACATTTGTACCACATTCAAGGCTATAGATGTGTGTCTGTAGAGAATCAAAAGTTATATCGATTTATGCTTGTTTGTCTCTCCGTGTATAAGATAACTCCATAAAGCTATATCCGATGAAATTTACAATGTGAATTGGATATTTCTTCACTTGATTTGGTATTGCATCTCAGCAAAGTCGACCAAGGGGAAGCGAAATTATTTAGGAAAAATCAGGGTGACCGGAAACTTTTGTCATTTTTCTTATATGATTTTTCATGTTTAATTGGAAAATTTCTAGAGCAATTTTTTTCAAATTATTTATATGGGCTAATTACATAAGTAGACGATATTATGTTAAATTTCAGTAAAATCGGTCCAAGAATAGTGGGGAAAGAAATAATTCTACGAGAAAAGAAACTTGTTTATAAAGTTTTTTTTTGTGTACTTTAAAAACTAAGTGTATGGCCACATAGGTTCTGCGCTTTCTACGCGGAGTGAGAAAAATATAGTATTACCGCGGTGAGAGAAATGAGAACGGTGAACGAAAAGTGTCCACATCGGATATCACTCTTGTCGTTGAACACATTTACATTTTCTCTAGTTTGTCAGTTAATTCACAAATAGAATTCAATTACAAAACTTCATCACAATTAAAAAGAAAATCATGGCATTCTTTTTCGAAAGAAGCGAAGAATTGAATTTCAATTCTTCTCTATTCTCTATCGTATCTTGCTTCCAACGAACTCGGCTATATGGCCACATCTATTTAATTATACGCGTATATTTATCGTTGCTCTCATCTTAGAAAGCGCGCGCAGTAAGCGTAGAGCCTATGTAGCCGTACACTAAGATATCAATTTGAATAAAATTTGCAAAACAGATTTATACTTTTAAGGTCAAGATTTTTTGAAAAAGATGAAACAAACCTTGAAATATTGCTAGTTTTGACTGTTTTTCTGTCTCATTTCTGACATACGACATCAAATTACCAAATGAATCCGGTCTTACCTTTATCGTAGACGTTATCAGGTTCTTTTTGGATCAGCTAAGCCTCGCTCGTACATTGCAACCTCGGCTGTTCCACAAGCTAGCCATTTGGGACCAATCTTGTTTGTTTTATCGATTAACAATGTTGCTTCGGTAATTAAAGATTCAAAATTTCCTGATAACATGATGATGTGTAAGGAAATAGCTAACGTCAATGATTCTCGGTTTCTTCAAGAGGATTTAAATATATTTGCTACATGGTGTATTAATAATAATCTTGACCTAAACTGTGACAAATGTGAGGTTATCACTTTTCAAGGGAACGTGATAATCGTCTTTATGCTTATTCTATCATTGACGTGACTTTACGAAGAGTGAGTACTTTAAAAAATCTAGACATAATTTGTGATAGTCAACTTGATTTCAAGTTACATATTAGGTCTGTTTTATTTGCCACTTGCTCTGGGGTAGAGCAAATTTTTACATTGAAAACAAAAACAACAAAAGAGCAAATCCTACACTACTTTCAGACCAGGGGCAGCTCTCACACCGATATTAGTTCAATTTTCTACCATAAAAAGTGTATTAGCTAAAAATTTCCCATTTAATTACAATATGGTTGCTAAGCAGCGCTGCAAACATTTGAATTAAAGCTTTTTCCTACTCCTGCTCGTTTTATTTGCCACTTACCCTGCTCCGGTGTAGGGTATGGCAAATAAAACAGACTTAATGAGTCATTAGTTCAGCGAGCCAACTTGTACGGCTTGCCCTGAAAAATCTCCCTTGGAATTAAGTCTTTTCTTTTACCTCCATAAGAAAATAGACTTAAATTGATCGGTTTGTATTCGTTGGAATTGAGACATCAGGAGGCAGATGTTTTTATTCACCAACTGTTTAATGGTGTCATTGATGCCCTTTTTCTACTGGATAATATGCACTTGAACATTAATAACGTTATCTAAAATCGTTGGAAATTTCAAAAATAATGCACCACAGAACGGAATACTATATGGCAGAAATGAGCCAATTTCTCGTATGTTGCGGGCGGTTAACATTAATGCTAAATACTTTGATTTTAGTACGAGGAAGATCAATTTAAAATAAGTTTTATGTAATAATAAGTAATATAGCTAGTAATTTTTATTTCATTGTCACTTGAGCTAAATTAAACAAAATCGCAAGTTTGCTTTTGACGACACTGTAGAAGTGAAACAAAAGCTTTTTTTTAATACAGCGCCGAAGTGGTGGAGAATAAAACTTTTGGGTCTTCGTCGGGAATAATCCCCATAAAAACCTCCACAACTTTGCCGAATATTTCAATCCTGTATGACTTCTATATAAAAAGTTCGAACATTTTTATCGACTACAGCGCCAATACTGTGGCAGATAGAAATATTTGGTCTTCGACGGAAATAATTCTCATTATAATCTCCACAATATTGCCGAACATTGTAATCGTCCCTGTAACGTTTCGTAACAGAAAATCGTCACATAATTGTTGCTAATCGCCCCCATAGAAGTGTTTCACTTAAAAAAAAATTACTATACTATGTTCTTGTTTTGTTGTTATTATTAAGGATTCTAAATAATTTTTTTTTTTTTCATTTTCAAATAGATATCAAAGAATGTGCTTTATCTGTTAATAAATGTATGCTAAGTTTAGTTTCATCAAAAGACAATAAAGCTAAAAATATTGAAAAATTAGATTTAAGTTCTGTTATGGAAGTTTTAAGACAATATTTAACACATAATTCAGTTCATACAAAAGTGGCTGTATTAAAATGGATTCATCATTTATTCACAGAAGTTCAAAATGAAGTAAATTAAAAATCTGAAATTTTCTTTAATTTATTTAAATAATTTCTTGTTCTTTCTTTCTATTTTAAGATGTCCGTTCATGCAACAAGTTTATTCCCTGTATTATTAGGAATTTTATCGGATAATTCTGATGAAGTTGTTCTTCAAGGATTAACTGTTTTAGCAGAAATTGTCAATTCGACACATTCCAATGGTAACTTTTTTTTCTAAATTCATTTGTTTTTAATATTTTTAATGTTTATTGCAAATCCTTTTTAGAAGGCGATTTTAATAAAATCCATTATAGAAAATTTCTTTTAAGTCTATTGAATCTTTTTAGTGAAGAAAAACATTTTCTAGAAAAGCGTGGTAGTCTTATAATACGGTAAAGCATCGTATACATATATAGGGTGATTCATCGTGAGATTCAGCAAAATATTTTGAAATAAAATTCATAAAACTGAATGTGTATTAAGAATCGAAAGAGCAATCGATAGCATTTATTTTTTTTAAGGATTATGTCATTCAAATGTTGGGCGCAGCTACGCTTTAAGTGGTCCATAGGTCTATAGGTCCAATTTTGAACCACTTGTTCAAGCATTACGACTGGAATCTAGCAAATAGCATGAGTAAAGGGGCCCATAAACGACAGACATTGTTGTCAACTTGCCGTGTTGGTGTCGATGTTAGACGTCTGTGGGCATGTTGGTGGTTGGTATCTCAATGTTGTCAACAATGTTGGATGTTTTGGAAAAATTTGGACAACTTGGTTGCCAACATTTCGTTTCGTCTGTGGTAAAACCCGACAACCAGGTTGGCAACAAGGTTGACAACAATATTTGTCGTCTATGCACCTTTATGTTTGCTTACAAGGCATCAATTGTAGCTGGCTTTTCCGCGTAGACTTTAGACTTCACGTAACCCGAAAGAAAATAATCCAGATGTGCAATACCACAGGATATCACCGGTCCAAAATGTGAAATCAGCTGCTCACCAAAATGATTTCTCAACATGTCCATTGTTTCACACGCTGCTTGGGCTAGTAGCGCTATCTTGTTGAAACCAGATACCACCGACATTGCGGGTTTGGGATTTCAGGTAGCAAATACTCAGTTATCATGGAGCGATAGCGGGTGCCATTTACGGTTACATTACGGCCATCCTCATTTTTGAACAAATATGATTCGCCATCCCATAAACCACACCAAACCGTGCATTTCTCTAGAAGTCTAGATGTAGCTCTTGATACTCTTCGGATTGTTCATCAGCCCAAATACGGCAATTTTGCTTATTGACCTATCCATTTAGCCAGAAATGAGCCTCACCGCTAAACAAAATTCTGCGATAATTCGATTCGTAGTACAGTTTCACAATTTGGAGACGCTGTGCTAGTTTAAGTCTTTCCAAGATGAAGTGGTAATCACTACTGAGTCAAACTGCAATGACAGCTTCACACTATTCACTCGTGATGTGTAAAGAAGTTTCGTTTGAAAAAAATACCTCACGATGAATCATTCTATACATATATATTTAATTATTTAAAATTTATTATCATTTTATTATGTATTTAGCCAACTTTGTGTATTACTTAATGCCGAATATATTTATCGTACATTTGCTGAAATAATAGCCGAAGAAGTTTTTAATATAAAATTCGGTTCAACTGTGGTCAAATCACTTAATATGATATTATTAACATCATCGGAATTATCGGAATTAAGAAATTTACTACGTGATATAACAAATCCAAAATCAGCATCACTATTTAAATGCCTTTACAAAAGTTGGGCACATTGTCCTGTATCAACATTATCTTTATGCTTATTAGGGCAATGTTATCAGCATGTTTCTGATTTAGTTGTAATTTTGTAAGTTATTCTATTATATCTATATTATTAGGTATATGGGAAAGTTCTGTCGTTTTTGAATACGTTCATTTTTATGCATTGTTGGTCTGTCGTAAATATTCTGAGCTGACTGAAACCAGTTTGAGTAGATAGATTAGTATATGGTAATTTATGGAAACTGTTTCGTATGTTAGTCCGTTTCTTTAAATCTTTGAAACTGTCAACATGGCTGAAGAAAAGGTCCACTTAAAACACTGTGTATTCTATGAGTTCCAAAAGGAAGTAACGATGTGCAATCAACAAAAAAACTTCTGTGAAGTGTTTTTTTGGAGAGTTTGCAGTATCAGATCGAACGTGCCAAAGATGGTTTACCAAATTTTGTTCGAGTGAATTTTTTTTTTTAAAGATGAATCCAAATTAGGGAGGCCATTAGATGTCAATGATGAAGTGTTACGCAGTATGTTACCGACAAATCCCACATTAACTTATGTAAATGTGGGCGTCAAGATTAAAGATTCATCAGACAAATGCTTTGGATCACATTAAAAAGTTTGGTTTTGTATCAAAACTCTATGTTTGGGTGCCACACAAATTAATCAAAAAAATGTAGTCGATAGTTTAGTCGATAATTTCCATATGAGCTCGTGAAAAAATAGAAACGTTTCTGGCCTGTTTTGTGAGTGGATAGTATATAAAAACGTGCTAAGATAAAGAGCCTATGTTTTCAGTGGGGAAACTCCGCTGTTTGCGTCAAAAGTAGGTGTGCATTAGTAGAAGTTTATGCTCTAAGTGGCTAAAATACAATAAAATAAAATGGTTAATGCTGATCATTATTGTATGCAAATTGATGCTTTGAATACATTGTAAACGTTCATTTAGTTAACAGATGTTTGATCAAGACAATGTCAGATCGCATGTGGCAAGGAAAACCGTCTAAAAGTTGCAACCATATTTTTCTGATGGAGAGACTTTTTTGCCTCTAAAAGTGAGGATAACCTTTCCAGGGGACTGATAAAGCTGCTAAACAGTTTCAACTCACAAAGGAAGTTATATTTCGAATTGAAATATTAAATAGAAAAAAACGACAGAATTTTCCCTTACACCTAAGAATTATATTCTTATGTCGTTATTTTATTTCTTTCGCAGTGGAACTTTAGAAATAACATTGGAATTTTTAACTGAACTTGATAAATTGGTTCAACTTATCGAATCACCAATATTTGCCTGTAAATTTTCATGTGAATTATTTTCGAAATATAAAAATTTAATTTATATATACTTTTTTTTAGCATTAAGATTAACATTAGTTTCAAAAGCGAACAATTGTACAGATGCACAACATTTAGCACATGCTCTATTTGGTATTTTAATGTTATTGCCACAAAGTGAAGCTTTTATTATGTTAAAAAACCGATTACAATGTGTACCAAATTATTGGGGACAAATTCCAGAAAAGTAATTTTCTTGTGTCGGGTGGTCACGATAAAAAATCCTATTTTTTAAAAGTTATTTTGTAATGTTTTGTTAAGGATATATTTGGTTTCGTTCTTTTACAAATGGGAATTTGAAATTGTAATAGAACCAAAGTTATTTTTTAACACTTAAGATATGCTTATTACAAGCAGCATCGAATAAACGATGAATCGAAAGTTGCAATAAATGCAAGAGCCTGGGCGATTTTCAAAGGCAAAAAATCTATCAGGAAGAGAAAGAATAAAATATTTTGAAAAAAGCAACGACTCTTAAAACTCTTATTTTTCTAGTATTTGTTCATTGTCATATACATTTCATCACGCGCTTTTTTGCTTACATTATATTTCTCTTTCACCCATACGTACAATATGTAGCTATCTATGTTAGCAGTGGATAGAAGATTATTTGAAAATTTATAGTCGAAATTTGAAAAACGTCGTCATGACAGAGATAGGAATTTGGGGTACTTCCAAGTTACTAATTCTTTGGCCACCAGTCACCTAAACACCGAAACAAAACAATATAATACATATAAATAAACTATTGTGTAAATCACATTGCAAAAGTACATATGATCAATAACTAATGGAACACTGGACTAATTATATGTCCGATGATATAGCAGATCAGTGAATAACAGAACTTACAGCTTCTGCTTGCTCAGGCAAAAATGAAAATGTCCAGAATTAATGTCAACACAGCGTAGCTTTCTTGCAATAGGCTCAAAACTCACATAATCGATGTGATAGCTGTCGATCATGAATAAGCAAACGTTATACTGTAGATGTACGTGGGACGTGCCTCATGTGCAACTTGGCGAACAACGGAAAGGCTGGAGGGAAAATTGAATTATTTTCTTAAAATATGTAACTTAATGTTTCGAATAAACATTTTTTGGAACTTTTGATTACAATCGATTTGCTAGTTTTTTTTTTTGAAATATTAAAATAGGACATGTAAATCGTGACCACCACGTTTAAAGACAAACAAATTTATTTATATATACATTTTTTGTTTTTAGGGATAATGTAAATTCATTAGAAAATCGTAGTGGTATTGATTTTGTTTCTTTATTGGAACATTTTAAGAACGTACAAAAATTGAATCAAGAAGAACGGATGGCGCAAAGAAAACGTAGTGTCCTCTTATGGGATAATGGAACACCAAAAGAATAATTATTTATCTATACACGCAGCACATAAAATACAAATTATACAATTTTTAATAAAATTACAATATTTTTTAGCCAAAATAAATTGCTATTTTTATTTTATTTGAAAAAAAAAATGTGTTGTGTTATTTTTATTGAAAATCACTTTAGAGTGGGTAATTTAAAAGAACATCCTGCCGTGCTAATTCCAATAACATAGGATCATCGAAAAATTTATTAATTGAAACATCTTCAGATAAACCCTTACGTCGTCTTGTTTTGATCATAAATTCACGTGCCAAATGTGTTGCTGGTTGCGGTTCTAATGGTCGTATTATAATTGATTTATCAAGCGGATCACCAGGTACAATTTGCCAATGATGAAATACGGATAAACAAAATGCTTGTCCTTGAGTGTGAGTTCGTAAATCAGTTTCAAAACCGAATGAATCAATAGCAGGAATGAATGCTTTTATTGTATAAAGTGGTGATCCCGAAACCGGAGCATCTTGTGTTACATGACCTCTGAAAAAGATGTAATTTATTTTTTAAAAAAATGTAATTAAGAAAGAAAAAAAAACGAACCTTCTTCGTGCTAAAACTGTATAAACTGCTGATACACAATCTGCTGGAGCTTGTACTTCAACAAACAAATATGGTTCCATTAAACGTGGAGTTGCCATTAAAAATGCTGAATATGCAACTCTTCTAGCTGTTGGAATAACTTGTCCGCCACCACGATGTAATGCTTCATTGGCAATAACAGCATCAAGAATTTTAAATTTAACATTACGTATTGGTTCTTCAGATAGTGGTCCTTCTCTGGTGCCCCATTGAAAACCTTGTACAATTGAATCACGAACCGAACCGAGTAATGATTTATCAACTTCAGATGGAAGAGTATCATCAACAAGAATATTTGGTCCGGTATTATCTGGACCAAAAGCCCATATCGAACGAGCCGCTAATAAATCCCAATCGTAATTTATTTGGAAAAATTCACCCAAACGTTTTTTATTCCAATTGATCGATACAATTTCATTTTCAATATCTTCTGCTAAGCCTTTTTCAAGTGGCTCCGCAATCATTGTAATCTTATTCTTTTTATTCGGTGTTTCAGCGAAACATTTTAATGAACTTGTTTCAACAACAGTTTCACAAAATGCCACAACCGGATCAGCTACTTTTATATCAATTTCTGAATACATTTTACGTAAATCATGCATAACACAATCTAAATATAATTCACCAGTACCAAGAATAACATGTTCACCAGATTCTTCAACACGTGTCGAAAGTAATGGATATGATTTATTAACTTTTCTTAAACCATCCAACATTTTCGGCAATTCAGATGGATTAACCGGTTCAACAGCAATTTTAATTATACTTTGTGTATTAAATTTTAATGGGCGAAATATATATAAATCTTCTGTAACTTGAATATCAGTTATTGTTGATGTTTTTACAATACATTGATCGATTCCTTCAATTAATACCCAATTACCAGCTGGTACACGATTCAATTCAATTTTATAACGTGCTTCATAGACCCAAAGACGTCCAACTTGTAAAATACGAGAATCTTCTTCATCTTGTAATGAATAATTTTCTCCGAGTACACGAACTTCTTGACCAGCATGTAATGTTCCACTCATAACACGTGCTAAAACCTTAAGATATATATTTAATACAAATTTATCTTTTTTGAATCGTTTCAAAAATTACTTGGAAAAATGTACAATCATCTGTTGGATACATCTTTGAACTGTGTACCATTAAACTTCCATTTTGATTACATTTTATCATGTCCGAATATAAATCACCTTCTTTTGGTCCAGTATAAATATGATCGATTTTCATTTTGGCATTATCTAAAGGTGATTTTATATGTTCGATACACATATCAACAAAACCACTGAAATCACCCATAAATCGATTGCAAACAAGTCGTAATAATGGACGAATATTACTTTTTATTTCTTCTTTTGTAATACGAATATTTAATTCATTCAATGTATCTGTTAGTGTTGTATCAACATCACCAACAACTTGAGCAAATAGTTTATACATTGGTTCCAAAATGAATTCTACAAAACTACGTTGTGCTGAATTATGTGGTGGTTTTTTTGTAAATTTTCGCCTTAAAGAAAGAACATTAAAATAATAATATAATCTTTCATTTTGATAAATTAATTTAAGAAGTGTCTCAATATATTCTGAATTCTTTTCAAATGGATATATCTGTAGATATCATATGCATTTCAGCAAAATCGATGCAGGGGGAGCAAAATTATAAAGGAAAAACCAGTGTGATCAGAAAGTTTTATCGTTTTTTTGTTTACGGTTTTAAGAATTTAATTGGAAAATTTGTGAACCAATTTTGTTTAAATTAATTACATAGGTTAACTACACAAATAGACGATATAATGTTAAATTTCAGCAGTTTCCTCATGAATAAAAAAAATACTGTTTGCACACTGATCCCTAATTCTTTTAAAATGAGCCAAAATCTCGCTCCACGATCAATGAAAACGTTACCGCACCATGATCAATGACTATTTGTATGAAAATATTGATGACATGGATCATTTAGTTTCAATAGGATGGTGATATGTGCTATTGCAACGACACAAACCACCGATTTATTGAAATCACGATTTGGCGATAATATGATTTCGAGAAATGACTTTTTAAACTGGCCTCTAAGGTGTGATATTTTTGATCAAAAGTTAAATTTTTCTGTTATTTTTTTGAATTAATGGCTCATCACCCCTAAAAAATCAGCACCTTCACCAGCTTCAACCAAACGCCTTACGCAAGAGTTTGGCTATATTTATAGCGGTTTTTTCTTTCTTTTCTTGTAAATACGTCTCTATGACGTCCTTTTGCTTCATTTTTTAAATCATTGGCGTTCATTTTGCTTGTATCCATTTTCCCACACTTTTGCAACTTGCATTAATTGGTCTTTCGCTTTTTGATTTTTTGACTGTTCATTAAGGGATTTATTTATAGTTCTTGACAATTTTCCTTAGAGTGGTTTTGACTCCCTAAGTTATTAAATTATAAAAATTCAAGATGTTTTTCTTTGCACTCTTAACTTTTTATAATTATGACTGGTACTGAGTAGAATAATTATAAAAATTAATATGTAATAACTAAATTTTAATTCCTACTCAATACGTAAGAACAAATCAAAAAAAAAAGAAAACAGAATATAGTGGAGGACACTCTTAATTTTACTTACGATTTATTATGAAAATACATATCACCCCAAAGACGCTTTGCAAATTCTGTATAATTTAATATTCCATCATATGTATCCGCATATAACCTAGCAAATGATTTTAATGTAAAACAAAATCCATATAAAGAGCTTGCAAAACAAACATTTCCTAAAACAGGCGATACAATCATTTGATTCTCAGGTTCTGTATGTATGCTAAAAATAAAAACATAAATATATATTTAACCAATTTTATAAAATAAAAACCTCAAAAGACTGTTAATTTCTTCGACAATATGTTTTAATTTAAAATAAGCATCTTGAGGTGGTAATTTCAATTCCAATATTAAGCGATCAATCTAAATAAATAAATTTAATCATTAAAATGAATATTTCATAATATGAATAGAAAATTAAAGATATATTTACTTTATTTATGCAAACAGTAATCGACATTTTTTCTTGTACAGCATGTTTTAATAAACGTTCAGTATTTAACATAACACCTTCGGCAGCATCAACAAATAAAACAATACCATCTGTAATACGCATAGCAGCAGTTGCTTCATCCGAAAAATTAACATGTCCTAAAAATAATATAAAACATATAGTAACTGAAAATCGGCCTTATAGCCTATTTTTTGATGCCCTATGGTAGAAATTAGACTCGTAGTTAACAAATCTATAGTTGAATGAATTAACTCTGAGAAAGAAACATCAAAACTACTAATATTTCAAGTTTTTTTTCTCCATAACTCCGTTTCATCTTTTTCAAATTCGCTCAAATTCACCTTTTTCAAATTGTATTCAAATCGGTATATACATTTTTAAAATACATCGAAACAACAACTTTATGAACAGGCTTATTTTCCCCTACGACTATTTAATCCACTACCCTTGGACCCAATTCACTGAAACTTACCATGGTGTCGTCTATTTATGTAGTCAACCCATGTAAATAATTTAAACAAAATAGCCTTACAAATTTTCAAATTAAATCCGAAAAACCATAAGCAAAAAAACGACAATACTTTCTGGTCGCCCTGGATTTTGCTTAATAGCTTCGCTCCCCCTGGACCGATTTTGCTGAAATGCATTACCAAACCAAGTTAAGGAATAACCAACCCACATTTATACTGTTTTATCAAATCGGATAACGCGTTTTTAAGTTATCTTGTGTACAGACGGACGGACATGGAGAAATCGATAAAAGTTTTGATTCTCTACACAACCATACCCTCGAAACATTTCTACGATGGTTATTTCGATGTGTTACAATTGTAGTGATAAAAATAACATACTCTTTGGTAGTACCTGCCACAGGGCATAGAAAAAAGCACAAAATGTTATTTACCTGGTGTATCAAATATATTCATTAAATAACTTTTTTGCTTAATATCAGGTAAAACTAAAGTAATTGGTGTTGCTTTTATACTATTTCCTCTTTCTTGTTCTGTAAAAAGTGTATCAGTATACCGAAGAGGACGTTCTTCAGTCATATCAAATTGTGGATGAGTTTGCCGAATTAAACAATCAACAAAAGTTGTTTTTCCATGATGTAAATGACCAACTAATGCCACATTTCTAATTAATGGTGGCGTATCCATTAAATCTGCTAAAAATCTTTAAAATACAAATTAGTTAATTATCTATAAAATAAATGGAGGAATTATTTACTCCATTTCATAAATAGTTTCAGGTAAATCTTGTTCTTTTATTTGAAATCTTAATTTCTTAACTGGTTCGATAAGAGGTTTGTCTAATGGTTGAGCATCCTCTTCTTGTACTATTGTTTCAACGTCCGGACCATAAACTTCAACAGCGGTCGGATAATATCGTTTATCTTCATGCAAAACCACCGCTGTAGAATCTTTATCTTCATCATGTGCAGATTCTTCCTCTTCCATTGCATCATCCTAATAATTAGAGTATATAATTTAAATTATATATTTATTTATAACAATAATGAAATTTACATCGTGATCATCTTGAAGGTCTTGCTGTCCATAGATACTTTGTTCATCATATATACTCTGATCATCATCACTATCCAAATCTGGACCAACGTAATTTCCAAATTCATCATATAATTCGGAATCCATTATAAAATTGTCTTTTTTTTCTAAAGTTAATTACGTTTAAGGATCAAAAGCAAACGTTTGGGATGAAACTAAAACACAAAAACATAACCTAACTTCTTGAACATTTTTTTTCTTAATATTAATAAATATATATGTATTTATTTATTTCTTATATGATTAATACACTATTAAAGAAAATTAATTGCTGTGTGATATTATTTACGATTATAAAATTTTGATATTATATTTCGTATTTATTTATAAATTTAATTGCCGGCAAATTTCTGAAGTCAATCTGATGACTGCCGCAAGTTTTACAAAAAAATAGTTGACGTTTAGTTCAGACAGAAACCATTATACGAATCCAAGTTTCTGAATTTTAGGGCGTGTGCGATTTTTCAATGTAAAAATAACCAAAAATTATTATAGCGAAAGATCCGACAAAATTAATTTTTCCGTTATCTATGTATGAAGCATCCTTTTTTGTGACGAACTGAGATTTTTGAAGGGGAAAAATTGCATGTTATTGACTTCTAATTTTTAGTGCGTTTCGAATAGCAAACAATATTCTTTTGAATTAAATAATTAAAATTAAAAATTTTGTAAAATGAATGTTCAGTTTCTTGGAAATTTCCTTGAATTTTCTTTCACAGCTAAATTTGATACATTTTTTATTAAAATCATCGAATTTTCATTATTGCGGTTTAATTTTTGAATTATGCTTGAAGCTAAATCGAAGTACGAAACCCCTTAATCTAACCCTGGAGGTAATCTCGACGGACGCGACAAACGCAATGAACGCATGAATTGTCTAAAACGTTAGTGACGGTATAAATATTTTTGTGCAGGCAAACTCGACGTCGTCGATGAAATTTGTAATTTTTATTATTATTTGATATAATCTTTGTGTTATAAATTTAAATAGTTTTTTAAGCTTTGTAAATAAATAAAAAAACAAAAATACCGTTTTTAAATGGAGTTTTCATAAAATAATTCACACACAAAAAGTTTAAAATGACATTTGAACGCGTCCGTCACATAAAAAGTTGAACACGAATCAACTTTACAACGTCTGAAACGTCGCGTCTACGTAGAGATTGCCACCTCCCATACAATTCATATGAAATTAACTTTTATTTGATACCTCACGCGTCCGTCGCGTTTATTGCGTTGGTCGCGTCCGTCGAGATTGCCTCCAGGGTAACGCTTGAACTACACAAGCAATAGAAATGGAAGTGTATTTCAAAATTACTTCAGTTTCCTCTACTCGTGTCCAATCCTGTACTTTATATCCAATGAGCATAGTTGACAAATTGTTGAAAATTTTGAAAAAAAGGTCGTTTTACAGAACTCCACTGTTTTGTTAAACTGTAAAATATATTGTTCACAAGTAATTCAAATTGTTTTAATTCATATTTAAAAGTTAAATATATTACTCCAAAAGTGAGGCATAATATAATGTGAGGAATCATTAGGTGAGAACTTGTTAAAGATGGCAAATAAAATTAAATGTAGAAAAAACGTGATGTAATAATATTAAAATGCTATTGCTAACATATCCTGAGTATCTAATATTAAAAAGAAAAGTTGACTAGAAACAGAATGTGTTTAAATTTTTATCCTTTGACGGTATGTAATCTCATTCATTTCTAATTCGCTCAATTTTTGCTCCATTCTATTTATTTTCCAATAAGTTATCGTATCAATGGTATTTGTACAATATTTGAGGATAACTTCTTAGAATATTTTCTAAAATGTTATCTTGAGCAGCGTAATCGTGGTTTGTTAAATAACTAATCATATTTTCATGAAAAACAAATAAGTAAATTGCCAGAGCAATATTTAGGGTTATCTTTTTTGTCCTAGTCGAAATATTTTGAATGTATTTTGCTGATCACTCGATGAATACAAAGAAGTATCTAATATAATGTGACTCAATTAGCTTTATCCCTGTTCGTCCAGACCCTAATAGCATAAATCTAATCTACAAATTTTATTCGAGCCGATGGATTAGTTTTTAAACTGCATCACAAAACTTTATGGACAGGCTTATTTTCTCCTAGGTGTATTTCTTTCTCCACAATCCGTGGATCGATTTTACTGAAATTGAACATAGTATCGTCTACATATGTATAAAACCAACATAATTTAAACAAAATTGCTTCACCAATTTTCCAATTTAATCCGAAAAACTATTTTAAGAAAACGACGAAACTTTCTGGTTTTTGCTTAATAAGTTCGATCTCCTCGGTTGATTTTGCTGAAATGCAATACCAAAACGAGTTAAGCAATAACCACCTCGCGTTCCAAATTTCAACAAAATCGTACAACGCGTTTTTGAGCTATCCTGTACAGTGTACACGGACGGACAGACATGTAGAAATCGATGACTTTTGATTCTCTACACAACCACACTCTTGAACCTTTCTCCGATAACTATTTCGATGTGTTACACAATTTGTGACAAAACTAATATACCCTATATGCCATAGGGCATAATTATACCATGCTCATTGAGTTTTGGATCATTAAACTGTAACCATTCCATATCGAATAGATTTTGAAGCTTTTCCAACCAATCGATAATAATTTTTACCAGTTACCTAGCCACGTTTAATCACTGCTCCAGTATCTACGAGTAGTTTAGTGTATCATATGGATATGTATATCATCGGGATCTTCATCACCTGTATAAATGATTTGTGGTACAATTTTTAACTTCTATACAAAGTATACAAGTTACAAGTTACAAGTTTTTTTTTTTTTTTGTAAATCTCCACGTTTTAGAAGATTTCAAATCGTTTGCAATCACTTTTATCTAATGTCTGTCTCTCCGTCGGTAGCTGGCAAGATTGCGGCCCTTTTGAAGCGATTTGAACGAAAATTGGTAGTTACGGTTTCTTTCACATGAGAACCATATCGGAAGATGGGTTCTATCAGACTTCGGGTAGCTGCCGAACAAAAGTTCGGTTTTTGTATTTTTGAATTACAGAGTATTGACGTTATTTATGGACTAGAATTTGGTATAGGATATTTTTTCAATGAAACAACAATTAAGTGCAAAAGTGAGTTCAATCTGGACTCAACTTCGGGTAGCTGCCGAATGAAATCCGGATTTTTGTTTGAAATGAAACGATTTCCGAAATTTCCTTACATATTATCTTCATAAATTGTAGTTAGGATAAATGACAAACCTATTACCCGATTTTAGTAAAATCTGGCGAGTTAGTTGGCTGTATCCAGGGCAAGATGTCCGTTGTTTCTCGTCAGGATCTAAGGAAGGATGCGGGTGCTGCAGAAGGAAATCATTTTTGCAAAAGTAAATTTTAAAAGAATAATTATGAAATCTTGCATCATGATTCAAGTGCTGAGGACCCATTACCAAAAAGTATCAATAAAAATTTGGTTTCGAAAAAAATTTTCAAAAGAAATTGTATCAAGATTAACTTCATAGGGACCGAATGAAGGGAATTATAAAAAGGCGAAAGGGATAGAAAATAATATCAGTTTGAAAACTCTCACTTCAAATAATTGTCATCAAATTCAGTGTCAGGATTGATTTGATAAGGAATGAGGGAAGAAAAGGATTAATTAATATGTCAAATAAAAATTTTGAATTTTCTGATAATTGCTTCAAATTATGAGAAAATTCAGGATTTTAAGTAAAGCTCTGCTCTGAAGAACCGACTTTTTGAAAAGGGGTGGAAAGTATTATGTAAATGGACGAGATGGATTGGCGCCGAATTTTCATATTTTATAATTTTTTAGAAAGTCTTTTGAAAAGTAAGGTGGTTTGCATATGCATAGAAGTTTCAATAGTGGTTTTGCAGTATAGCTTGCTTTAATTTGCATTAGTTGTTTGTAACGCCCAAGTTTCAAATTTCAAATTTCAACTAATTATGTGTCAAATCATATTTACTTTCTCATCAGTAAAAAAAAGAAATTTAAATCTTTCCTTTTTTTACCTTACTCGCAATGAGAGCAGAATTCCCACACGACTCCATTGGACTTATTTGAAGACATATATTCAGTCAGACTGAAAAAAAGTCCAATGGAGACTCTAAAAATTGGACATAATTTCAGTCGGACATAAAGTCCGACATAAACATAGACTTTTTTGAGGAAGACTTTTTTCCAGACTTATTTTTGACGTATTGAAATTAAAAATGGTAACAATGAATTGAGTGCATACAAATGTATGTAATTGCAATAGGTTTTTCTCAATATTTCAGATATTTTTAATTTCTAGACATTTTTTTTTAGAAAAAATTAATTTGGCGCCTTCATACGACAGCAATAAAATGTTTACAATTTAGTGAATTTCATTTAAAAATAAATTTGGTTTAAAATTCGTATCATTTTATGACAAAAGTACTAGAAATATTCGTAATGATCATGGGATGTATTTTAGAAAGAATCTTTATTGCATTAACGTATCGTAATGCATTTTTCTGAGAAATTTTTGATATCTCGAGTTTAGTTTAGTTTCTACTAATTACAATTCCGGGAAAGATTGATATTTCAACAATTTTATTTCAAAATAATTTTTTTTATGAAAAAACTTTAGAAATATTAATGATTTTAGTTGGATCCTTTTTTTATAAAAAAAAACATTCATTCCTGCAACCGTAATGCATTTTTAGAAATAAAATGTTAGGACATCAACTGCTTACCTACAAATTAATTGTCTTCAAAATGGCGCCCGTAGACTAAAATTAAGTCTTGAAATAAGTCCAATGGAGTCGTGGGGTTAACCAAAAAATCAAAGCTATAAAAAGTTCACATTGGTTACTTTATATATACTTACTGAGGTAATAGTTTCTGAGATGTGTTCCGCCTCAGTGAATTGCATAACATTATAAAACACAAGGGATTGGGACCCATAAAGGTTGGAAATTTATCCCGAAGATTTTCAAACGATTTCTTAAGTTCTAGCAATTTTGATACTTAAACGCTCTTAGGAAGGGGCTGACATTTTGTACAATACCATTGTAGGCCAGTATCTTTTTCTTTTAATTTCTCAGTAATTCGACTCGTAAGCCTTGCACATGAAATGTGTGAAATTTCCGTGCATCCATTATAGGAAATATATAACTCGAAGGAGTTCCACTCCTTGCTACATGATAAACATGAAGTCATCCTAAATTATGCTAAGTGAAATTACACCAGAAATTTTGTCACGGTGAGTAAAAAATTAAACTACTTGTATATAATAAATTAACAGAAAAACTAAAGACAAAAAAAATAGAGGAATAAAGACCAAGGACGAATTTCAAAATAATAAAAATAAATGAACAATGAAACCAAAAACAAAAAAAAAAAAACTAAAAAAAACAATCCGTTTTTTTGTTAAAATTAAATTAAACAAAAAGAAACTACACAATAGCGAAAACCGTTACGTCAAAGAATTATAAGAATAGCAACACAATAGTAACACAAAAGAACACAAAATTTTTAGAAAAAAATAATTTTTTATTTTATTTTTTTGATCTGCGATTTTAAATAAAATTAAGGGCCAGTTTCTTCACTCTTGGTTAACTTTAATCCATGATTATTCCAGTGGTTAACCATTGATTGCGTTTGTTCACCAACATTTTAATCAGAAGAATCCATGGTTTGGTTAGTTAATCCACGATTTCGTTAATCGGCCGATTTTCCATGATTAACGCCATTTAACCCATGATTTACTGGAATTTCGTTTGTTCATGCTTGGTTTTCAGACTGCGTTTTACTTCATTATATTTTAGCATAAATATAACAACATTCACTGAAAATATTGAGCGATACAAAATTAATAACAATAAAATAACTCCAAATAGAGTGATTTTTTTGTTATTTTTACTTTCCCGATAAACGAATGTTTATAGGAAAGTACTATAATCGTGCAAAAACCTAACTTTTGATCTAGAAGGGCTAGGAAGATGAAAATAATTGCAAAATCCGTTTCGTTAAAAATAATTAGCCCCATGTCCGTCCGTCCGTCCGTCCGTCCGTCCGCTTTTTTAAATCGTTAATAAAATCGGAATGGATGGTCCGATTTCCATGAAACTTTCACCATTTTGGTGTTGCATCAAATGCCAGATGGTGTTAGATTCTGTGCAAATTTAATATATGGCAACACTATTTGGTAACGCTTTTTTTGTCTAAAAACGACAAAATTTTGTCCGCATGGTTCAGACTAAACTGTTTGGCCAATTTCGATAAAATTTATACAGTACATGTATTTGATCCTAACTTAGATCTGATTAGTTTTTGGGCCATATTCGACTATTTCAACACTGTCTAAAAATACATTTTGTCCAAATATAGTCTATTTTTGCACTTGTTGTAAAACCGAAACTGCTCGTCCAATTTTGATGAGCTTTGCACAGTTTGTGTACTATATTCGAAATCATAAGAAGTTTGTCATGATCGACAGAGTCAAATGCTTTGCTTAGATCTATGAAGATGCTACCTGTTATCATTCTATTATCCAGTGACTTTTGTACGTGCTCGAAAGCTGCCACCTCTGTATTTGATCTTGGCATGAAACCAAACTGGTGCTTTGATATTGTTTTTGTTTGTACTAAGAATGACATTAATTGTACTTGTATTGCATTTTCAATTCTTTTAAGGGGTTAGGGGTAGTCAGAATTTTCAAAAAATCAATTTTTGGTTTTTTGCATTTTCGTTAAGTATAATATCTTAAAATTATTCTCTGAAAATTTCAAGTTGATCCGATCATTAGTTTTTGAGTTATTCGACAAATAACAAAGAGAGCTCTGGCACTTCAAAGCGCTCGGTAGCAGGTAGCTAGCGGCAGCTGCAAGAAACTTTAAACGCGTTTTTCTCAAAACTATGTTTTTTAAACTGGTGACAACTGTAACTCGAAAACCGCTCAGTAGATTTTAATGAAATTTATACAGCTTTTAGAATACATAATAAACTCGGGCCTGATCGAAGGATTTTTTTTTTTTCAAAAATTTCGATTTTTTTAGACCAATTTACTGTTGATTTTTTCCTAAAAATCTAGACAAAAATTTCCTGAGGCCGCCATTTTGTTAATTTTTGAAAAAAACAAAAATCCTTCGATCAGGCCCAGGATTATCTATTTATAAAACTAATTTCTTTTATCCGATTGATTTTAGATGAATCTCCAAGGACTTATGATTGTCACCGCAAAGACCTTTTTTTGAAACTGGGTCAACACAGACAGCTATAACTTTGGAAATAAAATTTTTTTTTTTTTGAATTTTTCGTGACTTCAAGTCAAAACATTGTATAATAATGCCATATTACTACTTTTGTAAAATAACACGATTTAATAGCAAAAAAAAAGTACTGAAAATTCTCATTTTTTCGTGCCTCTGACTACCCCTAACCCCTTAATGTATATTTCATTTCTGTCTCCTTTATAGATTGTTTTAAGCAATTCAGGGAATATGCTTGTTTTGAACATGTTGTTAATTATTGGCTTTATTTGTATTAGGAATTTATTAGCAGAGTTTTTAATAACTTTGGATGTGATATTATCGCATCCAGCTGTCGCCCTGTTTTTGAGTTTAACCATATACCTTTCCACGTTTTCATCAGTGACTGGTGTAAAATTCAGTTCCGATTCGTTAGCCATATTGTGTATGTGTTGCTCTTCATAACTTGGGTCAATATCTAGAGTATCTAGCCTACTTACTAGATGATCGTTTATTACTTCAATAATATCTGCAATTTTTCCCGTATTGGTGTTAATAATTTCCATATATTATATTTGTATTTGGTGTTCTGTTGTATAGTATTTTATTTATATGTTGTCATATTTTTCTTGGGTTGTTTATGTTTTCGTCTATTTTTTAGCAATATGTACTCTTTTAGTTTCTGCTATTTTGTTGCTTATTGTGTTCCTGAGAATTTTGTAACTACCTTTGATGTATATGTTAGAGGTATATTTTTTCCCATTTTAAAAGTCTTTCCTTTTCTCTAATTAGATACATTAAACCACTATTTACATATGGTTTTAGCCTCCTATTGCCTCTATTTAGTACTATACTTTTTGTATTATTGTTTAATATGTTCATAGTTTTTAACTGAAGTTTATTGCAGTCATCTATTTCTTCCAATAGTTCCATATCTATTTCTATTTTTATTTCTTCCATGGCTTGTATCTGGATTATTGTTGTTTGGTTAATTTTTTTTGTACTGTTGTTTTTTATATCCAGAATGATAAGGTTGTGATCTGATATGTCAGATTATCTGTGAATTATAATCATATTAATACATATTTGTAGTTATGTGGTCTTTATTGAGTTTGTATACGTATTTATTACCTTCATTATGCCTTTTGCTATGTTCCATACTCTGAGAGTTGTGTGGCCTTTTCTTGTTGCACTCTTTTCATTTATGTCGTTTAGAATCATGAATCCGCATGCTCCAATTAGATCAGTGTATTTCGTTGTGGTAACATTATTGTTTAGCAAGTTTATGTTCATATCTCCTATTATTATGTTGTTTCTATTGGTTTCCATAATGGTACATAGTTCTTCTATTTTTATTTGGTGATCTGTAAATTCCAGTGATTTTTAATTTGACCTTTTTGATCTCTATTGTGATGAAGTTGTTAAACTTGTTCGAGCTTTCATATATTATTCTTGAGTCTATTTCATCTGCTACAAATATACTTAAACCTTCTCCCCGATATTTGGTTGTTGTTCTAAAAGAGTGGAAACTCTTATAATTTAGTATGTTGTATAGTTGTGCATCTTCTAGAAATAGCCATGTTTCGCTTACTACTATTATCATAATTTTCTTTATTGACGTATTTATTAGTAATTCAATGTTATCTATTTTGTTTCTGATACTTCTGATATTTACGTATAGTGTAGAAGGCTTTGTATTAGTTTAATTTAATTTTCATTTAAATATAATAAAAGACTTTACGTTAAATAACAATTTTTTTATTTAAATTCAACAACAGAATTGACTCTCTGACAGAACCCAAAAATTAAGATATTAATTTTTACAAAAAAACAAAAACTGTATTTAACATACTTTGTTTTTTTTTAAAAAAAAAAATAAAAATTTTTATTTTTATTTAAAGTGTATCCACACTACCCCCTTTCTAGTGAAATGATATCACTGGTTTAATAATGCGTCCGAAACGAGATTTTTTAATAGTGTTTGCTGGAGGAACTGGTGTTGCTGTTTGTAAATTCTCCATATAAGCAGGTTTAAGCCTGTCTATAGGTACGGTCTCATCCTTTTCATTCTTTATTACTTTGAAGTATTTAGGAGATCTTGATTTTACCACATAAGGTCCTTTTTATTTGGGTAGTAAAAGCTTCTGAGTATTGTCTACTCTTATCCAAACATGCGTACAATTTTGTAGATCTTTATTAATAAATATTTTTTGAGAAGAGTGGTTTTAGTTTGGTTTTAGATCTGTCATAAAGCGTTTTAACTCGCTTATAAAGTCAGTGGAGTTGAAACGATTATGACTCTGTTTGAAAAAATCTCCTGGTAATTGAAGGGATTCACCGTAAACCAATTCCGCAGGAGTTGTTTGCAAATCTTCTTTTATTGAAGCTCGTAAACCGCGTAGAACTGTTGATAATGATATTGTCCATTGTACATTATCATGACAAATTAAAACAGCTTTCAGAGTACGATGCATTCGCTCAATCATACCATTGCATTGCGGATGGTAAGAAGTAGTGTGCTTTAATCTAGCTCCAATAAAATTTGAAAGATCTTGAAATAAGTGGGATGTAAACTGTCGTCCTCGATCGGTAGTAATTATATCAGGACAACCAAATCTTGACACCCAGCCATCAAAAAACTGTCGACAAATGGTATCTGATGTAATATCTTTCATTGGAAAGACTTCTGGCCAGCGTGAAAATCTGTCAATACACGTTAAAAGATATGAATATCTTTCGGATTGTGGTAATGGACCTACAATATCTATATTAATTTCACTAAAGCGTCTGGAAGGAACTGAGAAAATACCAAAAGAACTTTTATTCTTTTTTGTTATCTTTGATTTTTGGCAAGCTGTGAACAGTTTTGACCATGTAATACTCATCTTTATTGATGAGGGGCCAAACGAATCGTTTCCTAACTAATTTTGATGTTTTTTTTTTTTTTTATTTATGTTTTTATTGGCTTGGAAACTTAGTCCACGTCGCCAGTTTTAATTAGTAGTTTTTTTTTGTTTTTTTTTTTTTTTTCTTATTATTTTTATTATTTTTTTTTTATATTTTTATTTTAATATCTGCTAGATATTTGATGATTTCTTTTATTGTATTTAGGTCTTCGTTTTTTATTAATTCTGTTAGGTTAGATTTGTTTGACAGTTCTTGAAAATTTTTTCTAATGTGTGTGTATTTACTACATTTTAGAATTATGTGCTGTAGGTCTTCTATTTGGTCGCAGGTTTCACATTGTTGAGTGTTTTCCACTTTTATCATGTGCAAGCATTTTCTGCATATACCTGTGTTCGTTCTTAATCTGTTGATTGTTTTTACTTCGTGTGTATTGAGATTTAGATTAGTGAACCAATTTGACGTTTTGAATTCCTTTTGTATTTCAAAATGTTTGATACCTTTTTCTCTAGATTGCTCTGTATAAATTGTTTTATATTTACTTATATAATAGTGTTTTAATTGGTTAAATGAGTCTGAAAGCGTATATTTATTTTTTAGTGTTTCATCTGTTGGTAACAATGCACCTTCCTTTGCCAGTTTGTCTGCTATCTCATTTCCTTCCAAGTTTATGTGACCTGGTATCCATTGTAATATTATTCTTGTTTCTGTATTTTCATCCAGTAATTTGACAATTTCATTTTTTATGTAATTCGTACTGCTTTTATTATTTTTAATTTTGCTAAAGCTAGATTTGGAGTCAGTAAATATGACAGTTCTGAAATATTGATTTTTTATTGCATGTTTTATGGCTAGTAATATGGCTACCATTTCAGCGTTCATTATTGTAAAGAATTCTTTAAGCTTATATTTCATTCTGACTTTTTTTGATTCATCATAGATTCCGACACCTACATTGTTAGTTTTTGATCCATCAGTATATATTTTGTTGTAACTGTTGTATTCGTTGTTTATCATGTGTAATGTGATGAGTTTCATTTCTATCTGACTTAGCTCTTTCTTTTTTATTAGTTTATTGTCAATATTCATTTTTATTTCTGCGTAAGGTTTTTTGTAAACATAATTACATATTTGTGCTTCTGCTTCAGAGGTGAAGGTATTTAAGATGATTTCTTTGTGATCTTTCATGATAATTATACTTTGTTTCAATACGATATTTTGAGAGTTTAATTCCTTTTCAATATTATGTTTTATGTTATTCCCCAAGCTCCAGTTTTTGAGATACCCCTTAGCTGTGATATATTCTCTTCTGATTTTTAGAGGTAGTTCTGCTGAAATTGCATGTAAGGCATTTATTGGAGTACCTTTTAAGAGTCCTAGACAAATTCTGAGTGAATTATGTTGTATGATATCAATTTTCTTTAAATCAGTTGTATTTCCGTTTATGTAAATTGCACTACCATATTCAATTACTGATCTTATTGTAGTTTTATACAAGTTGATCATTGATGTTGGATGTGCACCCCATGATCTCCCTGATATTATTTTTAGAATATTTACTTTATGTGTTGTTTTGTTTTTTATGTAGTTTATATGTTGTTTGAAGTTGAGTTTGTTGTCTATTATTATTCCTAAATAATTGTACTCTTCGACTTGTTTTATATTTTTCCCCTTTATAGTTACTTTTATTTCCTTTTCTTGTCTTTTATTTTTTGCGTAATGTATAAGGCATGTTTTCTCTTCATTTATTTCTAATTGAAGTTTATCACATATTTCTGTTAACTTATCCAGGGCTGCTTGCATATTTCTCTCTAAATTGTTTATGTTTTCATCTATTGTAATTATTATTATGTCATCAGCAAATTGAAATACTGTAGTGTTTTCGTTTGTTATTTCGTGTATTTCTGAAGTATATATATTGAAGAGTGTTGGGCTGAGGACATCTCCTTGCGGTAGCCCTCTATTTACTGTTATGTTTATTTCTCCTTCTTTGGTGTCTATTGAAGTAATTCTTTCTGTGAAGAATTTGTATATCCATGTATTGATTCTTTCTGTTACTCCTTTATTTGTAAGTATACTATACAGTTTGTTAATGTTTACTCTATCAAATGCTCCTTTTAAGTCAATTATTGTTGATGTTACCTGCTTTTTTTGTGTTAATGCTTGGTTTATCCTGTCTATGACTGTTGAAATACATAGAGTAGTGCTGGAATTCTTTTTGAATCCCATTGAATTTTCTGGTATGATTTTTTTTTCTATGATTTGTCTATCTATTCTATTTTTTATCAATTTGTTGAATGTTTTTGCTAATGTGGATAATAGTGAGATCGGTCTATAACTTTTGATACTGTTTATATCCTTTCCTGGCTTTAATATTGGTATTATTTTTATTACTTTCCATGCTTTGGGTATCTCAATATCTTCCCAGGCATAATTTAGCAGTTTTAAAAGTTGTAATCTATGGTTTATTGTTAAGCTCTTTAACATGTTATATGTGATGTTATCTGCCCCTGGTTGTTTATTTTTTTTATATCCTGTGATAATATTATTTAATTCATACAGTGTGAATGCTTCTTCTGGATTGTAATTGAGATTTTTTTTATATTCTATTTTGGTTATTTGTTCTGTAGGATATTGGTTTTGTAAAAATTCTTCAGCTGTTTTTTTGGATTCATTAATTAGATTAGTTTTGGGTTTGAATTTGTTTCCGTTTATTGCATTTATTTTTCTGTATATTATTGCTGTGGGGGTAGTTGGGTTGATTTCTTTTAAAAATGTATCCCATGTAAGTCTTTTTGCTTGTTTTATCTCTCTTTTTAATTTTGCTTCGTCTTTCTTTAGTTGTATTAGGTTTTTAATATTGAATTCTTTATTTAGTTTTTTCAGTGATGCCTTTTTCTGAAGCACTAGCTGTTTAATATTTTTGTTCCACCAACATTTGTTAGTGGGCGTTCTGTAGTTTGAGACGGATATGGGTTTTGCAGTCTTATTTGTTGCTGTTATCATGTTTTTCGTTAGTTCTTCTATTGTCCATGGATTTTTATTTATTGTGTCTAATGTGTTGAGGTATTCATTTTCATCATACTTATTGTAGTTTATTTTGCTGTGATTTAAGATGTTTATTTTGTGATTACATGTGATTTCTATGATTCTATGGTCACTATTTAGAGTTTCTATTGTTGATTTCCATTCTAGCTTTGTAACTAGATTCTTAGAAGCTATTGTGATGTCTATTGCTGATTTGGTGTTTGATGCTTTGCTTTCTCTTGTTGGGTCTCCATTATTCAATAATAAAAAATTTGAGTTATCTATTGTATTTTTAATGTGATCTCCTTTATTATTTGATTGTTTAGATCCCCAAGCTATGTTATGAGCATTGATATCTCCTCCTATTATTGCGTTTGGAATGTTATTGGTGAAGTTTACTAATGTTTGAAATTTTTCTTTTACTATGTTGTTATTTATGTTTGGAGGTATGTATATTGAGATTGAGATTGAGATTGATTTAGTTCTATTTCATAATTTTGTACTGTGATTCCTATAGCTTCTATAGGTGTGATGTCTGGAATTGTTAATTCTTTAGTTCGTAGATAGGAGTTAGCTAAAATAGCGACTCCTCCGTATCCGTCCATTCTATTTTTTTTGTTTATATTAAAACCCTTAAAGTAGTTTTTGTCTGTTTCCTTTAGCCATGTTTCGTTTAGTAAGATTATATCGGTTTTGTTTTGTGTAGCGAATATGTGTAGTTCGTCCTTGTTTGCTTTAAAGCTTCTTATATTATGTAAAATTATTTTTAGACTTTTAAACATTATTATGTTTTGTTATTTTCAATATATTGTAGTAGTTTTGTAACTGCTTCTGCTAACTCTATTTATATTAGATCATTTGATCCTGCTGATGTTGTACTTGTGTTGTAAATTTTATCTTGAATTTTTTTCATTGTGTTTGTTATTTTTTCAAATTCTGTTGTTTTATGTAAGTTGGTTATTATTTGAGTTTCTTTTATTTTATCTGTTCTTTCATGCGGTTTTATTGTTGATTGCTTTGGTGTTGAGGTTATTATGTCCATATTTGCTTGTTTATTTTTTTGTTTCAGTATTGTAGAGAATTTTGTTAGGTTATCATGATTATTCATGTTGCTATTGTTATTTGTTAAGGCTGGAAATTCTGTAGTATCTTCCAATATTGCGTGCCTATTTTGCTCTTTCTGAGTGTTTCTAAGGGCTTCTTTATATGATAGGTTATTTGCCATCATATATTTCCTTAGTGCTATTTGTGTCTGATATTTTTCGCATTCATTATATCCAGAAACGTGTTCATTGGAATTACAGAATTTGCATTTTTTTTCACATATTCCTTCATGTTTTGGTTCACTACAATTTATACATTTTTCCCTTGTGTTTTTACAGTATAAGTCTTTATGGCCTATATTCTGACATTTGGCAGTATGTTATTTTTGGTATGTATGGGATACATCTTCTGTATACACCATATATTCTCACATTATCTGGAATATGTTGTCCTCTGAATGTGAGTTCTATTGTATTTGTTTCTTCCGTTGTTGTATTTCCATTAAGTGTTGTTGTTCTTTTGAACCTTATCACGTTTATAATTTTTTGGTTCGAACATGTATTATTTATGATATCTTGTTCAGTAATGTCTTTTTCTACATTTCTGATTATTGCATGCTTCACGAGGAAGTGGTAAGGCACATATGCATTTATATCTCTATGTATTTTTTTTATATTATCTACAGTTTGATTAGCTTCCTCGTAATTTTTAAACTCTACTTTAATAGTAATTCTATTTATTACCTCTATGTTTTCAAATTTGGCATTTAATTTCGTTAGGTATTTACCTATTTGCATGGGTTTTATTTGGACATTTTTGTCATTATTGGCTATATAGATTATAAATGGACCTTTATCACCCTTATTATATTTGGTAGGAAGATCTTTGTTTATCACATTTGTATTATTATCACTATTCATTTTGTTTATATTTATTATCTTTTCTTTGTTAGGGTCTGTAATTAGTTTTTTTTCTGAATTTTCAATTTCAGAGTTTGAATTTTTCCTTTTTAAACTTATGCTTTTATCGTTCATATCTACATCATTATTGTCCCCCATTAGGGGAGACCTTAACTATTCAATTGATAATTATGTTTTCTTTTATTTTACTTATTTATTTAATTTTTTTTTTTAACTGATTTTTTTTTTTTTTTTGCCTTAGCACACTAATTGAAAAAAAACTATATGATCAAAAATTCACAATAACGCAAATGCGTTTTGTCAAATTTTTGATATATGAAATATAAGTGTAAATATGTTATTAAAATTAAACTCAGAAATCACAACAGTTTAAATAAACCCTTATGTAAACTGTGTATATATATTTTCCCTCTTTTTTTTTTTTTTTTTTTAAGGCACTATAAAAAGATGCGATCGGTTCTAACACTCGAAGCAAACTCAATTTTGATGTTGCTTGTGTTCCAGGATGTGAAAGATTATGAATGTTGTCAAAAATGCTGCGTCTAAATTGCAAAGGTATATAGGGCGTTGCGTTACCACATGAAGTGTCGCAATACAGTTTTAATTTTGATTCTGGTATCTGGATTAATTTCATTGATACGCCAGATTTACTATCCAAAAGTATGTTCTTCAATTCATTATCTATTTTTTGAGCCTCTGCGATTTTTTCGAAATACAAGTATGTTGAAGTGATTTCATCAAGGCGCGAAATAGTATCAGCAGTAATGTTATCTGAGCCAGAAATATGTTGAAAATCTGTTGTGAATTGAGCTATGAAATCAAGATGGCGATATTGACGAGGAGTAGCCTCCTCAGGTTTTTGATTGAATGCAAAAATTAATGGCTTATGATCAGTAACCAATGTAAATTTGCGATCTTCTAGTATACTGCGGAAATGTTTCACAGCAGAGTATGCAGCAAGTAATTCACGATCATAAGTTGAATAATTTTTTTCGGTAGAACTTAGCTTTCTGGAAAAGAATGCTAATGGCTGCCAACCCTTTTTGTGTCTCTGTTCCAATGCAGCGCCAATACCAATATCTGATGCATCTACTTTTAATGCGAGATCAGCATCAACTAATGGATGAGCTAAAGTAACTGAATTAGTAAGTTGCTTCTTGCAATTTTCAAATGCTTGAACAGTTGAATTGGTCCACTTTACAGGTCGTTTATCATTCTTCTTACATCCTTTGAGATATTCATTCAAAGTTGCTTGAAAATGACCTCCCTTTGGAAGAAAGCGGCGGTAAAAATTTAGCATTGCGAGATATCTCCTAAGACTTTGAATAGTTGATGGCTTTGGATAGTTCGCAATAGCTTCCGTTTTAGCTGTCGTTGGTTTAATACCTTCCGGACGGACTTCGAAGCCAAGAAAATCCAACTTTTCAACCCCCAAAACACATTTGCCTGGATTTATGATAATACCATTTTGCTTTAATCGTTCAAAAATAATTTGAAGATGATTTTTATGTTCTTCTTTAGATGTTGATGCAATTAACACATCATCTATGTACACCAATACAAAATTTAGTCCTCTGAAGATCTGATCCATTAATCTTTGAAAGCTTTGGGCTGCGTTCCTAAGACCGAATGGCATCTTTCAAATAAACCGAAAGGTGTTATCAACGCAGTTTTATGAACATCTGCGGGATTCACTTGAATCTGATGAAAAGCTCGTACCAAATCTAATTTAGAAAATATTGTACAATTAGCAAGATTAGATGTAAAATCAGTTATGAACGGAATCGTATAACGATCTGGAATTGTTATTTTATTTAAAAAACGATAATCACCACATGGTCTCCACTCTCCATTACTTTTCGGTGATATATGTTGCGGACTAGACCAATTGCTTTTAGATGGTCTAATGAAACCATGTTCTATCATAAATTCAAATTCTTTTCTAGCTATTGCTAGTTTCTTTGGATCCAATCGACGGGCTTTTGCACAGACTGGAGAACCGTTAGTTTCGATAAAATGATAAACATTGTGCTTCGGATGATCGGTTGTAGCAGGAAAAATTTGATGGACATCAGAATATGATTCTAAAATTTTATGAAATTCTGAAAGATTTTTTCCAATAGCTGTAATCCCAATTGATGGATCTGGTGAATGTTTAGCGGGTATTTGTAAGTTAGTTATTCCGTCAACCAATTTTTGATTTTTCAAATCAGGCAAAAGATGAAAATATTTGAGGAAGTCCGATCCTATTATTGGTTTGGTAACGTCTGCTATAATGAATAGCCATGAAAATTTTCGGCGAAGCCCAAAGTTCAGTTCCATAATCTTAGTGCCAAAAGTTCTAATTTCAGTGCCGTTAGCTGCGTACAATTATAATGGTGATGAAGTAGTATATAAATTTTGGTGAGCATTTTTAGGAAGCACGGATATGTCTGCACAATTAAAAATGTTTGTTTTGAATTTAAGTCTTTAACGAATAAGCGACCTGAAGTACAATTAGTTTTTTAAAGAAAACGTACACGGGCTGATACATTTTAAAGCTTTAATTCCAAATTGATTGTGATACCAATACCAGTCGTTATTATGTTGTCTGGTCCGAGATCTACTTTGGGGTGTATTGCGATTATTGCGACTTGATTGTCGACTTCGATTAAATGAATCGAATTTAGCCTTTAAAGCTTCTATCTTAGAAACCAGTCTGCTTAATGGATCTGTAGAGACATTCGAAATGTTATTTGGTTTTAAAATCGACATAATTTTGTCTGCTTGTTCGGCAAGAGACGATAAATCTTTCGCTTCACTAATAGCAAGTATGGAGCGAACGTTATCTGGTAATTGCTCCAGGAATAGTGTTTTAAGAATATTTTCACTAACCTAACCATTATTTAAATTTCTCATTAGATGTAAGAAATGACTTTCTGACAGAACTCGAAAATTAAGATATTAGTTTTTACAAAAAAACAAAACCTATATTTTAGCATATTTTGTTTTTTTTTTTTTTTTTAAATAAATATTTTTATTTTTATCTAAAGTGTATCCACAATAGTATTGTCATATTACCAAAGGTCTTGTTGGTATTTCTAGATACTCATTCATTAGTTTTCCTATAAATTACCTTACATGGGGGGAAACTGTCTTTACGGTGACTATGATTATTTTCACACATTTGTGCTTTTACTATTATTCATATCATTATCCTTATTTTGTGATTGTTGGTGTAATCATTGCGTTCTGCATTGTTGATAATATTATCCTATTAGTGTAAGTATGTTTATTATTATTTTATTATATTATTGTTTTTGTTGATGTTATCACTGCTGTAATTATTATCTTTAGTTTTATTATTATTATTATTGATAAGATTATTTTTTTAATTAATTGTTATTATTATTTTCTGTTATGTAATAATTGTACTCTTGGACTTGTTTTATAATTTTTTCCTTTATAGTTACTTTTATTTCTTTTCATTGTCTTTTATTTTTTGCGCAATGTATAAGACGTGTTTTGTCTTCATTTATCTCTAGTTGAAGTTTATCACATATTTCTGTTAATTTATCCAGAGCTATAGTACTTGCATATTTCTCTCTAAATTGTTTATGCTTTCATCTATTGTAATTATTATTATGTCATCAGCAAATTGAAATACTGTAGTGTTTTCGTTAGTTATTTCGTGTACTTCTGAAGTATATATGTTGAAAAGTTTTGGGCTAAGAACATCTCCTTGCGGTAGACCTCTATTTACTGTTATGTTTATTTCTCCTTCTTTGGTGTCTTTTCTGCGAAGAATTTGCATATTCATGTATCGATTCTTTCTGTTACTCCTTTATTTGTAAGTATCTTATACAGTTTATTCATATTTACTCTATCTGTTCAGAACTACTGAACATGTTTAATCACGATCGCATGCATGCAGGCACAGGGCAGAGATGCGAACAGATTGTATCACGATCTCACACACATGAACGCAATGTAGAAATATTACACATAACGATCTCATACACAGCTGGAGAAAACCAAGAGAGGCAAATGGTGTTCAAAAGGAAATGACAATAGAAATAAACGGTGGATATGCAGCCGGTATTCATTCGTCAAGAAACATTCAACAGAAGCAGTTCATATTAGATTCATTCGTCAAGAAACATTCAACAGAAGCAGTTCATATAAGATTTATTCGTCAAGAAACCTTCAACAGAAGCAGTTCATATTAGATTAATTCGTCAAGAAACATTCAACAGAAGCAGTTCATATTAGATTCATTCGTCAGGAAACCTTCAACACAAGCAGTTCATATTAGATTCATTCAAGTTTATACAGTTGGCATTTTATCAATAAATCTATACAAGTCAAAGTTTTTAATTGTTCTACCCCAAACAATTATTGGTGCCTCCTATGAGGATTGAGTGAATTTACGAAATATTGGTGGTTTTTAGTGAATTTGTCGTGTGAATTCTTAGAAATTTCTATTCTTGGTTTCTATTCTATGGTCTTTAAAGTAGCTTAGCGCTTACCATAGCGCTCCCTTGTTGGTACAAATTACCAGTTGGTTTTTTGAAGTTTTTTGCAAATAAATTTACGAAATATTGGTGTTTTTTAGTGAATTTTTCATGTGAATTCTTGGATATTTCTATTATTGGGTTTTTCGTGTTTTTGGTTTTTTTAAGTAACTTAGCGCGTACCGTAGCGTCCCCTTGCTGGTATTTCTTTTGCTGGAGGTTCCTTTTTGCAAATAAATTTACGAAATATTAGTGGTTTTTAGTGAATTTTTCGTGTGAACTCTTGGTTTTTTTTGTGTTATTGGCCTTTTAAGTAGCTTAGCGCTTACCATAGCGCTCTCTTGTTGGTATTTTACTACGTTGGAGATTTTTTGCAAATAAATTTGCGAAATATTGATGGTTTTGGGTGATTTTTTCGAGTGACTTTGGAAATCTGGATTCCTGTTTTTTTTTTTGCGTGTTATTGGCCTTTTAAGCCGTTTAGCGCTTTCCATAGCGCTCCATTGCTGACATTTTCCTTTGTTGATGTTTTTTCAAACAACTTGTGATTTTTTCCTGCCTTTTTTCGCGTTGGTGGCTGTTTAGGCAGCTTAGCGCTTCCCAAAGCGCTCCATTGTTGGCATTTTCTATTGTTGGGGTGTTTCTAACAACTCAGTGATTTTTTCTTGGCATTTTTTCGTGTTATTGGCCTTTTAAATAGCTTAGCGCTTACCATAGCGCACCATTCTTGGCATTTACCTTTGTTGGAGTTTTTTCAAACAACTTAGTGATTTTCTGGGCATTATTCGTGTTGATGGGCCTTTAAGCAGTTTAGCGCTTCCCATAGCGCTCCATTGTTAGATTTTCTTTTGTTGGAGTTTCTTCAAATAACTCAGTGATTTCTTGGCATTATACGTGTTGATGAGCCTTTAAGCAGTTTAGCGCTTCCCAAAGCGCTCCATTGTTAGCATTTTCCATTGTTGTGGTGTTTCTAACAACTCAGTGATTTTTTCTTGGCATTTTTTCGTGTTATTGGCCTTTAAAGGAGCTTAGCGCTTACCATAGCGCTCCATTGTTGGCATTTTCTTTGTTGGAGTTTTTTCAAACAACTTAAATATTTTCTGGCCATTTTTCGTGTTGGTGGCCTTCTAAGTGGTTTAGCGCTTTCCATAGCACTTCCTTATGGCAATTTTCTTGTCTGCATCACTTAAAATAGCTCAGCGATTCACATAGCGTTTCTTAGTTGGGGCTGCCTTTGATTGGTGTTCATTTAAGTAGCACAGTGCTTTATTGGTTGAATTTTTCTTGGTGGCTCCCCTGCTCATTGTTGTTTTTTCAAACAAGTTGGTTCTCAAATATTTGAGTTTGATCACATTGGGCGCTCAAAAAATTCAATACAGGCAACAACAGCCGTCACTATGGTTTTCACACCCACGCACAATGCAACGAATGCAATGATCACTGCTGGAATGGCAACCGGGGCGATTACGGCATCGGCCGTTGTGGCAGCAACACAGGTCTGAGATATCCCCTCACCAATCATACACTACGGCGGATCAACAGGTTCATAGTGTTCCGATTGGCATTGGACCGAGCAACATTGGCAATAACAATCAATCAGTGGTATTATTTGAGTACTCAGTCCACTTGGTTTCAGATCAGCTGCAGAAATTGCAGAGAAGAATGGCAGCTCTTGACTTCATGGCAGAAGAAATGGCTCATGTGAAAGACATCGAAGATTCAGCAACCACGCACTGGACAATGTTCAAAGAGAATCATGTGCAAATGGTTGGATGTTCAGTTCATGAAAATTGATCGGAATTTATGGGAAAATTTGTGGCGATCTCAAAATGTTTCCAAACGACCATGGAGGTAATTACTTCCGCCCGTTTCTTTCCCTTGGGGTATCGCCAAGAGCCCTAGTCCCCAATTTACGTGTGCGATTTCAGTTACATTTTTTGTAACACTTCAGATATACTATTTGTTTTAAGGGACCATTTGAAATTATCTTTTATCGTCATTTATGGCATAATGGTGCAAATTCTTAGAAACTTTTTCAATAATATTCATTGCCCATTATTCTATTCTATCTGATGACCCAGATGTGGGAAAAACCCTTGCTTGAGTGGAAATTCCCACTTTTGTCTTTTCGGCTACTTGCACCGGGGCACTAGGTTAGCACCACCAGTTTACTTCAGGCTTGCAAGGCGAACGTTCGTCTTCCAAAAACAATTTATCGTTAAAAGACAATTGTGTGTTTTGTCTGCTTTACCTTAGTGAAGTTTTTATTCCACCTGGACAAAAATGGGGCGTGGCAAATCACTAACCGAAACGGAAGTTAGAAAAATCATTTCATTGAAAGAAAAAAATTATTCCAATCGCGATATTGCCATACAAATTGGTCGAGATCCTTGGACTATAATTAATCTTATCAAAAACAAAGAAAATAACGGTAAAAATCGAAAAGGACGCACATCCAAACCAACTATTGAACGAGAACATGGGGCCATTTTACGGGATGCATCGAATTCTGTGGAAACTGCTCGTAAAATTAAGGAGAAAGTGGGTATTACGGCTAGTGTCCATTCTGCTTTCATGGTAAGAAATGCACATTGAAGGCATGAAAAATCGAATATGAAAACAAAAATTTTTTAGCAAAAACTAATTACAAGTTTTTTTTAAGTTTTATTCCTCGTTTTTAATTTATTTTCCAGATAAATGAATTCCAAACTGAAATTCTTATATTAAATGTATGTAGGTACCCGGGTACCTCATCCGTGCGTTTAAGGGGTATAAATTTGTTTATTTTTTTAGTGTTGTTTTGGTAAATTGACTTAAAATTAATTGCTTTAGGATAAACAGGAGTTTCAGCTTTGTAACTTATAACAGTTAAAACAAAAATGCAAACTAAAACACAAATGGTACCCTGGTACCCATCCGTGCACGCAAGGGTTAAGGGACCATTTCAAATTATCATTCATAAAGTGACGAATTAACGAAGCATTATGCCTGTCCATTTGAAATTTCAACCAACTGAACTCATCGTGACAATAATAATAATATCAACAATGTTTACACGACCAGCATTATTACAACTGTTGTAGTTTTTCTTCCATATTATTAATACTTATTTGGTGTTTGTCCCAATCAATAACGTGTTGGTTTCGATCCAATTTCATGCGGTATTCGTAGTGATGGATTTTTTTTTGGCTTTCATTACATTTTATTCTTCCGTCAAGAACATCTTTTTTTTGTTCGTATTCATGCCTATAGATTTCTTGTTCGCAGGTTTCGCATTCCATTGCATTTTCCACTTTTTGATATTTTTTTCGAATTTCAAATGGTTAATCTTTTGTCCCGTAAACTTTCTAGAATTTTCTGCAATTGTTGGTTTTTTCCAACATTATCTAGAATTATCGAAACTGGTGTAATAGCATCCACCGATTCTGGCTGTATTGTTGAGGTGTCGCTAGGAATAACGTATGAATGGTCGTTTGAAACTATTTCTAAACAAAATTCACTTGACGGTTGTTCTACCATTTCATACGTTTCTTCCTCTATTATCAACCTATCGCTAGCAATGGCAGTTGTATGGTCGTTTGAATCTGTTTTTAAACAAAATTCACTTGACGGTTGTTCTACTGTTTCCACCGATTCTGGCTCTATTGTCGAGGTATCGCTAGCAATAACATTTGCCTTTAGTATTGCCGGATTTTTTTTCAAATAATCATCTCTTACAATTATGTTGGTAAAATTTTTAGTTAAATCTCTTTCCATAAGTGTCGGTGTTGTTGCACAATTCGGATTTATTGACGGATTTGTGCTGGAGTCCGAAAGGTATAACTCAATTCCTATTAATACTGTTAATACTATTATTACTATCTGTTGTATAGTTACTTGTCTGCGTTGAAGGCGATGATATTCTGCAATTGCAGAAATCTGGGCGTTTAATGTTTTTCATGTTTTTTTTGATTTTAGGTTTGCTTTCCTTTTTATTATAACTGATTTGATTTTGTATCAATTTTATGGCATATCTTAGCTGTTCGCGGCTGATGGACTTTATGCTCTTTTTACCAACTGCGTCGTGCATATGACAGACAAATATTTACCTTGGTTGTTCTTTTTCACCGTGAGGTATAAAGTTTTCAGATAATCTTTCCCTTTTACGGTTTTTCAATAAGGAGTATAATCTTTTTCAATTATTTCTTCTTCTGTTGATTTCCGTTGTGATGTTGAAGCTGTAATATAATGGGATTGCAATACATATATTGAAATATTAAAAGGCGTTCATGCATGGTTAGGTAAATGAGATGAGAAAATTTAAATCGAGAATTCAAAGGTTTTGTGTCACGTTATTAAATCATGTTTAGATTAGATTAATATAATTTTGGAAAATTATTAAAGTTGTAAAATGTTAGCAAATTTGATGTTGGTTATGTTAAATAATGAAAGAATGACCGGTATATGTTATTTATTTTTAAAGAGTTAGAATCTGTGTTGATCGAGTTTTGAATAAATAGCAACAAACCGATGTAAATTGTATGTACATACATATATATTTCTTGTACTTATTTTACTTGAATGGATATAGGTATTTCAAGGGGATATAAGAATATGAGTGAGGAATGGACAATGTTCAAAGAGAATCATGTGCAAATGAAAATTGGTCTTAATTTATGGGAAAATTTGAGATTGCCACAAATTTATTCAGACATCAGGCTGTTTATCGCACATAAAGGGCGGAATTATTGAGGAAAGAGGCGCAAAACGTAGTTAATAGCACAAACTTAGTTCGGGTGCAACCGGATCTATGATTGCACCCGCTGAAGATTCAGACATTCAACGGAGAAGCACACAATTGGATTACATTGAAAACTATGGTTGAAAGCATGATGCATAATTCAGATCACAAATTACAGTATTGGGGCATCCTCATGGATGCCTTCTGATGTTGGTGGAAGATAGCAAGGATTTCAATCACGGATCACGCAACGGGTTTGGCTTGAAGTCGAATTCAAGCAACCTATTTTGAGCAATATTGCAAAGCTTCATGACCCAACTAGCATGTTGGCACCTTTAATCATCAATGGGAAAATATTAATGCAAACACACTGACTGGGATTCCATTATACCAAAACAAGGATTGCAAAAATGGAAAACGCACAGGCCCTCATTAGGTCAGTTAATGATATTTCAAGTACTAAGCTGGATTGTGTACATGCAGGGTGGCACGGTAACTTCACATGTATCCTCAGATGCTTCAACGAGCGCGTACGCGGCAGTTTTTTAAATATGGAAAATCAGTTCGAATGGTGCAATCACAGCAAAACAATCACTATCAAACAATAGGGGTTCATGGCGGATCGAATTTCAAACATTCAAAAGCTAGCACCAACAGAGCAATGGCATCACGTATCCACGGAATACAATCCAGCAGAATGTGCAAAACGGGGCATTACACCAAACGAACTTGCAGAATATACACTTTGGCTAAATGGGCCGAGGTTCACACACTAACTCGGCTTGGCAATCAGGTCATTGACATATTTGAAGGATTAGCAGTTTACAGACAATAAATCGCGTTGTGGCACATGTTATAAGATTTGGAATCTTCTATGAGGAAAGATCACCCCTCTCCCCAAACATTGGTGTTGGATACAGCCGAACTACAATCGGCAAAATGGAACTATTAGTCAACATCATTTAATGCGCAATTTTAAATAAGAGTTAGTAGTATGGATAAAAAACAAACGGATCTCAGCTAAAAGTGGCTTAGCACCATACATAGACAACCAGGCATCTTAGGGCTTGGTGCATACATGGAAAAGTTACATTGGGCGTTTGGCAGTGTTATAGCCTTGGCATTCATCGAACGATAGCACATTGGCGTTCATCAGAACAATGACACACTTGGCGTTCATAAGAGTGACAGCACATTTGCCTTCATCGGAGCAATAGCACATTGGCGTTCATCAGAACAATAACACATGCGCGTTCGTCAGAACGATGACACATTTGGCGTTCATAAGAGTGATAACACACTTGGCGTTAATCAGAACAATAACATTGGGCGTTCTTCAGAACGATAGCACATTTGGCAGTCATCAGAACGATTATACATTTGGATAACATCAGAAAGATCATACATTTGGCGTTCATTAGAACGATAACACATTTGGCGTTCATCAGAACGATAACACATTTGGCGTTCATCAGAACGATAACACATTTGGCGTTCATCAGAACGATAACACATTTGGCGTTCATCAGAATGATTATACATTTGGCGTTCATCAGAATGATAACACATTTGACGTTCATTAGAACGATTATACATTTGGCGTTCATCAGGACGACAACACATTGGGCGGTCATCACGACGACAAAACATTGGAGTTCACCAGCACGATAAAACATTTTGGCACTTGTCAAAATGGAAGCAGTTGGCGTTCACCAGAATAATAACACGTTCAATGTTCACCAGAATGATAGCACATTTGGCGTTCACCAGAAACATAGCACATTTGGCGTTCACCAGAGCGAGAACAAATTGGGAGATCATCACGGCGACAATACATTGGAATTCACCAGAACGATAGAACATTTTCGCATTCATCAAGATGATAACACATTAACTACATTAACGGATGGAAGCTCTTACGTTCAATGTATCACAATTTTGGCAACGTTGGCAGTATGAATGTCTAAAAACACTGCAAATGAAGCTAATGGGCCAAAGATCCGACAACGTTCGAGTTGTATATATTGTATTGGTAGCGGACGAAAAGCCTTCACCAACAAAATGTACGTTGGCCAGAATCATTAAAGCACATCCTGGTGCAGATGGCTTGGTGCGTGCGGTAACAATAGAGCCAGCGGACATGGTATTTCAGAAATTCGTTCCTGAATTGGCAATTCTTCACATCCATCCAGAGAGTCCTGAAATGCGGCGCAATTTCAGCGTGGGGGGGAGAATGTTCAGAACTACTGAACGTGTTTAATCACGATCGCATGAATACAGGCACAGGGCAGAGATCATAGAGTTACATTAACTAGAGATCTCATTTATCTCGTTTTCATACAGAATTATGGAGGAGAAATGGTCACTATTTTATCTTCTCGCTCGCTTACTCCAAACGATAGAAGCCCAAGTTTCCCAAGTTTCGGAGATAACGACTCGCCGCTACTAATACGATATAATATTTTAATTTGGTTTCCCCTCAATTAGCATATAAAATTCGCGTTGTTTTTATTTTCAATACAAATAAACCCAAGTTTCATATTCCCCTCTGTCGGCCCACATGAGACAGCAAATTAATATCTCTAGTTAATGTATCTCTATGGCAGAGATACAAACATATTGTATCAGTATCTCACACACATGAACGCAATGTAGAAATATTTAACATCACGATCTCATACAGAGCTGGAGAAAACCAAGAGAGGCGAATGGTGTTCAGCCGGTATTCATTCCTCAAGAAACATTCAACAGAAACAGTTCATATTACATTCATTCGTCAAGAAACATTCAACAGAAGCAGTTCATATAAGATTTATTCGTCAAGAAACATTCAACAGAAGTAGTTCATATTAGATTCATTCGTCAAGAAACATTCAACAGAAGCAGTTCATATTAGATTCATTCGTCAAGAAACATTCAACAGAAGCAGTTCATATTAGATTCATTCGTCAGGAAACCTTCAACAGAAGCAGTTCATATTAGATTCATTCAAATTTATACAGTTGGCATTTTATCAATAAATCTATACAAGTCAAAGTTATTAATTGTTTTACCGCAAACACTATCAAATGCTCCTTTTAAGTCAATTATTTTTGACGTTACCTGTTTCTTTTGTGCTAATCTTGATTTATTCGATCTATGACTTTTGAAATACATAGAGCAGTGCTAGAATTCTTTTTGAATCCTATTGAATTTTCTGGTATCATTTTTTTTCTTTGATTTGTCTATCTATTCCATTTTTTATCAATTTGTTGAATGTTTTTACTAATGGGGATAATAGTGAGATCGGTCTGTAACTTTTGACATTGTTTATGTCCTTTCCTGGCTTTAATATTGGTATTATTTTTATTATTTTCCATGCTTTGGGTATCTCAATATCTTCCCAGGCATAATTTAGCAGTTTTAAAAGTTGTATTCTGTGGTTTATTGTTAAGCTCTTTAACATGTTATACGTGAACTTATCTGCCCGTGGTTGTTTATTTTTTTATATACCGTAATAATATTATTTAGTTCATACAATGTGAATGCTTCTTCTGGTTTATTGTTATAATTTTTTATATATTCTATTTTGCTTATTTGTTCTGTGGGATATTAGTTTTGTAAACATTTTTAGCTGATTTTTTGGACTCAGAAATTACATTAGTTTTAGGTTTGAAATTGTGTTTCCGTTTATTGCATTTTTTTTCTGTATATTACTGCTGTAGCGGTAGTTGGATTGATTTCTTTTAAATATTTGTCCCATGTAAGTCTTTTTGCTATTTTTAATTTTGTTTCGTCTTTCTTTAATTGTATTAGGTCTTTAACATTGAATTCCTTATTTAGTTTTCTCAGTGATGCCTTTTTCTGAATCATTAGCTATTTAATATTTTTGTTCCACCAACATTTGTTAGTGGGCGTTCCGTAATTTGAGACTGTTATGGGTTTTGCAGTCTTATTTCTTGCTATTATTATGTTTTTTGTTAGATCTTCTATGGTCCATGGGTTTTTATTTATTGTGTCTAATGTGTTGAGATATTCATTTTCATCAAACTTGTTTTATTATTTTCAATATATTGCAGTAGTTTTGTGACTGCTTCTGCTAACTCTATTAATATTAAATCATTTAATCCTGCTGATGTTGAACTTGTGTTGTAAATTTTATCCTGAATTTTCTTCATTTTGTTTGTTATTTTTTCAAATTCTGTTGTTTTATATAAGTTGGTTATTATTTGAGTTTCTTTTATTTTATCTGTTCTTTCATGCGGTTTTATTCTTCATTGCTTTGGTGTTGAAGTCATTATGTCAATATTGTCTGATTTGTGATTTTGTTTCAGGATTGGCATTCTGTACAGCGACAGGCGATATTACTCAAAAAAAAAAAAGCAAATATTTTTAGTGTTTCTAATAATATTATTAAATTAATTTTCTTATATTAAAAAAAAAATAAGAATAAAATAAAATAAAAAATTGAAAAAACAGACATCAATTTCTAAAATCATATGAAAGCAACGAGCGACAATCGCCTGTCACCGTACAGAATGCCTACCTAGTATTGTAGAGAATTTTGTTTGGTTAATATGATTATTCGTGTTTGTTACCCAAGGTACCGATTGAATGAGGAATTTTACGTTCGTAAGAAATGAAACTCTTCTTGACGATTGAACAAAATTGAATGAAAATTTTATTAAATTATAATTATACAAGCCTTCTATTTTAAAAAATAAAATTAACTGAGTTTACATGATAATAATTTTTACTAATAATAAAGTAGCTTTTCTTCAGCTGAGTGGAAACATCCCGCCCACCTTGAAAGACTGATTTCAAATGTTGCAAAAAAAAATATATTAATATTCGTTATTCTGAAGAAAGTAAAATACATAATTTATGAATCGGCCGATCCAAGACGCCGTTTTTTGTCCGAACACTTGCCACTCGTACTAAGCCATCCTTATCAGCTATAACCTTCGCAATGCGACCCATTAATCATCTAGATGGAGGTAGATTTTCTTCTTTAATTAATACGAGGTCATTAACCTTCATATTGCTTTTCCTACTCGCCCATTTTTTGCGTTTTTGAAGGGTACACATATATTCTAAACTCCATCTTTTCCAAAATTGTTGTTCAAGGCGCTGCAAGTGTTGCCATCGTGATGAATACGATATATTTTCATCGCCTAAATTTTCTTGCGGAGGTAAAAGTAAAGGACCTTGCGTAAGAAAGTGACCTGGTGTTAGAGCTTCCATGTCTAGAACTCGTTTGATGTGGTATTTTACCGACTTTACCCCAGCTTCCCAAATTCCACCAAAGTGTGGTGAACATGTAGGAATGAAATGCCATTTAATTTCATTATCGTGAAGTTCCTTTGATATTAGCTCGCAATTCTGCATCAAAAACCTTTGAAATTCTGTGATGTTCCTCGCAGCACCGACAAAATTTCTACCGTTGTCACTGTATATATTTAAACAACGGCCTCTGCGACCCATGAAGCGATTTAAAGCTGCTAGAAATGCGTCTGTAGATAAGTCAGAAACGATTTCAAGATGTAAAGCTCTTGTAGCTAAACAAATAAATAGCGCTATGTATGCCTTCAGTTGTTTAGCACCACGACCATTCCAAGTTCGTATTTGAAATGGACCAGCATAATCTGTTCCAGTGTTGGTAAATGGACGACATGGTTGTAACCTGTAACCTGGTAGATTACCCATTTGCTGGTTACCACCTTCAGCTCGATAGCGAATACACCGTGTACATTTTTGAATACATTTGCGTACTTCGTTTTTACATCCAATTATCCAGTATTTTAAATGAATGATGTTTAACATTAATTGTTGACCTGCATGAAGATATTTGATGTGTGTGTCGTATATTATAAGTTCTGCTAGTTTCGTATTCTTCGGTACAATAATTGGATGTTTTTGGTTGTGACTAATATTTGCCATTTGTATTCGACCACCTACACGTAAAATTCCGAGTTCGTCCAAGAAAGGGTTGAGAGAAATTAATTTGCTCTTAGGTAGTAGAACTTTCCCCTTGCGTAGCATTTCTAAGTCCTCGTAATATTCTGTAGCTTGCGTAAATTTGATAATCATATGCAGTGCATTTTGAAGTTCTGGTACCTTCAAAACCTTTCGTGTACTTGTTTTCTTGTATTTGGTTTACAACACGTAATAAAGCGAAAAATCCAAGCAATTGTTCTTTGAAGTTGTGTTAAAGTTGAATAACGAGCAAGTAAAATAGATATAATATTTGTGCTTTCATTTGAATGTTCTGCGGTAATATGAAGACTAACAATTTTTCTTTCCAAATCAGTTTTTAAATTTGAAGATGCTGAATTGACTGTATTGAAACTTCTGTCCCGTAAAAAAGATGGTCCCTTCCACCATAAGTCAAAGTTTAATATTTCCTTTGGAAGTAATCCCCTTGATGCACAATCTGCTGGATTCTCGGAAGACTTTACGTGTCTCCAGTGCTGAGATGGTAGTACTGATAAAATGTATGATGTTCTATTGGCAATAAATGTCTTCCATCTTCTCGGGATTTCTTGTAACCAGGCTAAAACTATGGTTGAGTCTGTAAATGCTATTGTATCAATGGAATCAAAATTAAATGCAATCTTTATTTTGCAAATTAGTCTTGATAAAAGATGTGCTGCACATAATTCCAATCTCGGCAAAGATACTTGTTGAATTGGCGCTACTCTTGTTTTTGAGGCAATAATATTGATGTGAGTTTGATCTTGATTCATCGCCCGTAAATAAACTTCTGCAGCATATGCATTCTCAGAAGCATCTGAGAAGCCACACAATTGAAGATGTGAGGTTTTAGTAATGTGCAACCATCTAGGTATACGTAGTGCACGCAATGAATTTAAGTCGTTCCGATAGTGTTGATATTTCGTGACAATAGCTGTTGGTAGATTGTCGTCCCAATCATTACCAGCAACCCATATCTGTTGTAAGATAATTTTACCGACTACTATGCAAGGTGATAATAGCCCTAACGGATCATATAATTTTGATATTTCTGAAAGAATTGAACGTTTTGTATACTTCTCGAGTTCAGATTCAATATTGACTTCGTATGTATAGGAGTCGAAAGCTGGATGCCATTTTAATCCTAACGTCTTGATTGTAGCATCTGGTTCAAGTGAGAGAGGATATGAAACTTCACGATGATCTTCTTCTACGGTTGCAATGAATTCTTCTGAATTTGAAGACCATTTGCGAGGATCAAATCCACCCATTGAAAGTAGTTCACTTAATTCTTCTTTGACTATCAACGCTTCTTCTAAGGTATGACTTCCGCCCAAAAAGTCGTCAACATAAAAATTTTCTAATAAATTCTTGGCACCTACCTTAAAACGTTCACCTTCATCAATGGAGAGTTGTTTTAATGTTCGGATCGCTAAAATTTGGTGCACTTGAAGTATCATAAGTAACGGTGGTTAATTCGAATTCTTCAATAGGATCCGAAACACAATTCCGCCAAAGAATTCGTTGATATGGAGTGTCATTTCGATTAATAAGAATCTGACGATACATTTTGGCAATATCGGCAGTATATGCAATATAAAATTTACACAATTTAATAACAAATTCCAAATATCTCGTTGGATTGTTGGTCCAACCAACAACAGTTCATTTAAAGATGTACCGGAACTACTTTTTCTCGAACCATCAAAAACAACGCGTAACTTTGTGGTAGAACTAGTTTCCTTAATAATAGCATGATGGGGCAAATAGAAGCATTCATTTTCTGGAACATATTTAGATACCTTCACCATATGATTAAGTTGTAAATATTCATCCATGAACTCGCTGTAATTTGTCTTAAGTTTTTCATTTTTCTCAAATCTTCGTTCCATGTGATTAAATCTAGTTTCTGCAAATTTCCTTGAAGTTCCCAATGACCGAAAATTCCTTCTGTTGTTAAAAGGTAGACGTACAACATATCGACCTTCAGAATTTCTGAAATGGGTACTCTCATAATGTTCTTCAATTTGTTGTTCTTCATCTGTTGGTAATATATCAATTTTCAAATCTTCTACTTCCCAAAATCGCTTTAATAATTCGTCAATGCTTGTCGTGCAGTGTAAAGTAAGTTGTTCTTTCTTTCTTTCACTATAATATTTGCCGCATAGTACCCAACCAAACAAAGTTTCTTGAGCCATGGGAAAATCTGGTCCGTTACAGATTTTACCTTTCTGCAATACTTGAAACACAATATCGCAACCTAATAATATGTCAATTTTATTAGGAGTTGAATATAGCGGATCTGCTAAATTCAAACCCTTTAATAAATTAGTAGGAAGTGATTGAATTTCGGTTAAAGGAATATCCGCTGTGATCTTTTTTAGAATAAACGCTTGAGTTGAAACTTGAAAATTGTTGAATCTTGATCGTAAGTCAATGTTGACTGCACCTCTGGTATAATTTGGTTACGATGAACCAATTCCGTTAATAGGAAGATGCGAATGCGAGCGTTTCAAACCCAGTCTTTGTATGCATGCTTCTGAAATAAGAGTAACTTGTGAACCAGTATCTAGAAGAACTCTGCATGGTTTAAATTCGTTTGTAATGTCCTTTATTAATATTAAGGCAGTTGGTAAGATAGTGGTACATTGTAATTGTACTTGTGCTGCGTTTGATGTAATTGTAGAAACGTTGTTGTTTGAAGTAGTCTTAATTGGATCTTTAACCGTATTTGAATTGCTTTGATAATTTTCATGTAAAAGAGAATGATGTCTTCGCTTGCAATATTTACAAGAAGATTTAGAATAGCATGTCTTGACTGAATGTTTGCCTTTCAAGCAGTTAAAACAAAGTTGCTTTTCGATTATAAATTCTTTACGAGCTTCTGGTGTTAAATTAAGAAAAGTAGGACAACTATACATAAAATGATTACCTTGACACCGTATACAAGATACTATCGATGCTGAATGTACAAATTTCCGTGATCGTGCTGTGTTTGAGTTCTTATTGTTTACCTTTTTTTCAGAAATGTCTTGATTAGCTGTTAATTCATAGATGCGATTGTTAATAAATGTAATTAATTCAGCGAATTTGGTTTCTTCATTGTTGCTTTTTCTACTTAATTCTCGACGCCATAATGTTCTTGATTCGTTGTCTAGCTTGGATGACAGGATATAATTTAACCAATGATCCCAATGTTCTGTAGGTACATTAATAGCCTTTAATGCCCTCACTGATTCATTGATAGTATTGCATAATGATCGTAGTCCATCTGCGTTTCAGGAAGTAAGCTTTGGTTCTTCTATGATGAGTTGAAGATGCGATTCTATGATGATGTCTTTCTTGTCGAAGGTTTCAACAAGTTCTTCATAAGCTTGATTATAATTTGCATCACTTATACATATGTTCTTCAGAATTCCCTGTGCATTGCCAACTAAAGCTTGTTTTAGATATTGTAACTTTTCACAAGCTGAGATTTTAGTGTTATTATGTATAAGATTTTTATACAAATCATGGAATTCTGGCCAATCTCTATAACAGCCGTTAAATCGTGGAATTTCTATTGGTTGTAACCTGAATCCTGGAAGATGATTGGTTGAAACACTTGGAGGAATAACAGTACCTTTATCTGAAAACTTGTTGACTAAAGACGCAAGAACTGTTTGATGTTCCATCAGTGCCTTTACTGCCTGTTCTAAATGTCCAATATTATTTTCAGATTCCACATTCTTTGAGTCTGATGAATTATTGAAGTCACTCTCAGATGATTCCTTCGTCAAAACCTTTATGTATTTTTTCAATATTCCTTTTACATTGAAATATTTGTTTTCCACCTCAATTCTTTGTGAATCTTCTAGAGTTGTGTTTTCTTCTTCACCTAATTCGGACTCGATTCTTAGCTGAACTTCGTTAAATTCTGCAAATAATTCATCGATTCTTGCAGATCTTTCTTCTAACACTTCTAACACCGCTTCACTTATGTTTAACTCGTTCACATACGTTTCAATGCGTGTTAATTGGCATTTAATGATTTTGCGTTTGGTTTTAAATTCGGCCATTTTACGCGGAACTGTGTGAATTAAGAATATTTCTTTTAAAGTTATTTTCACCACAATGCACTTTTTCAGCACTAATGATAAAAACCGTAAACTGTTCCGACGTAATACGTAAGACGTAACTAAATTGTTTTGCGAACTTTTAACCGAATCGTGAAAAGAGTTTCGAAAAATGTATTTCTCATTCAATATATTGACTGATTTACTGAAATCTGGCTTGCGAAGGACCAAAATGTTACCCAAGGTACCGATTGAATGAGGAATTTTACGTTCGTAAGAAATGAAACTCTTCTTGACGATTGAACAAAATTGAATGAAAATTTTATTAAATTATAATTATACAAGCCTTCTATTTTTAAAAATAAAATTAACTGAGTTTACATGATAATAATTTTTACTAATAATAAAGTAGCTTTTCTTCAGCTGAGTGGAAACAGTGTTGTTATTGTCTTTTGTTAAAGCTGGAAATTCTATCGTGTCTTCCAGTATTGCGTATCTGTTTTGCTCTTTCTGAGTATTTCTAATTGCTTCTTTATATGATAGACTAGCTGTACCCGGCCACGCGTTGCTGTGGCTCAGTCTGGTTAAATGGAAAAGAGAAAGCGCACGTTTCTAATATTGTTTATTGTTTAATTTCACAATGTTTGTGGGTATACAATATTTTCTGTTTTTCTATTCTCTGTGCAGGTATAGAAATTGTCTGGTTTGCCGAATCTGGATCACGCAACATATAATTGTCCATGTGAGAAGTAATCCGTGTCTAGATTTAAACCGCATAATTCTAAAGATTGGCCCTGAGCTTTGTTGATGACGATTACAAACGCCAATCGAATTGTAATTGCAATCTCTTAAATTGAAATGGCATTTCCGTTGGAATCATAGGAATACGAGAAATGAGGACATCTTCACTTCTGAAAGGTGTGCGGTGGCATATCGAGAGAATTGAAAATTTTAGGTGGATATTGAACTGCTTCATCTGCTTCCAAAACAGGTCAACGGACTTGTATGTGACTGCCTCGCTTTGAATGTTAGACTAAATAATATTGTTAAGTTCGTAGACGTCCTTGTTCTTGGCCGCAAGAATAGCTCATTTACTCTCCCAATCGTGATCCTTGTAATTGGTTTGGATATTGGGAAATACTGCACGAAGTTGATTTGGATTTATAATAGTTCATTGGCTGTATTTCATATTTGTTTCTTCGCCACTGACTGGATTTATCTTCTTAACGTTGAAGTGATATTCATCGGCACCATCCTAAAAAATGATTGGATATTGCAGGGCATCGTAGCGTCGATGAGTTTCTGAAACTTTTGTCAATTGATCGTTTCTCCGATCAAGAACAATATCTCTACGTTGGAATTGATCTCCGACTATAAGAATTGCTGCTTCATCTATAGTTGGAGCATTAAATCTTCGTACATGTTCTCCAGATGGCGTTTTGTCAGTATGAATAAAAATCTTGTGTGAATCAGATGGCATCATGTCAATTACTGTTTTGACCTTTTTTGGCCGGTAGAAATTCCGCACCGTGCATTAAATTCATCATTGCCATCATCGATGAAATACATTTGTATGAATTTATGTTGACCATCTAGGAACGGAAACAGGGACCCAGCCCTATGATAAATTTGTCCTTTCACTTTGAAAGTTGGCATGAATTGATACGATTTCTGCGCCAAACGATGTCATTTGGAAGCATGAGTTGTATTTCCTGATGTTCGATAGGAAATGCTTTGATTCGGCGGTATATCCGGCCAGTAAAGTTTTTAATGGCTCTGACAGTTCCGCGGGTTGAGGCAGTCTAATTTTTCTGGCGACGCAACACATTCCTTTCGTTTCTCCATTAAATTTAAAAGCTTTGCAATAAGGACACACTTCAGTCATAGTACCGATAAAAACATGCGGGCTCAAACTATAATCATCAGCTCGGTAGTACCGGAATGCAAGGCGATTGTAATCGCGTGATTGCTGTGCACGGAGTTTTATATGACGTTCATCTGCAGTTTCTCGTTGACGTCTTTCAGCCACTCTCAGCCTGTTGCGTACACTCTTTTGAGAACGAAGCGGATCTGAAGCTGCAAAACGCAATTGCCGTGCTCGCAATCTTGTTTCTTCAATTCTGGCTGCACGTCGCTCTCCTGGTTCCTAGGCACGTATTTGAGACATTCTTTGTCTGTTTTGGTCGTTCGCTGATGGCTGTTGGCACTGATTCCAATAATGCTAAGAAAAATGAAAAAATGTTTTTTTCAACGATGCTATGCAAAACGAAAAAAAATGTTATTTTCGAACGATGCTACGAAAAAACGAAGATAAAACGTAAATTTCCCAACGATGCTACCGAAACGAAAAAAAAACATATAGTAACTTAAAATCGGCCTATAGCCGATTTTTTGATGCCCTATGGTAGAAATAGGACAGAAAAACAGTCAAATCTAACAGTATTTCAAGGTTTTTTCTTCATAACTTTGTTTCCTCTTTCCAAAATTTCCTCTAATTCGCAGGTAACCTAGACCCTAATAGGATAAGTCCAATCGGCAAATCAGTATGTTAGTACATCAAAAAAACTTTATGTACAAACTTATTTTCTCCTACGATTATTTCTTTCTCCACTATCCTTGGACCGATTTTGCTCGTATTTAACCAATATAATTAATTTAAACAAAATTGATTCACAAATTTTCCAGTTAAACCTGAAAAACCATATGAAAAAACGACAAAACTTTCTGGTCACCCTCGTTTTTGCTTAATAACTTCCCTCCCCTTCGGTCGATTTTGCTGAAATGCAATACCAAATCCACTATAGCAATAACCAAGTAGCATTCTAAATTTCATCAAAATTCGATAACACGTTTTTGAGTTATTTTGTCCAAGGACGGACGGCAGTACCTTACATGGAGCATTAATATAGGGAATTTTTTTTCAGAATTTTGGCTCATTTGCCAAACCCAATTACCCCAATTAGTTCTGCCTGAATTTCACATTTTTTTTCATAAATATTTTATAAAATGGTCACCTTTTAAGCGTGCTATAATATAACTTGATAGGATTATAACTACTAAAGTTATACGATTCTAAAGCCATCTATTGGAAAAAAACGCCACGAACTTTCTACTTAACTCAATATTTTAAGGTTTTTCTCTCCATAACTTCATTTCTTCATTGTCAAATTGGCCCAAATTCACAGGTAGGCTGGAGTCTAATAGCATAAACACGTTTCGTAAATTTGATTCAAAACAGTATATAAAGTTTTAAAATACATTAGAAAAACTTTATGAACAGGCTTATTTTAGTCTAGAACTATTTCTTTCTCCACTATCCTTGGACCGATGTCACTGAAATTTAATATAGTATCGTCTATTTATGTAGTTAGTCTGTATAATTAATTTAAACAAAATCGATTGACAAATTTTCCAATTACATCCGAAAAACCATAACCAAAAAAACGACAAAACTTTCTGGTTACCCTGGTTTTTCCTTGCCCCCCGCGGAATACATGAGCATTCAGCCCATTTACAGTGTTGCACCTCCGAATTTATATTTTTAACGCCGCCACTATGCCCATCTGTATTTTCTATAATTTAAGCTTATTATTCTGTATTATACTTTACTGATGCATGCGCGTGTGAGTAAGAGTAATCACTATAGTGTATACATGGATATTGTCGATGGAAATTGATGCATTTCGAGATGTTTATGTGATTGTGTTAGTGATGCATTTAAAAAAAAACCTTTTTTTTACCTATCCATAGGTGCATAGGAAGTATATATAAACCTGGTCATAATTACATAGGATATTCAATAAAAAATTCAAAGCAATTGGTCAAGGAGTTTCTCAGATTAGCGGTTAAGAACAGACGAACATTTACGATTTTATTTATACAGATTATTTACCATCATATATTTTCTTAATGTTATTTGTGTCTGAAATTTTTCACATCCGTTATATCCAGAAATGTGTTCATTGGAATTACAGAATTTGCATTTTTTCTCACATATTCCTTCGTGTTTTAGTTTACCAAAATTTATACATTTTTCCTTTACGTTTTTAGAGTATATGCCTTTATGGCTTATATTTTGACATTTATGGCAGTACGATATCTTTGGTATATATGAGATACATCTTCTGTATACACCGTATTTTCGCATATTATCGGGAATCTGTTGTCCTCCGAATGTGATTTTTATTGTATTTATTTCTTCCGTTGTTGTATTTCCATTAAGTGTTGTTCTTTTGAATCTTATCGCGTTTATAATTTTTTGGTTCGAAGATGTATTTTTTATGATATCTTGTTCAGTCATGTCTTTTTCCACATTTCTGATTATTGAATGTTTCACGAGAAAGTGATAAGGTACGTATGCATTTATATCTTTGCGTATTGCGTTGATATTATCTACAGTTTGATTTGCTTTCTCGTAATTTTTAAATTCTACTTTAATAGTAATTCTATTTATTACTTCTATGTTATCAAATTTGGAATTTTGTTTTGTTAGGTATTTACCTATTTGCATAGGCTTTATTTGCACATTTTTGTCATTATTGGCTACGTAAGTTATAAATGGCCCTTTATCACCCTTATTGTATTTAGTAGGGAGTTCTTTGTTCCTTACATTTGTATTATCCCCATTAGTCATTTTGTTTACATTTATTAGATTTTCTTTGTTAGGATCTGTAATCAGTTTTTTTTCTAAATTTTCGATTTCACTGTTTGAGTTTTTCCTTTTTAAATTTATGATTTTATCGTTCATATCGACATCATAATTGTCCCCCATTAGGGGAGACCTTAACTTTTCAATCGATAATTATGTTTTATTTTGTTTTTTTTCGATAACTGCTTTTTTTTCTAATGCCTTAGCACACGTATATATAAAAACAAAATGACGAAAAATTCACAATAGCATGAAAGCGTTTTGTCAAATTATCTATATAAATAAAATCGTAAATGTTCGTTTGTTCCTAACCGGTAATCTCCGAAACTTCTTGACCAATTGCTTTGAAACTTTCACAGAATGTCCTATGTGATTATGACCATGTTTATATGTACTTTTTATTTACCTAGGTTATACCTAATTTAGGTTATACCTGATTTAAAAAAACCAATCACTAACACATAGCCACAAGCATATTTCAAATCAAAATCTTCAAGCGAGAAAACGTGATTTTTCTTACTCACACACGCATACATCAGTAAGCTTTTATTATAAAAATAAAGATGAGCGTAGTGGCGGCGTTAAAAATATTAATTCGGAGGGGCAACACTTAAAATGGGCTTAATGCTTATGTATTCTGGAACATCAGAATTGCGAAAAATGTTTGCGTTATTTATTCCAAAAAACAAGTTTCTCTTAAGCGTACAAAATTAAATTATTCGCTTTACATCCTGTTTATTGAAATGTAACGAGCAAATTATATCTCTACTAAATGGCGTAAAATTTTGTAAGCCCATAACCGAAAGCCATTTCATTTCTCATTTTTTGGAAAGCTTAAAGCCAAAAACAAGGTATTTATAATTGACAAGGCTGAATTTTCAAAATCTTCGACGAATTTTAAGAATTGCCCCCAATTTCTTAAAAAAATTACTGTCACTGATAGTTTTAATTAAAAAAAAAAAACGAGGGGTTTTAGATTTGGATTCAAAGTTGACTCAAAAAAACGAATGTTTTACTAAATTATGAATTAACATCATTTCTGTTTGATTAATTATTATATATGGAAAAGGCTAATCCTTGTTTCTTTCCTTCTGTCCGTCCTATATTGTCCGGAAAGAAAATTCGTTGAGCAAAAAAAAACACTTTTTGATATGTTGTAGAGAATTACTTGAAACGTGGAGAAATTTTGTTTCCGGTGAGATTGGCGGTTTACAAAGGGGGCTTGAAAGCTTATTTCAGATAACCTCATTTATAATCTGAAATATACATCGGACATGATTCTGACTTGAGGCAATCTTATTAAGATTTGCATGCCGGACATTCTAACGTACACGGCAAAGTTCCATTTCCCACCGCTTTGGCGCTGGAGGCAATACAAATTTACGAAGTTTTTATATAGAAGTCACACACGAGTACAATGTTCGGCAAAGTTATGCAGGTTTCCACGAGAATTATTTCCGTCGAAGACCAAACAGTTCTATCTCTTACCGCTTTGGCGCTGGAGTCAATAAAATTTTGGAACTTGGTATGTAGACGTCACACACGATTACAGTGTTCGGTAAAGTTTCGGAGGTTTTCATGGGGATTTTTTCTGTCGAAGATAAAATAGTTCTATCTTTCACCACTTTGGCGCGGCGGTTGTTTAGGCCCCTACTCAATAGAGGTTTTTGCCTTTACGTAATATATGTTTGACGGGAGCTATTTTACGAACCGGAGAAATGGGATCAATTTAATATCTTCGCTCGGGGTGTTGCGGGGTAAATAATTTGCATTCTGAATAGATTGACTTAAGAGTTAAGACATGAAATATATCACCAGTGGTGCTACGAGAACGGGGTAAAAGATTTATTATGTTCCGAATTAAGATGCTACGCTTGAATACATTTTGTTAATTTATAGCGATTTGTAAACCGAAATTTTTAGGAGGCCGTCTTATGACGGGTTACAACCTAGCAATTAAGTAAAGCCTATAAAACATTTTTTTTGTACAGCAATAATGAAAATTCGCCAATTTTAAAAATTATAATACAAGTACAAGCTAAAAAAGATATCGTAAAATAGGGTTTATGCCAAAAATCAAGTTTGTTTAAACATACAAAATTAAATTTTAAAATTATAATCTACTCTACTAATTGGCGTAACATTTTGAAAACCCAAAGCTGAAAGACATTTAATACGTAGAGTCTCATTTGTTGGAAACCCTAAAACCAAAAAGGCATTTAAAAATGAAAATGCTGAATTTAACAAAATCTTAGATGAAATTTCCAGCTTGGGACGATTTACAATACAAAAACTCTGACTTCCTGGCCAATCGCCGGTGGATAGGCATGGCATTACAGCACGTGTTTTCAAACAGAAGCTGAAATCCCTGATGGAATTCATGGCAAAACATGAAGTGTTTGGGTCTGTGCGCTGCTGGATGTACTCAGTGGAATGGTAAAAGAGGGGATTCAAAAATGGTGGAAGAACGGCTCATTCCGCTTTGAAATTGCCATTAAACATTCAATTCATTGAAAGTCCCACATGCAACATTTCCAAAGCATCCGCCATGGGTGAAGTATTGCAGAAATGCAAACATACTGTTTGGGGCGAATGCACAATGGCGCACTAAAAATCGCTCGAGGCCTTGATCGATCATTGCCAGACTTACGTGCAAATATCAGACCATTTGGGAACGCATTAATATTGCTTGCAGGAGATTTCAGGCCAACATTACATGTAATTCCTCGATCGACACCAGCGGACGAAATAAATGCCTGCCTGAAATACTCTACTTTGTGGCGCCGCGTAAAGACGTTAAAATTAACTACAAATATGCGAGTCCAGCTGTAAAACGATCGGTCAGCAGAGATATTCTCACATCAATTGCTGGAAATTAGGAACGGAAAGGTGCCGGTTGATCTGACGTCAGGACGAATTTCATTGCCTCATAACTTCTGCAATTTAGTGACGTCAAAAGAAGAATTGGTTGAAAAAGTATTTCCCAATATTCAAACTAATTACAAGAATCACGATTGGCTAAGTGAACGAACTATTCTTGCGGCCAAGGACAAAGACGTCTACGAACTTAACAATATTATTTAATCTAACATTAAAAGCGAGGTGGTCACATACAAGTCCGTCGACACTGTTGTGGAAGCAGATGAAGCGGTTAATTATCCAACATTTTTGAATTCACTCGATCTGCCAGGGATGCCACCGCACGGACTGCAATTGAAAGTCGGTTTGCCAATTAGCATGTTGCGAAATATCAACCAGCCAAAGCTTTGCAACGGCACGCGGCTTGCAGTAAAAAAATTAATGAGCAACATCGTAAAAGCAACAATCTTGACAGGACCTTTTAAAGGTGAAGATATCCTCATTCCTCGCATTCCTATGATTCCAACGGATATGCCATTTCAATTTAAGAGATTGCAATTCCCGATTCGATTGGCGTTTGCAATCACCATCAACAAGGCTCAGGGCCAATCTTTAAAATTGTGCGGTTTAGATCTAGACACGGATTGCTTCTCACACGGAAAATTATATGTTGCGTGTTCTAGAGTCGGCAAACCAGAAAATCTCTATATCTGCACAGAAAATAGAACAACAAAAAATGTTGTATAACCACAAGCATTGTGAAATTAAATACACGAGAAACATTCGCTTTGTCTTTTCTTTTCCATTTAACCAGACTGAGCCACAGCAACGCGTGGGCGGGTACAGCTAGTTGATATATAAAATAAAAGTTTAAAATAAGTTATTTAAATTTAACGCACAAGTCACTACCGTTTAAACAAACACTTTTTCTAATATACACTTAATTCTGTTTTTACACGGTCTTTTTTTACACGGTTTTGATTTAATACGGTCTAGAAAAATAAATTGATTCCGTTTTTGCACGATTTCATTCGATTTAGCATGATTAAAAAAAGCTATTTAATTGAAATTTTAAAGAGAAATATGTTTATTAATTAAGGTGAACTGATATAATTTTATATTTATGTTACTTTTACTTTAAGATGTTTTACAGGGTTGAAGGATATGGAACTAATCCCCTTTTTTTCTATGTATGTACTTCATGTCTTTTTTTACACGGTTTTTTATACGGTTTTGTTTGGAACGTATCTACCGTGTAAAAACAGAATTAGGTGTATTTTTTTTAAAAGGCACTTTAAAAAGACGCTATCGGTTCTAACACTCGAAGCAAACCCCCTGCGATTAAGTTAAACGCCATAAGATGTCATTTTGTTTGAAAAAAGAATGGCTGTTATAAATTTATTAAAATATTCTTTTCGAAATGCTGTTAAATCTGGGATTCGATGACGTGGCGTCGGTATTTGGCAAAGGGATGCAAAATTGAAATTTATAAAATAAATATTATGACTTTTATTTCAGCTTAAAGCTGATTATTCATATTTTCGATCAATTAAAAGCAATTTTGATTAAATCTTCATACTTTTACAAACAATATTTCTTTCATGTGTCAAACAATTTTGATAGGATTCTACGATTCCACTCGGGCAGTACCACTCGCACTATTCCACTCGGCAGAATTCGACTAGGGAGCATTTTTATTCAATGTATTTAACTCGTGCAGGAGTTAAATTCATTGAATTAAATTGCTCTCTAGTTGAATTGTTATGTTATTATTCTTGTATGTAAAAGAAATTAAATTGTTGCTGTTACGATTTTAAGTAAAAAATGTAATCCTTTATTTTAAGAATAATTTCACAAATTCTTTATTGATTAAGTTTAAAAATTACAGGAAAATTTCCAATGTTGTATGATTTTATGATGTTGTATGATGTTGATTTTAGTGGATTGTGTCGTTTTTGTTTTTTGAAAATATTTATTGAAATTTCGTGGCCAACTTGTATAAAAAAATATAAAACTATGTGTACTAATTAATTTGAAATTGAAATCTTAAAAGTAGAAATGAATAAATATGGTTTTACAGTGAAGTTGTAACATCCCGCTAGCCTTGTTTTCAACACGTATGAGCCAATTAAATTTCAAATTATAATTGTTGTTTGAATTATAACTCTTAATTCATTTGATACTGTAACAATTTAACTGATATGTATAGTAATGTTTTTTATATGTTATGATATTAGATTAAAATTAAATAAAAAAAGTTTTATTAACTGTCCAGATATTCTGTTGAGACTGCAAATTATCATTTATCTGGCAGGAAAACAATTATTTTCTGATGGAATGGTCTATCAATCCTTTTTTGTTTTTAGTGTTACAACGGGAACCAAATTATCGCGGCCAGGTTTAGTTGATACCACCTTACCCATCAACCATTTACAAGGAGGCATGTTGTCTTCTTTGATAAGAACTACATCGTTAATTTGGAGATTTTTGTTTGCTCAGCCCATTTTTTGCGCCTTTGTAATGTAGGGATGTATTCTGCTGACCATCGTTTCCAAAAGGCGTTATGCATTTGTTGTACCAGTATCCATCTGGTCGCTGTGGTAAAATTGTCTTCTGTGTTTTCTGATGGAGGCATTTGTATAGGTCCTTGTGTTAAAAAATCACCAGGAGTCAATGGTTCTATATCTCCATAATCAAATGTATTAGACGTTATTGGTCTGGAATTTAAACAGACTTCTACTTGACACAAAAGTGTGTTCATTTCTTCATATGTCAGCAACCGGTCATTAATCACCCTCTTTAAGTGAAACTTGAATGATTTTACTGCAGACTCCCAAAGCCCGCCAAAATTTGGTGAGTATGCAGGAATGAAATGCCATTGAATTTCATCCCTTGAAAGTTGTTTTGCTATAATGTTGTTATATTGTTGTCAAAATCGTTGCATTTCTGACCATTTCCTTGCTGCACCCACGTTGTTTTTTCCATTGTCACTGTAAATATTGGCGCAAATTCCACGACAACTGGTGAAACGATGAAGGACTGCTAAAAACATATCTGTTCAAAGATCAGACACCAGTTCAATATGTACTGCTTTCGTGGACATACATATGAATATTGCCAAGTAACACTTCAACTGCTTGGAAGTTCTACCGTTCCAAGCCTTTACTTGAAATGGACCAGTCAAATCTGTACCTGTATTGTTAAAAGGACGGCAAGGTTGTATTCTATATGATGGCAAATTACCCATTTGTTGATTGAATCCCTTTGCTCGATATCTCTGACAAATAACACACTCATTAATACATTTCTTAACAGCATGTCTTCCACCTATAACCCAGTATCTCATATGTAGTACATTCATCATTAACTGTTGATTAGCATGAAAATATTTATTATGAATATCCTGAATTAATAATGTTGTAAGATGATGTGATTTCAACAGTATGATTGGATGTTTCTTATTATAACTAACTTGAGCTTGTTGAATACGTCCATCCACCCGTAAAACACCTTGGGAATCGATAAATGGTGGTACTCCAAACAGCTTGGTGTCTTTCTTCTTTGGTTTGTCTTTATTGCGTAAATTTATTTCTACTTTGAAATCCTTAGTTTGTGCGATTATGATTAACTGTTTTCTTGCTGACTGAGACAGATAGATTTATGTCAATTTTGCGTCTGAGACCCTTTTGAGATGCCCTTACGTTAAATACAAAACGTTGACATTTTGCTATAACTGCCACTAATTTCCGAAGAGACGAATATCTTTGGAAAATATCTCGATTGACATCTGTATTGTTAACATTAAACGTTTATTTCCTTTCGCTGTTCCAGATTTGTATTTAAATTTTGTAGCATCATTGTGTGCTTATTGAAATCCTCTGTATACAGGAACTGTGGCCCATTCCACCATAGGTTTAAACCGATTAACTTGTTTCCTGTTACTCCCCTGGATGCTGGGTCTGCTGCATTATTAGGTGTTCGCACAAACCGCCAGTTGTGATATGGTAGTACTTCTAAAATTTGTGATGTTCGATTTGCAATGAATGTCTTCCATTTACATGGTGTAGCCTTAAGCCAAGCCAACACCACGGTGGAATCAGTAAATGCATATAATTCCAGTTTTTGAATGTTCATTGTTGATTTGACCTTGGTAATCAAATTGGCTAGCAAAACTGCAGCACACAACTCAAGTCGTCGTAAAGATATTTGTTTGATTGGAGAAACACGTGTTTCTGATACTACTAGCTTTACGGAAACTTGTTGATTTGTAATTGCGCGCAGGTAAATTACTCCAGCGTAAGCTCACTCGAATGCATCTGCAAATCTGCATAATTGAAGACTTGAATTCTCTGTAATATTCAGAAAATAATTCACTCCGAAATTCTTTGTAATTTTGTATCAAAGTATCTGGTAATCTGTCATCCCATGTAATTCCCAAAATCCAGATTTGTTGCATTATCAACTTGCCAATAACTACGCAAGGACTTAATAAACCTAATGGATCATATACGTATTTCGGATATTTCAGATAAAATACTTCGTTTTGAAAAATTTTCAGATGGATCCAATTTTACTTCAAATGTAAAACAATCCAAAACAGGATGCCATCGTAAGCCTAAAACCTTTACTGAAGCATCTTCCTGTAATGGTAGAGAAACAGACGCTTCACGATGTTCCTTGTCTACCGTTGTTAAAAATTCTATTGAATTGGATGATCATTTACGAAGATCGAAACCGCCTTTATACAGCAACGTTGTTAATTGTTATTTAACCTCTAACACAATTTGTAATGAATGAGATCCGCCCATGAAATCATCGATATAGAAATTATTGATAATTCTCTGCTCCCAGCTTGTAATTATCCCCTTCATCTAAAGCGAGTTGTTTTAGAAACCTTATGGCTGCAAATGGAGCACTGGATGTGCCATACGTTACTGTTTGTAGTTCATATTCCTTTACTTGTTCATCACAGGAATTACGCCACAAGATTCTTTGAAAGGGGGTATCTTGGTTATCTACTACTTGCCGATACGTTTTGGCTATGTCAGCTGTGTATGCCACTTTAAATTTCCTGAAATTTAATAGGAAAGACTAAATATCCTTTTGGATAGTAGGCCCAACTAATAATAAGTTATTTAAGGAAATGCCTGTTAAAGTTTTTCTTGATCCATCGAAAACAACTCGTAATTTTGTTGTTGAACTATCTTCCTTTACTACAGCATGATGTGGTAAATAAAAACATTTATTTTCTAATAAATTTTTGTGTTCATCAGGTACTTGCACCATGTGATGAAGCTCCAAATATTCTGTTATGAATTTTGTGTACTCATATATTAACATGGGGTTTTTCTCGAATCTTTTCTCCATAGACTTGAGAGTAAGTAATGCTGAGTTGTACGATATTCCCAGAACATCACAATCTTGTTTAAATGGTAAACTTACAATATAGCGTCCGTCTTCAGTTCTTGAATAGGTTTGAACAAAATATTCTTCTGCTTGCTTTTCTTCATTTGTCTGAGGCAATTCAATGCCTCAATCTCCCAAAATGATTTCAGACGATCAGTAATGTCGATGCATGTATGAAAACTATCGTTTTGTATATTTGCTATTGTTCCTCTACCGGAAACTACCACCCAACCAAATTTTGTCTCTTGAGGTATTGGAGTCTTTGGACCATTATCATTTTTTCCAGTTTGCAGAACTTCAAAAAATATGTCAGATCCAACTACTATGTCAATTTCACTAGGATTAGTATATTTGGGACAGAGAAAACGAATTAGTCTATCGATTATTGAAGTTATTTTTATAGTAGTATTTTTTCTTCTCCGTTTTCTAACCCTAAAATTTAGCTTGTTCGTATATCGAAGGATTATTTCTGTTGGGGAGAACAATTAGTAATTTGAATTGGAGTAAGACACTTGTTGGGGGAGAACAATTAGTAATTTGAGTTGGAGTAAAACACTTAATGACTCGATTTGTATATGTTTATTTATTAACTTAATATATCTGTGACCAAATGTGCTGTCGACTGCTTCCGTTGAAAGTTTTCTTCAGAATGAATACCCGTCTATATCCAAAGTTATTTTTCTTGTCTTTCCTTTGAACACCATTCACTTCTCTTCGTTCTCTCCAGCTGCGTATGAGATCGTGATGTTTAAATTTCTATATTGCCTTTATGTGTATAAGATCATGCTACAATCTATTTGTACCTCTGCCCTGTGTCTGTATGCATGAGATCATGACCAAACGTGTTCAGTAGTTCTGAACATCCTCCCCCCGCTGATATTGCGTGGAATTTCAGGATTTTCTGGGTGGGTGGGAAGAATTGCCAATTTATGAATTGGTCTCTGAAGTACCGTTTCCGCTAGTTTTATTGTTACCGCCTGCATCAAACCATCTGCTCCAGGATGTACTTTGACGACCTTGGCCAATGGCCATCTTGTTGGTGGATAATTTCCGTCCGCTACCAGTACAATGTTCCCAATTCGAACGTTGTTGGATCTTTGCATCCATTTGTTTCTTTTTTCCAGTGTTTGTAGAAATTCTGATATCATGAACGCAAGAGCTTCCATCTGTCAACGTAGTCGATTTTGTCGTGCATGATGTTCGGTCCTGGGATTGCTGTGAGTGGGTGACCAATAAGGAAGTTGCCAATTCTTGTTTGAAATTGCGCATTTGATGATGTTTGATCAATAGCTCCATTGCCGATTGTAATTCGGTTGGATAGAAAACCAATGTTCGTGGAGGGTTGATGTTTCCTCTTAAACGATTCCAAAATCTTGTGACGTATGCCATCACACGAATTATCTTTTGCAAACTGCTAAATCTGTCTAATATGTCCATGGTCCGATTACCGCATAGTTATGGTTGCTTTCATGAAAGTGTTGTCCATAGGCTCGTTATTCTGCCGTGAAGATTCTCGCTAGTTTTGCTGGCTTTCTGTTGTCATCATGCAATGCGCGTTGAAGTCTATTGGGTCAGAGTGTATGAATTCTGGCCCATTCCACCAAAGTGTACATTCTGGTAGCTCATTTGGTGTGATGCCCCGTGTTGCACAATCTGCTGGATTGTGTTCCGTAGATACTTGATGCCATTGTTTTGCTGATGTTAACTTTTGAATTTTTGAGATTCGGTTTGCTATAAACACTAATTGTTTGAATGGTGATTTGTTTATCCATGATAATACGATTGTGGAGTCCGTGTACAAGTGGCATTCTTTCTCCTTTTCCTTCGGTGCTTGCTGAACCTCCACCATTAGTTCCGCCACCAGTAATGCCCCGCGTAGCTCGAGCCTTGGAATGCTTTCATTTTTGGTGGATGCGACCCTTGTTTTTGAGGTAATTATTCTTGCTGTGACTACACGATCTGAGCTGATCGTTCTTGCATAAATGACTGCTGCATATGCGTTCTTTGAGGCGTCCGAGAGTCCATGTAAAGTTGCTGTGCCTTCCTGCGTGTACCCAATCCATCTGGGTACTTGAATTTTTCTTAAATGCTCTAATGAGGCCCTTTAGTTTTCCCATTTTTGTAGTTCTTGCTTTGGAATGATAGTGTCCCAACCAGTGCTTTCCAATTTCCAGAGCGTCTGCATAAATATTTTCCCAGTGATGATCACATTTGCCAGCATGCCAGTTGGATCGTAAAGCTTTGCAATGTCACTCAAAATCGCTCCCTTTACACGAGTTTCGTGGTTAAAATCAATGTTTATCATGTACGAAAGTGTGTTAATTGTTGAATTTCATTTCAATCCTAAGACAGTTGCATGATCCGTGATCGAAATTCCCTGCTCGTATGAAATTTCCAAACCAAGTGATTGCATCAATTCTGAAATTGAAGCTCTGACTCGGTTTTGTTCTAGCCGCGCTTCATGTTGCTCGTCCGTTTCAGCAGCTCTTGAAGTTGAAGTTCTGACTCGGCTTTGTTCAAGCTGAGCTTCACGTTGCTCATCCATTTCAGCAGCTCTTGTTTCCTTCGTTGTCTTTGTCCTTGATGTTATTCTTTCAATTGATGCTTTTTTGGCGGCATTGTTATGAATTAAAAATCTGAAGTGCACAACACTAATTGAGTATGTAGGTTACGCACGTGATGCTTTTTTATTTGTATTTTAACGGTGAAAACTGCTATTTTTTTCGAAATCAAAATTCCAAATTAAAACTGGAAAATAAATTCAAAGGCCGTTCCGAATAATTGTGCTCAAAGGCTACTTGATTCTGAATGTGGTGGGTTTTGGAGAAAACATTCAGTTGTTACTCACTGTGGCTTGGGTGACATTAGTGGGTACTTCAGTTTTTAATGCATTCCCTTTTATAATGAGTTTTTAATGAATAATCTTTTTTTAATGAGTTTTTGGAGCAGCAGGCTGCTATCCAGAAACATTAACTTGCTACTCATTACGGCTTAGGTGTCATTAGTGGGGTTTTCTCTTTTAAATGCCTTCCTATTTTTATAATTTTTGGGGTTATATGTTGAAGGCGTTGCTAGCAGGTAACATTCCGTTGTTACTCACTATGGCGAGGGAGCCAGATAAGGAGCGAGCGGGTGGGGAAAAATAGATAGCAGAAAAACATACGTCTGCACTATCCTTAGACCGATATCTTTGAAATTTACAATGGTATCGTCTATTTCTGTAGTCCACCAATATAATTAATTCAAACAAAAGTGCTTTACAAATTTTCCCATTAAATCCGAAAAACTATATAAAAAAACGACAAAACTTAATGGTCACCCTTGTTTTTGCTTAATAACTTCGCTGCCCCTCAGCCGATTTAGCTGAAATGCAATATCAAATCCACTATAGCAATAAGCAAGTAGCATTCTAAATTTCATCAGAATTGGATAACGCGTTTTTGAGTTATCTTGTCCACGGACGGACGGTAGTACCTAACATGGTGCATTAATATAGGGAATTTTTTTCAGAATTTTGGCTCATTTTCAAAACCCAATTACCCCAATTAGTTCTGCCTGAATTTCACAATTTTTTTCATATATATTTTATGAAATGTCATATTTAAAGCGCGCTATAACATGACTTGATAGGATTAGAAGTACGCTTTTTATCAGCTAAGTCCTTTTCTGCTTTTAGGGTTTATTGTTCAAGTTTTAAGTTTCATTAAAAGTTTTATTCGCATACAAAATAACAATTGTTTTAACTTCTAAAAACAAACATATAATTTTACATAATTATCAAAGAATTTAAATTTTTTATAACGTTTGGATTCTTCTTAACTATTTTAAAATGACAAATACAAGCGAAATCCGAAAACCAAAAGCAACAAAACGGAAAAGTTGTCAAACTAAAAGCAAATTTTTATGTAGGACGTGAATTTAGTTTAAAAATGAACCTCATTTTGGTTTTACTAAAATTAAGCATGTTAAGCATATTATACGATTTTGACGCATTTTGTTGTTACTTTTCCCTGAGTGAATTTCTAAACACATAGTTGGAATTTTGGGTTTAGTTTTTAATCAACTAGTTTTAGTATTGAAAAGGCACCAAGTATATCGTTTATGAAAACATAAGCATTTTCTTTACTCCTTAAAGAATTTGAATATAAATTTGTTGGAAACAGTATGACTTCATAATGAACAAAATTATAAATTTATTAAAATATTTTTTTTGCTTAATACAAGCGCCAGTTTCGTATATATATAACAACTATATTATAAATATGAATATAAAGATTTCTTGAGGTATGCTTTACTCTCACCGAAATCGAAATTATTAGCATTGACGTTTACTGTCCGCTACATTCGAGCAATAGGCTCGTTTCTTCCATAGTCTGACCTGTGATACATTATTTTGAATATACACATGGACCTAAGGGAGTCCGAATTGACTTTTAGATACACCTTGTCTAATAGAGAGGAGGCATCAATGAAACCATTAAAAGTTTGATGGACAAAAACCACGTCAGCCACCTCCCGCCTCTTTTCCAGTGAGTGCAGTCCAATAAGTTTCAATCTGTTGACATAAGGGAAGGTTTCTGAAGGCAAATCGTACGAACCTACGTTGAACAGATTCCAGTCCAGCATTTTGGATCTTACTCTTTTAGAAGACAAGTAGGCTGCGTGTTTAAACATCACTATATGCAAATTATGAAGAAATGTACGATTTTGCTATTTAAATGTACTAAAACAATTGATTTAGGGACAAAGTAATAAATAAAATATTTAAATAACAGACAAAACGAATTAGTCTATTAATCAATAGATTAATTCGTCTTATTTCGATCTTATTTTTATTGTAGTATTTTTTTCCCAGTTTTCTAATCCTATAATTTAGCTTGCTCGTATATCTAAGGGTTGTTTCCTTAATTTTAGAATCTATTTCAATATTTTGATTTTGAAATAAAGAAATAATGCAGGAAAATTTAGGAAACTGAAAACTTATCTAATAGAAAAAGACTATTATATTTAATTTGACGGACGTAGCGGTGTCTCTTCTTCACATGAAAATTTTGCACGGACTTATAATGAGCAATATTTTAACGAGAATTTTTTTTTTAACGCAATTATCCGTAACATCCTGAACAAGTTTCAATTGTTGGATAGTTTCGGAGAAGTAAAAGGTAACGCCTTTGTTAAGGGACATTAGTTTATGCCCCGATTTAATATTTTTTAGGAAGAAAATAGAAAAAAAAAATTATATTTTTTGTAATTTAAAATTTGTATTTGATCTGGATTTTGGTTGGTTATTTCGACAATAGTTGAACGACAGTAGTGTATGACTCGAAAAGAAAGACTAACTATAATTATATCGCCAACGGTAAAAAAGAAACAATTAGGTAAAGTCATAATGGAACGATTGGTATTGCCAGTGCAATCGTTGCATTATGAGTTACTAAACAAAATTGGCGGTACATTTGAAAACAACAAATTAAAGAACAAAAATGAAACTAATTATAAATAACAAATGATAATTAAAATTAGTTGTTAAAGCCAGTTGGCTTAACATGCCGCCCACCTTGAGAGATTCTACGAAATACTCTCAACTTCTTCATCTACCGGCAACATCGCAAGCTTGTGAATAGATCGACGGAGAACACCTGTTTTGGTCTTGACATCTGCGACTCGAACCTTTGAGTCTTTGCCAGGATTAATATCTATGATTCGTCCAAGTAACCATTTTCGTGAATTAGTACCAGTTTCTCGATTAGAAGATTTGACGAGGATGTTTGCCATTTCAAACGTTTCTGTAGTGATGTAATGTATTCTGACGACCATCTTCGCCAGAAGTATTGTTGTATTGATGAGATTCTCTGCCATTTAGTCAAATATGAACTTTTTGACGTTGACTGTGGTTCAACAAATGTTTCTAACGGTCTTTGATTCCAGAAGTGCGATGGCGTTAAAGCTTCTTCATCATTTGGATCATTTGAAAGTTGTGTTATCGGACGAGAATTTAGAATGGCTTCGATTTGAGTACATACTGTAGTAAGTTCCTCGAAAGTTAAATGAGAACTTTGAAGTGTTGGATACAGTAACGATTTTGCGGATTTTACTGCTGATTCCCAAATGCCTCCAAAGTGAGGGGATCTGGGTGGAATATGACGAAACTCAATAGAATTTTCTGCACACCAAGTTATTATTTCATTTTGGACAGATTGTTTCAAAAATTCTGCACGAAATTGAGCAAGACATCGTCTAGCCCCGACAAAGTTAGTGGCGTTGTCGCAATATAATTTCCTGCACAAACTGCGGCGACTGATGAATCTTTTTAATGATGCGATGAAAGCGTTTGCAGACAAATCCGATACCACTTCAAGATGAACTCCTTTTGAAACGAAACAAATAAATACTGCGATATATGATTTGTAATGACGTTTGCCTCTGACTCCATGGCTAGTCCAAAGTGGACCGCAAAAATCTACGCCTGCTATTGAAAAAGGCGATGATATATTGACACGATCGGCAGGTAGGTTACCCATGGTTTGATGAAGCAATTTCGGTCGATAACGGAAACAGTGAAGACAGCTTCTTACTATTTTTCGTGTATAATCTCGAGCATTGATTATCCAAAACCGCTGTCTGAAGATGGAAACCAAAGCCTGAGCACCTCCATGAAAGTGTTTAAAATGAAGAAACTTTATATATGACTTGATGAAAGGATTATTTTTTGGCAACAAAATTGGACATTTAACATCATAAGGCAATTTAGCATGTAGAAGTCGTCCACCAACTCTTAATAGATTGCTATCGAAATCCATAAATGGATTCAAACATTGTATGCGGCTAGTCGAACCACATGGTTTATTATTGCTTAGTTGTTTTATCTCGTCTCTAAACTCATGCTGTTGAATCATGAAGACAATTTTCAAGAAGGCACAGTCCAATTCTTCAGATGAAAGAATTCCTAAGTTGAGTTTATTTTTTGAAACTTTTGATCGTAAATTGGAAATAAATCGATAAACATATCCATAAATTCGACGATTTTTTAGAAAATCATTGATTTTATAAATGTTTGTTAACATTGTTTCATGACTAGTAACTATCAGTGCCGTGAGCGATTTCTTGGTTAGTTGTCGTTGCTCTGGTAGATCGATACAAGTTTGACGTTTTTGCGGCGGCCATAAATCAGGCGGTTTGTATAAAAAATCTGGGCCCGAATACCATATACTACTTATTAATTCTGAAGGCAAAGCTCCACGAGAAACAATGTCAGCTGGGTTTTCTTTGCTAGGAACATGCTTCCACTCTACATCTTCTGTCAACTCCTGATTTGAAGTAACCCGGTTTGCAATTAAAACCTTCCATTTAGAAGCATGGGAACCCAACCAACCCAAGACTATTTTAGAATCAGTCCAAAAATAAATATTATTAATAGGTTTTGGAAAACATAATTTTAGTTTTGACCATAATTTTGATAATAAATCTGCCCCAAGAAGTTCTAACATTGGAAGAGTACGAGTTTTCTTGCTTGGAGCAATTTTCGATTTTGCACTTAGTAACTTTACTGTGATTTTACTCGTTGAAGTGAGGCAACGGACATAAATACAGCAACCATATGCTCTACTGGATGCATCTGAAAATTCATGTATTTCAATACGGGCAGCGTCTTGTATAGTTAAAATAAATCTAGCAATTCGAATATTGTTTAAACTTTTAAGGTTTTCTTTGAATTTACACCACCGTTCGTGATGCTCAACTGGAAGCGATTCATCCCATGATAGTTTGAGCAGCCAAAGCTCTTGCATGAACAATTTTGCAATTACAACGACAGGATTTATTAATCCTAGAGGATCAAACAGACGTACTAAATCTGGTAGTACAGATCTTTTGGACGTTTTTGACGATTTGATAAAATTACTTTGATAATTGAATCTGAAGTCATCTGTGGTAGGTTCCCAAATAATTCCAAGTGTCTTGATGATATCTGAATCATTGATCTTTAATGGCCTTTCGCGATCTTCTTCTGGAATTTTCTCTAAAATAGAATGGTCATTAGAGTACCATTTACAAAGTAATAATTTAGCTGATTTTAGAATATTTGTGACCTCATTTTGAATTTGGAAAACCATATTTAAACTATCTGCTCCAGCGATGAGATCATCCACGTAAAACGATTCTTTAATAACTTTTGAGCCCACAGGATATTTACTTGCAAATTTATCAGCTAAATAATTCAAACATCTTGTTGCCAAGTATGGTGCTGACGCAGTTCCATAAGTAATTGTTTTTAAACGAAATAACTGGAGAGGATGATCTTTGCATTCTCTCCAAATAATGTATTGAAAGTGTCTGTCCTCTGGATATACTAAGATTTGTCGATACATTTTAGACACGTCTGCGGTTAAAGCGTATCTGAAACAACGAAATTTAAAAATTATTGAAAACAAATCATTTTGTACTGTAGGTCCAACTGATAATATGTCGTTCAATGAGACATTTGATGTTGTGCGGCAAGACGCATCGAACACAACCCGCAATTTTGTTGAGGAGCTATTTGGACGAATTACACATTGATGTGGTATAACATAATGCCGATTTGGCATTTCTTCAAAAGATGAAAGCTCCATATGATCTAACGATAAGTATTCGTGAAGAAATGACGAATATTGCATCCTCAGAGGAATATTACGATCTAATCTTTTTTCCAACGATAAAAATCTACTTTTTGCAATTCCGATTGAATCGCCCAGTTGATTTGTAGAAGATTTGAATGGCAGCTTGACCAATAAACGACGATCACTCTGGTGCTGAATAGATTCAGAAAACAGAGTTTCATTATTTTGTTGTTCAGTATTCCATTTGGAATAACTAATGGGAATCTCTTCAATATCCCAGAATTTTTCTACGAGATTGCCCAACCGTGTATCTGCTTCTACTAGTTCTGCCTTACTAACAAGATTGCATATTTGTTTAACGACTGGATGAATAGTATACCGACCTGATACGATCCATCCAAATAATGTTTTTTGAATGGTAGGCAAATTGTTGCCTAACTTAATTTGTCCAACTGAGAGGAGATCGAAAAATGTATCCGCTCCGATAAGGATATCAATCCTTTCAGGTTTATTTAACCTAGGATCCGCTAATTCAATGTTCTTTGGAATTTTCCATCTAGTAATATCAATCTTGTTGTTGGGATGCATATTTGTAATTGACGGAAGGATCCACATATGTAGACTTGTTTCGAATTTATTTAATCTAGATTTTACCATTGCAAAAGTTTCATGTTTCACCTTTGTCCCCACCTCACCAATACCATTGACATCACCATCTATACAATTTCTTTTTAAATTTAATAATTGAACCAAGCGTTCTGTGATAAAATTCAACTGGGAAGATGAGTCCAGCAAAGCACGGGCTTCCTGATAGTTACCTGATCGATCCTTTATTTCTCTTATTGCAGTTGCCAGAAACACATGATCATTTTTTGATGATATTTGTCGAGTAGATGCAGCATGCATAGATGAATTTGAATTAATTGAGGCAATATCAATCGGCGCTACTGCTGCTGATGATGAACTAAGTGGTGACGGTTGATTACGTTCAGTAGTATAGCGATGTAAAAGTGTATGATGTGACTTTTGACATACTCGACATTTAGATGATTTACAATGTTTGACAATATGACCCGACCTGAGACAATTTATGCACAACGATAATTTCTTAACTTCAGAAAATCGATCCAATACTGACAACTGATTAAACTGTGTGCAACTGCTGATTTTATGGCTGGCACTTGCACATAACATACAATTAGTATTAACAACTGTTACTGTTACTGATTTGCGGTTTTGAGATTCCGAAGAACCTTTGTGTTGATGACGACGAAATGAATTTTGATCATTTGATACACATTTAAACGAATTACCTTCTCTAATTTCTAGAAATTGACATCGACGATTTAACACAACTGATAAGTCATCCCAAGAAGAAAGCTTTCCATAATCGATTGCCTCTTCCCATTTCGATTGAGAATCGGAATCTAACTTTGACGCTGCTACGTGAACTGTTTCATTTGCAGGATCATTGGGAATCAATCTTTCAATTGCTACCTGATGACTTAGTAATAGTTTCCAATAGGACTCCAAGATACCAAGCCTGCACTCTAATTCGGTTTGTGACAAAGTGTCGGTTTTGTTAATATAAGTTTTAATCCTAGTGATGCAGCCCTTGGTTGTGGCCCGTTGATTCTTTAAATCTTCTAATTTGTTTTTTATAGAAAGGGAATCCAAAGCCGACTCATCCTTCTTCGGTATTGGATTTTCATCACAGTTTGGCATTGCTCCAAACGATAAACGAAAATATATTCAACAATAAACGTTGCTTGTTGAAGACAATGAAATGTTTTTTTTAAGTTTTTTGTTACACAAATTTAAAGTTCCTTTGTTAGATTTTGCCACGAATTTACTACGGTTTTTTTTTACCGGTTTTGTCCAAAATTTAATCACCCGACGAAATAACTGTTTTTGCACCGTTACTCAAAGGAATTTTCACGAACTATTATAATATGCAAAAAAACGACGAGAAAGAGTTTTCGAAAAGTATATTGTGACGTGCTATTCTTTCGGTTCGATGTTATTAGAATGATAACACTTTTTATTTATGTGAATTTAGTGTATAAAGTTTATTTATAATTATTTCTGCGTTACAATTAGTCTTAAAAATATTTGTCTCTCAATAAGTTAATTATTACAATTAATTTATCACAGTTTATAAAAATGCACCACAATCGCTATCTTAATAATTGATCACAAATTGCCCTTGTAATCGCTTTCACAAAAATAATCACGTTTCCAATCTCTGTTTTGTATAATCTCTGACGAAGCTTTTCACTTCAACTGATCGATTAAGATTGATTTCAGGCTCGACCCTACGGCTGTTTTTATATCAAATTGGTGTATTTCTCGCAAAGACTGGTCGTTTGGCTGTCTAAAACTAGATGGCATTTTCTCGAAAGCTGTACAAATTCTTGAATATTTCCAAGAATTGTTTTTGTCGTGTGGTGTTTTTTTTGTGTTAGTTGTTTTACTTAGAATACTTGTATTGTGACAATGTTTTATTGTTATTGTTTGATGATTTTATGAATCACCAAGTATCCTAAGTAAAATATAGTGCACTACCCCCTTCTTAAATCTGTTCGTCCCGAACAGAATCTTTTGGACTCGTGCCGCGATTCTTCGCTAACTGATTTGAATGAATCACCTTCATTTTTACTTTTGATGATTTTCGCTTTCGCCATACCACGTCCAAAGAGTTCATCTCATTGGTGCAGTCACTATCTTTTAATTCGTTGTTTGCAGGTTCCTCAAATACTTTGTCCACCGGAACCCGTTTATGCTGTCCAGATGATCTTTCCGGTGGAGTTCGTCTGGTGCTATCCTGTTCACTCGTGTCTTGCTTGAGTTCAGCGTCAACATATTGCCCCACTGCAGTTTCAGTTTTCTTTTGATGTCCTACAATTTTTGTGCAGGTGTCACAATTCCTGCACCAGTTTTTGACATCAGCTCGCCAGTGTACCCAATAGAATCGTTCTCGCACCTTCGCTAATGTTCTGGTGACTCCCAAATGTCCCCCTGAAGTTCCCACGTGTACTTCACCAAGTACCTCATGTACTTTGGACTTGGGCACGATCAACTGCATTAGTTTGGCTTTTCCATCAGGAGAATCCCATTTTCTCCTCAGAACGCCATTTTCTATCTGTAACGAGTCCCACTGAGCCCACTAACTTTTTGTCGTGTCACTGCGTGTTACAATATCGCTCCATTTTGGACGCTGACCCCTTTTCTTCCATTTAAGGATTGGTCCAACATCTTCATCCTTTAGCTGCGCGTTTCGGATGCTCGACATGTCATTGCCTCCAATCCTTAATGTACGGATAGCTACTACCTTTTTCACATTCCTGCAGTCCTTACTCGTTTCCTCAAAAACCCCTTCAGCATCTACGACACTGGATTTGCTTCTTTTCGTTCTATTTTTACTTTTTAACAACTCCGTGTCTTGAGTTGTCAGTCCAATGTCGTCCGTCCGTTTCATTTCTACAACAGCATTTGCATCTGACGTAACTTGTTGGTCTCGTAGATTTGATTTGGTGTCACTGGAATCTGCTTCCTCCAACGTTAGCGGGAACTCAATATTTCCACATCGCAATAACCTATCTTCAATGTTCACACTCACTCCATTCTGCTTCATGAAGTCCAGGCCCATGTTACAATCATCCATTATATCAGCCACCAAAAACGTATGCCGAAACACATACTCATCTAGCCCCAATGCTAAAATCACTTCACCCAGAATCGGAGATGATTCCCCTGTAACCGTTTGAAGAACACTGTTACTGCTTCTGCTCATGTGTTTCCTACTAATGAGCTTCCTGTTCACGATGGATCTACTTGCACCCATATCTACGATGATCCTGCATCGATGACCAGCAATTACTCCTTGCGTCGTTAGTCTGTCGTTACTCTGTTGTAGGAGAGAGACTGATACCATAATCGGTGCTTTTGTCTGGTTGGGGCACTGCCGCTCTAAATGTCCTTCTTTACCGCAGCCCCAGCATTTCAGTCTTCTTTTAGTATCGTTCAATTCCAATTCCTGGATAGCTTGCTGCACATCCGCCTTTATCTTTTCGGTTAGTTGGCCTATTGTTAGTTCTGTTGAGTCTTCATCAACCATAGCAGCTCGTACCATTGGAACCGCCCTTGTTGCTCTCTTTGCAGCTTCCAATGTCAACGCTACAGCCAACACATCGTGCAACATGCGCTTTCCACTAATCCGGACATTGAACTGAATGTCTGCATCCCGAATGGCATTGGTGAATCTTTCTGCAGCCAAGTCATTCTGCAGCTCCAGGGGATAATCGGGGTATGACAAGTATACCAACCGCTCAATATCTGCTGACAACTCCTGAAGTGTCTCTTCAGATTCTTGCATTCTGTTGACGAGCTCCATTCGGTATACGTCCTTCAAGTGGTTATCCCCATATCGAATGTCCAATTGTGTTACAATGTAATTGTAATTCTTCTCATTTTCTGGTGAGATTGTCCGCAATAAATCGGCCAGAATTAGTGCTGTGGCTTTTTCTTTATCGGACCAGTTGTTCGCACCAGCAGCCGCTTCAAACTGTCGTTTGTATACTGGCCATGAAGTTTTGCCGTCAAATATTGGTGGCTTCATCCTTTTACCTGATGACTCAATATTTGGTTTATTTTCTTTAATGTCAGCCATTTTTGCTTCTATTTCTGCCACTTTTTGTTCAAATTTCTGGTCCAATTTTTGTTCTACGTTGCTTACTTCCGCGCGAACTGTTGTAACTTCTGTAGTTATTTTGTCTTCCAATTTCTGCTCAACCTTGCTTACTTCCGTTCGAACTGCAGAAACTTCCGTACGAACTGTAGAAACTTCTGTACTAATTTTAGTTTCAAGGTTCGCAACACTGGATTCCACCTGAATTTTTAATTCACCCATGCTGGATTCCATTTTGTTCTGCATATCAGATATGTTTGCAATCTTATTTTCGAGACTTGCTGTATTGGATTGCATCTCACTTTGCAGACTAGAAGCAGTTGATTTTAATTCGCCTTGTAAACTAGAAGCAGTTCAATCCATTTTGGTCTGAAGACTAGAAGCATTTGTTTTCATTTCTTCTTGTAGACTAGAAGCATTTGAGTCCATTTTAGTCTGAAGACCGATCATCATGGCCATAAGCGTTTGTAAATTATCCTGAACACTTGCTGTTGTTTCAGCCGCGTCTTCGTTGGTAATTTCTTCTTCGTTTCCCTCTTTCAGAATTTCACTAAAGTCGAATGTGCTACTGTCTAGTTTTCTTGTTGCACATTCAGCGATTACTCTTTTCTTTTTATCCGTTTTAGTTCCCTTGGAAGGTAAATTCCACATACTCAGAACTGTGGATAGTTCTGATGCACTCAAACTACCTAATAATTTACTTTCCATTGTTCAAATATTTTTAATTGTTCACGAAATTCTATTGTTCTATCGAAACTTCTCGCACAGTATCTAAATACTACGAAATTTCCTAGTATAATCTTAATTTCCACGAAATTTCTCGTACAATCGAAATTTTCACACGATACACGACGTATAACCTCAAATTTCGCACAATCGAAATTTTTATACAACTCACAAAATTTCTTGTACGCCCCTGAAATTTCTCGCACCGTGAAATTATTATACACTCAAATTTCTTAATAACAAACTTCTTCGAAATTTTCCCCACAGAAGTTTCTAGTTTAATTTCGAATTTTCTTGCAGAAATTTTTAGCACAATTGTCTTTCCCGCACTGATTCACAATAAATAATTTCACTTCTGACACCAATGTGACGTGCTAGTCTTTCGGTTCGATGTTATTAGAATGATAACACTTTTTATTTATGTGAATTTAGTGTATAAAGTTTATTTATAATTATTTCTGCGTTACAATTAGTCTTAAAAATATTTGTCTCTCAATAAGTTAATTATTACAATTAATTTATCACAGTTTATAAAAATGCACCACAATCACTATCTTAATAATTGATCACAAATTGCCCTTGTAATCGCTTTCACAAAAATAATCACGTTTCCAATCTCTCTTTGTATAATCTCTGACGAAGCTTTTCACTTCAACTGATCGATTAAGATTGATTTCAGGCTCGACCCTACGGCTGTTTTTATATCAAATTGGTGTATTTCGCGAACTTTCTCGCAAAGACTGGTCGTTTGGCTGTCTAAAACTAGATGGCATTTTCTCGAAAGCTCTACAAATTCTTGAATATTTCCAAGAATTGTTTTTGTCGTGTGGTGTTTTTTTTGTGTTAGTTGTTTTACTTAGAATACTTGTATTGTGACAATGTTTTATTGTTATTGTTTGATGATTTTATGAATCACCAAGTATCCTAAGTAAAATATAGTGCAATATATTATAATTACCAAAATAAATAATCTCCGATTAAGATTATATTCGATGAATCAAAGTAACTGATGTGACGATATGTGCAAATTATTTTTCGTATGTTTCCACGAAACCACCAAATGCCAAATCAAATCAAATTGTCCAAAATTACAAAGTACGAATGTCCTGTCACGGTCGCCAAATGTTAAGGGACATTAGTTTATGCCCCGATTTAATATTTTTTAGGAAGAACATAGAAAAAAAAACTTATATTTTTTGTAATTTAAAATTTGTATTTGATCTGGATTTTGGTTGGTTATTTCGACAATAGTTGAACGACAGTAGTGTATGACTCGAAAAGAAAGACTAACTATAATTGTATCGCCAACGGTAAAAAAGAAACAATTTTTAGGTAAAGTCATAATGGAACGATTGGTATTGCCAGTGCAATCGTTGCATTATGAGTTACTAAACAAAATTGGCGGTACATTTGAAAACAACAAATTAAAGAACAAAAATGAAACTAATTATAAATAACAAATGATAATTAAAATTAGTTGTTAAAGCCAGTTGGCTTAACAGCCTTAAAAAATATTGCTCTACAGCAGAATTGAATTTATGAAAAGATGTTAGTGACTTTTCCACACAGCAGTTGGAACTTAATTTTTGTTATTGCAAATTGTGCAGAAATGAAGATAAAACTTTTATTAGAAGGTAAAATCATAGGAATGAGGACATCTTCACCTTTGTAAGGTCCTGTCCAGATTGTTGTTTCTACGACGTTGCTCATTAATTTTTCTACTGCAGGCCGCGTGCCGTTGCAAAGCTTTCGCTGGTTTATATTTCGCAACATGATAATTGGCACACCGACTTTCAATTGCAATACGTGCGGTGGCATTCCTGGCAGATCGAGTGAATTCAAAAATTCTGTTGGATAATTAACCGCTTCATCTACTTCTACAACAGTGTCGACGGACTTGTATGTGACCACCTCGCTTTGAATGTTAGACTGAATAATATTGTTAAGATCGTAGACGTAAGAATAGTTCGTTCATTTAGCCAATCGTGATTCTTGTAATTGGTTTGAATATTGGGAAATACTTTTTCAACCAATTCTTCTTTTGACGTCACTAAATTGCAGATATTATGAGGCAATGAAATTCGTCCTGACGTCAGATCAACCGGCACCTTTCCGTTTCCAATTTCCAGCAATTGATGTGAGAATATCTCTGCTGACCGATCGTTTTGCAGCTGTAGTCGCATATTTGTAGTTAATTTTAACGTCTTTACGCATCGCCGCAAAGTAGAGAATTTCAGGCAGCCTTTTATTTCATCCGCTGGTGTCGATCGAGGAATTACAAGTAATGTTTGCCTGAAATCGCCTGCAAGCAATATTAATGCGTTCCCAAATGGTCTGATATTTGCACGTAAATCTTACAATGATCGATCAGGGGCCTCGAGCGATTTTTTGTGCGCCATTGTGCATTCATCCCAAACAATAAGTTTGCATTTCTGCAATACTTTTCCCATGCCAGATGGTTTGGAAATGTTGCATGTGGGATTTTCAATGAATTGAATATTTAATGGCAATTTCAAAGCGGAATGAGCCGTTCTTCCATTTGGTAGCAATGTCGCGGCTATTCCGAATGTCCTAAGAGCTAAGGCTATGTCATTTTGGAATCGAATTGTGGCCAGAATCAAGCTAATTAGGAACGTTGTACCAGTTCCTCCTGGCGCATCTAAAAAGAATATTTCTCCAACTCCGTTATTGACAGTTTGCATTATTTGATCGTAAATGCCCTTTTGCTCAAACGTTAGCTTAGGAATATTTGATTGCACATAGGACAAAAGATCACCCGTGTTGTAATTTTGTTCACGACCCAATTCTACATCAAACAAAGCAGCAGCAGATCGATTCGGTGATGGCATTCCCAATTAATTGAGAACTTTGTTCGCGATTTCTAAGCACAAATTTTCAATCGTTATCAACACTTCGTTGTAGAATTCTGCTGTGAAATCCTTGTTCACATTTGAATTTCCCATGCATTTTCGACGGGAAATATCTTCAGCCATGTGTGATTTATATTTCTGCCACAACTCTGTTGTAGATGAAGGAGAGCAGACGGTCAATATAATTGCAAACAATGCACGGATTTGATTTGGATGTGATGTGTTGCACGCGTCATTAATGCATACTCCCAGTGTCGGTCGTTCTCCAATAAATTCAGAGCTTGACATGCACTGCGGAAAGTGGCATGTGTAACACGGTGGACAATTCTCAATTGGTGGAAAGAGGGTGGACCGGCCACATTTATCAACAGCATGCGGAGAAAGAAGCATTCACCTTGATTAGGATGCATGGTGTATAGTCTGCCTATCTTAGTTTCTTTGTATATGCCAGGTTGTTTGTCGACTCGCTCTGCTCGTGTGCGTCGTTCAAATGATTTTCTACTCGCATTCCATGTGTAATACGTAGGTACTTCCGAATAAAGCAGTGTTTTCGCAAACCCGTCATTTTGACATAACGTGAAGAAATCAGTTAACGTTGTAGCCGGTGGATTCAAGGCTATTTGTTGCACATTTGCAGCTGTGAAATAAACGCGTTGGCCATTTTCTAGATGTACTGCTAAGTGAACAAAAGTTGGTTTTCGTTCATGTATTGGAAATGAAAGAATTCGCCATTGCTGCTTATGTATCTTCCAGTGTGATACTGTGCGATTTCATCGATATGTATGACCGCATTTCTATCACTTCTTTCTGGTTGCACGACAAAAACTGCCATGTCGCTGCCTTTATTCACTTACTTACAAATATATTTGATTGATTTAACGGAGGTACAGTATTCCACGTTTATGTGCGCTTTGTATGTTTTTGATAGCAAAGGCAAATATGGAACAACCCATCGGTTATCTACTTCGATTTCATCGTTTCGCATTTGTACGGTTGCTAATTTACCGCCATTTTCAGCTGATCTTCTTCTGTATAAAGGATATCCATCACATCCTGTAACTGTGTTGGATGCTAATGTTCGAGGATATCGCTTAGAGCATTTTCCGTCTATCATGCACGGTGAATTTGGATTCAGTGTACCGCAAGGTCAATGTATCATATTTTTCGTCACAACTTCATGCAAGTCCTTGTCGACGTCGGCATCGGCATCGGGTCTTTCAGCGCATATTGTCGATTTTAGTTGACGTGATTTTATTATATAGCCAGTGTTGAGTCTTGCTCAACATTTTCTATAAAATATAAAAAAAATTAATTAAAATAAATGAAAAAAAATATGAATTACCAAACTCTTTGTTTACATTTAAACTGTCAAACGACAGCCATGCGCAGTACGCCATGTTAAAATAAGACCATATTTTTATGTATCCACTGAACAGAATTATTCAGAATAAATTATAATTTTTAAAATTTAATTCATACATTCAACTAATTACCACATTATAAGTAATGTGACGAATTATCATGTAATTAGTTTTCAACAAAAAGGAATATTTGATTAAATATTCAATAAAAACCAACACATCAGTTGTGAATTTGATTCAACAATAAGTTTAACCACATCCTCCCAATTGTACACCCCTGCATTTTGCTACTTTCATTTAAGTTTTTTAAACCAATTTAAGTGGAAAAACCAAAACGATAACAAAAAAACTTAAGAAAACCAGTTACACACCTAATAACGTCAAAATTAAAGAACATACGATAAAATAAGTTATTAAGATCCAAAACTGTATTTTGGGTTTTTACACACCCCTAAAATTTTGAAGAAGTTTTTTATTAATTTTTGTACAAAAAAATTATCAGGGGGACACAAGTGCGTTAGCAAAATTTGCAAAAAATAAATTCACATGAAGTAATGCAAGAATTAGAGCATCAATACTACATGTCATAAACGTATTTAATTTCAAAGTCGTAAGGACGACAACTTGACTCAGAAGTCAATCGATCCCGTATCATTGAAAAAACCGTTAAACAGCTAGTATAAAAAGGGGAAGCAAATCCAAATCAAATCACTTAGTTTTCTCAACCGAACGAGCAGGGATCAACCAAAAATGGTGAGTACAATTTAAAATTAAGTCGTCTTGGTGAAACAAGTAAAAAAATTGAAAATTTCCAACGGATAAATTGCCTTGCAAATTTTCAATCGGTCATTGATAAAGGATACTCGTTGCCTTATCATTTTTTCATATTAAGAATGGTGATGGATAATTTGCCTCACTATTTTTAATCGGGATTTAATTCTGGATATCGTTGCCGAATTAATGTAAAATCAAATAAGCTTGATAAATACAATCAAGAAAGTTTCAACCATAGACAACATTATTATCTTTACATAAACACGGACATTGTTGCCTGTTTATTCTTTTTCACATAAACACGGACATTTTTGCCTGTTTATTCTTTTATAAAATTACGGACATATCGCCTAATTTTCGTCAAACAATCACGGATATTTACGCCTGATTACCATCACATAAACACGGACATTTTTGCCTGTTTATTTTTTATAAACACGGACATTTTTGCCTGTTTATTCCTTTATAAATTTCAGATATTAGCGTCAAATATTTCCTTGAGATAATTACGGACACTAGCGCCTAATTGATCTCACACCAACCACGAACAATTTTGCCCGATCTCTCCGTCCAAAACCACGGACAGACCAGCTGACTTTCGTCAAGAGTTCACCAAAGCCACAGCCAGACTACTTGCTTCGAGTCATAGAATTAATAATTAGATTAATATTTTTCTTGAATTTTTCTAGACTAAGATATATGAATTTTAAATATTTTAAATATTTTAAGTTGAATTAAATAAAATTAAATGTTATTTCCTACTTACAAATAAAACAATCTTTTTATTTTACCACAACAACCTATCCGTTTAAAATTAATGATTAGATTGTGTCGAAGTTACGTAAGTTACATCAACACAATTTCATCATTATAAATGTTAAGTTGAGGACTTAACATTTTGGTCCTTCGAGCCGGATAGATTGATTGTTTGTAGTAGGAATTCGCGTTTATTTAAAATTCATATAGAACCACGAGTAATAACGCATTTGTGTCTTCTTGGATAGATAGAATCAGATAAGGGTTAGTGTAGGTGACTTGCATTCAATTTCGTTTGTTTTATTTTTTTTTGTAAAAATTGCAGAGGGTTACAATGGGTGATCCAAAAATCATATTAACGCAAATGGGGTTGATCGACCAAATTCGAAGGGCGATTATAAATCATCGAAAAACTGGGGAAGCCAGAAAAACGGGAGGTTATTTAAGTCGAAGAATGTCTGCCGTCGAGAAAGTATGGGAAGATATAACGAAGAATCAGGTTCTCATTTCCATGGAAGAACAAACACTAAAGGACACCGACTATATAAAAAAGGGGGTTTTTGACGACATAGAAGGTGCATATTTCGAATTCATTGGTGAACTCCAAGAAGCTTTCGAAATCATCAATAAACCAACGAACCCGGTGCCTTTTAATGAGTCGTTCAACCAAACCAGCGGAGAATCAAGAATTCAGAATAAATCGGAAATACATTTACCAAAAATTAACCTCCCAAAGTTTAACGGCGATTACGAATCATGGCGGTCGTTTCACGATTTATTCGTCTCTTTAATACATTCAAATTCTGGAATTCCTTCAGTGCAAAAATTGCACTATTTAAAAACAAGTCTAGTCGGCGAAGCAGAAAGGCTGCTACGACAGTTCCAGACCATTGGGGATAATTATGGCCCAGCCTGGAACACGTTAGTTAAACGTTATGACAATAAACGAGTATTAGTACACACTCAGTTAAAAGTACTATTTAATCAAAACATTCTGCGAAACGAAACGGTCAATGGCATTAAAGCTATTATCGACCAAACTTCTGAATGCCTTCATGAATTAGAAGCATTGCAAATCCCCATCGGGGAATGGGACCCAATCATAATTCATTTAGTAAATCAACGATTACCTCTCGAAACGAGGAATCTATGGGAGCAATCATTAGGAAACACGTCAGAGGTGCCTTCTTTAGACGAATTTTTCAAATTCTTAGAGTCAAGGTACCGAACGTTGGAAGCTTTAGCCGATATAAAGCCCAACAACGGAAAAATACAAAATCATCATGTGGATTGTAAAAGTGGATGCCCACTATGCAAGCAATCACATTATTTGCATGCGTGCAACAGATTCTTGAACATGGACATCTCCATGAAAAGAAAATACATATTAGATAATCGGATGTGCTACAATTGTCTAAGGGTAGGACATCAAATAAAGAAGTGTTTAAACAAATTCGGGTGCAAGAGATGTGGAAAAAGACACCACACTTTGCTACATACTGACCACACATCTTCTAAAGGCGAAGATGTGAGTCATACGGAGGGTACAGACAAAGTACCAGCCAGGGTCTCTACATCGACCATGTTCGCACAGAACAGTAAGGGTCAAAAAACCATCCTAAGGGATAATACTCAAGGGTTGCTCGCTACCGCAATGGTACGGATAGCCAACTTAGAAGGCAATGCTGTAACATTTCGAGCATTAATAGATTCGGGATCACAAGTATCCTTTATTACGGAAAAAGCAGTTCAACAATTAAATTTGAAAGGCGCACGAGTTGATATTCAAGTCACGGGACTTGGTAAATCGAGAGTAACAACAATCAACAAAAAAGTAACTTTTAACATAAAATCAATCAATTCCAATTTTTCACTAAACTTAGAAGCTTTAGTATTAAAAAGAATCACTGGATTAACCCCAGCTGACACTATTACTAAAGAAAAATGGTCACATCTTCAGGATCTCAAGTTCGCAGATCCACAATTCTCTCAACCAGGAAAAATTGACATACTGTTAGGAGTCGAAATATATTCGGCAATCCTGCTGGATGGGTTAAGGAAAGGACCGATTGGATATCCAATTGCCCAACGAACACATTTGGGTTGGATCTTATTTGGGGGCATCAATAAATCCAATCAAACTACCTCATTCAATATAACCATTGAAAACGAACTTAATCAAGCACTGAGAAAATTCTGGGAGATAGAAGAACTTTTACCAACACGTAAACACACTTTAGAAGAAACCCAATGTGAAAAATTTTTCGGAGAAACTCACAAACGTTTAAAAAATGGACAATATCAAGTTCGTCTGCCATTTATAACACCACCAAATCTCGGCCATTCAAAATACATCGCTGATAAATGTTTTCAACAAATAGAAAACAAATTTGCAAAAAACAAATATATGTTGGAAGAGTACACAACGTGCATAAATGAATACATAAACTTAAAACACATGAGACCCTTAACGCAAAGTGAACTTTGTACACAACAAACATCCAGTCATTGTTATTTACCACATCACGCTGTGTACAAAGACAGTAGTACAACAAAAGTAAGAGTTGTCTTTAACGCATCTGCTAAAACATCAAATGGGAAAACCTTAAACGATTATTTGATGACTGGTCCCACAATCCAACCAAAACTCGCTGCAACACTTCTCAAATGGAGAAAATATAAATACGCCTTAACGGCCGATATCGAGAAAATGTACCGAATGATACAAATTGAGCCAGCAGACCAACAATTTCAAAGGATCTTGTGGAGAGATAATCCAGAGAAACCAGTAATCGAATACCTTTTAACGACTGTAACCTTTGGTACAACATCAGCACCCTATTCAGCTATAAAAACACTACAAACCTTAGCAAAAGACGATGGGACAAAATTTCCGGCAGCAGCTCAATCAGTAATGGACGACTTCTATGTGGATGATTTATTAACCGGGGCTGACTCAAAACCAGAAGCATTAAACATACAAACCCAATTGATATCATTATTAAAAGGTGGAGGGTTCAAATTAAGAAAATGGGCTAGTAATAATCAGGAGTTACTTAGATCAGTACCAAAAGAAGATAGAGAGGTAAACCTTCCTTTAACATTCGACCACAAGGATCAAATCAAAACTTTGGGTATTCGTTGGCACCCAGCTTTAGATTATTTTGATTTCAATATTAAATTTACAGAAAATACTTCAGAGACATACTCAAAAAGAAGAATTTTATCCGAATTGTCTCAACTTTTTGACCCACTAGGGTGGATAGCTCCATGCATAATAAAGATAAAAATATTAATGCAACAGTTATGGTTGACCGGCTGTACTTGGGACGAACCTGTTCCAATTAATCTCGAACAAGATTGGAAAATTATGAAAAAGCAACTAGTTTCAACTATAAAAGAAATTAAAATTCCTAGGTGGGTCCAAACATTGAGTAATTGTAACAAAGAAATTCATGGCTTCGCGGACGCCTCCACCAAAGCTTATGCAGCAGTAGTTTTCATACGAACAGAAGATGAATTTGGAAACATTCATGTAAATTTACTAACATCAAAAACAAGAGTAGCTCCACTCAAACCAGTGACACTCCCAAGATTAGAATTATGCGCTGCAGTATTACTTAGTCAATTAATTAGACAAATTCGATTGGATATGCACATGAAGGATATTATCACAACATCATGGAGTGATTCAAAAATCACCCTCGCTTGGATCAAAGGAAACCCAAATAAATATAAAACTTTCGTAGCCAATCGAGTGGTAGATATACAAGAAAACAATGCTTTTAATCAGTGGCGATATATTCCCACCAAAGACAATCCAGCTGACTGCGCATCAAGAGGAATTGAACCAGTGTTATTAAAGAATCATGACTCATGGTGGCATGGACCGATATGGCTAACAAAAACCCAAGAACATTGGCCATCAGAAAGCACAGAAGTTATTGAAACAATACCTGAATTAAGACCTCCAAAAAGTTTAATGACACAAAAAGTCAGTTATATCGAATTATTTAACAAGTACTCTTCATTTACAAAACTAGTTAGAGTTATAGCATGGTGCATGCGATGGAATCACAAAAATCTTGAATGTCGGAAACAACCGCACTTAACATCAACAGAACTAATTCAGGCAAAAATCATAATCTGCAAACATATACAAAAAGTAAACTTTACACAAGAAATAAACTGTTTACATAAAAACATGAGATTGCCAAAAGAAAGCAAGTTATCAAATTTACATCCATTCATAGGAAATGATGGTTTAATACGAATTCACGGTAGATTGACCAATTCAAATCTCTCTTATGACCAACGGCATCCAATCATTTTACCAAAAGGACATCACGTGATAGACACTCTCATCGACGAAATACACAATCAAACGTTTCATGGAGGAACTCAATTAGTACTCAACACCATACGTTCCAAATATTGGATTTTGGATGGACGAAATACTGTAAGGCTCAGAATTTTTAAGTGCAATCGATGCGCCAGATTTCGTTCTCAGATTCCGTCTCAACTAATGGGAGATTTACCATCCCCAAGAGTGAATGTTTCTCGACCTTTCACCCATTGTGGAATTGATTACGCAGGCCCAATTGAACTCCGAATGTCAAAACATCGTAAAGCAAAAACCTACAAGGGTTATTTTAGTATATTCATCTGTTTAGCAACCAAAGCCATCCACATAGAAGTCGTATCCGACTTAACCTCAGAAGCATTCTTAGCCGCTTTTAAACGCTTCATCAGTAGACGAGGAAAACCATCCCATGTATACTCGGATTGTGGAACAAACTTTGTAGGAGCAAATAAAATATTGTTACGCGAATTCACTAAAAACATAAGGAATGCAAATCAATCAGCAATCACATGGGCTGCCAATATGAGCATAACATGGCATTTTAACCCACCCGCTTCACCTCATTTCGGGGGATTATGGGAAGCCGGAGTCAAGTCAATTAAATACCATTTGAAAAGAACTTTGGGAGAATCATGCCTAACTTATGAAGAATTGAGTACAGTCTTAACACAAATTGAAGCATGTCTTAATTCAAGACCACTATGCCCAATGACCACTGACATAGCAGACTTGGAGCCCCTAACTTCTGGTCATTTCCTAATAGGAACAACATTAATAGCACTTCCAGAACAAAATTTAACTATAGAAAACACACATATCCTTTCAAGATGGCAATACCTTCAACAACTACAACAAATTTTTTGGAAAAAATGGTCAACCGATTATTTACATCGACTGCAACAACGACCTAAATGGCTAACGGCAACACCCAACTTGGAGATCGGAGAATTAGTACTTCTCAAAAGCAATACCCTTCCACCCATCAAGTGGCCCTTAGCAAGGATAATTGATATCCATCCAGGCAAGGACAATATAGTTCGAGTAGTTACAGTTAAGACTAAAGAAGGCACATTCAAACGTCCAATCACAAAAATCATTAGACTCCCATCCAATAAATAAATGAATCCCAAATCTTTGAACAACAATATTAACAATTAACACAGTCATAACAAAAAAAAAAAATAAAATTCCAGATGGATATATTGAATATTGATGATGATGAAAACTGCAATTTCACCGACGGAGAGCTACCACCAACACCAGGGAGAAGCATCAACTTAGACAAAATACTCAAAGAAACAGCAGCAAAGAAACCAAAACCACGACGAAACCATAAAATTCGACCAATCACATGGGGCCGTGAACAATTATCACCCAAACCACATATAAAGGCATCAACCACCAGTCAACAAGCTGGAAGCTTGAGTTACTGGAGACGTCACGCTAAAGAGGTGCCTACACCAGAATACACCAAAAAACAGCGGGAACGCTTCAGAGACCTTTTTGGTACAGACTCGGATACAGAAGAACCGAAAAAAGAACAGAAGAGCATACCAAAAACAATCAAAAAAACAGTCAAAAACAACTCCAAGGAGGTAATAAAGAAAAAACCTACTGAAGACACCAGCACAACAGTGCAAACAACCGATGGAATCCAGGTGGAATTGTCAAAGGAAGAATTTGAAAGCATACCATGGGATACATTAAAAGTTAATGCGCGCCATAAAAAAGTAATCAACCTTAGCAACGGCCGAATTATAAAAGTAAAATTATTAAAATCAACAGACACTAACAATATAACCAACTGGAAAATTATATGGTTCGGGTATCGCGATCATCCAATCGGTCAACAGAAAACTACCACAAAAGGGAAAATTGTTTAAAAAAAAAAAAAAGGGGGGGGAGTATGTTGAGTCTTGCTCAACATTTTCTATAAAATATAAAAAAAATTAATTAAAATAAATGAAAAAAAATATGAATTACCAAACTCTTTGTTTACATTTAAACTGTCAAACGACAGCCATGCGCAGTACGCCATGTTAAAATAAGACCATATTTTTATGTATCCACTGAACAGAATTATTCAGAATAAATTATAATTTTTAAAATTTAATTCATACATTCAACTAATTACCACATTATAAGTAATGTGACGAATTATCATGTAATTAGTTTTCAACAAAAAGGAATATTTGATTAAATATTCAATAAAAACCAACACATCAGTTGTGAATTTGATTCAACAATAAGTTTAACCACATCCTCCCAATTGTACACCCCTGCATTTTGCTACTTTCATTTAAGTTTTTTAAACCAATTTAAGTGGAAAAACCAAAACGATAACAAAAAAACTTAAGAAAACCAGTTACACACCTAATAACGTCAAAATTAAAGAACATACGATAAAATAAGTTATTAAGATCCAAAACTGTATTTTGGGTTTTTACACACCCCTAAAATTTTGAAGAAGTTTTTTATTAATTTTTGTACAAAAAAATTATCAGGGGGACACAAGTGCGTTAGCAAAATTTGCAAAAAATAAATTCACATGAAGTAATGCAAGAATTAGAGCATCAATACTACATGTCATAAACGTATTTAATTTCAAAGTCGTAAGGACGACAACTTGACTCAGAAGTCAATCGATCCCGTATCATTGAAAAAACCGTTAAACAGCTAGTATAAAAAGGGGAAGCAAATCCAAATCAAATCACTTAGTTTTCTCAACCGAACGAGCAGGGATCAACCAAAAATGGTGAGTACAATTTAAAATTAAGTCGTCTTGGTGAAACAAGTAAAAAAATTGAAAATTTCCAACGGATAAATTGCCTTGCAAATTTTCAATCGGTCATTGATAAAGGATACTCGTTGCCTTATCATTTTTTCATATTAAGAATGGTGATGGATAATTTGCCTCACTATTTTTAATCGGGATTTAATTCTGGATATCGTTGCCGAATTAATGTAAAATCAAATAAGCTTGATAAATACAATCAAGAAAGTTTCAACCATAGACAACATTATTATCTTTACATAAACACGGACATTGTTGCCTGTTTATTCTTTTTCACATAAACACGGACATTTTTGCCTGTTTATTCTTTTATAAAATTACGGACATATCGCCTAATTTTCGTCAAACAATCACGGATATTTACGCCTGATTACCATCACATAAACACGGACATTTTTGCCTGTTTATTTTTTATAAACACGGACATTTTTGCCTGTTTATTCCTTTATAAATTTCAGATATTAGCGTCAAATATTTCCTTGAGATAATTACGGACACTAGCGCCTAATTGATCTCACACCAACCACGAACAATTTTGCCCGATCTCTCCGTCCAAAACCACGGACAGACCAGCTGACTTTCGTCAAGAGTTCACCAAAGCCACAGCCAGACTACTTGCTTCGAGTCATAGAATTAATAATTAGATTAATATTTTTCTTGAATTTTTCTAGACTAAGATATATGAATTTTAAATATTTTAAATATTTTAAGTTGAATTAAATAAAATTAAATGTTATTTCCTACTTACAAATAAAACAATCTTTTTATTTTACCACAACAACCTATCCGTTTAAAATTAATGATTAGATTGTGTCGAAGTTACGTAAGTTACATCAACACAATTTCATCATTATAAATGTTAAGTTGAGGACTTAACAGCCAGATTAGTATATGTGCGTGTTGTAGTCCTCTCTTTTGCCATTCCACTGAGTACATCCAGCAGCGCACAGACCTAAACACTTCATGTTTTATCATGAATTCCATCAGCGATTTCAGCTTTTGATTGAAAACACCTGCTGTAATGTCATGCCTATCCACCGGCGATTGCCCGGGAAGTAAAAGCTGTTGTATATCGTCCCAAGCATACGCAATGGCATCTTGAGCGTACTCATGCATATGACGTGGACTGCCTATGTATGAAGATGGCAAAATCGTTAGTCTTCCAACATTAGGTGTATTACCGTCATTTACAATTGCATCTCGCAAATGAATGTATTCTTCAGAGCGAAGCTTGGTCTGATTCAAACGGATGAATATCAAACGTTCTGTTTCAATTTTTGCATACATATCTACGATGTATTGGTAAAACAATTGACGGCATTTCAAAATGTGATTCTCTTCATTCTCTCGAATCATTAATCGGTATGAAAAATAGTTTATTGCGCTGCATTTCTTATTTGTTTCTTCGCTACTGACTGGATTTATCATCTTAACATTGAAGTGATATCCATCGTCGCCATCCCAAAAAATAATTGGATATTGCAGGGCATCGTAGCATCGATGAGTTTCTCAAACTGTTGTCAATTGATCGTTTCTCCGATGAAGAACAATATCTCTACGTTGGAATTGATCTCCGTTTTTAACAATTGCCACTTCATATATAGTTGGAGCATTGAACTTCGTACATGTTCTCCAGCAGGCGTTTTGTCAGCATGAATAACGATCTTGTGTGAATCAGATGGCATGATATCAATTTCTGTTTTGAACAAGCGCACTAAATTGTTTTGTAAGAATTTATGTTGACCATCAGGGAACGGAAGCAGGGAGCCAGCCCTATGATCAATTTGTCCTTTCACTTTGAAAGTTGGCATGAATTGAGCTGTTACGATTTCTGCGCCGAACGATGTCATTTGGAAGCATGAGTTGTATTTTCTGATGTTAGATAGAAAATGCTTTGACTCGGCGGTATATCGCGCCAGCAAAGTTTTTAATGGCTCTGGCGGTTCTCCAAGTTGAGGCAGTCTAATTTTTCCGGCGGCGCAACACATTCCTCTCGTTTCTTCATCAAATTTCAGAGCTTTGCAATAAGGACACACTTCAGTCATAATACCGATTAAAACATGCGGACCCAAACTATAATCATCTCCTGGGTAGTACCGGACTGCAAGGCTATTGTAATCGCGTGATTCCAGTGCATGGAGTCTTGTTTGACGTTGATCTGCAGTTTCTCGTTGACGTCTTTCAGCCACTCTCAGCCTGTTGCGTTCATTCTGTTAAGAACGAAGCAGAGCTGAAGCTGCAAAACGCATTTGACGTGCTCGCAACCGTGCATCCTCAATTCTGGCTGCACGTCGCTCTGCTGCTTGCTCGGCACGTATTTGAGACATTCTTTGTCTCTTTCGGTCGGGCGCGGATGCCTGTTCTTTCTCAGTTTTATTTACAATTACTCGTCGCACTGCTTCCGCTCTGCGAGTACGGCGACCTAAGTTTCTTCTTCTGCGAGGCATTACTTATGTGAAGTAAAGCAGATCGATAGCACTGATTCCAATGATGCTTCGAAAAGCGAAGAAAAATGGTTGTTTTGCAACGACACTATCAAAGGCCAAGAAGGGAAATGAAAAGTGTTAGGGCCGCTGAATCTTATGATTTCTCAGGTCATAAGAGCTTACCAGCGTCGTCACTGTCAACGAAAATTCTTTGAGCGCAGTTTCCAACGATGACAATGAAAGGAATTTTCAAATCAACAATGCCAACAAAATTTAAGAAAAAGCGTTAGACGAACAAAAATTGTCTTTTTCCAACAATGGTAATAATAAAATAATAATAATAAAAACACAAAATCACGTTGCCAAATAATAAGTTTTTTTTTATTTCACTGTTTACTCTCTGAAATCACAATATGAAATGATTTGATGCAATATTATTTTGTATGCGGATGACATTAACATTGGTATGCACGAATAATCATTATCTTCTGTATACATAATGTATATAGTAGTATATTCTGACTCAAAATTCATGGTTTTAACCTGCTTGTGGCTATGTGTTAGTGATACATTTTTTTAACGTTTTTTTACATTTACGATTTTGTTTATATACATTTTATTTATTCATATAGATATTTAATCAAACAGAAATGATGTTAATTCATAATTTAGTAAAACATTCGTTTTTTTGAATCAACTTTGAATTCAAATCTAAAAATCCCTCTTTTTTTTTTAATTAAAACTATCAGTGATAGCAATTTTTTTGAGAAATTGGGGGCAATTCTTAAAATTCGTCGAAGATTTTGAAAATTCAGCCTTGTCAATTATAAATACCTTTTTTTTGGCTTTAAGCTTTCCAAAAAATGAGAAATGAAATGGCTTTCGGTTATGGGCTTACAAAATTTTACGCCATTTAGTAGAGATATAATTTGCTCGTTACATTTCAATAAACAGGATTATCTTTCTGGAGCGCTGAGTTGAAAACATTACGATTAGAAAGAAATTTGCTATTTAGACAATCGAAAAGTTTATTCATTTTCTCTATAAATTCAGCTGTAGGGAGGGCTTTTTCCTTAATATCACCGCCAAATTTATTTATATGATAAAAATATCGAATACCTCCCGATGTGGCTAAAGACTTGAGTAGTCAATTTAACAGACATTTTTTGAAAGCTATTGGGATTCACGTGGGCTTCTGTAAGTTTAGGGCGGGCTTTGACAACCGCGAACTTCTCCTGCAGATATAAATCGGTAATTAATGACCAACTTGCAACGACAGTTCTATGGGGATTTTCTGGGCCAGAATTATAAAAATCTGTATTCATTAGCTTTGTTCGTGCGGACTTGAAAACAAGGGGTATGTCATAAAACCCATATATTTTTCCCCCGAATAGCTAAAGAAAGGATTGTTTTCCGAAAGAGACAAACTCTTGTAAAGGGCTCTATTATTTGAGCCCTGATTGCAGGTAGTACCTCGAATATTTAGCCCCATTCTTTGATAGATTTCTATATTTTTTAAGAAAAGGGGTTTCAAGGTTTCACAATTCATTCCGCTATTGGAAATAAAATAACTTATAATAAATTTCCAATTGTTGAACATACCGCGCACCATAAAATCAAAAATTTGCTTACCAAGAATATTTTTACGACCCAAACCATCGTCAACATACCCTTCAATGGGACTATGGTCTTCAATGGGATTATGGTCTTCAATGGGATTATATTTTAAATCGCTTCTAATAGAGATTTCATCATTGTTTTAACACGCGCATGAACCAAATCTAATACGGTTGAATTAAAACCAGGGACTAAATTTTTTATTGGTAGCCAACGATTCAAAGACATGTAACTCGGTAGGTGAAATTTAAGAACTTCCCGCATATACTTATAAGTCGCCGCCAATTTGTACTATATGCTCTGCGCCAATATTTTTTCATTTTCCGCATAAGTATTTTTTGTTTTAACAATAGTTGGCAAAATATTTTACTATTATCATTTCCGGCAAGCAAATCCCTTTTTTTTTGGTTTTTCCAACCATTTTTGAACCTGCTTTTATTTCTAAAAAATTTGTTTCTGAAGGAAGTTCGATGTTTCAATATTCGTTTTAAACATTTGACTTCTTTCTCTAATTTTCCAACTTTGTTCATATATAACTTTATATTTCGCGCTGACGTGATGCAATAATTGCAAGAAAGTTCGACTACTACGTCTGTTTCAAAAACAGGAATCGCAAAAAGTAGTTGGAGGCGGTGTTGGTATTCTTAAACCTGATCTTTCTGAAGCAATAGGTATATTATCCGACAGCGTAATTGAAGAAATAAGCTCTGTTTCGAATACTTAAAAAGTCTTCTTGCTGGCTCAGTGAAACAAAGTTCATCAAAATGAATGGAGCAGACAAATTTCCGAGTTTGGTTCGGGCTTACCTGAAATAAATCAAACCATTTTTGTTTCGTAGCTTCATCAGAAGGTAATTTATAATAGCGAATTCCGGTAGTATTTTTTTTCCCATTTCCACAACCAGCTACACTACACTTTTCATATTTATGAGAACTCATTTTAACACACAAATTAATAAATTACTAAAACTAATTGAAACAACAGCACAGTATTTCATAAAAATATAATTAATTTGCAAGCAATGAAACACTACTCAATTTACGCAAAGTTCATGCAACTATAAAAATTATTTTTTAAGCTGCGAAAAAAAATATTCTGTATAAATGATTCAGAAAAAGCTGGAAATTAATGCTCTCAAAAAAATAACAATCTTTTCGACAAACAAAAAATCTCTTAAATTACTGACCTTTCAATCTGTGTTAATGCAATACATAAAGACTTTCCATATTTCGCGCAGCAGTTGGAACTAAATGTTTGTTATTCCAAATTATGCAAAAATGAAGAAAAAAAATTTTATTAAGAGGTAAAATTATTTGAGGATGATTATTTTCAATAATCGGCGATATTGTGTTGCGGATTTTTAGTAGATTCTATCAATAATATTAGGACCTTGATGTTCTGCGACCTGGAACCGGCCTTCACTTGTGGTTCTTCTACGGATAACCTTTGCGCAATTTGGATCTTCCGTGTTTGACACAATATTGGGTGACAACGGAAGTCTCCTTCCAACTCTTGCAATTGGAACTTTGAATATACTATTCTTGTTCGTCTCTACTTTTTAGCTTCTGTAATAAAAGAAAAAAATCTTTTTTAATATATCATCTTTATATTAAAAAACATTCTTCTCTTTTCTTAAACGTTTTTAGTAACCTGATTTGCGTTCCGAATTTGAATTTGGCTGAATATTGACATTCATGTATTCTGTAAATAAACAAAAATAATCATTTTCATTACATCTTTTTATAGAATCTAAACTAATAATTATTACCGAATTTAAATAACAGCCTGATCCGTTAAAATAGTACATTTCACTGGTTTATGACAATTTTTTGAAATGTATATAAACTCCAGCGACTGAACTAAATATGAATTCAAAATATTTTATGATGGACTAGCGGTACCCGGCGTGCGTTGCTACGCCAAGAAAGAAACACGTGTGTTTTCTGGAAAATTCGAAATTAAGTTCCCTTATTTTATCTTAATGCTAACGGATATACCAAAAAAGATGGAAGTCATAGAAGATCCAAATCCGATATCAGTATTGGAACAGTTTGCCCCGGGAGTTTCATTAGTATTGAACGGTCAAAATTGAGAGTGTGTGTGTGATTTATCGCATTACCACCTCTTCAAAATAATTTGAATAAAATGATTAAATGGGACGCCATTTTTATTCTGATATTCTCCCAAAAAATTTCTAAATAATTATGAAGGAGGAATCAAAACAGAGATTAAAAAAAAAATATTTTACTTATTCAGAAAAGGGCATGGCTGGTTTTCAAAAGGAAAAAAAAATTTATTTATAAAATATGGTCTTATACAGGGTGACACAAAATGAATGTTTTGTATTATTTAGGAGCCATTAAGTCCCTTGCAGTATGCGCTGTTGTTTCATCTTGTTGGAACCAAATCGTGGTTTTCCACAGCTGGCCTAAAAATTTTCCAACATCTTCCGATATTGAGCACCCACTATTAATGGAAATTGCAACACCGTCTTCATTTTCGAAGAAATTTGAACCAGTGATCCTCCCAGACGATACACCGCACCAAACAGTACACATAAGTGGGTGTAACTGTCGTTGATGAAATGCTCTTGGATTCTCTGTAGCCCATATCCTGCAGTTCTGCTTGTTTATGAAACCGTTTAATTGGAAATGGGCTTCAATGCTCATTATCAAATTGTTAAAACAATGGACCGTTCATGTTCAAAATAAAGTTGGATGATTTTGGTTCGTTGCTCGATTATGTATTGTTCCATTTCACATTCCCCATTACAAAATCCTGTAATAACATTTTTAAAAAAATTGAACAAAAAATTATCAATAATTCACTCTACAACATTTTGCGCCACCCTGTCTTTCCTTTTATTTGATCTATATTTCTTTTAAATGCGATCTCAACGTTTGCGGAGACAGGTGTTTGATTTTTTGGCAATATGAAAATATTTTTGGTGATTTGATTCAATGAAAAATATATTTCAATATAATTTCTGGTCGAGTTTCTGGACAAATGTTTTAAGGCAGGGGGGAACACATTTTTTAGAAATACTCTTTTTGTGTTGTATTATCACAGATTGTGTGGTTTTTTTTAAAGAAATTTTAAAATCAATGTGCCGATCTGTGAATACATTTTCTATGAAACAAAATTAAGAAAGGTCAGTTTTTTAAGCGATTTTATGATTTTTGTTTTTTTTGCTAGCTAAAAATTTTTTTAGGGAATGCATATAAATTGCAATATCGGGAAATATATAGTAAATATTTTTCTTAAGGCTTATGAGGAAAATCTCTCTCAAAAATGAATTGATTATGTTTTCAGTTTTTTTAATTTGTTTTGAGAAGATTTACTTGAAGACTTTTTTGAATTATTCATTTTAAAGGAACAGTGCTTTCTGAGGAGAACTAAGATCATGTAACTAAGCACTTTTTTTCTATGATCAAAACACGGGTTTTCTTCACAGAACCAATGCCCGTATAAAGAATTGGTTTCTTCAAAACATTTAGCTTCTATAATTTTTTTAATGTTTTTAACCTCCGCGCTTTCTTCAAAAATGATATTAAAAACATTGAAATGTAGATTAAAAATCTCGGCACACATATCAGTCGGATTAATTAATTTGCCAAAATCAGAATTTTGGCTAAAATTTTTGAAAAAAATTAAGGCTTCGGAAGCTTTTGTCATTGAAGATTCAGACTTAATCATGCATGCGCAACAGTCTAGACATTGAAATTAAATTCAAATAAGGATGGGTGTGTATTATTGCCTCCATGCGCCATTCTTTATACGGGCATTGGTTCTGTGAAGAAAACCCGTGTTTTGATCATAGAAAAAAAGTGCTTAGTTACATGATCTTAGTTCTCCTCAGAAAGCACTGTTCCTTTAAAATGAATAATTCAAAAAAGTCTTCAAGTAAATCTTCTCAAAACAAATTAAAAAAACTGAAAACATAATCAATCCATTTTTGAGAGAGATTTTCCTCATAAGCCTTAAGAAAAATATTTACTATATATTTCCCGATATTGCAATTTATATGCATTCCCTAAAAAAATTTTTAGCTAGCAAAAAAAACAAAAATCATAAAATCGCTTAAAAAACTGACCTTTCATAATTTTGTTTTATAGAAAATGTATTCACAGATCGGCACATTGATTTTAAAATTTCTTTAAAAAAAACCACACAATCTGTGATAATACAACACAAAAAGAGTATTTCTAAAAAATGTGTTCCCCCCTGCCTTAAAACATTTGTCCAGAAACTCGACCAGAAATTATATTGAAATATATTTTTCATTGAATCAAATCACCAAAAATATTTTCATATTGCCAAAAAATCAAACACCTGTCTCCGCAAACGTTGAGATCGCATTTAAAAGAAATATAGATCAAATAAAAGGAAAGACAGGGTGGCGCAAAATGTTGTAGAGTGAATTATTGATAATTTTTTGTTCAATTTTTTTAAAAATGTTATTACAGGATTTTGTAATGGGGAATGTGAAATGGAACAATACATAATCGAGCAACGAACCAAAATCATCCAACTTTATTTTGAACATGAACGGTCCATTGTTTTAACAATTTGATAATGAGCATTGAAGCCCATTTCCAATTAAACGGTTTCATAAACAAGCAGAACTGCAGGATATGGGCTACAGAGAATCCAAGAGCATTTCATCAACGACAGTTACACCCACTTATGTGTACTGTTTGGTGCGGTGTATCGTCTGAGAGGATCACTGGTCCAAATTCCTTCGAAAATAAAGACGGTGTTGCAGTTTCCATTAATAGTGCTCAATATCGGAAGATGTTGGGAAATTTTTAGGCCAGCTGTGGAAAACCACGATTTGGTTCCAACAAGATGAAACAACAGCGCATACTGCAAGGGACTTAATGGCTCCTAAATAATACAAAACGTTCATTTTGTGTCACCCTGTATAAGACCATATTTTTTTTGCTTTTGAAAACCAGCCATGCTCTTTTGTAGTTAATTGGTGCTTCAAAATGTTTCAGAAATTTTTTGGGGGAATAAATCACAATGAAGATCGCGTCCCATTCCTCCAATAAAAATCACGCGTTCTACTATGTTAACTTTAGGGATTTTTTTTACACACGGATAGGAAAACACAGCGTACATAAATTTTATATATAAAAATTCCTCTGTTTATATACTCTGTGGATATACTAAATTTTTAGTCGTTCTATTCGGTGTATAAATGTACAAATTTTTTGGTGTGCTAACTCGCGAGCAGGCCACATACAATTGGCCGTGTGAAAAACATGAATTTTCTAAATTCAAGCCAATAATAGTTAATGATTGCCCTTGTGCATTGTTTATTGTTATTGCGAAGGCAAGGCGCAAAGGGAACTGAAGCCTCTTGAACTCGAATGGTAAGTCGTTGGTAATCATCGGTATACGTGGAATCGGGACATATTCCCCTTTGGATTTACCGCTGATGATTGTTGCCTCGATCAACTTAGGTGTTAATTTTTTGATGGTTAGTCTGGTTCCGTTGCGGAGTTTTGAAGCATTTAAGTTTCTAATGAGCATCACCGGTGACCCAACTTTCAATGTCAATATGTGTGAAGGCATTCCTGGTGGCTCCAGTGAATTTAGAAATTCAGTGGGGTAATTGATGGCTTGTTCCTGATCCTTTATTGCGTCTATAGAATATTATTTTACAAATTCTCCGAGTAATTTCAATTGAATTTCTTGATCTAACTTGTTGACGTCGTCATTTTTGGATGCTAAAATTGCACGTTCGCACAGCCAATCTGGATTTTTGTAGTTGCTGGTTAAATTTGGGAATACATTTTTCAAAGAAATTTTTCTTTCTCAAAGGACCACATGGCCCATGAACCATATTTTTCCTTACCACTTCAAAAAGTGCCGGATCTTCGTCTGGATTTGGAAGCTCAGCAGAAATCACGCTGTCAATTTGTGTTGGTACAATCTTTTGCTTCAACCAAATTAAAATGTGTGCGTGCGGCAGGCCTCTTTTCTGCCATTCAATTCAATACATCCAGCATCGGGTTTCTCCAAAAATATGGTTCTTGGTGATGACGTCCATTAATCTAATCAGCTTTTGTTTGAAAACGCGAGCCAGTAGATCATGTCTGCGATGATTTTTGACTGGTGAAAGGCAGATGTGTGATTTATCTCCACGCTGGATTGCATGTGAAGATGATGAAGAGATCTGGGCAACCATACTTTCGAACATAGGTAATGGCATCTTGCGCGGCATTACGCAAGTAGATGTATTCTTCAACGCGCAGCTTCTGTTGATTTAGCCTAATGAAAAAAAGGCGTTCGGTTTCAATTTTGGCGTACATATCCACAATGAACTGATGGAATAGTTCACGGCATTTCAATATGTGGTTGGTTTCATTTTCACGAATCAGAATGCATGAGGCGTAATAATCCATGCAGGAAACTTTCTTCGCCAACTCTTCATTCGTGTTGGGTTAATTTGCATGATTTTGAAATGGTACCCATCTTCTCCACGCGGAAATAGCACTGGGTATTGGAGTGCGTCATACGATCGATGTGTTTCCGAAACGCGTTGTAAACCTGCATTCCGGCGGTGGATGATTATGTCACGTCGATCAAATTCGGTACCAACCATCACAATTGCTACATCACCTATCATCGGGGCATTGAATCGTCTTTCATGTTCACCAGAGGGTGTTTTGTCCGCTCTTATGACAATAGTATAGTCATCTGATGGCATCTGATCTAGTGCTGATTTGAATAGACGAATCAAGCTGTTGCTTCCGTGAAACATTGCTTGTAAATTTGAAATGATTTCGCGTCTGGTTCCAGTACTAATCGCAGAACGCTGTTCTACTTGTCCTTCTTCATTGGCAGTGATATATATCTGGAGAAACTTAGCATCTTCTTGCGGTACTGGCATCAATGAACCGATTTGGTGATATATTTGGCCTTGGAATTTGAATGTGGGTGCGTAACCGGGGTTGTTGACAATGTTTGTTGTCCCAAATGAAGTCATTTGAAAACATGAGTTGTACTTGCGAATGTTTTGCAGGAAGTGTTTTGAAATTGAAGTTGTGCCAGAAAGGTAATTTAAAAGCGGCGCAGGTGGGTCAATTAGCGAGGACAAGACAACTTTGCCGTTGGAGCAACACATTCCTCGTGACTCCTTAGAGAACTTTAAAGCACGGCAATGCAAGCAAACTTTGTTCATTGGGCCAATTACAACATCCTCGTGATTCCTGTAATCGTGGTCTTTGTCGTAGTTAAATCCTTTCACCTTTAAATCGCTTCTTTCACTTGATTGAGCTAATCGTAAGCGATTGGCATCAAGTCGTTCGATACGTAGTTGGGGCATTTTGGTAGCTCTTGACGTTGAAGTTCTGGCGCGCATTTGCTCAAGCCGGGCTTCGTGTTGCTCGGCTGTTTCAGTAGCTCTTGAAGTTGAAGCTCTAACTCGGCTTTGTTCAAGCCGCGCTTTATATTCCTCGCCCGTTTCAGCAGCTCTTGAAGTTGAAGTTCTGACTCGGTTTTGTTCAAGCCGAGCTTCACGTTACTCAGCCGTTTCAGCAGTTCTTGTTTCCTTCGTTTTCTTTGTCCTTGATGTTATTCTTCCAATTCATGCTTCTTTTGGCGGCATTATTATGAATTAAAAATCTGAAGTGCACAACACTAATTGGGTATGTAGGTTACGCACGTGATGCTTGTTTATTTGTATTTTGGCAGTGAAAACTGCTATTTTTTTCGAAATGAAAACTCCAAATTAAAACTGGAAAATAAATTCAAAGGCGATTCCGAATAAGTGTGCTCAAAGGCTACTTGATTCTGAATGTGGCGGGTCTTGGAGAAAACATTCAGTTGTTACTCACTGTGGATTGGGTGACATTATAGGGCTATCCAGTTTTTAATGCATTCCCTTTTTTAATGAGTTTTTGGAGTAGCAGGTAGAAGCCGTTGCTGACAGAAAACATTTAGTTGTTACTCACTATGGCTTAGGTGATGCATTAGTGGGCTATCCAGTTTTTAATGAATTCTCTTTTTTAATGAGTTTTTGGAGCAGCAGGCTGCTATCAAGAAACATTAACTTGTTACTCATTACGGCTTAGGTGTCATTAGTGGGGTTTTCCCTTTTAAATGCATTCCCATTTTAGTAATTTTTGGGGTTATAAGTTGAAGGCGTTGCTAGCAGGTAACATTCCGTTGTTACTCACTATGGCGAGGGAGCCAGATAAGGAGCGAGCGGGTGGGGAAAAATAGATAGCAGAAAAACATACGTCGTCCGGAAAACATAATTTCAGTTTTCAGGCGGATCGAATTAAGCGTCTAGAAGTTAGCACGGGCGGTAAGGGAAAAGGAAAATAGGTATTGGAAAAACACTCGCCTTCCCCAAAAACATATGCATACAAAGTTCAAGTCCGGTGGGATCATTCGTTTAGGAGTTATTAGCGAAGAGGGTAGGGAGAAATATTTATTGGAAAAACACTCGTGGTCCCCGAAAACATATACATACATACAACATTTCAGACCGTTCGCACCATCCTTTTAAGAGTTAGTGGGGGAAGGGGTGTAAAGCGAGAGGGGTGGGAGCAAATAGGTAGTGAGAAAACACGCGCCGTCCCCGAAAACATGCACATACAGATTTTTAGGCCAATCAGACCATCCGCTTATGAAATAGCAGGAGAGGGGGTGAGAAGCGAAAGGGGTAGGGGAAAACAGACAGCGGAAAAACTCTCGTTGTACTCGAAAATATATGTACAAATTTTCAGACCGATCGGACCATCCGTTTAGGAATTAACAGGGGAGGAGGCAAGAAGCCACCAAACTTCACAAGAACACCCGCTGTGCTAAGCTAAAGTTCTCCTGAAAATTTGGTCAAATTCGGTTCAGCGGTTTAGAAGTCCATAAGCCACAAACATACAAACATACAAACATACATGCATCCATTTTTATTAATTTAGATTATTTGTAGTTTTAGAAAATTGAAATATTTTATTTAAAGGATTTAGGGGAGACTGAGAAATCAAACTACCTGTTTAGATACACTGGGATGAATCTTAAATTTATAAAGGCCTGAATTTTGCTGTTTTATGACCTGTTGTTCTTTTAAAAAGAATACAACATTTTCATAAAAGTATAGTGATCGAGTTTTCACTTTCATGGTAAATGTTTGCAAGATTTTGTGCATTGTCACATTTTAGTTTTAATTTATTTAAAATTTTACTTTTTTTTTGTTTTCATTGTTTCAAATTTTTGATATTTTTTGCATTGTTTCTGTTTGTCTAACGTTTATATTTGATTGTTCAAGTAATATTGATAATTGTTACTGTTAGTTTTTTCTTGCTGTAATAAGTTTTTATATATTTTGGGTAACTCTTATTCTGATCATCAACCGATTCACTGTAATAATTCAGGAAAGGAGTCAATAGTTTTTAATGTCAATAAATTCATATTTTTATTAGAACATAACTTGTTTTTCTCGAGTTTAAATTAATTTCAAGCAAGTTTATAATACAATAAACTAGCTACTTGCTTTAGTTAGGATTGCTGAAGTTGTGTCAAGTGGAGGCATGTTCTAAGTTCTTTACATTATCTGGCAGTATGTTGTAACCGACTTGCACGGAGGTTTTCGTCTTGTTTCAGTTATATCGAAAACAACTCACTTCCTTTTACGCATTTCCTATTTTAATTATTATTTTATTAATTTTTCCACTTGAGCTAGTTGCACTAAAGCGTATTTCTACAATTGTCGTTCTCAAAACTGATTTTCTCTCAGGTTTTACAGAACTCAATAACGGCTCAAAAGATTCAATAAAATTTTGAATACAAATCTATCCAACTATTTTATACTAAAAATGGTTAAGTCATTTTAGAGTTTATTTGAAAACTTTTTTGGCTTGACTTTATACTTTTTTGTAATGAGAAGAGGCAATTTGCAATATCTTTAAAAGTCCATATCTCGGGATCGAAATGTAATTTGTTAACAATTTGGGTGAAATAAAAATTCACTGCAGAGCATTATGTTTCATACGGCTAGAATGTTTTATTCATGAGTAATTGTGAATCTGACAGACCAACTTTGTTTTATAATAGACAAAGATGATCTTCTGCACCAGAGTAACAGCACGTCATGTTAAGAACAAACTTTTTAATCGATTGTAATAAAATTTAGAACATTGATCCATTACATCATTTTGTTGGAGCTGATTTAATGTGCTATAAATTGTGAATAGGACAGCGTACAAAAGACTAAAAAATGTGTAATTTAAATCTTCGTTTATCTTATATTAGGTCAAATTTTTTATATAAAAAGAGGAAATACGAGAGAAACGTGAATCTATTTGGTCAGGATAAGCGCTGATACCATTTTTTTGTACTGTCATCCGAAAAAACCACACTGTCGCATTCCTGTGAAAGTGTTTCGAGTGTAAACTTAAAATTTATTCGAGAAAGTAATCAAATTTTTAAATTTTATTTGTGGTGTTTTAAAAATACTAAAAATAATTTTTTGTTTTTAATAAAAAAGTATTTTCTTGTTCGTGCCAAAGTTTTAATAATTATATATATATATGTGAAAATTTAAAATTAGACAAATTCTTATATTAAGAAAAGAACTTAACCACTAAAACTGAACGGAATTTGTCTGGGATATTTTAAATTTTTTTGATTTTAAAGCAATTCATAGATTATTTCCACAACGAAAATTCTTTTTTATTTTCTAATTGCCTCAACAGGGATATTGTTAATGGCTTCTTTATTGGGTGTTACAATAATTCTAGAAAGATCGGTTGAGTAAACAATAATATCCAACTGTGAAGGCAATGTTCCTTGCGCTTGGGCGGTTTATACGCCCTTCACGAGGAATGTGGGGCATTTTATGAAAAATTCATGCGTTTGCGCGTCAGACAAATTTTGTACGAGAATTGATGATGGCATATCTGTGAGTGCATTCGTGCCTCATTCTAGAAAAAGAACAAATTCAACTGAAGAATCATAAAGTAATGTTTTTTTTAAAAAGGAAGATGCATTAGCAATAGAACAAATTACTTACTCTTTACCTTAAACTTAGAATAATTCCTAAATTAAATTTATTTATGATAATAATTTTTGTCATTTTTGTTCATCTTATTCATACAAAAGCTAACTTCCTCTATCCCACAAAGCAATAGAATCAATTTTTTTTTTTAAAAACTTTCAATAGATTTGAAAATTTGGTTGAATGCGAGTGTTTGTTGAAGGAACAAACGAATAAAAAAAGAAAATTGTCCGATTTACGTCCGAAGTTTTAATTTATTGTAAAAAATACTTTCATTAAAAAATATAAACTTAAGTTCAACAATATAAAGATAAAAAAATAAATTTCATTCCTAAAAATTAGATTTAGAAATAAAAAAAATCAAATAAAAACGAATGCTATTATAATTTTTTTTTTAGTTTTTAAAGAAAAAATAATAATTAAAAAAAATCAATGAAAATGAATATCTGAATAAAAAAAAAAAATGATGAAATTATATAAAAAAAAAGAACTGAAAAAAAGTATATTTATTTTGTTTCTTTTTCTTCGTTATGAAACCAAACTAATCTGCCGTTTCTGCACCATAACCCAAATTTTTTCCAATTAAAACTTTACCGCAATTCCTTGAGTAGTTTTAATTTTATCCAATTGGCTAGTTGCTGCTGGATAATCAGAAGAAGTGAATAATTCCTTTTCATTTCATTTATTTTCTTAAAAACTTAACATAGAAAACTTAAACCTAAATGTAAATTTAATAATACTTAATTCATTTACCTTAACGTCTAAATCTTAAATTCAACTTATCTAAGGTATTAAATTATTTTTACTTAAACTTAATGACTAGAACTAGAAAAAAAAATTGAAGAAAAATTTTTTGAAAAATAAAAAAAGAAAACAAAAAGTACATGTAAATATTTAGTGGCTGGTATTTTCTAGCCTTTGTTTAAAGAGACGGGCATGCGCCGTCAACATTGACTTTAAGCTTCTCTGAGCAGATAGGCGTGTCTAACTAGCCAATTGGTTTGTGTATGTAGTGTGTGTAGAATTGTCGTGTTGACTCATCCGTTGGTATTGAGTTTAGTATAAGGTCGTTTTCATGATTTTTTATTTTGTCAATTTATTTGTTTGATAGTTTTGTAATGTAGTTTCTGATTGGTGTAATGTCCGCCATTTTGTAGAGTTGTTCGTTATTCACTGTATTGTCGTATTTTTCTTGTGCGTTTCGTCTCTTGTAGGTCACGCTAAGGCAATTTCTCCGCCATATTCTTTCTTGTATTTCTAATAGTTTCCATTGTATTTCACTTATTTTGTTTGACCATATGTGGGCCGCATATATGAATACCGGTCTAATTATTTGTTTGTACAAAAGGATTTTTATTTCTTTTTGTAATGGGCTGTGGGTGTTAACAAAAGGAAAGAGAATTACGTGTGCCGCTTTTGTTTTGTTGATTATTTGGGTTAGATATGTTTTGCAGTTTAGATTTGATTGAATGTGATAGCCTAAAGGCCAATCTCCACACAGCCGACATCCTATTCTGACGAGAAAAAGCAGAAAAGTAAAAAGAGATGGCCTTTTGCAATTTTCGCTAGGATTGACCGAATAAAAACATCAGGGTCTCTCCCCACACAATTTATAATATCATTTTATAGAAAAATGTAGTACGAAATTGTGTTTTCAGACTTTATCATAAGGCTTAAATTCCTATCACATCTAAAACAAGCTATAGTGCAAAACGACGAGACTTCTATACGTATGTTCAAATCACGTTACCTTCCGAAAGCCTTTCTAAAAGAAAGCTATATGAATATGGAAATTCAGAGTGAACGTAGTCCGTCCTTAGTTAATCACAACATTTGTTGTGATATACAAACAGACAGAAATTGGATAAAAATGATTGCAAACCATTTAGAATCTTATAAAACGTGAAGATTTGCAAAACAAATTTTTTTATTTTTTATATACTTCGTATAGAAGTTAAAAATTTAACTTTCGTCGACCATAAAAATCAATTCGTCATACAAAAACTTCCTATAAGAATATCTGGTAGTGTGCGACGATATCGTGTATTATTATTGTGAGAGTATGCAATTGCAGATGAAAACCCATAAATTAGACGAACGAGTTCTTCTGCGATTGAGGGGAATCATCTGGCAGATGAAAAATCAGATGGGGAAATTGGAACTGCAGATGACGACGAAATTCGTAGGATGATTGTTTCTCCCTTTCTGTTTAACTAAATTTTGCATAAGTGCATCCCTTACTTTTATCAGAATAGGATGTCGGCTGTGTGGAGATTGGCCTTTAGTATTTTACGGTGTTGCTGCTTTTTATTTTTTAATTATTTATTACTAGCGGTACTGAAGCCTCTTGAACTCGAATGGTAAGTCGTTGGTAATCATCGGTATACAAGTACGTGGAATCAGGACATCTTCCCCTTTGAATTTACCGCTGATGATTGTTGCTTCGATCAAATTAGGTGTTAATTTTTTGATGGTTAGTCTTGTTCCGTTGCAGAGTTTCGGAGCATTTAAGTTTCTAATGAGCATCACCGGTGACCCAACTTTCAATGTCAATTTGTGTGGAGGCATTCCTGGTGGCTCCGGTGAATTTAGAAATTCAGTGGGGTAATTGATGGCTTGTTCCTGATCCTTTATTGCGTCAATAGAATAATATTTTACAAATTCACCGGGTAATTTCAATTGAATTTCTTGATTTAACTGGTTGACATCATCATTTTTGGGTGCTAAAATTGCACGTTCGCACAGCCAATCTGGATTGTTGTAGTTGCTGGTTAAATTTGGGAATACATTTTCCAAAACGACTTGAATATTCGGCTGCATTTGGCAAAAATTGGCCGGAAAAGAAATCTCTTTAGTTGTGGGTCAATTGGAATTCCAATATCCAAAAGTTGTTTTCAGAAGGTCTGAGCAGACGCATCTTGCAGTAAATGCATACGCATATTTGTTGAGAGCGTGATTTTGTCAATTCGGCTCCATAAATATGATGCTTTCAAGCAAGCGTTGACTCATCTGCGGGTGTTGATCTTAGTATAACGGAAAAGTTTGGCGAAAATCACCCGCAAGGAGTGTCAACGTGCCTCCCATGGGTATGTTTTTTCCTCGGAAATCCCGCAGAGGTCGGTCAAGCGCTTCTAGAGATTTTTTATGGGCAATGGTGCACTCGTCCCAAATGATGATTTTGCACATCTTAAGAACTGTAGCCATACCGGAATTTTTGCTGATGCTGCATGTTGGTGTTTCGGTGTGGTTTAAATTCAACGGAAGCTTGAGTGCTGTATGTGCTGTACGTCCGCCATCGAGAAACGTTGATGCAATTCCCGATGATGCCAGTGCCAGTGTAATTCCATTCTGCATTCGAACCGACGCTAATATCAAAGTGATGAGAAATGTTTTGCCTGTCCCACCTAGAGCATCAAGGAAGAAAATTCCGCCATTTCCGTTGGCTACACGTTGCATGAATTTGTCGTAGGCGTTTTTTTGATCGGGAACTAAAAGTCTGGTTTATGTCAAAATGCTGTTCTCGCACCAGATCTTGGACATCATTTCTGTCTCGTATGGATGCCGGCATACCAAGTTGACAAAGAACTTTGTTGTTGATTGATATGCATAAATCCTCAATCAATATTAGAGCTTAATTGAAAATGTGATCCGCATACTCTTGATTTGGATTGGTTGCACGTGCTTGCCTGAGAATGTCTTCACTGAGACTTTCGCGATGCGTTAGCCACAGTTCGTTGGGATTTGATGGTGCACATGTTGTTAAAATGATCGCAAACAAAGTACGTATTTGCTTTGGATGACACGTAAGCGATACCTCTGTAAGAGTTGTCTTCCAATGCTGATCATTTAGAAATAAGCCCAGTCGAAAACACGCTTCTCTATACGTTTCGCATATTACCACATTGACGGTTTTCAGGGCAACGAACGACGTAGGCCCTCTAATTGTATGCAGTAACAATCGCAAAAAATAGCATTCAGCGTTATTTGGATGTACTGTATATACTCGTCCCAAGGCATCCGACGAACGTACACCACCAAATTCTGGAACAATTCCACCACGCTTTCTTCTCACCAACTTTTTTGTCGATGTATTCTATGTGTAGTATTTGGGGACTTCGTGATACAGCAATGTTTTAGCAAAGTCATCGGATGCTCACAATTGAAAAAAGGCGGTGAGTGTTGTGTTTACTGGTTGCAGTGCCCTATTTTGTGCATTTTGTACAGTGAAATAAACTTGCTGACCATTTTCCAAGTGTACAGCGAGATGTTGAACTGTTGGATACCGTTCATGAATGTTGAAGGATAATATCCGCCAAACTGCTTCATTACTGCTAATGTAGCGTCCCATTTGAAATTGTGTGATTTCATCATTTTGATTTGCTAGGCCGAATACTGCCATGTCACTGCCCTTGTTTGCATATTTGCATATGTATTTGAGGGACTTGACAGAATTGCAATACTCTACATTTATGTGAGCCTCAAACATTTTGGACAGTATTGGCGAGTAGGGTACTATCCATTTGTTGTCAATGTCTACTTGTACACTTTTCATTGTACACTTTTGACATTGACGGTGGTTGTGTGTCCACCATCTTCGGGCTTTCGACGTCTGTATAACGGATACCCGTCACCGCCATTCTGAGTTTCACAAATGAGCTCACGTGGATATTGTTTGGTGCATTTGCCATCCTTCATGCATGGTGAATTTGGATTCAAAGGACCACATGGCCCATGAACCATATTTTTCCTTACCACTACAAAAAGTGCCGGATCTTCGTCTGGATTTGGAAGCTCAGCAGAAATTACGCTTTCTATTTGTGTTGGTACCATCTTTTGCTTCAACCAAATTAAAATGTGAGCGTGCGGTAGGCCTCCTTTCTGCCATTCAATTGAATACATCTAGCATCGGGTTTCTCCAAAAATATGGTTCTTGGTGATGACGTCCATTAATCTAATCAGCTTTTGTTTAAAAACGCGAGCCAGAAGATCATGTCTTTGCGATGAGTTTTGACTGGTGAAAAGCAGATCTGTAATTTCTCTCCACGCTGGATTGCATGTGAAGGTGATGAAGAGATCTGGGCATCCATACTTTCGAACATACGTAATGGTATTTTGCGAGTATTCATGCATGTGTCGCGGTCTGCCGGTATATGTTGCTGGCAATATTACTGTTCGTCCAATGTTAGCAGCGTTTCCATCATTGACAATTGCATCACGCAAGTGGATGTATTCTTCAACGCGCAGCTTCTGTCGGTTTAACCTGTAGGGCTCCTTGGTGAGCTCTACATATTTTGCGTACGATTTAATTAAATAAAAATGTTATTTTAATTTATTATATAATTTGTTTATTCAATTGAGAAAACAGAACTTATTTTTTAACATAGAATATTATGTTTTAAATAAAGTTTTTAGTTTTGGAATTAAAAATTATTTTTTTGAATTAGGTCCTTTTTAGTTTAGGTTTATAAATTGACTGAAAAATATTTTTCATCACGAAAAATTATTATAACTAAAAATGGTTACTTGTGATGAAAAATATTTATTTTCAAAATTTAAAACAAGTATCTTAAATACTAGATCAAAAATTAAAACTAAGAAAAATATTAAAAACTAAGTAAAATTGTAGGTTCCCTACAATACTCCCCTTCCAGTTAATTTATTATAAAAGTAACCTTTTTCTTAGGTTTAATTTCTTCGGTCGGAGAGTTTAAGATGTGTGCGGGTTTAGTTCTGCTAACGTGAATTGGAATTATTTTTTCTTCTCTCCTGATATAAACATGGTCCCTTGTACGTCGAATAATTTCAAAAGGCCCTTCATAAGGAGGGATTAAACCAGGACGAGAACGGTCAATTTTAATGAAAATGTGAGTACAGGTATTCTGATTTGGATGTAAAAACGTTTTGCCTGTATCATTAGAACGTGTTTCAGTCCCTTTAATGTCTTTATACGTTTTTTTAAGTTCCAATATTATTTGTGGAGTGTCCAGAGTGGATTCCGATGTTGTAAAAAACTCTCCTGGGAGTCGAAGACTCTGTCCATAAACTAATTCTGCTGGAGAATAACGAAGGTCTTCCTTGAAAGCTGTACGAATACCCATTAGAATGATAGGCACTTCCATTTTCCAGTTCGAACAATTAAGATGTGCCATTAGTGCTGCTTTTAACGTCCTATGAAACCTTTCTACCATCCCATTACTTTGAGGATGATAAGTGGATGTATGAATTTTATGCGCCCCCAGAAAATTAATTAGTTCTGTAAATAATTTGGATTCAAATTGTCTACCTTGATCCGTAGTGATTGTGTGTGGAACTCCGAATCTAGATATAAATTGCGTGAAGAATATTTCGGCAACAGTTTGTGCCGTACTATCTTTGATTGGGTATGCTTCAGGCCATCGAATAAAACGATCTATTAAAGTAAGGATATAGTTGCACCCACCTGAAGACGGAAGAGGCCCTACCAAGTCTAAATGGATGTGTTCAAATCGTCCTTTCGTTATATGGAAGAGATTTGGATTAACTTTGTTGTGCCGATGTGTCTTTGATTGCTGACAATTTAAGCAAGTCTTTGACCACATGTTAATTTGTGTGTTCATGTGAGGCCAGTAATACTTTTGGGCTACAAGAGCCCGTGTTGAACGAATACCTGGGTGTGTAACGTTATGAAATTTATCGAATATAATTTTCCTAAATACTTTGGGAACAAAAGGTCTGTGTTCCAAAGTGGAGACGTCACACCACAAATTGTAATTAGAGAAAGGAATATTAATTTTTCGAAGCGTGATTTTGTGATTAGTTGAATTATTTGAGATAATTGATTTCAGTTCGGAATCGTGTTGTTGTGCGTTACAGAAAGTTTCGATATCCAATTCCTTTGTAATTAAAACTGATATGTCGTCTAATCTAGATAGGGTATCTGCAACAACATTCATTTTACCTGAAATATGTCGAACATCTGTTGTAAATTGTGCGATGAATTCCATGTGCCGCGTTTGTCGGGGACTCCTATCCGTTTTAGCCAATAAAGCAGTAATCAATGGTTTGTGGTCAGTGTATATTATGCAGCTACGACCTTCAATGAAGTGTCTGAAATGTTTAACTGCTGCATACATGGCTAACAGCTCCCTATCAAAAGCTCAATATCGAGACTCAGTTGCAGACATTTTTTGGGAAAAATGAGCTATAGGCTCCCAAACTTTCTGTTCATGTTGTTCTAACGTCGCTCCTAGGGCCGAGGATGAAGCATCTGCAGTGAGAGTTAGGTAACCTTCGTTTTTAGGGTGAGCTAATAAAGTGACATCCGCTAGTTTAGTTTTAATGGAGCAAAAACTGTTTTCGTTTTCCCGAGTCCAAACAGCAATTTGTTTAATTTTATTTTTATTCAAATGTGCTACTAGAGTATGTAAAGAAGCTAAACTTTGGGAAAGATTTGGAAGAAACCTATGATAATATGTTACCATGCCAATAAATCGTTGTAGTTGCTTAAGAGTAGAAGGACGAGGAAAATCTTTAATAACTTGTATGCGATCTTCAGCGGGCTTAATTCCTTCAGCAAACACGTTATGACTTAGGAATCGCAGTTGAGATACTCCAAATTCGCATTTTGAGAGTTTAATATTGATACCATAATCGTCAAGACGAGAGAAAATCATTTCTAAATGTTTAAAATGCTCGTTCTCATCTCTACTTGCTACTAGAATGTCATCTAAATAGACAAAAACAAAGTCCAAATCGCTAATAACTATATTCATAAACCGTTGGAAAGTTTGAGCTGCATTTCTCAACCCAAAAGGCATTCGAGGAAACTCAAACAGTCCAAACGGTGTAGTTATAGCAGTTTTATGAATGTCTTCTTCCGCAAACGGAATCTGATGGTAAGCGCGGATTAAATCGATTTTAGAAAATATTCGACATCCCCTAAGATTCATATTTAAATTTTGAATTAGAGGAAGAGGATATCTATCTGGAACTGTAACTGCATTCAATTGTCTGTAGTCGCCACAAGGTCTCCAATCATTAGAGTCTCGTTTAGGTACCATGTGTAAAGCGGAAGCAACCTCCGAGGAGGAAGGACGACAGATTCCTAATTTGCACATATGTTCAAATTCCATTTTTGCCACTTTAAATTTGCAATTGTCTAGCTTACGAGGTCGAGTGAAAGGGAGATGACCTTTAGTAATAATGTGATGGCGAATGCTATGTTTAAGTGGTGCGGCATAATTCGGTTCTGAAGTAAGTGCCGGAAATTTTGATAAAAGTTTTGAGTATGGATTAGAAATTTGGAAAATTTTGGGTGAAATTGCATCCTCTTTGCATGAGAAGGCATTAATAAAACAAGAAGTGTTAGTGTCAATTAATCTTTTATTTTTGAGATCTACTATTAAACCAAATTTCGTTAAAAAATCGGCACCTAAAATCGGTTTATCTAGGCCCGCTATTGTGAAAATAAAAGGAAATTCGCGTCTTAATCCCAGATTAAGGTTTAAAAGTTTTTTGCCGTAAGTGCTAATATTTGATCCGTTCACGGCAGAAAGAAGAACGTGCTGGTCTTTTTTGCTATTTGGAAATATTTTGTGGGGAATAATAGAAATATCGGCTCCTGTATCAACTAAAAAATGTAATTTTGTTTTAAAATCTTGCACAAAAAGGCGACGGAATGTCAATGAACCATCGTTAGTCGCGTTCACGATGATTTTGTTTAGTTTTTCTGGTTAGAACTTTCTGCAAATTTACTTTCATTCCAGAAAAAGCACCATGCTCCCATGCATCTACGCGCTTTATCACCGAATTTGTAGTGGTAAAAACATGTGGGTTTATCGGTATAATCACGAGATCGAGCTGGCGATTTGCTTCTGTACCTGACAGATTTTTGCCCTGCTTGAAAAGCATTAATTTGATTCTGCATCATTTCTAATTTATTATTTTGTTGCGTTTGTAATTCTAAAATTGTTTGAGTAAGCTTCGTAACAGCTGCTTGTAATTGTTCGATCTGATTCCCTGGAATGTTGTTGGAGAATTGTGTGTGGTACGCGTTTCTGTATTGAGTTTCGTGAAAGTTCGAAACCTCCCACACTCTGTCTGCAACTTTTTCTAGTTCGGTGGGATTGTTTTCTGAATTAGAAGACAAAGCCACCGAAACTATTTTAGGAAGACGTCGCTTCCAGAGTGACACAATCAGTTCTTGACTGACAGAATCTCCGGCTCGCAGGATCATTTCCCTAAGGAGGTCTGATGGCTTTCGATCACCTAACTCCACACCCAAAAAGAGTTCTTCCAATTTTTTTTCACTACTTAGTGAAAACCTAGAAATGAGAGTTGTCTTTAGGTTTTCGTATTTTTCGCTAGCTGGAGGGTTCATTATAATATCGTACACGGAATAAAATATTTCCTCCGTTAACGCTCCAGCCGCATAAAAATATTTTGTGGAATCTTGGCTTATGTTGTTTAAAGAGAACTGCATTTCTAATTGGGTAAACCACATTTCGGGGCGGTTTGTCCAAAACGGCGGAACCTTTATGGCTGCAGCCGCTATAATAGGTGCTGCGCCATCCCCGGGGGGAAATTCTTGCCCTGTCGCCATCAAGGGCACAATTCGCTAAAACTCACTTAATTTTTCCAATTCACACCCAAATAAAAAATGAAAAACTTTACCCGAGCTCGCATTAACTGGAAAATGAGGATTTTGTGGAAGAGTAGTATTTTTTAACAGGGCATGTGTTATAGTTAGCTTAAAACTTAACTTAAATTTTAAAAAATACACATTCTTAACAATAATTGATTCTTTATTTAAATTTTCTTATTTTTTATTTAAATTTTCTTCCTTCTTAGAATTTCTCACCAAAATTAGAATATATTTTATTAGAAGGCTACGAAATACCTGTTAACAAACATGTTCCTATGGGATCAACACCCAAGCGAACTTGATACCTGCAATCATCTGGCGATTCCTTGTATTTTGTGCTGGTACAAAATATTTTCCTATGGGATCAACACCCAAGCGAATTTAGAATCTTCAATCGTTTCGTTTTTTTTTTTTTTTTTTTTTTTTTCTTTTCTTTTCTTGTATTAAAAATTTTTCGAGTAATCTCACGTAATTACTGTTAACTCCTGTATTTCCTCGTTCTTGGTTCAGCTAGACGTAACCTCTTCTTTGGGCTCTTTAATATGTAAGAAAAAGAAAATTAAAATGCCTGGTGCAGCCTCACACCAGAGATTATGGCTTTGTCCACATTTTAATTTTGCTTCTTCACCATTCTCCAAAAACTGACTTTTTAAAACTTTTAATGTTAATTCACAATTACAATTAATATTTATATATTACAAGTTTTTTCACGATTTAGATTTAAGACTTTTAAATATTCTATTTTGATCACGTCGGGGTCACCAATTATGTAGGGCTCCTTGGTGAGCTCTAAATTATTTTTTTGAATTAGGTCCTTTTTAGTTTAGGTTTATAAATTGACTGAAAAATATTTTTCATCACGAAAAATTATTATAACTAAAAACGGTTACTTGTGATGAAAAATATTTATTTTCAAAATTTAAAACAAGTATCTTAAGTACTAGATCAAAAATTAAAACTAAGAAAAATATTAAAAACTAAGTAAAATTGTAGGTTCCCTACAAACCGAATGAAAATAAGGCGTTCGGTTTCAATTTTGGCGTACATATCCACAATGAACTGATGGAATAGTTCACGGCATTCCAATATGTGATTGGTTTCATTTTCACGAATCAGAATGCATGAGGCGTAATAATCCATGCAGGAAACTTTCTTCGCCAACTCTTCATTCGTGTTGGGGTTAATTTGCATGATTTTGAAATGGTACCCATCTTCTCCATGCGGAAACAGCACTGGGTATTAGAGTGCGTCATACGATCGATGTGTTTCCGAAACTCGTTGCAAACTTACATTCCGGTGGTGGATGATTATGTCAAGTCGATCAAATTCGGTGCCAACCATCACAATTGCTACATCACCTATCACCGGGGCATTGAATCGTCTTTCATGTTCACCAGAGGGTGCTTTGTCTGCTTTTATGACAATAGTATAGTCATCTGATGGCATCTGATCTAGCGCTGATTTGAATAGATGAATCAAGCTGTTGCTTCCGTGAAACATTGCTTGTAAATTTGAAATGATTTCGCGTCTGGTTCCAGTAATAATCGCAGAACGCTGTTCTACTTGTCCTTCTTCATTGGCAGTGAAATATATCTGGAGAAACTTAGCATCTTCTTGCGGTACTGGCATCAATGAACCGATTTGGTGATATATTTGGCCTTGGACTTTGAATGTGGGTGCGTAACTGGGGTTGTTGACAATGTTTGTTGCCCCAAATGAAGTCATTTGAAAACATAAGTAGTACTTGCGAATATTTTGCAGAAAGTGTTTTGAAATTGAAGTTGTGCCAGAAAGGTAACTTAGAAGCGGCGCAGGTGGGTCAATTAGCGAGGGCAAAACAACTTTGCCGTTTGAGGAACACATTCCTGGTGATTCCTTAGAGAACTTTAAAGCACGGCAATGCAAGCAAACTTTGTTCATTGGGCCAGTTACAACATCCTTGTGATTCCAGTAATCGTGGTCTTTGTCGTAGTTAAATCCTTTCACCTTTAAATCGCTTCTTTCTCTTGATTGAGCTAATCGTAAGCGATTGGCATCAAGTCGTTCGATACGTAATTGGGGCATTTAGGTTGCTTTTGACGTTGAAGCTCTAGCGCGCATTTGCTCAAGCCGAGCTTCGTGTTGCTTGGCTGTTTCAGCAGCTCTTGAAGTTGAAGCTCTGACTCGGATTTGTTCACGCCACGCTTGATATTCCTCGCCTGTTTCAGAAGCTTTTGAACTTGAGTTTCTGACTCGGTTTTGTTCTAGCCGCGCTTCATGTTGCTCGTCCGTTTCAGCAGCTCTTGAAGTTGAAGCTCTGACTCGGCTTTGTGCAAGCCGCGCTTCGTGTTGCTCCTCCGTTTCAGCAGCTCTTGAAGTTGAAGTTCTGGCGCGGTTTTGTTCAAGCCGACCTTCACGTTGCTCTGCCGTTTCAGCAGCTCTTGTTTCCTTCTTTTTCTTTGTCCTTGATGATATTCTTCTAATTGATGCTTTTTTGGCGGCATTGTTATGAATTAAAAATCTGAAGTGCACAACACTAATTGAGTATCTAGGTTACGCATACTTTTTTATTTGTATTTTAGCGGTGAAAACTGCTATTTTTTTTCGAAATGAAAACTCCAAATTAAAACTGGAACATAAATTCAAATGCGGTTCTGAATAAGTGTGCTCAAAGGCTACTTGATTCTGAATGTGGCGGGTCTTGGAGAAAACATTCAGTTGTTACTCACTGTGGCTTGGGTGACATTAGTGGGGAATTCAGTTTATAATCCATCCCCTTTTTAAGAGTTTTTGGAGTAGCAGATAGAAGGCGTTGCTGGTAGAAAACATTTAGTTATTACTCACTATGGCTTAGGTGATGCATTAGTGGGCTATCCAGTTTTTAATGCATTCCCTTTTTTAATGAGTTTTTGGAGCAGCAGGCTGCTATCAAGAAACATTAACTTGTTACTCAAGACAGCTTAGGTGTCATTAGTGGGGTTTTCCCTTTTAAATGCATTCCCATTTTTAGAATTTTGGGGTTATAGGTTGAAGGCGTTGCTAGCAGGTAGCATTCCGTTGTTACTCACCATGGCGAGGGAGCCAGATAAGGAGTGAGCGGGTGGGGAAAAATAGATAGCAGAAGAACATACGTCGTCCGGAAAACATAATTTAAATTTTCAGGCGGATCAAATTAAGCGTCTAGAAGTTAGCACGGGCGGTAATAAGAGGGCAGGGTAAAGGAAAATAGGTATTGGAAAACCACTCGGCTTCCCCATAAACATATACGTACAAAGTTTCAGTCCAGTGGGATCATTCGTTTAGGATGGAGCCATTTGTATCCCCTGAATGACCGCCAGTGGTTTTGGTCCCAATGCTTTTCTTAACTGTGTGAGTTTCATTTCCTCTGGGTAATCTAAATTGTGTACCATGCTTTCAAACATGGTTTTCAATGTAATCCAACTGTGTGCTTCTCCGTTGAATGTCAGAATCTCCAGGGGACGCAAACGTAGATCAGGTTGAACCCACGCCAAGCTTGTGCTTTTGGTTGCGTTCTGAGCGTCTTTTCTCAATAACTCTGCTCTTTGCGCACCACAGAGGGCCTTGATATCTGAGTAAGTTTCTGTGGCCGTGTCAAATTTCTCCATGAATTCTGACCATCTTCCATGCACTGAACATCCAACCATTTGCGTATGGTTTTCTACGAACATTTTCCAATACATGGCTGCTGAATCTTCGATGTCTTTCACATGAGCCACGTCCTCTGTCATGAAGTCCGTCGTTCTTATTCTTTTCTGTAATTTCTGCAGCTGCTGTGAGGCCAAGTGAACTGAGTACTCGTATGATTTCATTGATTGTTTGTTGCCAATACTACTTGTCCCAGTGCACAGACCCCCATGAACCTGCTGGTCCGCCGTAATGCACATGCTTGATAAGGGCATATCTGCGGCCTCTGTTTATCCCGCGACGGCTGATACCGTAATTACACCGGTTGCAGCCGTTACATCGTGTGTGGATGCGAACACCATAGCGTCGGCTGTAGTTGCCTGTGTTGAGGTTTTGGGTATCGAAGCTTGCCATTTTGCACTTCTTTGCTCTTGAAGTGCTAATTGTTCCAGCCGGGGGGTCTTTGTTGCCCGGATTGTCCTAACCTTTGTTGCTTTCTTAACCATGGATGACATGCCCTCCATTGGAGTCACTCTCAAAGCTCAGGAATCGCTAATATTTCAAGATTCTTGTGATCCTCGAAAGTTCAGGAGTAATGCGAATGTCAGTCGATGTGGTTTAGTAAGCTCCTGGTGTGCCAATCCGTTTTACGAACGCCAAACGTATTATCGTTCTATTGAACGCCAATGTGTGATCGTTCTGATGAACGTCAAACGAATAATCGTTTTCATGAGCGCCAAATGAATAATCGCTCTGATGAGCGCCAAATGAATAATCGTTCTGTTGAACGCCAAGGGAATAATCGCTCTGATGAGTGCCAAATGAATATACGTTCTGTTGAACGCCACTGAATATACGTTCTGTTGAATGTCAAATTAATAATCGTTCTATGGAGCGCCAAATGAATAATCGCTCTGATGAGCGCCAAATGAATATACGTTCTGTTGAACGCCACTGAATATACGTTCTGATGAACGCCAAATGAATAATCGTTCTGTTGAACGCCACTGAATATACGTTCTGTTGAACGCCAAATGAATAATCGCTCTGATGAGCGCCAAATGAATAATTGTTCTGTTGAACGCCAAATGAATAACCGTTCTGTTGAACGCCACTGAATATACGTTCTGATGAACGCCAAATGAATAATCGTTCTGTTGAACGCCACTGAATATACGTTCTGTTGAACGCCAAATGAATAATCGCTCTTATGAGCGCCAAATGAATAATTGTTCTGTTGAACGCCAAATGAATAATCGTTCTGTTGAACGCCACTGAATATACGTTCTGTTGAACGCCAAATGAATAATCGCTCTGATGAGCGCCAAATGAATAATTGTTCTAATGAACGCCACTGAATATACGTTCTTTTAAACGCCACTGAATATGCGTTCTGTTGAACACCACTGAATATACGTTCTGTTGAACGCCAAATGAATAATCGCTCTGATGAGCACCAAAGGAATATACATTCTTTTGAACGCCACTGAATATACGTTCTGTTGAACGCCACTGAATATACATTCTGTTAAATGCCACTGAATATACGTTCTGATGAACGCCACTGAATGTACGTTCTGCTGAACGCCAAATGAATAATCGTTCTGTTGAACGCCAATAAGTAAGCGTTGAGCTATTTAAAGGGCCAACAACCCGAAAAAATCAAAGAATAGAAATTCCCAAGAATTCACTCGAAAATCACCAAACCCACCAATATTTCACAATTTGTTTTGCCTAAAATTCCACCGCCGGAGCGCTAAGGTTAGCGCTAAGCCACTTGAACGGCCAATAACACGAAAGAAAAAAAAACCAAGAATATAATGTCCAAAATTTCACTCGAAAATTCACTAAAACCACCAATATTTCGTAAATTCATTAATTCCTCACAGGATGCACCAATAATTGTTGGGGGAGAACAATTAGTAATTTGAGTTGGAGTAAAACACTTAATGACTCGATTTGTATATGTTTATTTATTAACTTAATGTATTTGTGACCAAATGTGCTCTCGACTGCTTCCGTTGAAAGTTTTCAGCAGAATGAATACCCGTCCATATTCAAAGTTATTTTTCTTGTCTTCCCTTTGAACACCATTCGCCTCTCTTCGTTCTCTTTAGCTGCGTATGAGATCGTGATGTTAAGTTTCTACATTGCCTTTATGTGTATAAGATCATGCTGCAATCTATTTGTACCTCTGATACGTAAACAAATTAAATTGGAATCTTTTTTGTTGCGTTCATAATATTTTTTTAAAAATTTCTTTTCCTTTTTAGCCCAGTCAATAGAGCATAAAAAACGGCTCCAGCTTGCAAAAGGTATTGGAAACTTTATATTTGGCATGATTGTTCAGTTAGGTGAGTTATTGAAAATTCCAAGTTTTCGACCTTGCGGGGGTGCCGCTCGCCCCCCCACACCGAGTTAAAGGGGTGGAAAATCGCTTTTTCGCGATTATCTCGTTACCGGTGTAAGATACGTTAATTGAGGTCAATATAAAAATTGTAGAGCATGCGATTCTCTACATCTTTCATTTGAAACTTTTTTTTCTAAAGTTTATAGTTTCGAAGCTACAGCACGTAGAATGTAAGCATATTGTCGAATTTAAAGTATTATTCGTGTTATGGGGTCTTAATGCATATTTTATTGCTGGGTTAATGAGTATATATTTTAGAGGAAAGACAGAAAGACTTATTTCTAACGTGCTCTAGACTTTCTCAGTTGCTTTTATGAAATCTGTGATAGAAGAGTTCTTACTCTAGCGATCGTTAACAGCAGTATTAAAATTCATGACAACATTGTTCCCATTAATGTAGAAACTTTATTTCAGAGAATGTGTATAGTGAAACAATCAGACGAGGAATTGCAGCAATATCTTGAATATGAACTTGCTCCCTTCCCCATGTCTCTTTTTTTCGGAGCAAGGAATGCGTAAAGGCACTAAGTCATCTCTTTTTAAAATTTTCTCACCGGTTTCTCCTAACATTGAAAGTAGTAACAGCATAAATATTGTGGATGGTGGTTATCTTCCGCATCGAGTCGTTTGGAGTAAAAATCAATCATTTGCATCGATCTGCTCCAATTATATTCTATATATCCGGAATCATTATGGTGCAAATGCCATCAGTGTTTTCGATAATTATCCTAGTAGCACAGCTGATAAAAGTACCAAGAGTGCAGAAAGCGCTCGGCGATCGAGAAAAAATAATTGTATAGAGATAAACTTTGATGAGACAATGGAAGCTAATGTTTCTCAAGAAAAGTTCTTATCAAATGAAAAAAATAAAGTTCGCCTGATTTCCATGCTCCCAAAAAAATTTCAAGAACATAACAATGATACAAGCCGTCGAAGATGCAGATTTATTAATAATCAAAACAGCTATTCAATGTCTCCATCGCATGCTTCAGTTTTTGTTGTAGGTGAAGATATAGATCTCCTTGTCCTGCTAACTGCGTTAGCGAAATCTCTTCAAAATGTTTATTTTCGAAAACCTGGCAAAGAAAAAATCGTTGAAAGAATTTGCTCTCCTCGTAGCTTGAAATACAGTGACGTTGTAGCTAATAATATTTTATTTTTGCATGCATTCAGTGGTTGCGATACCACGTCTTATCAATATCATAAAGGTAAAATTAAATTTTTCAATCTACTTTAGAACAATAAATCACTGAGTGATTCAATACAAGTATTTAAAGATGAGAATGCTAACAGCGAAAATATCATTTGTGCTGGGGAAAAATTTTTGGTTACACTTTACAAAATAAATAATGCTGACATTGCCTTAAATGCTTTGCGCTACCAACATTTTATTAAATGCATAACAAAAAATAAATTTACATTGGCCCCCTACAAGCGATGCTGCACGATATCATTCTTTGCGGACCTACCTTCAAGTTCAAATATAGTACAATAAATCCAAGAATGCAGGTGATTGGGGATGGAGGAGTAGTAAATTCGGATTTACTCCAATACTTATGGTGAATGACCCTGCACCTGGAGTTCTGAAAAAAGGAATTTCATGTAAATGTAAAAAAGGATGTGGGACAACGTGCAGTTGTAGAAAGATAGGCCTAAAATGTTCAATCACTTGCACAGGAATTTCATGTAATAATGTTCCGGAAATAATATCCGATTGCGACGATGAAGACGATGAACCATCTGAAATCAGTCAATTTTTGTCTTTCCAAATGCCAGATGATAATGGTGATAATCCTGAAGAACAAGAGGAAAATTCTCAGGGTGAGTGCATAATCTCTAATGAACTATGTTCTTCAACATTAACTGATTCAGAACAACCGGGTTCATCAATGAATACAAGAAAAGTCAAAACGTCAAATCATTAATCATCTCCAACAACATGATGAATGCTTCGTGCTACCGCGTTAAAAACACACGCCCTATTACTCTACCTCTACGGTTGTGTGAAAAGGTATAAAATATAAGGGTAAAAAATTAATAAACAGCGCAAAATTTCGTTCAAAAAACAAATTTTCTAAAAAATTTAGGAAAATGCTTACATTCTACGCGCTGTAGCTTAAAAGCTATAAACTTTAGAAAAAAAAGTTTCAAGTAAAAGATGTAGAGAATCACATGCTCTACAATTTTTATATTGACCTCAATTAACGTATCTTACACCGGTAACGAGATAATCGCGAAAAAGTGATTTTCCACCCCTTTAACCCGGTGTGGGGGTGCGAGCGGCACCCCCCAAGGTCGAAAATTTGGAATTTTCAATAACTCACCTAACTGAACAATCATGCCAAATATACAGTTTCCTATACCTTTTGCAAGGTAAAAGTACCCATTGAGTGGGCTATTTGCAAAATTAGCTGAATATTGTTTTGATTGAAAGATGTAACGCCCTACAGCCGTGGGTCATATTCATGTGGGAAAGTATCCAACTTTGATGTTTTTTTTATCGAGAATTATGACATTTCTAAAGGGCAACATTTATTCATTAATAAAAAACAATTCATTTTTAATGTTACTTAATTATTTATTTACAATATTCATGATTTATAAAAAATATATTTTTTATAGGACAAACAATACGGCGAAAAACAGAAACCTGACTTAATTAAAAACTAAAAATTCATGCAATTGTTCGGGCAAGTCCGAATTAGGGCAACCCAAGGTCGGTTCCATCATTTCTTCAAAGATTTTATCTTCCTTATTAAAATAATTCGGAATCCATTGGTAGCTGGTATCCATTTGTTGATCAATATTATTTTCAATAATCTGCCTTTTACACTAGTTTCTGAATTTGAGTAAGTCGAAAGTTCTTTATTGCAATTTGAGTTTTGTTTACTCAAATCTTCACTTTGATCAAGTCTCACAACACTTTCAATGTGTTTCTCCTTTTTACACCTTATTCTACGATTCTGGAACCAGGCCTTCACTTGTCGTTCTTCCAGCGCTAAGTGCTGAGCAATTTTCAATCTCCGTGGTCGGCACACGTAGTTGTCAATACTAAATTGTCGTTCTAATTCTATTAACTGGTCCCTTGAAAACTTTGCTCTCGACTGTCTCGGTTTCGTTTTAGGTTCTGTAAAAAACAAAAAAAAATGTTTTTAATTAAAAATAATTTTGGAATTTTTCAATTTTATGTCTTACTAGTTTCATTATTTTGACATCCTCCAAACACGTGATTTATTGGATAAGCATTTAGCTCTGCTTATTTTGTATACTGTAAAGAAAGAAAAAATGTTAAATTGAAACTGATTTTTAAAAAAGTGCAATATATATGGTAAAAATGTTAAAACTTTTACTTACCGAATCGAAATCTGCGCTCGATAAAGATTCATTATTTCCACTGCACGAATACATTTCATTATTTTAAAAATTGCTAGCACAATTGGCAAACGACAACTTGAATATGATTCTTAAATGTTTTGTGCAATATTATGTTTAGGTGCCGAATATTAAAACATTTGACTTAAAGGATAAGTGGAGGGGAGGTTGCAAAACCCAGCTACCTGTTCTAACTAGGCGCCATTGGCCTGAAGTTGCTCGTTTTATTACCTGACATAATTTTAAAAAGAAAATAACATGGTCATAAAAGGATATTGCTAATATTTTCAATATGTTCATCAGACAAAATAAAATCATTTTCTTTTAATACATAACAGGCCAATTGACAAGTCCCGGGCCTGACACACAGATGGCGGTACTAGAATTAAATCCATATGATTTTTAGTTAGCCCTAACCTTCAAAAGACGCGTGTATAAATTTGACAGCTGTAGGATAATTAGTTTGTGAATTATAGCATTTTGAGTGAAGCAACTTTTGTTATTGTGAAGAAAATGGATAAAAAGGAATTTCGTGTGTTAATGAAACACTGCTTTTTGATGAAAAAAAATGCTACCAAAAAATGATACCAAAAAGTGGCTTGATAATTATTATCGGGACCCTTCACCTTCGAAATCCACCGTTGGAAAATGGGGTGCCTTTTTAAATCTAGTCGTACAAGCCTTGAAGGCGATCCACGTCAAGGTCATCCAAAAAGTGTACCAACAACAGAAAATATGCAAAAAATACAGGATATGGTTTCGGAAGACAGACGAGTGGCTGTAGATAAGGTAGCTGACACCCTAGGCATCTCATATAGACCAGTACATAACATCTTAGCTGAAGTTTTAGGTTTCAAAAAGCTCTGTGCAAAGTGGCTCCCGCATTTCCGAAAAATGGAACAAAAACACATGCAAATGCGACTTTCTCAACAACATTTGGAGCATTTTCGAAAGGATAAAGTGGATTTTATGCGCGGATTCATCACTATGGATGAGACTTGGGTCTATCACTATGATCCTGAGTCGAAAGCAAAATAAAAAAACCGATAATTCGGCTCCAAAGCGGGTTAAGGCCCAAAGATCAGTGAAGAATGTTATGGCATCAGTTTTTTGGGATGCAAAAGGAATTTTGTTGGTGGATTACCTCCAAACTGATAAAACAATAAACTCAGATTATTATTGAAACCTTTTGGACTAATTGGATGTAAAACTTCGTGAGAAAAGACCTGGTTTAAAGAAGAAAAAGTCATTTTCAGTGCAAACGATGGCAAAAATCCATGAATTGGTCTTCGAATTGCTTCCGCATCCACCGTATTCTCCAGATCTGGCCACCAGCGACTATTTCCTGTTCTCAGATCTCAAAAGAATGCTTGCTGGGAAGAAATTTTCGTCTAATGAAGAGGTGATCGCCGAAACTGAGGCCTATTTTGAAGCAAAGGACAAATCGTACTACAAAAAGTTGGAGGGTCGCTATAATCAGTGTATCACCCTTGAAGGGAATTATCTTGAATAAAAAAAACGAATTTTGCCAAAAAAATGTGTTTTACTATGGTAGGCCGGGGACTTTTCAATTAACCTGTTATATGTCAATTTCGCAATCCTAATTTTAATGAACAAAATTGTTGCTTGGTACCAAAGACCGACTTAGTTAAAAAATCTGCAACCATATTATCGGTACCAACAAAAAGCTTGGACCTTTTCCAGAATAAAATGATATCTAACTGAAATATGTTTTGACCTATTTTTATATGCAGTATTTTCAGCTAGACATATCGCACTTTGATTATCACAAAAAATCCTTATAGGTTCTTTAACAGTCCAAAGTTCTTCTTCAAAATGTTTGAGCCATAAACATTCTTGTATTGCTGATGAAAGTGCCATGTATTCCGCTTCACTTGATGAAAGTGCAACTGTCTGTTGCCTTTTACTGTTCCACGATATTGCTCCGCCATTCATTATAAAACAATATTCAGTACAAGATCTACGATCGTCAGAATCACCAGCCCAGTCTGCATTGGAAAAACCATACAATTTTGAGTTTTCATGTTTTGAATAAACCAACTTAAAATTTGAAGTCCTTTTCAAATATCTAAATATCCGTTTGACAGCTTCCCAATGAGCTCGTCCCGGATTTTGACTGAAACGACTGACGTTGTTAATTGCGTATACCAAATCAGGACGTGTTGCCTGTGTCAAATATAAAATACTACCAATTGCTTCTTGGTAAGGAACGTTTGACATAGCCTGAACTTCACTATTATTTTGTGGACACATATCCTTGGTCAACCTTTGGTTTGGATCAGTTGGTGATTTCACTGGTTTGCAATCACTCATATTGAATTTCTCCAAAATTTCTTTAATGTAGCCTTCTTGATCCAATGCAATAATACCCTGTTCTTTGTCCTGATGAATATGCATTCCAATACAATATTCAGCTCTTCCAAGGTTTTTCGTTTTGAAATTATTTGATAGAACTTTCTTCAATTTATTGACGATATCAATGTCGTTATAAAAGATTATCAAATCATCCACATATAAAGCTAGAAAGACCATTTTGTTGCTACAAATCTTGAAATATATACATTGATCAATTCTCGATTTTTTAAAACCAGCATCAAGAATGACATGATCGAACTTCTTATTCCATTCTGTACTAGCTTGCTTCAACCCATACATGGATTTCTTCAAACGACATACTTTATTTGTACCATCACAAAAACCTTCTGGCTGAAAAACGTAAATTTCTTCTGAAAGATCACCCTGTAAAAATGCAGTAGTAACATCCATTTGACTTATATTTAAATCCAACCTTGCAGCCAAGCTCATTAAATACCTTACTGATGAATAACGTACTACCGGAGAGTATGTTTCTTCATAATCAATTCCCTTTTGTTGATTGCAGCCTTTTGCTACAAAACGAGCCTTGAATCGTTGAATACTACCATTGGCATTCTTTTTTGTCTTAAAAACCCATTTGGTTCTTAATGCTCTTTTACTAGCTGGTAAATCAACCAATTCCCACGTTTCGTTTTCCAACAATGAATTGTATTCGTCAGCCATAGCATCTTTCTAATTTTCACAATTGTCACTTGTCAATGCCTGTTTGTACGTAACTGGGTCATTAATTGACACATTAACATTTGATAAATACGTAATGTAGTCCTCAAAAATTTTTCCCTTCCGTACTCTTTTAGATTTTCTCAATTTAACGGATGTACTTGCTTCATTATCGTTATCATCTGAAGTAAAATCAAGATTGTTTACTTCGTTGTTACAACTATTGAATGACGATTTGTTACTGTCATGATCTATATCTTGTAATATTTCATCCCCAACTGAATGTGTATCACCATTAATATAATCATTAACATCATCAATATGATCATTAATATCATCAGTTTCTGTTCCCAAATGTTGTTCAATAACTACTGGATCATTTGTATTTTGTGATGAGTTCAGAAATATAACATCTTTTCCTTTAACTACATCTTCTGTTGATGGATCATATAGACGAAAACCCTTAGTATTGTCACAAAAACCAACAAAAATCATTTTTGACGATTTAGCATCCCATTTCAAACGCTTTTGTTTTGGAATATGCATCATCACTTCTGTTCCAAATAAGTGTAAATTCTTCAAATTAGACTTAACACCTGACCAAACCTCCTCAGGAGTTTTGTCATTAAGAGCCGCTGTAGCCGAGTGATTAGTCAAATATGCTGCCATGTTGACTGCCTCAGCCCAAAAAGGTTTATTCAGGTTAGCATCAAACAATAAACATTTTGCACGTTCAACCAATGTTCGATTCATTCTTTCGGCTAATCCATTTTGTTCTGGTGTATACGGAACCGTAGTTTGATGAATAATACCACTTTTCTTTAAGATGCTCGACATTCGATTATTTATATATTCGCAACCATTGTCTGTACGCAAAAATTTTAATTTCTTCTTAGTTTGATTTTCCACCATATTTTTGAATTCCAGGAAATAGTTCACTACTTCTTCTTTTGTTTTCAAAAAATAGACAAATACTTTTCGACTATAATCATCAATAAACGTCAAAAAATACCTTGACCCGCCAATTGATGCTTCTTCCATTGGTCCGTCCAAATCTGAATGCACAATTTCTAAAATAGATGTTGCTCGATGACCAATATATTTATATGAACTACGTGTTTGTTTGCTTTTCAAACAGACCTCACAGTTTTTGACAGACACTTCATCATTGCTAAAATTCACTCCATCAACTGAGCCGTTTTTCATTTTCAGCAGTGCTTCATAATTTAAATGACCCATTTTCCTATGCCATGTCATACAATCACTTTCCAAATTTGATGATAATAATCCAAAAACGTTGATATTCTTCAATTTATAAATATTGTCATTTAGAACCGCTTCAGCAACCAGTTTATTTACATTATTATAAATTTTGCAACCATCCTTGTTGAAAGTTACTAGATTACCACGTTTGATTAACTGACTGACAGAAAGTAGATTAGCTGATAACTTTGGAACATGCAGGACATTTTTCACTGTGAATGCTACTTGGTTATTGCTATAGTGGTTTTGGTGTTGCATTTGAGCAAAATCGACTGAGGGGCAGCGAAGTTATTAAGGAAAAACAGGGGCGACCATAAAGTTTTGTCGTTTTTTTTTATATAGTTTTTCGGGTTTAATTGGAAAATTGGTAAAGCAATTTTGTTTAAATTAATTATATTGGTTGACTACATTAATAGACCATACCATTGTAAATTTCAGTGATATCGGTCTAAGGATAGTGGAGAAAGAAGTAGTCGTAGGAAGAAATAACCCTGTTCAGAAAGTTTTTTTCATGTATTTTCAGAACTAATGCACCGATTTGAATGAAATTTGCAAATTAGACTTATGCTACCAGGGTCTGAGTTACTTACAAATTGGAGAAAATTTTGACAAGGGCAAACAAAGTTATGAAGAAAAATCTGGATATATTGTTAGTTTTCATAATTTTTCTCTCCCATTTCTACCATAGGGCATCAAAAAATCGGCTATAGGCCGATTTTAAATTACTTTATGTTTATATTTCCAGAACAATTTACTTTTAATTGAGTTTGATTAGCCGTTGTAATTTCTTTAACCATAGATTTGTTCTTATCTATTAACCAATCACCATTCATGGTCATGTGCATCGACGCACCAGAATCAACAAACCATTCACTTTTGTTAAATTTGCCACCGATAAAAACTGCACTGAAAACTGCTTTCGTTTCATTTGAATTTTTATTATTTTTTGTTTTGTGTGGGCAATCTATTAATTTATGGCCAATTTCTTTACAACCGAAACATGCTAATTTTTTCTTATTCAATTTCTTGTTCTTTTTACCAGAACCAATTAAAGCATTACCAGTCTTAACATTAAACGAATTACCCTGTAATAACTTCGTTTTGATGGAATCTTCCGATATATCCATGCCGGAATTCTCAATTGCCATTATCATAGGTTTGTATTCTTCTGTAAGGCCAGCCAACAAAAAGGTTCCAATCCATTCTTGATCGACATCTAAACTGATTCCATTCAATTGGTGCGCTGTACTTATTATCTTATTTACATAAGTTTCCATTGAAGAGCAATTTTCCAATTTCGTCATAATAAGCGTGCGTAATAAACTGACTTTTCGATAAAGACCATTATCATCAAAAGCATTTTTTAACGCCAACCAAACCGCCAATGCAGTTTTTGCACCTTTCACATGAACGTAATTATGTTCTTCAATCATCAAAATCATTTTGGATTTCGCTTTAGAATCCTTTTTTGTATCAATATTTTTGGCATCTTTATCAATACAATCTGCCAAGTCTTCATGTTCAAGATAGTTTCTCATAGCAAATTCCCATGTAGAATAATTTTCACTACCTTTCAATTTGGTGAAACTACATAACATTGATGACGCCATTTTGAAGAATATCCAAATCGAATTTCACAATTTTGAGAAATGTCTATTAACAAAATTCAAACCGATTTCTCGACAATTTTTCTACAACGATTCCACGACAATACGACGCGTTTTTTTATTACTTCGATTTACTTTTTCGATAAAAATAAACTCCGAATTAATTACTACAAATTCTATTTTTTTAAGCCACGCGGTATTCTGGTTCCATAACCTGTTAAGAGTTGAGTGGTTAGGCTTAAGCATAAATAAAACACGACCGTCTCGAGTGAGTGTATTATTAAGACTAACATATTTATTAATATTTGTAGATACATTATTGAGGGTGCGTTTACAGTACATATTTTCAACAGAAACAAATGGCGGTGTTTTGGCTTTGGTTTTTGTTTTAACGAAATCCTTATAATGAATTATAAATTCCATAAATGCATGTTTATTATCAATTAATAAATGAAAAGCTAGTTAATTTAAGTTTCAAAGTGGTAGAACACTTTTTAACAAGTTGAAATAAAATTAATTCCTATTTTTCCTTTCTAAGTGTTTTTTTTGCTTTTTGGGCGTATTGTTCTCACTTTAAGCTTCATTAACAGTTCTATAATGTCAATATAAATTCGTTAGACACATTATGATTTCATAATGAACAAAATTATAAATTTATTTCAATTTTCTTTTAGAAAAGTAATTAAATCTGGAATTCAATGACGTGGAGTCGGTGTTTCGCACAGTGTAGTGTATGTAGGTTCGTGTAAACTGTATGTTGTAAAAATGGAATGAAAAGACTCCCGTAACCAAATCTTATATTACATTTATTTATTTAAACTCAAAATACATCCGTTTTAAACGAGATCCAAACAAGAAAAGACAATGAATAAATCTCTATTTGACAGTGGCAGAGAAATGACACAATCGCTTATAGAAGTTTTCTCGACTGACACCACGACAATCCGAAACGATTGTAACACCTCTTCTACTTGAAATACAAAACATGTAATGAAAAATGAAAATGAATGTACAAAATTATTTATGTAATTTAAATCATGATGTAATCATTGAAACGTGATAGCATCCGTTTAGTTCTGCTTGGCCTGTGTAAAGCATCATTTGTCATCTCTGTAGCGTTTGTATTTGGTGAACTGCTATCGTTATTTTGACTTTGTATATTTTCAGTAATTGTATTATCGCTATTTTCCCCTTGTGACGTGCCCAAATTGTTTGTCCAAAAATTGTATTGAGGAATTTGAATTGAAGGTGTATCTTTACCAATTTCCCTAATTTGATTGATATGTCTTCTCCAAATACGGCCATCTCTTAATTAAATTTCGTAGGTTAATTTTCCGATTTGTTTTATTATTGTACCAAACATCCATTTAAGTGTACCGGTGTAGTTTCTGCACTCGATTTCTGTACCAACTTTAATTTCTCTGTACTTTTTATTTGTATTGATATCGTAGTTTTTTGACTTTGCTAATGGTTTCAGAAAGTCCAATCTGGAACGTATTCTTCTACCAAACATTAATTCTGACGGTGAAATACCTGTTGTTGAATGCGGTGTAATTCGATATTGCATTAATAGTAATTGTAATTTATGTTGCATTGTATATTTTGTACATTTCATAGACAGCAAAGATTTTTTTATGGTTTGCACGTACATCTCTGCTTGACCGTTTGTAGATGGGTTGAATGGTCCTGTATATTTGTGGTGAACGTTGTTATTATTTAAAAAAGTTTCAAATTCTTTTGAACGGAAATTTGAACCATTATCAGAAATCATATATCCTGGAATACCAAATTGAGCAAATATTTCTTTGTTGACCGTTGTATATGCTGTCAAATTGTTCGTGATTCGTACTTCTGTCCACTTACTGAAAGCGTCGAACAAGATGAATAAATATTTTATTTTATTTTATTATTTCAAAACAGCTTTAGTATCAACATAAAAAAAAAAAAAAAAAAGTAGATAGTTTTTAATTAATTGTAAGTTACTATTATAATTATTTTACCAATTCCCTAATACCAGCTCTAAGATGTTTGGGTACAGTAATTGTATTAATTTAATGTTATATTTAATTGTATTACATATGTAATTGTATAATTCAAAAGAAAACTTTAATAATAAAAAAAAAGGCCCTGCGTAATCCACGTGTACTCTTTGAAATGGATATTTTGCTGGTTCCCAAAAATGTGTTTCACATTTTGGTGGGTTATTATTATGAAGTTGACATTGTACTTGTATATAGTTTTTTTATGTTGAATCTGTCCTGCTTATTAATTTCTTCGCCATCATTTAACCCCTTCAAAAATTTTTTTAATTTCGTATCTTTTTTGGTTTCCTCTGCTAATTTTTTTACATCAACTGTAAAATTTTGTAGTATTTCCATTTGATAAACATCAACGATATCGTAATTGGAGATTTTAATTTCTTTTATTGGAAGTCTTGATAGACAGTCAGCATTACTGTGTGTTTTCGTATTTTTGTACCTGATTTCGTAATTGAAAGCTTCTAAAAATATTGCGTAATGTTGCATTCTCATTGCTGAATATAGAGGTAAACTTTTCGAAGGTGATAAAATCTGAATCAACGGACGATGATCGATGTATAGTATAAATTTATTTCCATATAAATATTGGTGGAACTTTCGTAGTCCAAAAATTATACTGTATGCCTCCTTGTCAATTTGACTGTACTTCCTTTGGGTTGTAGATAATGCTTGCGATGCGTATTGAATTACTCGTTCGGAACCATCGGGATATATATGTGACAAAATTGCACCTACCCTGATGCACTTGCATCTGTTGCTAAGATTAGCGGCAATTCATTGCTGTAATGGACTAAAACTTCGAGATTTTTGAATTTGTTCTTTGCAATTTGAAAAGCGTGTTCGCATTTACTGGACCATTCGAATTTTGTATTTTTATGTAATAGCTGGTTCAGTGGGTATAAGATTGAACTTAAATCTTTTATGAATCGACCGTAATAATTTATCATACCAATAAACGTTCGTAACTCTGTAATATTTGTAGGTCTCGGCATGGTGTCGATTGCCTCTGTTTTTTTCTTGCCTTTATGAATACCATTACTGTCAATTACATAACGACAGTAATTTATTTCTTTTTTGAAAAATTCGCATTTTTCTAGATTTATTTTTAAATCAAATTTTTCCAATCTTTTGAAAACCTCTTCTAAGCTTTGTAAATGTATTTCTTCTGATGGACCTGTAACTTTAATATCGTCCAAAAATACTGTAACTCCCGGAATACCATGTAATATATTTTCGATTTCCCGTTGCCAAATTGCTGGTGCTGAAGAAATACCGTAACACAATCTTGTACATCGAAATAAACCTTTGTGTGTTGTTAAAGTTAACAAATGTTGGTCTTCTGGTTTTACTTCCATCTGTAAATAGGCTTGACGTAAATCTATTTTTGTAAATGTAATACCTCCTGTCATTGAAGAAAAAAGTTCATCCACTGTTGGTAAGGGATGAGCGTCAATAATCAGTTGTGGGTTGATTGTCACTTTAAAATCCTCACATAATCGAACTGTATTATCATTTTTGAGTACTGGGACAATCGGTGTAGCCCATTCTGTTATATTAACTTTGATTAAAACTCCTTGTTCAATTAAAGTTTCAATTTCTTTTTCAACTAAAGGCATTAATTTGAAAGATAATGATCGAGCTTTAAAAAAAACTGGCTTCGCATCTTTTTTTAAATTTAACTTCGCTTGTATATCTGTAATTTTTCAAAATTTTTATCACTTAAGCACTTGTATCTTTCTAGTAATATTTTAAGCTTCGTATTAGAATCTACATTTTTAATATTGAATAAATCTGCATTAATAGGTAATTGACGTAACCATTCTCTACCAACTAATTGTTTTTTATTACTCTTTGTAACGTAAATATTTAAATTTTTAGAAATTTCTTTGTAATTGACCGATACTGTAATGAATCCTCGTAACTTAATTCCATTTTCACAGTATGAAACTAGTTTTAAATCGGTTTTGAAAATTTTCTTGTTTCGAAAATAATAATTGTAATCTTTTTCTGAAATTATTGTAACGGGCGAACCACCATCTACTTCAAATTGTATTTATTTATCTTCAATTTGTAATTTTGTAAAATATTTATCACGTAAATGATCATGTTCAACCGGATGTTCACAAATATGAGCTATTTCTTCAATTTTGTGTTGTTCCGCTGCTTTTGTATCCTTTTTGAAACAAACTTTTTGTAAATGACCTTTTTTTCCACAATTACGGCATTCAATGTCTTTTAACATTTTACATTTAGTTGCGTAATGGTCACCCCCACATCGGTAGCAAGAACCAGCCACTTTGTTGTTTTTACCGTGATTTAACCCTGGTGTGATATTATTTTTTTGTAATATGGATCCAGTATTTTCAGATTTATTGAAGTTATTATAATTAGAATGTTCCCAATTATTTTTCACATTATGTAATTTTGAAGCATCTTTAGCGGATAACTCCATAGCTGTAGCGATTTCCACTGCTTTATCAATGTCTAAATCTTTTGTTTCTAATAATCTGCTTTGTATTTTTTCAGATTTTAAACCGAAAACGAATTGGTTTCTTAAAGCTTTTCCTAGATATCCTCCAAAATTACAGTTTATTGCTTATTTACGTAAATCAATAATATAATCAGAAATAAGTTCACCTGCATTCTGTCTTCTTTGTTGAAAACGAAAAATCTCTGCAATTTCCAATGTCTTTGGATCCAAATGTAATTTTAGCTCTACTAATTGTGCGTAAGTATAATTTTCATCTGAAGGATCCTTTGGGGATAATTTGCCGCATAACAAATTATAAATTTCCGGTCCCATATAATGTAATAGATATTGCTTCTTTAAAGTTGTCTTAACCTCAAAAACTGCAAAAGCGCTTTCTAACCTCTTAATCCATCTAGCACATGTTGAAATTTTAGGGTCGAAAGGCTCGATTGAAAATAAATTAACTTTATCGCCCATTTTTTTTTTCCTTTTATTATTTTTTTCTATATGATCCTCCTCGCCAATTCTATCTGTAATGTATGTAGGTTTGTGTAAACTGTATGTTGTAAAAATGGAATGAAAAGACTCCCGTAACCAAATCTTATATTACATTTATTTATTTAAACTCAAAATACATCCGTTTTAAACCAGATCCAAACAAGAAAAGACAATGAATAAATCTATATTTGACAGTGGCAGAGAAATGACACAATCGCTTATAGAAGTTTTCTCGACTGACACCACGACAATCCAAAACGATTGTAACACACAGGGATGTAAAATTTAAATTTATAAAATAAATATCAAGAGTTTTATTTCAGTTTAAAGCTGTATATTCATATTTTCGATCAATTAGAAGCAATTTTGATTCAATCCTCATACTTTTAAAAACAATGTTTCTTTCACTAAAATAAAAGATATGTGTCCAAGCAAAAACTACATTGTTAGCTATATAGTCTCTGTTGCAAGGACTTTATTAAATAGCATAGTAAAAGTGGACAACTAGTCTGCGTGTTGAAAGGTCACAAGATGCAAAGTATGAAGAGAAGTACGATTTTGCTATTTAAATGTACTAAAACAATTGATTTAGAGACAAAGTAATAAGTAAAATAATTAAATAAAAGAGAAAACGAATTAGCCTCTTGATTATTGATATTATTTTTATAGTAGTATTTTTTCTCAGTTTTATAATCCTAAAATTTAGCTTGCTCGTATATCTAAGGATTCTTTCCTTAATTTTAAAATCTATTTCAATATTTTGATTTTGAAATAAAAAAATAATGCAGGAAAATTTTGGAAACTAAAAAGTTATCTAACGTAAATAGACGATTCCGTAGCAAATTTTAATAAAATCGGTACAGTAATAGTGAAGAAAGAAATAGTTGAAATAAATTGAGTTATGAGGCTTTTTCTATAAATTTGTTCCATTTCTACAACAGAGCATCAAAAAATCGGTTGCAGGTCGATTCTAAGTTACTAAATTTTCTTGTTTCCAAAAAACGGACAAAGTTCTGATTTTTTTCGAAAAATGGAAACGAGTTAACGAATTTACAAAACAAAAAACAACAAAATTAATAATTTATAGTTAATTTAAGGCACGTAGCGATGTCTCTTCTACAAATGGGAATTTTGCACGGACATACATATGATGAGCAATATTTGAACGAGAGTTCTTTTCTTAATGCACTTATCCGTAACATCTAGAACAAGTTTCAATTTTTGGATAGTTTTTTTGACACACAGTAGTCAGAACTTAATTTTTCTTATTCCAAATTGTGCAAAAATTAAAATAAAGTGATTTGAGGATGATTATTTTTAATAGTCGTCGATATTATGCTGCGGAGTTTGAGTAGATGTAGATTCTATCAACAATATTAGGATTTTGATTTTCTGCGATGCTGGAACCACATCAAAAAATGATAACCTGAGATCTCGAATATAAGTACTATATTATTTAACGAAAATTCATTGGAGATTTAGTCACTAACATACACTAATTAATTACGGATGTGGTAAAGGATGGGAAATTCTCTTGAAAATTCGAATTTTTTATTTACATTAGTTAAATCTAAAATCAATAAATTTTTAAATCGTTCTTTTCAACCGAAATTTTTAATTACAAGTATAAAAGTAATATGGTTTCTCTCCTAATATTGGAAAAATACAAACAAAGCAACCTACAAGCAAAAAGTATACAATAAAGAAAGTTTCCAACTTGGATTCTGATTTGTGCACGTCTGCATACCTAATCTCATTAATAGTATTTATTAAAATAACTCCGTGTGATATAAAAATGTATGTATTTAAAGTTTTTTTTACAAATACTATTTAAAAGAAACCGTGCTTTGCAGCGCTGCAATCGTCCCAAAAATTACTTGGTTGGTTTTTAAATGAAAAAAGGGTTTTTTAAATAATCTTTTTTTTTTAATTGGCACTGTCGAGGCTACATTTCTTGCCACGCTTCATATATGTATATGAAAAGGATACCACGAAAGCGTAGGATTATGGAAAAACTGTCATGTAAAACATAAGTCTGAATTTCTGCTAATATGTTCATATATTACATTTCTTTAGACATTAATTTAATTAATTTAATGATTTCCCTCGTTTTTTTTATTTGCTTTAGAGTTTCTTTCTTGAGTTTTTCTGAAATTTTTTTACAAACTTCTTTTCCTTTTGTAAAATTAGCTGAATACTGTTTTGACCGAAAGATTTAAGGCCCCACAGCCGTGGGTTATATTCATGTGGGAAAGTATCCAACTTCGATGTTTTTTTTATCGAGAATTATGACATTTCTAAAGGGCAACATTTATTCATTAATAAAAGACAATTCATTTTTAATGTTACTAAATTTTTTTTTTACAATATTCATGATATATAAAAAATATATTTTTTTATAGGACAAACAATAGGGCGAAATACCAGAAACCTGACTTAATTAAAAACTAAAAATTCATGCAATTGATCGTGCAAATCCGAATTAAGGCAACCCAAGGTCGGCTCCAACATTTCTTCAAAGATTTTATCCTCCTTGTTAAAATATTTCGGAATCCATTGGTAATTTTTTAAAAAAGGACAGCATATATGCCAAAAATGTTAAAACTTTTACTTACCGAATCCAAATCTACGCTCGATAAAGATTCATTATTCCCACTGCACGAATACATTTTACTATTTTAAAAATTGCTAGCACGATTGGCACAGGACAACTTGAATATGATTCCGAAATTAATTTTAATTCCATTTATTTTCTTCATATAGTTATAAAATATACTTAAATCTAATGGTACAATTCAATATATGTATAGTCTAATTTACCTTAATGTCTAACTTACTGTAACTTATCTAAGGAATTAATGTATAAAGTTTAAATTCATTGACTTAAAAACTAGAATAGTGATTAAAAAATATTTTGAAAAAGTTTAAAAAACAAAAATAATTGTATTTCTAGGCAAAATTTATTTTGCCTTGATGAGAGGTGCACGTTAAACGACGTCTGTGAAGTTTATAACTTTGCGATTGGCAACTGGTCTGCTTTCGGTAATCCAATCGGATTAAGTATGTGATTTTCTTTGCATTATCTGCACTAGTTCGTCAGTCAATGTGTTTGTAACAAGGACATTTTTGAGAGTGAGTGTTTGTAACGTTACTGGTAGAATGCTTAGATTTAGTTTCTGTTATCGATGCAAATTGTTAGAGGCATATTGATTTCTAGCTATTTGAGTGGAGTGTAGAGAAATCTATAGGAGAGAGTTAATCATAATGAATTTACAGGTTTATTAAATGGATGTACGGAGCTAGGTCAAATGCAAATTTGAACATTTGTTGTCTTTTTGTATTGTCATTCGTATTTGATTTTAGTAATTGAGTCAATGCATTTATTTTATTTGCAAGTTCGAACAGATTCATGTTGAAGTGTTGCTGGAACTGCTGTTGAATGTAGTTCAAGTTGTCTGGTTCTGTAGAGTTGGAGGTAGGAAACAGTGTTGAAGGTGCCGTATGGCTTTGTGTGATTGAGCTTTTTCTGCCTACTGCATCGGCGAAAAAAATTGTTTGTTGAACCAAGTTTGCAAATGTGTGTTGTCTATTTGTGTTTTGTGATTGAATGTTTTGTCTGTTGTTAACTAGTTGTTTGTCTTTTCTTTGTCTGAAGGCTATCGTAGCAGGGCAGTTTGCAGGATGACCATGTTCCATGCAATTTACACAATATGGTTGCCCTATTTGCGTATTTATGCGGCTATATTGACCGGGTTCATGTGTATCTTTGCATTTAATGCAGCGATATGGCATGTTGCAGTTTATTGCAGCATGGTCATACCGCTGGCAATTCCTGCACTGAGGGCTAGGACGCGGATTTAGCTTCTCACAAGTGATTTTTTGGTGAAGAAGAAATTTGGTGTTTAGTAGTGTTTTAATGTCCGAGTTTCTGTCACATTGGACGTAGAAGAGTGAGTTATACGTTTTGTTTCCTGTCTTTAAGATATCAAATTTTTGAAGGTTGATATTCAAATTTAAGGCTGCTAGTGCCATTGAGACCTCGTTGGCATTGTAGCTAGCATCAATGCCACGTATGACGTGGCCCCACGCGCGGTTTTCTTTTGGCGTGAATGTGTAGTTATTTATCTGTGCTGTTTTTAGTATATGAAGAGCTGTTGTATAGTCTTCCAAATTTTTTGTTCGGATATTTGAACAATTTTTATTTATTTTTTTTAAAATAAATGTTTTGTCCTTGAGACAATCGTTCAAGGAGGCTATTGCCATTTTATGGTCAAGGTTATAGCATATTATAGGTGGAATATGCTTAATTGCTTGTTTTTGTGAAATAGAGGTGGGGGCAGATATGGTTTTTTTTCTACGTGGAGATTCTGAGTTTGCGCTAGAAATAGAGGATACTGAGGGGCTGCGCTTCCGCCTGAGGTCATACGTTGTATCATTCGGTTCTACATCAGTATGTAATGTAGCGAACTTGTTTGTCTGCAATCCGGATGTGGATGGTTGAGGCATTTGAATGTTTTTTTTTGCAACTCTGGGGTCTCTTTCGGTTTGAATAGCTGATAATAAAATATTTGATTTTGAGTTTGAATTTGTCGCTTTTTTCGGTGAGGTTTCTGAGCGAGTGTAATATTTCATTTTCTTAGGCTTTTTTAGCGGCGATTGGGTATTTTTGCCAAGTCTGGAATGCCTGACATTTGAAGTGACGATCGGGCTGCCGCGCCCTCTCAACAAGGATAAGTGTGATGTACCTTGTGTAACGTTATCCATACACGGATGACGTGTTAGTAAATATCATTAATTTAAAGAATGTATGTTAGTATTAATAATCTAAATAAAACTACTTGTGTATTTGTTGTTTGATATGATGATATGATGATGAAATTTCCGATGTTCGTGTGAATGTAAATGCTGTTATTCGTTGTTAATGTTAAAGATGTGATTTGATTTGTATAATGATGTGTAATGGTGTAGAAAGTGTATACTATGTACACAATGATGACTGACGATTTATTATTTGTTGAATAAAACCGACAAAATTAGTTTAGAGAATTCTGCATATGTTGATTTTTGTGCTGGTATCGACTAAAGGCCAATCTCCACACAGCCGACATCCTATTCTGATAAAAGTAAGGGATGCACTTATGCAAAATTTAGTTAAACAGAAAGGGAGAAACAATCATCCTACGAATTTCGTCGTCATCTGCAGTTCAAATTTCCCCATCTGATTCTTCATCTGCCAGACGATTCCCCTCAAATGCAGAAGAACTCGTTCGTCTGATTTATGGGTTTTCATCTGCAATTGCATACTCTCACAATAATAATACACGATATCGTCGCACACTACCAAATTTTCTTATAGTAAGTTTTTCTATGACGAATTGATTTTTATGGTCTACGAAAGTTAAATTTTTAACTTCTATACGAAGTATATAAAAAATAAAAAAATTTGTTTTGCAAATCTCCACGTTTTATAAGATTCTAAATGGTTTGCAATCATTTTTATCCAATGTCTGTCTGTCTGTATATCACAACAAATGTTGTGATTAACTAAGGACCACGTTCGCTCTGAATTTCCATATTCATATAGCTTTCTTTTAGAAAGGCTTTCGGAAGGTAACGTGATTTGAACATACGTATAGAAGTATCGTCGTTTTGCATTATAGCTTGTTTTTAGATGCGATAGGAATTTAAGCCTTATGATAAAGTCTGAAAACACAATTTCGTACTACATTTTTCAATAAAATGGAAGGGAATGTTCTTAATTTTCCCATAATATTATAAATTGTGTGGGGAGAGACCCTGATGTTTTTATTCGGTCAATCCTAGCGAAAATTGCAAACCGCCATCTCTTTTTACTTTTCTGCTTTTTCTCGTCAGAATAGGATGTCGGCTGTGTGGAGATTGGCCTTAAGCCGCAACTAGACATATGTTGACGTTTTTTACAAGGAAATCGAATGAATATAAATATTCGATTTTTCAACAAAAAATTGTGGAACCCGTTAGAACTGCAGAATCCTGCTTGATTCCTAACTGTAAATGTATTTAACAGTACTGGAACGGTATTTTCCTTCCTAGCAAAAGTAATAAAAAGAAATTTATATTAGTTGATGATGATTTCAATTTTATTTGTTTTAGTTTTTGTATTTTATAGAAAAAAAAAAAATTTAGTGTTTATTTGTTCATTAATTTTTTTTTGTTTTTTTTTTTGTTAAGTTATTTAAATCTTATTTGATTTTGATTTCACTAATGACTAATATTTCACTAATCAATTGACTGATGAACTAATGATGACCACTAAAAATGTTAAAACTTTTACTTACCGAATCGAAATCTATGCTCGATAAAGATTCATTATTCCCACTGCACGAATACATTTTTTTATTTTAAAAATTGCAGGACAATTGGCAAACGACAACTTGAATATAATTCCGAAATGTTTTGCGATGCATTATATATAGGTCCCGAATATTAAAACATTTGACTGAAAGGATAAGTGGAGGGGAGGTTGCAAAACCCAGGTACCTGTACTAACTTGACGCCATTGGCCTGAAGTTTCTGGTTTTATTACCTGACACAATTTTAAAAAGAAAATAACATGGTCATAAAAGGATATTCCTAATATTTTCAATATGTTCATCCGAAATGGAGATCCTGGAAATGTTTATGGTTTGCTTCTACCTCTCCGCAAATTCAAAAATCGTAAAAATTAATTTTATTGTTTTATGCTACTGAAAATTAATGTTCTTAGTTGTTTAAATAGGTTCACTTAACATAACAGAACAAAGAAAGAAGGAGGAAGAATTTCAAATCTAAGATAAGGGAAATTCCATTTTCTTAAACAATAATGTTTGAGGACGCGTTCATTTTGGAAGGAGTATCAACATAGGTTTGATGAGAAACAAATGGCGGTGTTTTGTTTTTGGTTTGTGTTTTAGCGAAATCCTTATAATAAATTATAAATACCATAAATGTATATTTATTAACATTTAATAAATGAAAAGCTAGTTAATTTAAGTTTCAAAGTGATAGAACACTTTTTAACAAGTTGAAATATAATTAATTCCTTTTTTTCCTTTCTTAGTCCTTATTTTGGTTTTTTGGCGTATTGTCCTCATTTTAAGTTTCAGCAAAAGTTCTATTCGAATAAAAAATTACAACATTTTTAACTTCTTAAAACATAAATATAATTTTACATAATTATCAAAGAGTTTAAACATTTTAAAACGTTTGGATTCTTCTTAACAATTTAGAAATTACAAATACAAGCGAAATCCGAAATCCGAAAACCGAAAACAACAAAACGAAAGACTTGTTAAACTAAAAGGACATAAATTTAGTTTAAAAATGAACCTCATTTTGGTTTTAATAAAATTAAGCCAAACGGGTCCATTTTTATTTCATCCATATTCAATACCATTTTGACGGACTTTACTACGATTTTTCCCTGAGTGAATTTCTAAACTCGACATATTACACGATTGGAAATTTGTGATTAGTTTTGAATCAACTAGTTTTAGTATTGAACAGGCGCCAAGTATATTTCTTATGAAAACACAAGCATTTCCTTTACTTCTTCTTAAAGAATTTGAATATAAATTTGTTAGAAACATTATGATTTCATAATGAACCAAATTATAAATTTATTTCAATTTTCTTTTAGAAATGTAATTAAATCTGGAATTCAATGACGTGTTTCGCACAGGGATGTAAAGTTGAAATTTGTAAAGTAAATATTATAACTTTTATTTCAGTTTAAAGCTGTACATTCATATTTTCGATCAAGTAGAAGCAATTTTGATTCAATCCTCATACTTTCACAAACAATATTTCTTTCAATAAAATAAATGATATGTGTCCAAGCAAAAACTATATAGTTAGTTATATAGTTTTTGTTGCAAAGACCTTATTAAATACGATAGTATAAGTGGACAAGTAGTCTGCGTGTTGAAACGTCACTATATGCAAATTATGAACAAATGTACGATTTTACTATGGAAATGTGCTAAAACAATTGATTTAAGGACAATGTAACAAGTGAAATAATTAAATAACAGAAAACACGAATTGGTCTATTGATTATTGATCTCATTTTAATAAAACTATTTCTTTCTCCTCAGTTAACAATTTTTCATTTAATTTTCTAATCCCAAAATTTAGCTTGCTCGTATATCTAAGGATTCTTTCCTTAATTTTAAAATCTTTTTCAATAATTTGATTTTGAAATAATAAAATAATGCAGACAATTTTTGAAAAATGAAATGTTATGTAACATAAATAGACGATTCCCTAACAAATTTTAATAAAATCGGTCCAATGATAGTGAAGAAAGAAATAATTGAAATAAGTTGAGTTATGAGGCTTTTTCTATAAATTTGTTCCATTTCTACAACAGAGCATCAAAAAATCGGTTGCAGGTCGATTCTAAGTGACTAAATATTTTTATTTCCAAAAAACGGATAAAGTTCTGAATTTTTTCGAAAAATGGAAACGAGTTGACGCATTTACAAGAACAACCAAATTTACAATTTATAGTTAATTTAAGGCCCGTAGCGGTGTCTCTTCTACAAATTAAAATTTTGCAGGGACATATGATGGGCAATATTTGAACGAGAGTTCTTTTCTTAATGCACTTATCCGTAACATCAAGAATAAATTTCAATTCTTGGATAGTTTTGGAGAAGTGAATGTTAATAGTTTAAAAAGTTTTGGTTTACAAGAAAATTGAATTTATGAAAAAATTTGTTTAGTGACTTTTCCAAATTCACTATTTTTTTGACACACAGCAGTCAGAACTTAATTTTTCTTATTCCAAATTGTGCAGAAATGAATATAAAATGATTGAGGATGATTTGAGGGTGGTTATTTTCAATAGTCGTCGATATTATGCTGCGGAGTTTGGGTAGATGTAGATTCTATCAACAATATTAGGATTTTGATTTTCTGCGATTCTGGAACCACATCAAAAATTGATATTTTATTTATATTAGTTGAATCCAAAATCAATAAATTTGCAAATCGTTCTTTTCAACCGGAATTTTTAATTATAAAAGTAATAGTAATTATTTATTATACTCATTATTTTTATAAAAACTATGTTTTTTATAGGAGAAAACAATGCTTCTAAGGAACAGTAACTTAACTTAATCTACAGTAGTAATAATTCTGTTATAATTAGGATTTTCTGATATATAACAATGTTCACCCGTTGAGGAAGATTCAAAATAAATTGCAATCATTGCGGAAAATATAAAAATGTAAATTGCATTGTGAAATTCGGTCGATTAAATTTTTTACTGTTAATTTATGTGGAACCCAAATATCGGGCTTCTTTTTGTATCTTTTGTAAATGATTTTTTGATCAATCTTTAGTTCCTCAGCAATGTCATAAGATGAAATGTGCAGGGCTTCCTAAATTTTTTGGAGAATTTCATCGACTTGTATAATAATTGGACTAGCAGAGCGGGGCGCATCTTTAACATCGAAATTTCCAGAGCGGTAACGAGTAAAGCATTTACGTGCTGCTGCTTTTTAGAGCATCTTCAACATAAACACTACGAAGCCTGCGAAGCTTTATCGCCTTTGATGAAGTGATATAGTAAAATATAGCGAAGTTTTTCAGAATTGGCTCGCTTTCAAAACTGAATTAGCGGAATTATTTCTTACTGAATTTTACAATATACTTGCAAATATCCTGCGAAATGTAATCTTTCAAGCGCGCTATATAATATAACTTGCTAGGGTTAGAACCACAAAAGTTATGTGACTCTAACGCCATCTATTGGAAAAAACGCCACAAAATTGAATATGAACCAAAATAATAAAGCGCGCGATGCTAAGTAAAAAACGCTGAATTTTGGCGCCCTCCGAACTTTGGCGCTGGGTGCGGCGGCTCCATTGTACCCATGGTTGGACCGGCCCTGCATTTAGTGCAATTCTCAACCATTTACGTTCTTGGATAGATATTTTTTTCCATTGGGTTTCGGATATTTTATTAAAACAAATGAACGTGAACGTGGGCCAAATAATTTGCTTATACGAAAGCAGTTTTATATCCTTTCGTATAGGGGTGCGTCTGTTCATAAATGGGAAGAGAATGGCATGAACAGCTTTTGCCTTATTTATTCATTCCTTTTGGAATGAATAAATTGATAAAATTTATTTGGGTGATAGAGTAAATCCGAATGCATTTTCATAATATATGAATCATATATTTTTTTTGACAGTTCTTTAAATTCAGAAAACAGCATTTGAAAGTTGTCATAATCACTTTAATTACGTGAACCTAGAAATTTCCGCCATAATTTATTCTTTTGATTTTTAAATGATCGAAGTTCACGGTTATACCCAGGAGGTGAAGTTTCCGTATGTTTACATCTACCATATGGGAAAATATCCATTAGCGAGCTGTAAGTAAGATTGTCAAAAAAAGCTTCAACAGAAGGTAAAGTATCCGATGTAATAAATAATTCATCGTCTCCAGATCTAATCCACTCCAAATTAGGCAAATTCAAATCTCCCAAAACCAACAAATCATCCTCGCTATTCATGGAGGAAGTAATGAATTCAATAGATTTTTGAAATCCATCATAGCCATCCAAAGGTGATCCAGACGGAACATAGCAATTTAAAACAAATAAATTACGATTTCACATTGTTACTTTTACACATAGAAGTTCATTCGATTTCAGGTCTGGAATTACCAATTCCGAAGCATCCAGACTTTTTCTGACGGCCAACAGCACTCCCCCACCCTTTGGTATACCGTCAGAATCAGAATACAAATCAGAAGAATACCGATCTATCCTAAAAACTTCGAAATCTGAGAAAAATAGCTCATTATCCTTAAAGCAATTCGTCAATCATGTTTCCGTGATAGCATAGATATCAGTTGAACGAGACTGCCAACCTAAATACAACTCTATTGTTTTAGTTCGAAGTTCCCTTACGTTTTGAAAGTAAAGGGACAGATTTAGTTTCTGTGGGGTGAAGAAATTTTAGCTCCCAATTTCCTCCTTCCGAAATTATTCTGGTATTCTTTAATGACAGTATCTTTCGGCCAAATTGAGGGAGATATGATTGTAGAGAAAAGTACTGGAGGTACTAATTTTAAAACATTTAGGGCCGGTTTGTTCACTCTTGGTCAACTTTAATCCATGACTAATCCAGTGGTTAATCATACATTGCGTTTGTTCACCAAAATTTTAATCAGAGAATCCATGGTTTGGTTAGTTAATCCATGATTTCGCTAATCAGCCGATTTTCCATGATTAACGCCATTTAACCCATGATTTACTGGAATTTCGTTTGTTCATCCTTGGTTTTCAGACTGCGTTTTACTTTTGACATTATATTTTGACATTGTATTTCGACATTGCATTTTGACATTCATATAACAACATTCAGTGAAAATATTGAGTGATACAAAATTAATAATAATGAAATAGCAAGAAATGGAGTGAGTTTTTTTATTTATAATTCTTTTTTCTTGTATTTGTACAAATATCTGTATTGTTTTAAATTGCATTTGGGATTAGTGGAGTAGTGACGATAGTGACGAAGATTCCAACCAATTATTATTTGAAAGGCAACAAGATAATATGTATGAAAGATTGGATCATTTCAACAAATGGGATGATATTCATTTCATCAGACGTTTTAGATTGCGGAAGCAAACTGTCGCGCTTATTTCGGATTTTATACGACCGAAATTGAGTGATAGAAGTAAAAGGTGCGTTTCATTTTAGTTTTGTTAAAAAACGATAATAAATTTTTTTTTTCAGAAACCGCAATGTAACTCCAATGGCAAAACTTTTAATTGCACTTCGTTTTTGTGCATTAGGTACTATGCTCATATCAGTCGGAGATTTTTCTGATGTTTGCAAGACAACTGCTTGTGTTATAATTCAACGGGTTTCCGCTGCAATCGCTTTCCTAAGGAAGGATTTTATTAAAATGCCGCAAAGTGACGCAGAATTAGCCGAAGCAACTAATGCCTTTTACGATTTTGCAAAATTTCCGCGGACGATTGGAGCAATTGATTGTAATCATGTGAAAATCTCCTGGTAATGAAAGAAAATTGAAATGAGAATAAATTTACTTACGGGAATACATTTATAAAATTTATTTTCTCTTTAGGTGGTAGTAATGCGGAGCATTTTCAAAATAGCAAAGGATTCTTTTCACTCAATGTACAGAGCGTTAGTTCGGCTGATTTAAAATTTTTGAATATTGTTGCACGATGGCCTGGATCATTCCATGATCAAACAATTTTCAATAATTCCACTTTAAAAATGCGATTGGAACGAAACGATTTCAAAAATTACATTATTATTGCTGATTCCGGGTATATGAACACATCATACATGGCGACACCATTGGCTCAATGTACTAATCCAGTACAGCAATTATACAATGAGTCAATTATAAGGAGTCGAAATGTTGTCGAGCGCAAATACGGTGGTTGGAAAAGGCGATTTCCAATTTTATCACTTCAAATGAGGGTTAGATTAGAAACAGTTCAAGATATTATAGTTGCAACGGCGATTCTTCACAATATTGCAATCGAGTTTAACGAAGAGATTCCACCTGATACGCTTGAAGTAAACATACCACCCGTTGAAGCAATAGATGTGGTCAGAATGGAAGTAGATAGCGCTGATAATATTCGTTCGAAATTATTAGCCGATTATTTCCCGGCACTTGTTGAAGCAAATAGAGCGTTGAATATTGTATGAGAAGAAAAATCATATTATCTTTTATTTTTAAATTTATTATACATATGAAAATGTAATATTGTTATAAACAACAAAATCAAATTTATTTTTAATGTAAATATGTTAATTTAATATTGCAACTAAAATAAAGTAAAGCTTAAATTATTGCAAATTATTTTTTAGCTGAGCTTCCAAAATTTGAATTTTTAATTTGTGCTCTTTCGCGTAACACGCAATTCGTTGCTCATGCTCTGAGCCAGCATGCTCCAGCTTTTGCTCATGCTGTATGCGAGCATGCTCTATTCGACCATGCTTCAATTACTGTTCCAAAATTTGGTTTTTAAAAACCTCAGTGTCTGGCGTCTTTTTACGCTTTCGCGTATTCGCCGTCTTCAGTAAATGATTGGTTTCGCGACGCAGCATTGCAGGCTCGCTTTTGCTCCAATCTATTACGTCGTCAGGCTTCTCATTTGAATTGGCAGACATTACTGCCGGCTCTGCAGAAACAGCGATACAACCTTCTTCAATATAGTTGCCTTCTTCAAGAAAATTCTCAACTTCGACAAAATTTGGTTCTTCAAAATTATCTTCTATGATGTTGTCGTCATCAAATCTAATAGGGAATAAAATAGGTTCATTGTTTCACGTTTAATTGAAAAAAAAATGCAATTGAAAGTTACCTCGAAGATAAACTGTCCACACTAATGCCCATCACATCGACCACTGGTGGCGGACCACCACCAGTCAAAAATAATGCAGTCCGTCGACTTGCGTTCGCTTTCTAAAGGGAACGCTTTATATTGTTATACTTGTCCCTTAAAGCTTTTGCCGTTCGATTCTAAAGTATAAAATAAATAGCATGTATTTGTATTTTTTATGGCACTACCGAAAATAAACACCTTGTTTTCAGACAATGCGTTAAATTGGCCCGTCACTTTTTCCCAAGCTGCATCCTTTTGTTTAGATGTGACGGCGTCCGTTTTCTTGATTTCAAAAATATGTTTTTTTCTCCAATACTAATTTGATTAGCTTCTCTTCTTCGCTTTTGGAAAAATTTGTTGTGCGCTTTGCTTGCAACATTTTTATGCTAAAAAAAATGTTTTGTTAATGATAAAAAAAACATTCACTTTCAGTAGATTTTAATAAAATTGAACTCAAGAAATAATATTTATGTTCTCTTTTTAACGAACTTGAGCTATTACAATATACAAAAAGAACATAATGACATGTAAATATGGAATTTTTTTTTTTATAATTTATATTAAAATTAATCAAAATAATTAATAAATATTAAAAATATTTTAAATATTCACCGAAATCAAAAAATTTTACCACAACTTGACAGCTCAAAAAAAATTGATCATGAATTAAAATTTGACAGATGCATTGGAAAACCATTGGAAAAATGGAAACATCTATGGTTTGGTTAACAAGGTGGAAAAAAAGTGAACAAACGCATTTCGTTAACCAGAGATTCATAATCATGGATTAAGCAAAATCTGTGGTTACCTAATCACAGATTTGATCAAGAGTGAACAAACCGGCCCTTAATATCACTAATATCAATTTTCCTCTCTGTATGCAAGTATTTTAAAATGTTTGAGGGCTCCGCAGAGGGGTTAAGTCTAGAAATGAAATTCCTTTTCGGGCGAGGGACAATTGAAAGTAGATTACTCTTGTCTGGAATTGGTGAACAAACATCTTGCACAGAGTTAGTCAATTTTGGCTCCTTGACAACCAAATTAGGATTAGCTCCTTTAATACTGTCATGTTGGCTGCTTTTTGTATTTTTGTCCTTGTAAGTACCAACTAGTATACATCCACTTCGTAAAGATCGATCTTTCGGACGCTGCGCAATATTATTGGTCGTTTTAACATTATCTAAGACCAAATCAGTTGTAAACGTTTTTACTATTTCGGGTAAATTTAAAGTCACGGTGTCTAAATTTAAATTTAAATCGAAGTCTGTTTGACAGACAGAGTCAACAAATTTGATTTCCTCAGGGACCTCAGCCACCATTTCAAAATTTTTAATTTTGGCAAAAACGGTTGAGGCAGTTTCTAATAATGCATTGACCTAATTGAATTTGTTTTTTTTTATTTGGAAATTCGCAGCCCAATTTATTTAGTTGGGAAACCAAGGAGGAAATTGAAGCTTTACGGCACTCAGCGCATTACCAATAATTGCGGAAGAAACAATTTTCTTATAAAATACTGGCGTTAAACCAAGACATTTTGTATGGAAAGTTTTATTACAAAATCCCGAACATAAAAAAAGTTCTTCTAATTTCTGGTCGATGCATGATTTTGCAAAACACCCATTAGAGGTCATTTTATAAAAATAATTTTAAAATCGAAATAATTTAAAAAAACAGTTTCAGATATGAACAGCCCAACGGAAACAGATATAAAAACAGTTGAATAATTTAAGTAATTTCAAAAGGAAACCAGAATCAAACAAATAACTGAAAAATACAGTATCAGGCAATAAAGTAATAAAACCCTAAATCGGAGCAATTGAAATTAAAAAAGAGTTGCATTTAAAAGTTTCTAGTTTCTCATTTTTACAGGCATCCCTCGAATAGCACGGTACTTGAATAGCACGAAGACGCGAATAGCACGGTCAAAATGCCACAACCCTTGAATAACTCGGGATTTGAATTACACGAATTTGCGAATGAGTACACACATATTACTCTTGACGATCACACAGTGCATTTGTACATAACGGATTTGCAGGAAATATATAGATATCAAGCAGAGTTGTAAATCTCAGTTCTTATCTTAAATAGATTTTCTCTCTTCTTTATCCTTAGAAAGGTTTTAGTATTATTGCACAAAGTTGTGAGTGCTTACTTCTTTTTGGAACCAAATGTACAAATTTGTATGGATATCGACTTTTGAATTGCACGGTTTTGAATAGCACGTAACGATATTTTCAAAATTGTATCAATTATTAGTATCGAATAACACTAATTTCAATAACACGGTACCAATTAACCGTGTTATTCGCGGGACGTCTGAATAATTATATTCCGTTTATTTTATTTTTTTATTCGCAGTTTTTTTAAAAGGTCTATTCCGGACAGAAACTTTGATTATATCGATGTATGCATATCCAATCGTCCAGCCGATTAGCAATTTTGTTTAAATTAATTATATTGTTTAACTAGACAAATAGACGATACTATGTTAAATTTCAGTAAAATCGGTTCAAGGATAGTGGCGAAAGAAACAATCTTCTGATTAGATTTATGCTATTAGGGCCTAGGTTACTGCAAATTCGAATTACAAATTTTTGAAAGAGGAAACAAAGGTTTGAACAAAAACTTAGAAATATTGTTAGCTTTGACAACTTGTCTGTGTCATTTCTGCAAAATGGCATTAAAAATCGGCTATAAGCCGATAAAAAGGATTTAAAATTTTGTGAAACGCGAGTGAAAAAATTATCATTTAAAGTTTTCGGTCGGCGAAATTTGCGGAAATTCCAATGATCCTTAATTTAGTATATGAATTCATAGAAATTCGAATCATAAATTTTGAATATTTCAAGTCTACAATTTTAGAAAAAAATGCCAATGAAAATTTTTCAAAATTATCAAATTACCAAACATTGTAAATTCTAATCCAAAAAATATGGATTACATCGAAGACCATGTACAAAAAAAGTCATTATTTCCAAGAAAAAAAGATTTTAAAACACGAAAAACATTTTTGCTTTCCATCGGTGGCGGGAAGCAAAAAACGCAAATAAAAACACGAGAGCAAACTTCGAAGCAAAAATTTCCGGTTTCCACCAAGCGCGCAGTTTCGCGTACAGTTCGCGAATGTCCTTTTGCTTCCACGCGCAACCTTTTTTCGGTGAGGACAGCAAGGCGAACATTTTCACGTTCAAAATGCATACGCACAAAATTTGATACTATCTGATACTATCATTTTATAATCTCATCCGAAAAAACAATTCTTCATTAAACTTAGTATATTTTTTCCACACTCTCACGAAAAGCATTTAAAATTTTGTGAAATGCGACTGAAAAAATTATCATTTTAAATTTTCGGTAGGCGCAAAGTTTACAAAAGCATAAAATTTATTTAAAAATGCATTTTATTTTTCATTACTTAATTATTATTTACATTATTCTTTATTTTTACTTACAAATAAAACAAAACTTTTGGGGTAAGAAACAAATATTAACAAACTAAAACTTTTCAAATTAATCTAAAACATATTTACACTTAAATTATATTTGATGGGATTATTCCGATAGTTCCCAATTGAGACATCCTAATGTCGCCTCCAAGGTTTCTTCAGGGATTTCGTCTTTACTGTTAAGGTACTCAAAATCCTTAAAATCCATACCGGAGGGGTAACTGGAATTCGAATTTTCATGCTTATCCGGTTGAGTACAGTTTTTGTCGTTCTGCTCCTTCTTAGATCTCGATCTGCGATTCCGGAAACAATTTTTTATTACCTCTTCGTTCAGACTTAAACGTTGGGAAAGTCTCAGTCTTTCCTCATCGGACACTTTGCTCTGAATGCTATATTCTTTCTCTAATTCCTGAAGTTGAATACTGGAGAATATCGTCCTTGTTTTTTTCTGTATATTTACGCCTTTTTCGAGTTCTGTAAAAAGAAAAAAAGTTTTTTTAAATAAATTAAATTTTAATAAAAATTTTAATAAATTTTAATATTTTATAGGCGAAATTCTTACCAGCTTGGTTTGATGTCACAATCTGATTACAAGCTTCATACCCTTCAAAATCGAAATCTATCGGATAAGCGTTTAACTCTGCTAATTTTGTATACTGTAAAGAAAGACAAAATGTTAAATTGAAAACTGATTTTAAAAAAAAGTGCCATATACATAATGGTAAAAATGTTAAAACTTTTACTTACTGAATCCAATTCTACGCTCGATAAAGATTTATTATTTCCACTGGACGAATGCATTTTACTATTTTAAAAATTGCAAACACCTTTGGCACAGAACAACTTGAATATGATGATCCTGAAATGTTTTGCGATGCATTATGTTTAGGTCCCGAATATTAAAACATTTGATTTAAAGGATAAGGGGGGGGGACGTTTCAAAATACAGCTACCTGTACTAGCTTTACGCCATTGGCCTGAAGTTTTTTGTTTTATTACCTGACATAATTTTGAAAAGAAAATAACATGGTCATGAAAGGATATTCCTAATATTTTCAATATGTTCATCAGAAATGCAGATCCTGGAAATGTTTATGGTTTGCTTCTGCCTCTTTATAACTTCGCAAATTCAAAAATCGTACAAATTAATTTTATTGTTTTATGCTACTGAAAATTAACGTTCTTAGTTGTTAAAATAGGTTCACTTAACTTAACAAAACAAAGAAAGATGGAGGAAGAATTTCAAATCTAAGATAAGGGAAATTCCATTTTCTAAAACAATAATGTTTGAGGACGCGTTCATTTTGGAAGGAGTATCAACATAGGTTTGATGAGAAACAAATGCCGGTGTTTTGTTTTGTTTCTCGTTTTTGTTAAAACATTTCATTAAATTATAAATAAAGATTCATTAACATTTAATAAATAGAAAGTTAGTTAATTTAAGTTCCAAAGTGATAGAATGCTTTTATCAAGATGGAAAAAATGAATTATTTTTTTTTATTCCTAAGTCCTTTTTTATTTTAGGTTCAAGTTTTAAGTTTCATTAAAAGTTCCATTCCCATGCAAAATTACAACATTTTTAACTTCTTAAAACATAAGTATAATTTTACATAATTATTAAAGAGTTTAAACATTTTAAAACGTTTGGATTCTTCTTAACTATTTAGAAATCACAAATACAAGCGAAATCCGAAAACCGAAAACAACAAAACGGAAAAGTTGTCAAAGTTAGTTTAAAAATGAACCTCATTTTAGTTTTAATAAAATTAAGCCAAACGGATCCATTTTTATTTCATCCATATTCAATACGATTTTGACGCATTTTATTACGATTTTTCGCTGAGTGAATTTCTAAACTCGACATGGAAATTTGTGATTAGTTTTTAATCAACTAGTTTTAGTGTTGAAAAGGCGCCAAGTATATTTCTTATGAAAACATAAGCATTTTCTTTACTTCTTCTTAAAGAGTTTGAACATAAATTTGTTAGAAACATTATGATTTCATAATGAACAAAATTATAAATTTATTTAAATTTTCTTTTAGAAATGTAATTAAATGAGGAATTCAATAACGTAGCGTCGGTGTCTCGCAAAGGGGTGTAAAATTGAAATTTATAAGGCTAAGAATACACTGAATCAGACAAAACAGCCAAACAAAGTTTTTTAGCACTAAATCAGTTTTGTTACTAATAAATACACAAAAGTATATGCGCAAACCCGCATTAAATCAGACAAAAACATCTAGGAAAAATTAAAATGTTTTCTCAAATGTTTCGAAATATAAATACTAATAAATACTAATACTAATAAATAAATAATAATCAAATCGGCCAACCCTCACTAAATCGAACAAAACCACCGCAGTCAGAGTTATCAATATTTCCTCTCCATCATTTTTGTCTTAACAGAAAAATAGAAGAAATTAATTGAGGCAACGCATACTGAGAAATCAAAACAAAACAGATGCTATGAGTGTTTCGAAACGCCAAAAATCATGCCATCATGTTCGATGGTATCATGTTTTTTAGTCAAATGTCAAATTTCACATTTTGAAATGAAAAAAAAAATTGAAATTATTTGGAATTTAATTTTAAAATATATTTTTATTCACAAAATTATGTTTTCTAAAGATAAATTTTGAAATAGAATGTAATGTGGGAAAATTATTTTAAATTTTTCGTTTTTTATATCAAAAATGTTAAAATAAATTCGGTGCTCGATTTTCGAAATGTGTGAATTTCAAAATTTATTGAAACATCTCATATAATGGGATCTAAGTTTAAAATTTTGATTCTAATTAATTCTGTTTTGTGAATGCCCACACTGATTAGGCAAAGCAACCAAAACATTTAGTTTTGTGTTATTAGTGTGCGTTAGGTTAAGCCAAATCGTTTCGATAAATTTGACAGATTTGTTTTTGCCTGTTTTGTCTGATTCAGTGTGTTCTCAGCCTAAAATAAATATTATATATATATATATATATTCAGTTTAAAACTGATTATTCATATTTTCGATGAATAAAAAGCCATTTTAAACAATTTTTAAAGAAGATAAAAGGCAACAAAATATGTGATATGTGTCATAAAAAATGGAAGAGTTACGTCCAAGCAAAAACTATATAAGGCCTGATGTAGTTTTTATTCTAAGGACCTTATTAAATACCATAGTATAATTGGACAAGTAGGCTGCGTGTTGAAGCGTCACTATATGCAAATTATGAAGAAATGTACGATTGAGTTATAACTCAAATTATTAAATAACAAACAAAACGAATTAGTTATCGATTGCTGATGTTATTTTTATAGTAGTATTTTTGTCTTCTCAGTTTTCTAATCCTAAATCTTAGCTTGCTCGTATATCTAAGGATTCTTTCTTTAATTTTAGAATCTATTTCAACATTTTAATTTTGAAATAAAGAAGCAGTGCAGAAAATTTTTGAAACTGAAAAGGACTATTATATTTAATTTAACGGACGTAGCACGGACCTATAATGAGTAATATTTTAACGAGAATTCTTTTCTTAATGCACCTATCCGTAACATCCTGAACAAGTTTCAATTGTTGGATAGTTTCGGAGAAGTAAAAGGTAACGCCTTAAAAAATATTGTTTTACAGCAGAATTGAATTTATGAAAAGGTGTTGTTAGTGACTTTTCCAAATCCACTTAATTAAAATAACTTAATTTTTGTTACTCCAAATTGTGCAGAAATGAGATAAAACTTGTACTAAAAGTTAAATGATTTTATGAAATTTTTGGTTGGCGTAGTTAAAAAATAGGAAAATTTTTTTAAAAATAAAATGCAATTTTTACGTTACTAAACATTTATTTTTAATATTCTTTATTTTCATCATAAATGTAATTTTGGAAATTATTTTTAGAATACACTTTAGCGTTAATGTTACTTAATATGGTAATTAATTAAGAACGGTCTTCATTTTTATAAGAAGAATATTGGAACATATTCTGTAAACACAAAAGGATTTGCTTAACCTAAAACTTGTTTGAACTTTAATTTATTATTGATCAAATTGTTGGAGGGAATCCCAATAAAAACATCATAATGTTGGCTCCAATATTTCTTCGCTGATTTCATTCCCACTGGTAATAATCCACTCGAATTCCGTATTAAATTTTATTATTTGAATATGATTATTTTCAGTAATCGGTGATATACGTGTGGATTTTGGGTAAATTCTATCAATAATATTAGGATTTTGATTTTCCACGTCCTGATGTTATTCTTGTTCTTTTGTTTCGATCTGCGATTCTGGAACCGGATCTTCGCTTGTTGTTCTTCTACGGATAACTTTTGAGTAATTTGGATCTTCCGTTTTTGACACAAGCTTTAATACACTATTCTTGTTCGTTTCTGTTCTTTTTAGGTCTTGTTAGAAGAAAAGAAAAAATGCTTTTCAATATAAAAATGATTTAAAATTCTTTAGCTTAATTTCTTACCAACTTGATTTGCGTTCCGAATTTGATTTGGTTAAATATTCTCATTCGTATTATTCTGTAAGTAAACAACAATAATAATCTGCATTACATTTTTTTATAGAATTTAAAATAAAATTTCTTATCGAATTTAAATAGCAGCCTCATTCGCTAAAATTTGACTGATTTATGAAGATTTGTTGTACTTATGTACGTAAACTTGAAGGACTGAAATAAATATGAGTTCAAAATAATTTGTAATGGACTATTTGTAGTTTCAGAAAATTAAAATATTTTATTTAAAGGATGTAGGAGAGACTGAGAAATCAAACTACATCGGGGACGAGTCCAAAATCCATAATGGCGCACATTTAGTTGTTTTTATTTCTAGATAACAGTATCTTAAACTTTCAATACGTTCATCAGGAATTCAGATCCTTGAAATTTGTATGGATTGTTAATAAATGTGGAATTCGAAAATTTTTAAACTAAATTTTATTATTTTTAGATTTCAGTATTAGAAAATAATAAAATTAATGTCCTTATTTATTCAAAAAGGTCCTGTGGACACAATAAAATTTTTTGTCTTGAATTTCTCATTTTTAATCAGTTCTTCAAGAAACTATAAACCATGAATATCATTTATGGAGTTATTAATAACTCAATTATTGAGAATCCTAGATCTGTAATATATAGTGTATTTAAAAAAATTCATAATATTTTTAGAGATTTCGTCGCTAACATCAAATTATTTAGGTTATAGGAAACTATCGACCATAATTCAACGTAAATCCTTCGATGCCAAGTATCGATACACCTTTGCAACAGTCATTCGAACGCCGATTCGATTTAATCCAATTTTTGAAATCCTCTTTTTCTGGTTTATTTTCTTAGTCAAAGTTTAAATCTCGTCCTTTGATTTCAGATCCATCAAAGTGGCTAAAAAGTGAGTGAATGTCTTAGCTTGAATCTCTTTTTATAAAAATGGTTACATCGCCGCAGTAACACATTATTTCAAAAATCTGACTAGAGGTCAATTGCTGGAATAATGATGTGAAATCCCTCTGAAGTATGTCTTGTACCAAAACAACTTCTAAGTTTAATCGGGTTATTTAATTTTTTACGGATGTGGAAATTGATTTCAAATTCTCTTGAAAGTTTTAAGGTTTTTATTTATATTGTTGTAGTGCGATATAAAATCAATTAATTTCCAAATCGTTCTTTTCAACTGGAATTTTTATCCTAATATTGCAAAAATGCAAAGTCAGCTACCTACAAGCAAAATGTAGACAATAAAGATAGTTTCCAACTTGGATTCTGATTTGGGCACGTCTGCATACGCAAACTCATTAATAGTATTTGTTAAAATAACTCCGTGTGATATAAAAATGTATGTATTTATAGTTTTTTTTACAAATACTATTAAAAAGAAACCGTGCTTTGCAGCGCTGCAATGGTCCCAAAAATTACTTGTTCTACAAATTCGCACATATAAATCTGATGAAAAAAGCTGGATACTTTTATCCAAACCCCGAAAAACTCCCAAAAAACCCATTTGTTTTTTAAAAAAAGGGATTTTGATAGTACTTTATATTAAGATAGTTGTCGCTATAATTTTCTATATTTTGTAACTACGGTAAAAAAAAAACATCGTTAAGTCTTATATACGTCAAATGGGCTTCTTGGCAGTTAAAGGACCACTCTGCATATTATAGAAATGGACCATTACAGACAAATAGTGAGTAGTTTATGAAAATGTTTTATGAAGTGGTGTTAAGGAAGAATTTCTTTGATATCGCAATTGAATATAAATCAATTGAAGAATAATTAGGCGATAAACCATCTTTTTTTTTAATTGACACTGTCGACGTTACATTTCTTGCGACTCTTCATATATGTATATGAAAAGGATGCCACGAAAGCGTAGGATTATGCAAACACTATCATGTAAAACATAAGAATGAATTTCTGCTAATATGTTTATATATTACATTTCTTTAGACATTAATTTAATTAATTTAATGATTTTCCTCGTTTTTTATTTGCTTTAGAGTTTTTTTTGCTGAGCTTTTCTGAAATTTAGTGCGAATAATATGTTTTATTTACTATAGTAGAATTTGTGTGAAATGCGATTAAATTTCAATATTATAAACTGCTTCCCATTCCATTCGCCATTATCATTATTTGCTTAATAAAGCGAATTTTTGAAAGCGACAAAATTCGTTAAAGAAAGTGGAATATTAGGTATAAACAATTACTTAAATACTACTGAACTATTATTCGCTTACTCGCTCATGGCTAAAATGTTCCTCAGGGGCAGAAACTTTTTTTTTTACCATATATTTTAAAAACACCAAATAAAATTCACATTAATTTTGAAACACCGAAAAATTCAAATTAAAAATTATTTTAAATTTTTTTGTATATGAATTATTAATAGAAATGCAAAATAAGTTATGAAAACCAAAAAATTATTATTTTTTGTCCTGTTTCCAATCCCTGGTTAGTTCCAAATTCTGTAACTATCTGTCTTTTTCGTCATGGTTGAATTTTTCTAGTTTTTCAGGTCTGCCAACTTAATATGATCAAAATTTCGGTTGAATGGTGAACAAAAAATTTGTAGCAGTAATAATATATTCATTATATTGTGGCGGCTTTTAACTACTATAGGGATTTACTGGAAGGATTCAGTAAGAATTAATACAATTCATTCGCTCCCTATGAGCGATGGATTGATTTCACTTTAATTTAATGAATAAGTAAATGTTTTTTTATTTTAAGTTATTAAAAGAATCTTATTTATTTAACAACTAAAAGTTAGAATTTATTTAAAAGTAATTATTTTTAGTCTCAAAAAAGGATTTAAAAAATAATTTTAGTTATTCCAAAATTAGGTTCTTGTAGTTTTGAACATTGTTAGAAAACTGATTTTCCTAACTGATTTTTATTTTTATGATTTTTCATACAGCCTACCTAATTAGTAAGAAAAATTATTTCAATTAAGGCTACTGAATATTAAAAGAAAAAAAGAAACGCAACAAGTATTTTTTCTGAAAATACAAACAAGTAGTTTTCCACCAAATTGGTAGTAGTTAAAAGCCGCCACAATATTCAAAATAATTATCACAATGGTACAATCCGAAAATGTAAAAAAAAGTTTTATTGTAAATAAAATAAATTGAACAAAATTATATTTTTGTTTTATTTACCTTATTTTAAAATACAAAATTTTCATTTGCAAGAAATTTAAAAAATTGAATAATTCCCGCTACAATTGTTTTTCGTTTCGTGACAAAAAAGTCAACCGTTTCTTATGTTGGCAGTATTGCGAAATTTGTGTTCGGCGCGAAAAAGAGAAGTCCGAAAATTTGCCATTCGCTTCTGAAGGAATTTATCGCTTCGAGTAATCTAGTAATATATATACCTATGGGTATAAAGGAAGTAAAAGGCTTATTATCACCAGTATTACCACTAAAACTTTCCTTGCTTTTCTTAGTATTTTAACCAAAACTAAAGTGTCCCTCTCCTCAACATTATTTCAACTAAAAGGACTCGTGCTTGTTGCGAGTACCGTCACCTTTACTTTATAAAATTGTGACTTTTGATTATATAACCTAATTAAGTTTCTATCTGTTTCTGCGATGGAAAATGTATAGTATACTTATATTTGTTGTACTTTACAAGCAAAATTGCGCCTCAGATGAAAACCCTTAGAATAAGTCTACCTATAATATGGAGTCGAAGAGATTAGATCTGGCTTACTTAACTCATGATAACCGTAATATATGAGAATAGTAGAATGTAAAACGCTATTTCCAATATTTTGATGTCTAAAAAGATGGATTTCAATTCTACTATACTCATTCAGCTTTATTCAAAAATTATGATTTGTGTGAATATATTTCGATTTAAAGTAATCCTTAAAGCATAAGTATTGGGTTTCACGTATGGAGATCATAAAACTTGCATAATGCGACTTGTAATTTTATTGTAGAACAAATTTAAATTTCTTACGTTATTTGGAAATGATTAACAAATTAAATTTGAATCATTTTTGTTGCGTTCATAATATTTTTTTAAAAACTTCTTTTCCTTTTGCCAAATTAGCTGAGTATGTTTTGATTGAAATATTTAAGGCTCCAAATCCGCGGGTCATGTGGGAAAGTATCCAACTTTGATGTTGACAACTATGACATTTCTAAAGGGCAACATTTATCCATTAATAAAAGACAATTCACTTTTAATGTTTCTTAATTATTTATTTTCAATATTCATGATTTATAAAAAATATATTTTTTTATAGGACAAACAATACGGCGAAAAACCAGAAACCTGACTTAATTAAAAACGAAAAATTCATGCAACTGATCGTGCAAGTCCGAATTAAGGCAACCCAAGTTCGGCTCCAACATTTCTTCAAAAATTTTATTCTCCTTATTAAAATAATTCGGAATCCATTGGAATCTCGTATCCATTTGTTGATCATCATTATTTCCAATAATCTGCTTTTCACTCTCTATAGTTTCTGAATTTGAGGAAGTCGAAAGTTCTTTATTGGAATTTGAGTTTTGTTTACTCAAATCGTCACTTTTATTAAGACCAAAGTGTAACTATGGTAAAGTGAGGAAAGCTAGCGAAGTAGCTAGAAAAAGCACGTGGCAAACGGGGAAAAGAATACGCAAGAGTACATATATTTTTCATAGGCAAAATCCATTAGCAAGAGAGAGAATGAAATGTTCTTAAAAATTAGATGGAATCTTATGATTTGATCCCGGAATCTTATGTTTGGGCACAAATTTTACATACATCCCAGAAAAATAAAATTTGCGCCAAATTTTTTTCTGGTATGTGTGCATTTGTATACAAATTTCTGACTTAGTTTTTTTGTTTTTTAAAATTACCCATTAGTGGTGTTGCCAATATTGCAAAATGTTATTCTTTCAAAAAAAATCGTTGGAGTTAGATGCGGTTTAAAATATGGAAAATTTTAAACGTTTAAAACAAAATAAATTTAAGTGTTTTGTGCCTGGCTGCTTTTCAACATCTGAAAACAGTCAAGTACGGTTTTTTTAAATTGCCGGCAAATGTAATTTTTAATTTTGCAATTATATAAAAAATCAAAGAAAATACTGCATTAAGACTAAAATAGCAAAGAATAAAGAAATATTAATTTCATTTTTCATTATTAAAATATTCATTTAAATAGTAACTCTATTATTAAAGATTTTCATCATTTTTTAAAAAAGTTAAACAATCAGTTTAAAAAAATACATTAATGGCAACACCATCATGGGATCAATTTTTCGAACAAAAAAATTAGGGATGTTTTTCAAAATCATATGACATCATGTTTCTCTTTCACCCATATGTACAATTTTTAGTGCTATCTATTTCAGCAGTGGATAGAAAATTGTTTGAAAAAGAACAGTCAAAATTTGAAAAACGGCGGTACGGTAAGGATAGGAACTTTCGCCACTTTACCATAGTTACACTTTGATTAAGACTCACAATGCTTTCAATTTGTTTCTCCTTTTTACACTTTTTTCTACGATTCTGGAACCAGGCCTTCACTTGTCGTTCTTCCAGCGTTAAGTGCTGAGCAATTTTCAATCTTCGTGGTCGGCACGCGTAGCTATCAATACTAAATTCTCGTTCTAATTCAATTAACTGGTCCCTTGAAAACTTTGTTCTCGGCTTTCTCGGTTTCATTTTAGGTTCTGTTAAAAAAAAAAAATATTTTTAAATAAAAATTATTTTGGAATTTTTCAAATTAATTTCTTACTAGTTTGTTTATTTTGACATCCTCCAAACACGTGATTTATTGGATAAGCATTTAACTCTGCTAATTTTGTATACTGTAAAGAAGAAAAAAATGTTAAATTGAAAATTGATTTTTAAAAAAGTACAGCATATATGGTAAAAATATTAAAACTTTTACTTACCGAATCCAAATCTACGCTCGATAAAGATTCATTATTCCCACAGCACGAATACATTTTATTTTTTTAAAAATTGCAGCACAATTGGCATACGACAACTTGAATATGATCCTGAAATGTTTTGCGATGCATAATATATAGGTCCCGAATATTAAAACAATTGACTTAAAGGATAAGTGGAGGGGAGGTTTCAAAATACAACTACTTGTGCTAACTGGACGCCATTGGCCTGAAGTTTCTGGTTTTATTACCTGACATAATTTTAATAACCAAATAATATGGTCGTAAAAGGATATTCCTAATATTTTCAATATGTTCATCAGAAATGCAGATCCTGGAAATGTTTATGGTTTGCTTCTGCCTCTTTATAACTCCGCAAATTCCAAAATCGTAAAAATTAATTTAATTGTTTTATACTGCTGAAAATTAATGTTCTGAGTTGTTTAAATAGGTTCACTGAACATAACAGAACAAAGAAAGAAGGAGGAAGAATTTCAAATCTAAGATAAGGGAAATCCCATTTTCTAAAACAATAATGTTTGAGGGCGCGTTCAAATTGGAAGGAGTATCAACATAGGTTTGATGAGAAACAAATGGCGGTATTTTATTTTTGGTTTTTGTTTTAGCGAAATCCTTATAATAAATTATAAATACCATAAATGTATATTTATTAACATTTAATAAATGAAAAGGTAGTTAATTTAAGTTTCAAAGTGATAGAACACTTTTTAACAAGTTGGGCGTATTGTTCTCATTTTAAGCTTCATTAAAAGTTCTATAATGTCAATATAAATTTGTTAGAAACATTATGATTTCATAATGAACAAAATTATAAGTTTATTAAAATTTTGTTTTAGAGAAGTAATTAAACGTGGAATTCCATGATGTGGAGTCGGTGTTTCGCAAAGGGTTGTAAAATTGAAATTTATAAAATAAATATTATAACTTTTATTTCAGTTTAAAGCAATTTTAATTCAATCCTCATACTTTTACAAACAATGTTTCATGAATGTGAGGATTATTGGATACAGATGTATGCGGAATTACATTATTTAAGTTTTAGTAGGGATCCCTAATTTTTTCTAATAATAAATATAGCCTATGTTACTTAGGAATAATATAGCATTCTAATGGTGAAAGAATTTTAGAAATCGGTCCAGTAGTTTTTGACTTTACAAACAAAAATACAAATCTTTCCTCATTATAATATAGTACTAGTATGATGAATTTAATTACGATAAATTTATTTATGATTCGTTCGAAATGTTAGATTGGTTGCCATTCAAACTATCTTAACATCTAGTTCTCTCAGTAGCTTCTAGCTTCTTAACTAAAATACGAAATCACCAAGAAATGGAATTGTTAGAGGCCTTTTTAATATTCGCGTATTAAAAAATAAAACTACTCGATTATTTAGTTCGTAAAAAAGTCGATTATTCGGATTCTAATCCGACTTATATTTTCGGATCCAACAACAAAGTATAATTCCATATATTTGTCAGTACAAATTTTCAAGCAAATCTTAAATAGTGTGCACACTTCTTCCTCTTCAACAAATTTAAAATATAGGGTGTACCAATAAAAGAGTCAGATTTCATTTGCGTAACTTGAAGTATGTGTATATCACGGGTATTCTGCATTCTATAGATATGACCCATATCTCATTCGATGATCAATTTAATAAGGAATTAAATGCTATTCGACATTTTCAAAAATATTCCTTTTTAGGACAGGAAATACAAAAATTCTCTTGTACTAAGGTGTACGAATATCTCAGGTATTCTGGGTCCTACAGGTATGATCCGTACCTCATTCGACTGGGAATGAAATAATTAATGTAATAAAGAATGCTCCGAAAGAAACGCACGATTTGAATTTTGTGGAATTGTCTGTTTGACTACAGTAGGTGCTCGAAACTTGACAAACTGTCAATATTATTGTCATTCCTTCGTGCAGTATTCCATGACTATTAATAGCAACAATGGCAGATGGCAAATATCAAGATTTTAGTAGTGTTAACTTAATGAAACGAAAATAACGCGAAATTTAAATCTGTCCCTATTATAGAGACACCTAGTATGTAATGTTTGTTATTGTTTGATTTTTTGATTCCTAAAATCCATGGCAATAAAATAATCCATGAATTGTTTAGGCATAGACAAAAACTGAGGATTTACATTTGCAATAATTAAAAGAAAAGCTCAAAACGAGATTTGTAATTATAAAAAATGAAGATGACTTAAATATTTAATATCTAAATACAAACCAGTAGTTATTTCATGCAAAGCCGTTTTCAAATACCCATCCTTTTCCTTTTAAAATGGCGTCTTCTCTATAGAATTAGGCTCGAAAAAATCAAAAATATGTTTGACTCATTTCCATATTAACAAATTTCCAATCGCAAAAACAATTTATTTCATATTTCTGGGAATTTAATTTAATTTGTAAGACAAAATAAAGACTAATGACATCCTTTTGAAATGTTTTTAGTTATACTTAATTTTACTATTATATATGTACCTGAATTGCATTTTACAACAATAAACATAACAATTAAGGATCAAAAATAAAAATACTACCTGTTTCTTCTGAAAAATACTCCTTCCCCCAGCCTATTTTAACAAAATATCCTTAATCCCTACCTATCCTTTCGCAATTTTATTTCTGGACCTCAAGCTTTAAATATTCCTGTATTTTTAAAGTTAGTAACAATGGAAAATGAAAATAAACCCAGACAAGTGTGAAACGATACATTTTACCGGACCAAACTGTAAGTACAATAAAAGACGGAAACGGGCAAACAGATGTAGTGGTTGATAATACAAAAATAAAAAATACCATTTCAGTTAAATAATTAGGGTACCACCTTCAGTCAAACCTAAAATGCGATACGCACGTAAATATGATCATAAACAAATCAAAAGCCGCTAGGGCTGTTCTCTTCCCGTTTGTAAACAAGTACAGTCCACTACAAAAGGAAATCAAACTTCTTCTGTATAAACAGATCGTCCGTCCGGTCTACACTTATGCGTCTCACATTTGGTCAAACCAAATTAGGGATACCCTATGGAAAAAGATAGAGATCGAGGAGAGGAAATGGCTGGGGATCTGCCTGAATGTAACTTACAAGAGACGTAATGAATTCGACAAATACCACAATACGGTAAGCAATAAAGAACTTTACGAAATGGCGGCAATCATACCAATCAGGGACTACATACAAAAACTGACCTCCAAAAACACGGAAAGGGTAAAGAATCATGAAAATACTCTTATTACGGAGTCATTACCAAAAGAAGGTTCCATATGGGACAATTTTAAAAATTCACGTTTCAAACCAGTAGGTTGAATGCAGGTTCATAAAGATGACGGCGCTTGCGTGTCCCTCTCGTCAAGGCTATGTTTAAAATATATATATCCTACCTTTTTCACAAATTTTGTTTTTTATTTTAATTTTTTACAAAACATTTCTACATATCCTAGTTTTTTAAGTCATGAATTTTTAATTATACACAGCAAATTACTTTAGATAAGTTAGGTTTAAGACTAACACGTTAAGGTAAATACATAGCTAATTCTTTTTAGGCAAATATTAAATTTTTTACCATTAAATTTAAGTTACTATTGTATACGAAAGAAATTGAATAAATGGTTTATAAAAAAAAAAAAAAGTCAGTAACAGTTATTAACTGACATTTAAGTAGTTGATCTTAAAACCTAGCAATTTGTGTTAGGAAATAATTTTCTAAATAAAATTCTGTTAAAAGTGTTTTTCTGCGACATATTAAAATCTATTTTGACTAAAAATATAAACTAAAAATCTAATATTATATAAAATAAATAATTTCATAAAATAGTTTGTTTATAATATAAAATGGGTTCGTCTATTTGGGAAGTGATTGGACATTATCAAAATAGCATTGAAAACTCTTTAAAGGACGAGCCTCGAGTAAATATTTAATTTAATTTTTTTTGTTATGCTTAAAAAAAAGTGAAATATGATTGAATTACGATAGAAATACTATTCCTGAAATTTTGGAGTTTTAACGATTTAATTATATTTTTTTTTGTTTTCGTGCTTCAAATATTCTGAATAATTTATCTAATTTGTTATTTGTTCTTGCAGCTTCTTTATTGTATTAATAAATTAGATAATTTACCAATTAAAGTAGAACATCTGCAGAAAACTCGTATTGCTAGAGCAGTCCAATACTTACAAAAATATGAATCCGATGTTGGTGTAGCCGCAAAATCATTGTTTGCGAAATGGGAAGCTGTTAAGCAAAAAATAAATTCGATCGATTTAAAAGCAGTAAAAGTACATCACAAAAGCGATGAAAAAAATGTTCAGAAAAGTCACCATAGTACCAGAAACGAAAACGTTGAATTTAATCATATAAGTTCAAGAAGTGATAGTAAAGATAAGAAAGGAAAGACTTCTAATCATCCAAGTGAACCGCCAGCAAACTGGAGATAAACGAAAAAGGGAATCGTCTAGATCAAGATCACCGGTGAAAAGAAAAATTCCTAAACTAGAACTTGGTAATGAAATCGATAGTTCGATGGGAATAAGTTTTGAAGATGCCTTGGGTTCATTCCCAAAGCCGGGAAAATCAAAAAGTTCTTTTAAAAGAATATCAAAAGTGAATTTGATTGCAGCCAAACCTAAAACGGTATGTATTTTTTTAAAAAATTATCGATTATACCATTTTATTTATTATTTTTCTATTTTCAGGCTTTATTGTTAGCTCCATTGTTGGCATCCAAAGGACAATTAGAGCTACTCGATCCTAGTCTTGTATCAGATTGGTTATCATCGAGTAAATGTCAACCTCAACAAATGACTGATGAAGAAGTTTTTCAATCAGCCACTACATCGAAAACAATGCGGTAAGTTAATTTACTTTTCAATACAATTCAGTAAAATAATTTTGTTTCTCGTTTTATTATCTTTATAGAACCAAAGTTAATTCTGGAGTAAGAAATGGAGCAGGTTATCCTAGTTCCTTCGATGTACATATTCAAGATTTATACAAGAATTTCGATGGTAAGTTCAATTTTATTAAGTCTTTTTTCTACGAGTTTTTAAATTTTTGATTACTACTTGTAATGTTTCTTTTTTTCCTCTCAGATATTGAATAAACCGGCGGAGTTCCATATGAAATTCTGAAACCAGTCCTTGAACGTGTTACGCCATTGCAATTATTAAATTTTGAAGAATATAATACGTACATTATTGAAGACACTGATATTCTTTGGAAACAACATTGTTCCAGACATTACCTTGACAAACAACGACAAGAAATCGAGTCATGGCGAGAAATGTTCGCTAGATGTAAAGAAGAGCAGAATCATCGTCTCAATAGTATAACCGAGAATATTAAACAATCTCAAAATCTACCATCACGAAAAACGCTACTTGTAATTGACAGTGATGTGAAAGCACCAAGGAATGTCATAAAAAAACAACAGCAAAATGGTACGCAAAATGTTCCAATCAGACCAATTTCGCTGCTCTTTGATATCGTTTCATTAAATTTTCCAGGATTTTGAATATTTCTCATCTTAAGAGCTTGACGAAGAAACAGTTTTTGTATAATGCGATGTTTCGTTGGATTTATACTAGTCTTCGTAGGATGTGATGTTTCGATGCTCTTTGATATTGTTACAGGACCTTTTCCAGGATGATGAATATTTCTTATTTTGATAGCTTGGCGAAGAAACAGTTTTTGTATGATGCTATGTTTCGTTGGACTTATTTGATTGTTGTTCTCGTGTTCTCGATAGTCTTCAACAGATGTTGAATTTCCAATTACTTTCAAATAAGCCAAACTCATTTTAATATTATAAACAACCTTTTTATGAATTTTTTTTTATATAAGTAGATTTTTAGTTCATATTTTTAATCAAATTAGATATTAATATGTCGCAGAAAAACACTTTTAACACAATTTTACTTCGAAAATTATTTTCTAATACAAATTGTTAGATTTCAATATCAACTAGTCAAATGTCAGTTAAAAACTGTTACTAACTTTGCAAATTCAGGACTATTTAAAGCTTAAGGCCCAGAAATAAAATGTCGAAAAAATAGGTAGGGATTAAGGATATTTTGTTAAAATAGGGTGGGGGAAGGAGTATTTTGCAGAAAAGACAGGTAGTATTTTTATTGCGATCCTTAATTGTTATGTTTATTGTTGTGAAATGAAATTCAGGTACATATAGAATAGTGTAATTAAATATAACTAAAAACATTTCAAAAGGTTGCCATTAGTCTTTATTTTGTCTTACAAATTAAATTAAATTCCCAGGAATATGAAATAAATTGTTTTTGCGATTGGAAATTTGTTAATATGGAAATGAGTCAAACATATTTTTGATTTTTTCGGGCCTAATTCTATAGAGAAGACGCCATTTTAAAGGGATGGGTATTTGAAAAGGGCTTTGCCTGAAATAACTGCTGGTTTGTATTTAGATATTAAATATTTAAGTCATCTTCATTTTTTATAATTACAAATCTCGTTTTGAGCTTTTCTTTTAATTATTGCAAATGTAAATCCTCAGTTTTTGTCTATGCCTAAAAATTCATGGATTATTTTAATGCTTTAATGATTTTAGGAATCAAAAAATCAAACAATACCAAACATTACATACTAGGTGTCTCTATAATAGGGGTAGATTTAAGTTTCGCGTTATTTTCGTTTCATTAAGTTAACAGTACTAAAATCTTGGTATTTGCCATCTGCCATTGTTGCTATTAATAGTCATGGAACACTGCACGAAGGAATGACATTAATAATGACGGTTTGTCAAGTTTCGAGCACCTACTGTAGTCAAACAGACAATTCCACAAAATTCAAATCGTGCGTTTCTTTCGGAGCATTCTTTATTACATTAACTATTTCATTCCCCGTCGAATGAGGTACGGATCATACCTGTAGGACCCAGAATACCTGAGATATTCGTACACCTTCGTACTAGAGAATTTTTGTATTTCCTGTCCTAAAAAGGAATATTTTTGAAAATGTCGAATAGCGTTTAATTCCTTATTAAATTGATCATCGAATGAGATATGGGTCATATCTATAGAATACAGAATACCCTAGATATTAGGGCATGGTTTGAACAAGTAATTAATTCCGCAAGCAAAATTAATCCAAATTTTGATTATTCAAGGCCAAAAAAATTAATTCCTTCATTTAAGAGAGAAATAATGTTGAAAAGGGACAACTAGACGCGATATTCCCAATGCTTTGTTTGAAAATGACAGAAACAAAAAATTCCCCACAAAATAAGGAAAGAAAATTACAAATTTTCCATTAGAAAGAATGAAGTAACCTATAAATCAAATATACTCTCTTTTACAACGTGTTTCCTATAAGATAATTAGAGCAAGGGAGAGCTTAGATAGCCTCATAATAGTCTTATGGGTTTTGCACTGCAGAAAGAATGAAACAAAGAAAGCAATCCAATTTTTTTTATACTCAGTATTTGTAAATAAAAACTACCGGCTTCCTTATAAATATTGTATTTTCCAAACACTTTTTCAAGTATTGGTGCATGTACGAATAATAAGTAGAAGAAAATTTTTGTTAACATTTTAAGTGTTAGTACCTGTATAAATAGTGCAGTGGTGTGCGGTGTGTTATCAGGCAGGGTGTGCAGAAAATAATAATAAAACAACGAACGTGCAGAATTTTTCCTGCGCATCTTGCTTTAAAAAAAAAACTGGTCATATGGTTTTACAGGTTAATTTCTATACTCTCTTTAAAGTTAAAATTTCAAAACTATTTTTGCAGTAACTTTACTATAAGTACGTGTTCGTTGATAGTAAAGCGATGTGTTTAAGATAGGCTACGATGTAGTATTATTAATTTGTCTACTACTGTTAGTTGAAATTGTTCTGTTGAAATTCGTTTACTCTTTTTCTGACACAACAAAATTGTTTTTCAGCCTATTATTTCGAACACCATCATAAAACGTCACCAAAGTTAGTCACAAAGATATTACACTTTTATGGATATTTCTTCGCGCTACGAGGTGCAGAACGTAGGGCAGCACGCACTGCCGGAATACAGACAACCGAATCGGCACAATATCTAAATGTGTTGAATTATAAAAAATCTGATTACAGAAAGATACATAGGGTGCAGAAAATTATTGTTACACGCCACTGGAATAGTGATTCTTGTTTTTTATATAAGCGTTAAAATTGTTTATTGAAGATAAATCTGTTTCTATCCCTGTTTTCCTAACATAATGTAATCAGAAAAAGATATATCTATCATTTCTTTAATAAAGAGAATATTTTTGTTTTATTTTTCTTCGATATAATAGATTTTCTCTCTTGAAAATTAGTCGATTTCGCTTAAAAAGTTTTTTTTACATGGGCCTCAATTATTCACTTATTCACAGCCCTCGAAAAATAATTAATCACGCCACGCCCTACGAGATATACACATACTTCAAGTTACGCAAATGAAATCTGACTCGTTTATTGGGACACCCTATATTTTAAATTTGTTGAAGAGGAAGAAGTGTGCACACTATTTAAGATTTGCTTTAAAATTTGTACTGACAAATATATGGAATTATACTTTGTTGTTGGATCCGAAAATATAAGTCGGATTAGAATCCGAATAATCGACTTTTTTACGAACTAAATAATCGAGTAGTTTTATTTTTTAATACGCGAGTATTAAAAAGGTAGGTCTCTAACGTTTCCATTTCCTGGTGATTTCGTATTTTAGTTAAGAAGCTAGAAGCTACTGAGAGAAATAGCCCCCTTATTCTGAACGCAGTCATAACAAGTTCTGACTGGCATAAAATGACGTCATTGTCATAATTTTTTTTTTAATACTATTTGGTATTCTGGCGCGCTCATAACTAAAAACTGTCATAAAAAAATATCATAAGTTCTGAGCGATAATATTTTACATCACAACGGAATTTTATATGGGTTCTCTGAGTGATTCAATTGATAAATATAAAATAATTTCCACCATTCTTTTCAACACACAAATAATTTTACACCGATAGAAAAATTTCAAACCCATACAAACATTTTCGAGACTATTTCTCAAATATCCACGAAAGCTCGCTCAAATTATACCAGTATTAAAGAGTTATAAATTCATATTTTGGACATATTATGACCCGTTCGCCAGAATACGAATTTTCGTAGCAGTCATAATTTCGGTCAGAATACTATTGTCATAAATATTTCTGACCGCAAAACTGTCACAATGCCAGAATGAGCATGACTATGTGGTAATTGAATCCATTAGGTAAGTTTTAATGTGGAACTTTTAATTTCATATTAAGATAACATTTTTCTGAATATGTTTTGGAGAAGTCCTTAAGAAATTATCCTTGTTCTCCTTTTAACAAACAAAATGCTTTGAATACCGCAGTTTGTAATTTATAATTGAAAAAATGAATTATAATTTTAAAATAGATTTATTTTATCATGATTTTTAGATACAAATTATATTTTTTTTTGTTTTAATATACAAATATATAATATTTTTTGTTATATTAAATAATTTTTTAATCCTAAGAAAATCGAAATAATTATATAAAATACATTTATTTTACATTTTTACATATAGAAATCTAATTAATTATAACAAGAAAAAATAGGAAACAATTTTCTTATCGCCGATATTTCGATTTCATTAATGACTTTTGCATAATTGGAGCCTTTTTAGGGTGTATAAACCGATTTGCCTGTGATGTTTCTGCTATTGCTTGTTTTACACCAAGTAGTGTGATTGGAACATTTTAAGTACCATTTTGCTGTTGTTTGACATTCCTTGGTGGTTTCACAGCACTATCAATCACACACTAGTTGCGTTTTTCGTATTGGTAAAGGACGATGGTTCTGTTCTTTACATCTAGCAAACATTTCTCGCCATGACTCAATTTCTTGTCGTTGTTTGCCAGGATACTGTGTGATACAATGTTCTTTCCAAAGAATATCAGTGTCTTCAATAATGTACGAATTAAATTCTTCAAAATTTAATAATTGCAATGGCGTAACACGTTCAAGAACTGGTTTCAGAACTTCATATGGAACTCCGCCGGTATATTCAAGAGCTGAGGGAAAAAAAGAAAAATTAGTAATCAAAAATTTAAAAACTCATAGAAATAAGATTTAATAAAATAAAACTTACCCTCGAAATTATTTTCTAAATGTTGATATAAGAAATCAAACACACTCGAATAAACTGTACCATTTCTAATCACCTGTTGAGATTTAGTCGATGAGAACCGATCTTTTGCATGCAGATCGGGTTTATAATTGTCTGCAATCGCTGGATATTCTAATCCAAGTGAGTCTAATTTTACTATGGATGTCAGTAATGGGGTTAAGAAAAACGCCTGAAAATAGAAAAATAATAAATAAAATGGTATAATGGCTAATTTAAAAAAAAAAATACATACCGTTTTAGGTTTAACTTCAATCGAATTCGATTTTGATATTCCTTTAGAAGAAACTTTTAAATTTCCCGAGGCATCTTCAAAACTTATTGCTGAGCTATCGATTTCAGTTTTAGTTATTTTACTTCTTTTCACCTGTGATCTGGATCCAGACGATTCTCTTTTTCGCTTGTTGTCTCTAACTTTGGTGCCGGTTCCATTTGTTAAATCATTTTTAACACAATCACTTGGATGATTAGAAGTCTTTCGTTTCTTATCTTTACTATCACTTCTTGAACTTGTATGATTTTCTTTTTCATCAGTTTTGTGATGTCCTTTTACTGTTTTCAAATCGATCGAATTTGTCCGTTGATTATTTTGATGAGATCGTAATTCTTTACTTTTATGTGTTCGACTTCTATGTGAACTTGATGATCTTTCAACGATCTTATTATTATTGTTGTTTTTGTCATCTTGACATTCTTTATAGTTTGGAGCAGATTCCAGACCCATTTTATATTATAAACAATTTCTTTATTATTTTATATAATGTTAGATTTTTAGTGTATATTTTTATTCAAAATAGATTTTTATATGTCGCAGAAAAATACTTTTAACACAAATTTATTTAGTAAATTATTTTCTAACACAAATTGCTAGGTTTTAATATTAACTATTCAAATTTCAGTTAAAAACTGTTACTAAGTTTGAAAATTCAGGACTATTTAAAGCTTAAGGTCCAGAAATAAAATGTCGAAAAAATAGGTAGGGATTAAGGATATTTTGTTAAAATAGGGTGGGGGAAGGAGTATTTTGCAGAAGAGACAGGTAGTATTTTTATTGCGATCCTTAATTGTTATGTTTATTGTTGTGAAATGAAATTCAGGTACATATATAATAGTGTAATTAAATATAACTAAAAACATTTCAAAAGGATGCCATTAGTCTTTATTTTGTCTTACAAATTAAATTAAATTCCCAGGAATATGAAATAAATTGTTTTTGCGATTGGAAATTTGTTAATATGGAAATGAGTCAAACATATTTTTGATTTTTTCGGGCCTAATTCTATAGAGAAGACGCCATTTTAAAAGGATGGGTACTTGAAAAAGGGTTTTGCCAGAAATAACTACTGGTTTGTATTTAGATATTAAATATTTAAGTCATCTTCATTTCTTATAATTACAAATCTAGTTTTGAGCTTTTCTTTTAATTATTGCAAATGTAAATCCTCAGTTTTTGTCTATGCCAAAAAAATGCATGGGTTATTTTAATGTTATGGATTTTAGGAATCAAAAAATCAAACAATACCAAACATTACATATTTTAAATTGATTGGAAAGCAAGAGGTGTGTACACTATTTAAGAATTAGTTGAGAATTTTTGCCGACAAAAATATGGCATATATTTAGCTTCTAGAGCCGCTAATGAAAACCAAACGCGAATCCAAATACTCTATTTTTTTAGTACGAATTAAATTATTGATTGATTTTATTTTTCAATACTCGATTATTAAAAAGACGTGCAATTTTTCCTTTCCATGGAGTTTTCGTAACCTAATTAAGAAGCCAGAATCTACTAAGAAGACTAGATGTTGGGCGAGTGCCAAGTAATATCTGGAACAATTTTTTTTTTATATTTTCAATTTCAGCTTAATAAGACAACTTTTAGAAAGTAGTTCTAGGGCAAATTTTCCAAACAAAGTTCATCAAATAAAATGATTTTAATTGAGTTTAATTAAAGAAAATATTTTTATGAAATGCAAAAAAAAAATAGTTAAAATAATTGAAATTGTTTGAAATTAATAACTTTCAAAACTTAATTATCGGTTTTCAATACGTTTATAATAGTACATTTTTTAAAAAATAAATAAGTATTAAAATATGATTAATTTTATTTCATATTTAATTGAAAATTAATATAAATCCAAGGTTTTTTTTTTTTTATAAGGAAAATACCGCTAAAATGATAATTATTCACTTCAGATTTATATAATAATTATTATTTGTTATTTAATTAAAAAGAAACAATAGAAATAAGAATTCATGATCATAAATATTTAAATTGAAATTGACTAATATCATTTTTGTTATTTTTATTAATAATAATAATAATAATAAATGGTTTTTGGACAATTCAATGTCATTTCGAATACTTCAGGTTAATTATTAAAGTTACTTGAAACAATTTTGACCCACTAAACAAAGTTTTTTAATAAATAACAAAACATAAAATATTTTCAAACATTTAATATGTCAATATCTTATGTAAAAGTTAAAACATACAGTAACTGAAAATCGGCCTATAGCCGAGTTTTTGATGCCCTATGGTAAAAGTGGGACAGAAAAGCTGTTAAGGTTTTTTCTTCATAACTTTGTTTACTCCATTCAAAATTTCCTCTAATTTACAGGTGACCTAAAGCCTAGTAGCACAAATATAATCTGCAAATTTTAATCAAATCGGTACATTAGTTTCTAAAGTACACCAAAAAAACTTTATGAACAGGTTTATTTTCTCCTGGGATTATTTCTTTCTCCACTATCCTTTGACCGATTTTACTGAAATTTATCATGCTACCGTCTAATTATGTAGTCAACCATTATAATTAATTTATACAAAATTGCTTTACAAATTTTCGAATTAAATCTGAAAAACCATATGAAAAAACGACAAAACTTGCTGGTCACCTTGGTTTTCAATTTATAACTTTGCTTCCCTCGGTTAAGTTAAGGAAGAAGCAACTCACATTCTAAATTTCATCAAAATCAGAAAAGGCGTTTTTGAGTTATCTTGTATACGGACTGACATGTATAAATCGATATAACTTTTGATTCTCTACACAACCATACCCTTGCAATCTTTCTTCGACGATTATTTCTGGTAGTACCTATCATAGGGGATAAAAATGATCATAATAAAACATAACAATATAAGAAGTTTGTGATCTACGTCAGTGATTAGTAACTCTAGGACCATGAGAACCGAATGCATAATTTATCAAACATTAAATTTAGGTTACTTCTGTTTGTAGTTAAATTTCCAGGATTTCCTTAAAATTCAGTGCTCTAATGTTTATATCGAATAATTTTGAAGCTTCATATCAAATATTTTTGTCTTTATTCTCCCAACTATCAGAAACACTGTTATCAGAACAAGTTGCTCAAAACTTAATCTGATTAGGAAAGAATATTTTTATCCATCGAATTATTGTATCTGAACTTAAGAAGTACACACTTTTGTTTTTATAATAAACCCCAGAAGTGTGAACAGATATTTCATGGTGACCTTATTTTGGTGCTTTAGATTTTCTTGGTTAATAAACACGTTCTTTTCATTTTCACTCTTAAGAAATAGCTTTTTTTTAGATTAATAAAATGTTAACGGAAAAAATTTAAAAATTAATACAGCGTAACTTTTGTAAATTTGTTTCTCAGTCTCTCCAAAGAAATATATCTCATGTATAAAGTTTGTAAAAAAGAAATAAGTGTGTGTAATAAATACAGGTATTTCAAAATCACAGCGTCTTTTCTTTTTAACAAATTCTAATAACGAGATTTATTGTTTGCCGAACAAAAATGCGCCCGTGCCAAAACAGAAGCTAAGCTGACAAAAGTGTGCCTGAAAAAACGACTGAGGTTTTCGCCTTTTTTTTATTACGGTTTGTGTTTTGAGAAAGTGAAATGTAATTAGATTTTGAAATTCAATTTCCACGAATTTTGAAAATATAGGTAGTCAAAAAAATTTTCAAGGATTTGGGGCGAATCACAAATTCTAAAGAATTTGAATTTTTGACTAAGAGATCAATAAACTAATTAAGAATATAAAGGCTTCCGAGACTGTAGTTGATATAGTTAAATAATTACATTTGTATATCCTTTTAGAAATACTCTCAGGTAAAAAGTTAATTATACAAATTCTTGTATCTAATATTGGAAGTACCTAAATTCTTAATTTTATGATTTCTAGTTAAAGATCATAAAATTATTTTGGTCATAATAAATAGTAATAGAGTAATCTTTTCACCTTTTACTTAAACTAGAATATATCGAAACATAATTACACATGGAACCTTATAAATTTTCAAAAGAGTCTTAATTTGATTTCGGTGCATTTGAATCAAAGTTATTTTAGAACATAGGAAATGGCGTTCATTTTCAAAACTTAAATCAAAACATTTACAATAGAGACTTTTGAAAGATTGTTATATGAAGCTGAAACTGAAAATATCGTAGGAGAATCGGTCATCCAGACATTGTTTGTTATTGAATCTATCTCAACATCTAGTGTCTTCTTAATAGCTTCTACCTTCTTAACTACGGATCGAAATAACAAGGAAATGGAAACGTTAGACATCTTTTTAATACCCGGGTATTAAAAAATAAAATTACTTGATTATTTAGTTCGTAAAAAAAAGTCGAGTATTTGAATTCGGGTGGAAAATTTAATGAAACGATATTAAAGAGCAGCGAAATAGCACATCACACAAAGCATTTTCCTTTATTAACTTCACAAGATGAGAACTATTTAAAACCATCGAAAAGTTCAAGTCACAATACTCAAACTCAAACTTATGAAAGTAAAGAAATTCGATTTTATCAAACTGATCAAAAGACAAATTTGAAAACATTAAAAGAACATCACAAAACTGATGAAAAAGATGTTCATAAAAGTGATTATAGTACCGGAAAAGAAAATATTGAACCTAACCATAAAAGTTCAAGAACTGATAGTGAAGATAAGAAAGGAAAGACTTCTAATCATCTAAGTGATTATGCTAAAAATGATTTAACAAATGGAACCGACAGCAAAGCTAAACGAAAAAGGGAATCGTCTAGATCCAGCTCACCGGTTAAAAGTAAAATTCCTAAACTAGAACTTGTTCATGAAATCGATAGTTCGATGGGAATAAGGTTTCACGATGCCTTGGGTACATACCCAAAACTGGGAAATTTAACAACTTCTTCTAAAAGAATATCCAAATTTAATTTGGATGAAGCCAAACCTAAAACGGTATGTTTTTTTTTTACCAAATTATCCATTATACCATTTATTATTATTTTTCTATTTTCAGGCTTTATTGTTAGCTCCTTTGTTGGCATCCAAACGTCAATTAGAGCTACTCGATCCTAGTCTTGCATCAGATTGTTTATCATCGACTAAATGATGAAGAAGCTTTTCGAGCAGCCACTACATCGAAAACAAAGCGGTAAGTTAATTTACTTTTAAAAACAATTCAATAAAATAATTTTGTTTCTCTTTTTATAGAACCAAAGTTTATTCTGGAGTTAGAAATGGCGCAGTTTATCCTGGTGTCTTCGATTTATATATTCAAGATTTATACAGAAATTTCGATGGTAAGTTTTATTTTATTAAGTCTTTTTTATATGAGTTTTTGAATTTTTTTCCTCTCAGCTCTTGAATATACCGGCGGAGTTCCATATGAAATTCTGAAACCAGTCCTTGAACGTGTTACATCCCAGCAATTATTAAAATTTGAAGAATTTAATTCATACATTATTAAAGAGACTGATATTCTGTGGAAACAACATTGTTCCAGACAATATCCTGGCAAACAACGACAAGAAATTGAATCATGGCGAGAAATGTTTGCTAGATGTAAACAAGAGCAGAACCATCGTCTCAATACTATAACCGAGAATATTAAACAATCTCAAAAACAATCAACTCTACCAATACGAAAAACGCTACTTGTGATTGACAGTGATGTGAAACCACCAAGGAATGTCATAAAAAAACAACAGCAAAATGGTACACAAAATGTTCCAATCACATCACTTGATGTAAAACGAATAACAGCTAGCAAACCCCGTAAAAAGGCTCCACTTATGCAAAAGTCATTACAATTAATGAAAGCTAAGAGTAACTGTCGACGATAAGGAAATTGTTCCTCGAATTAATGTAAATATTTGTAAAACAAATATATAAGTAAAAAAATAAAATAGTGTATTTTAAAATTATATCTCGCTAAGGTCGATCTTCAAAATTGGAAATTAAATTTTATAGCACATTTTTTGATTTCAAACCAGTTTTTTAAATGTTTATACTATACTTTATTTAAGAAAAATAAAAGATGCCAAATTTTTAGTATCACAACAATCCACAATCTTTTCTATTCTCGTATCCCTAAATTATTTCAATAATTCTAATATTTTTAGAGAGAAAAGATCTCAATTTGAATATCCAATAAATTCTTCATGACTACCATTTTCTTTACAATTTCATGCAAAATAATTAATTAATCTTAATTAAAATCTTTATATTGACCCGACAGATGTTGTCCTGTCCAAATTTCAATAAATTTGTGATCGGTTTGTGGATTTGTAAAAGTAAAAATGAGAAAAAAAACGTATTTTTGCTACAAAAATCCCATTGAAGAAAAGCACTTTCAGTTTTTTTCGTATTTTCCAATTTTCCGGGCAAATTTTCCCGTTTTTCTTTCCGTAAGAACCTTATTTGGACTACAAAGAAATGAGCGAAATCGGTTCAGCCGTTCTCAAGTGATCCGCTTACCAACGAACAGCATTTAATTTTTATTTATATAGATTTGATGTAGTATGTTTTGAAAATTAGTGGTAATTGAAGTTTTAATTTAGAACTTCATATTATCTGACAGAAATTGTCTTTCTAAATGAAACAAACAATCTTTAATTTTGGTCAAAGAAAGTTGCTATAAAATACCATTTAACAAATAAGTGAAAAAATGAAATAACTTTAAAATACATTTATTTTACATTTTTACATATAGAAATCTACATAATTACAACAGAAAAAATAAGAAACAATTTTCTTATCGCCGATATTTAGCTTTCATTAATAATTGATTTAATGACTTTTGCATAAGTGGAGCCTTTTTAGGCTTTATAAAACGATTTGCCTGTGATGTTTCTGCTATTGCTTGTTTTACACCAAGTGGTTTGATTGGAACATTTTGCGTACCATTTTGCTGTTGTTTTTTTATGACATTCCTTGGTGCTTTCACATCACTGTCAATTACAAGTAGCGTTTTTCGTGTTGGTAGATTTTGAGATTGTTTAATATTCTCGGTTATAGTATTGAGACGATGATTCTGCTCTTCTTTACATCTAGCGAACATTTCTCGCCATGACTCAATTTCTTGTCGTTGTTTGTCAGGATAATGTCTGGAACAATGTTGTTTCCAAAGAATATCAGTGTCTTCAATAATGTACGTATTATATTCTTCAAAATTTAATAATTGCAATGGCGTAACACGTTCAAGGACTGGTTTCAGAATTTCATATGGAACTCCGCCGGTTTATTCAATATCTGAGAGGAAAAAAAGAAACATTACAAGTAGTAATCAAAAATTTAAAAACTCATAGAAAAAAGACTTAATAAAATTGAACTTACCATCGAAATTCTTGTATAAATCTTGAATATGTACATCGAAGGAACTAGGATAACCTGCTCCATTTCTTACTCCAGAATAAACTTTGGTTATAAATAAAACGAGAACAAAATTATTTTACCGAATTGTATTGAAAAGTAAATTAACTTACCGCATTGTTTTCGATGTAGTGGCTGCTTGAAAAACTTCTTCATCAGTCATTTGTTGAGGTTGACATTTACTCGATGATAACCAATCTGATACAAGACTAGGATCGAGTAGCTCTAATTGTCCTTTGGATGCCAACAATGGAGCTAACAATAAAGCCTGAAAATAGAAAAATAATAAATAAAATGGTATAATCGATAATTTAAAAAAAAAAAATACATACCGTTTTAGGTTTGGCTGCAATCAAATTCACTTTTGATATTCTTTTAAAAGAACTTTTTGATTTTCCCGGCTTTGGGAATGAACCCAAGGCATCTTCAAAACTTATTCCCATCGAACTATCGATTTCATTACCAAGTTCTAGTTTAGGAATTTTTCTTTTCACCGGTGATCTGGATCTAGACGATTCCCTTTTTCGTTTATCTCCAGTTTTGCTGGCGGTTCCATTTGTTAAATCATTTTTGGCATAATCACTTGGATGATTAGAAGTCTTTCCTTTCTTATCTTTACTATCACTTCTTGAACTTTTATGATTAAATTCAACGTTTTCGTTTCTGGTACTATGGTGACATTTATGAACATTTTTTTCATCGCTTTTGTGATGTACCTTTACTGCTTTTAAATCGATCGAATTTATTTTTTGCTTAACAGCTTCCCATTTCGCAAACAATGATTTTGCGGCTACACCAACATCGGATTCATATTTTTGTAAGTATTGGACTGCTCTAGCAATACGAGTTTTCTGCAGATGTTCTACTTTAATTGGTAGATTATCTAATTTATTAATACAATGAAGAAGCTGCAAGAAAAAGTAACAAATTAGATAAATTATTCAGAATATTTGAAGCACGAAAACAAAAAAAAATATAATTAAATCGTTAAAACTCCAAAATTTCAGGAATAGTATTTCTATCGTAATTCAATCATATTTCACTTTTTTTTAAGCATAACAAAAAAAATTAAATTAAATATTTACCTGAGGCTCGTCCTTTAAAGAGTTTTCAATGCTATTTTGATAATGTCCAATCACTTCCCAAATAGACGAACCCATTTTATATTATAAACAAACTTTTTTATGAAATTATTTATTATTTTATATAATATTAGATTTTTAGTTAAAATAGATTTTAATATGTCGCAGAAAAATACTTTTAACACAAATTTAATTAGTAAATTATTTTCTAACACAAATTGCTAGGTTTTAATATTAACTATTCAAATTTCAGTTAAAAACCGTTACTAACTTTGAAAATTCAGGACTATTTAAAGCTTGAGGTCCAGAAATAAAATGTCGAAAAAATAGGTAGGGATTAAGGATATTTTGTTAAAATGGGGTGGGGAAGGAGTATTTTTCAGAAGAAACAGCCAATATTTTTATTGCGATCCTTAATTGTTATGTTTATTGTTGTAAAATGCAATTCAGGTACATATATAATAGTGAAATTAAGTATAACTAAAAACATTTCAAAAGGATGCCATTAGTCTTTATTTTGTCTTACAAATTAAATTAAATTCCCAGGAATATGAAATAAATTGTTTTTGCGATTGGAAATTTGTTAATATGGTAATGAGTCAAACATATTTTTGATTTTTCGGGCCTAATTCTATAGAGAAGACGCCATTTTAAAAGGATGGGTACTTGAAAAAGGGTTTTGCCAGAAATAACTACTGGTTTGTATTTAGATATTAAATATTTAAGTCATCTTCATTTTTTATAATTAGAAATCTCGTTTTGAGCTTTTCTTTTAATTATTGCAAATGTAAATTCTCAGTTTTTGTCTATGCCTAAAAAATTCATGGATTATTTTAATGCTTTAATGATTTTAGGAATCAAAAAATCAAACAATACCAAACATTACATACCAGGTGTCTCTATAATAGGGTTAGATTTAAATTTCGCGTTATTTTCGTTTCATTAAGTTAACAGTACTAAAATCTTGGTATTTGCCACCTGCCATTGTTGCTATTAATAGTCATGGAACACTGAACGAAGGAATGACATTAATATTGACAGTTTGTCAAGTTTCGAGCACCTACTGTAGTCAAACAGACAATTCCACAAAATTCAAATCGTGCGTTTCTTTCGGAGCATTCTTTATTACATTAACTATTTCATTCCCCGTCGAATGAGGTACGGATCATACCTGTAGGAGCCAGAATACCTGAGATATTCGTACTCCTTCGTACAAGAGAATTTTTGTATTTCCTGTCCTAAAAAGGAATATTTTTGAAAATGTCGAATAGCATTTAATTCCTTATTAAATTGATCATCGAATGAGATATGGGTCATATCTATAGAATGCAGAATACCCTAGATATTAGGGCATGGTTTGAACAAGTAATTAATTCCGCAAGCAAAATTAATCCAAATTTTGATTATTCAAGGCCAAAAAAATTAATTCCGTCATTTAAGAGAGAAATAATGTTGAAAAGGGACAACTAGACGCGATCTTCCCAATGCTTTGTTTGAAAATGACAGAAACAAAAAATTCCCCACAAAATAAGGGAAGAAAATTACAAATTTTCCATTAGAAAGAATGAAGTAACCTATAAATCAAATATACTCTCTTTTACAACGTGTTTCCTATAAGATAATTAGAGGAAGGGAGAGCTTAGATACCCTCATAATAGTCTTATGGGTTTTGCACTGCAGAAAGAATGAAACAAAGAAAGCAATCCAATTTTTTTTATACTCAGTATTTGTAAATAAAAACTACGGGCTTCCTTATAAATATTTTATTTTCCAAACACTTTTTCAAGTATTGGTGCATGTACGAATAATAAGTAGAAGATAATTTTTGTTAATATTTTAAGTGTTAGTACCTGTATAAATAGTGCAGTGGCGTGCGGTGTGTTATCAGGCAGGGTGTGCAGAAAATAATAATAAAACAACGAACGTACAGAATTTTTCCTGCACATCTTGCTTTAAAAAAAAAAAACTGGGCATATGGTTTTACAGGTTAATTTCTATACTCTCTTTAAAGTTAAAATTTCAAAACTATTTTTGCAGTAACTTTACTATAAGTACGTGTTCGTTGATAGTAAAGCGATGTGTTTAAGATAGGCTACGATGTAGTATTATTAATTTGTCTACTACTGTTAGCTGAAATTGTTCTGTTGAAATTCGTTTACTCTTTTTCTGACACAACAAAATTGTTTTTCAGCCTATTATTTCGAACACCATCATAAAACGTCACCAAAGTTAGTCACAAAGATATTACACTTTCATAGATATTTCTTCGCGCTACGAGGTGCAGAACGTAGGGCAGCACGCACTGCCGGAATACAGACAACCGAATCGGCACAATATCTAAATGTGTTGAATTATAAAAAATCTGATTACAGAAAGATACATAGGGTGCAGAAAATTATTGTCACACGCCACTGGAATAGTGATTCTTGTTTTTTATACAAGCGTTAGAATTGTTTATTGAAGATAAATCTGTTTCTATCTCTGTTTTGCTAACATAATGTAATCAGAAAAAGATATATCTATCATTTCTTTAATAAAGAGAATATTTTTCTTTTATTTTTCTTCGATATAATAGATTTTCTCTCTTGAAAATTAGTCGATTTCGCTTAAAAAGTTTTTTTTACATGGGCCTCAATTATTCACTTATTCACAGGCCTCGAAAAGTAATTAGTCACGCCACGCCCTACAAGATATACACATACTTCAAGTTACGCAAATGAAATCTGACTATTTTATTGGGACACCCTATATTTTAAATTTGTTGAAGAGGAAGAAGTGTGCACACTATTTAAGATTTGCTTTAAAATTTGTACTGACAAATATATGGAATTATACTTTGTTTTTGGATCGAATAATCGACTTTTTTAAGAACTAAATAATCGAGTAGTTTTATTTTTTAATACGCGAGTATTAAAAAGGACTCTATCGTTTCCATTTCCTGGTGATTTCGTATTTTAGTTAAGAAGCTAGAAGCTACTGAGAGAACTAGATGTCAATATAGGCTTGAATGGCAACCAATCTAACTTTTCGAACGAATTAATGGTAATTAAATTCATTATTTATATTTGATGAAGTTTGTTTCGAAAATTAGCCCCCTACTCCCCCTTATTCTGAACGCAGTCATAATAAGTTCTGACTGGCATAAAATGACGTCATTGTCATAACTTTTTTTTTAAATACAATAGTATTTTTGGTATTCTGGCGCGAAATAAGTTTAGGACAAGGATTTAGAATAAAAAAAATATTTATTAGTCAAAACTTGCCTTAACTTTATTACTTTGATTACAAAAATGGAATGAATTAATTCTATTTGATTCTTATTTTATATATTTTTAATTTTACAGAATTAGCAAAAAAAATAAATTTACAATTGAATATTGGAAATTATAAAAAGAATAAATGCTGATCTAGCGTCTAGCATATTTTGAAATAATTCTTGTTAAAAATGTATTTAATAATTTTAGGTTGAAATTGAATATTTTAATAAATGCTGACCTAATGTCTAGCTTTTTTGAAATACTTTAAATTGAAGAAAGTTAGGTCACTAACTTTTTAGAAGGTTTTTTCTAAGTACTTGATGTATATTCAGGTTTCGTAACTCCTCCCCCCTTAGTATGAAGCGATGGCCATAAGAACTGTGAAGTTGTTGAGGCTGGAGCGAAGATGTGTTTGCCAGGTTGTGTAATCTGAAGTGTAGCCGTTGATCTTTTGTACGCTAGTATTATTCCAACGATGATTGAGATACTAATAATACTTAAGAAGCCATAGGTGCAATAGTGTCTTGTTAGTGTTTCTGTCCTCAGCACCTCTATTGATTCCTTGTTTTTGATGTGGTATTTTTGTAGTTTCCGCATATTTATAGTTTCTATGGTGGAATTTGATTGTATACTATTGAAAAGCGATGGGAAGATATGAACTTCATCCCAAAATACATCTTGGTTGTCACGATACATTATGGCCGTTGATTTCGATTTCACAGCTTCTATAATGAATCAGGATAGTCCCTTGTAGTTTCTGATGGTCATTTCCACAATTAGATTTTATTAATGTAGCTGGAACATTTATGAGAAGTATGTGGTTGGGCTCTGGCTGCAACACAGTTTCAGTTTCTCCGACGTCATTTAGTGTACAGTGGGCAGGTTTGTTGTTCATCAAATTTCCGATGCATGTTGATTGGTTGGTCTGCTCCTGGTGTGTTGATTCTTTGCAGTAAAAGATACCTTCTATTTTGGCACAAATTTCGTCCAAATATTGAATATTTTGGGTATTGAGGATGATATAAGGATTCGTGACGATTTCTTTGGTTTTATTTATAGGAAGTGGTATAATATGAAACAAGGAGAATTGCTCATTTGATAGGATTGGGATACGTACATTAAAAATTATGTTTGAGCCATTGTAATAAGCCTGTAATCCTAATAGTTCATATATGTGTTCATCGGATTTTATTTCTACAGATTGAATACCGAACATGTTAGAAATTAATTCAAGTTCATTTGAATTTAATATTAATTTTGGTATAACATTCAATTTAGCTAATACAATTGCTTCTGCTATATTTGCTAAATGGCTTGTTAGTAGGTCTATGTTGTAATTAATTTGGTTGAAATATTGTATTTTAAAAAGGATGTCTTCATCAACCCGAATTCTATTTGAAATATTTTCTTGATATCGATTCAAGAAAACTTCAATTACCTCTTGCTCATTATTAATATGATTAGTTATGTTTTCAAATCTGGTAATCATTTCCGTGTTAATCTGACTATTTAGTTCATTATGGAGTTCTGTTTGTTTTGCCGTTAGTACCTCGATTTGTTTATTTAAACTCTGTGCATCATTCGCATCCATATTCCCAGTGATAAATTTTATGGCTGTACCTAGTCCGTTTAATAGTCCTCTTTTAGTTCTTACTTTTGGAGTCAATGATTCTAATTTGTGTGTCAATTCTTCAAGTTTAAGTTTCGTTATTGTAATGGATTGTTTAGGCTCGTCAATGTTGTCGAATGTCTTCAGAGAGTTTGCAATTTTTTCTATGTTGTTTTTGTAGGTTTCTAGTTTAACAATATGTACGAGATTATTATAACTTTTAATAGTTCGAGCTGTTCCTAGTTTCAGAGGAAGAATTCCTGGGCTATTTGTCATATCATGAACTTCCATAATTTGACCAGACGTTAGGGTTAATCTGTAATAATTAATTGGCAATGTTAAGAAGTAATTTAAGCTAATGTTTTCTTTTAATTCTAGATTTATGTAATTTTTTATTTTCTGAAGTTATAATTGTTACCTTTTCATTTTTCTTCGCCTTTTGCTTTGTGAATCTAGGCGTTAACTTGTTTCGTTTACATTCTTTCCTAAAAATTATTTCGTTTTCTTTTATTTCTTCGGGATCTTCCCTAGTTTTGTTTATTTTATCTATATTATTACTAACTATATTTTCAATTTTTTCTTTTATTGAAGGATATAATTGCGATTGGAATTCGTTTAATTTTACTAAATATTCGTGTTCATTATTGAAATTAATATTTTTGTTAAATTCAAAAGTTCTACCGTAAAATAGCTCATATGGCGTAAATTTAGTTGCCGAATGTATTGCATTATTGTAAGTAATTAAGGTTTCTGAAAAAATTTCATCATGGTTTAAATCTAGATTATTTTCCTTTCGTTTCCTAGATATAATTCTATAAATTTCTGTCAGTGTGGAATGTAATCTTTCTACAGGAGAATTACTGCTGGTTTGTTGAAAAGAAGTGAAATGTAATTCAATATTATATTGTTTGCAGTATTCCTTGAATATATTAGCCGTGAATTCTGATCCTTGGTCACAGACTAATTTCAGAGGAATGCCGTGTAGGCTCATGAAATGTTTGACGCATTTTAGTATCGAAATACTATTTCTTGCAGGTACAGTATAACCTGAAGCGAATTTGGAAAATTTGTCTATTATCGTTAGAATTTGTTGATTATTAATACTATAGATATCTATATGAAGAATATCTAATGGTTTTGTTGGAGTTTCTGGCTTCATATATTTGATTTTTGGAGGGTGCCTATCATATTTCAAAGTTTGACACTTTTCGCAGTTGTTAATAATTTCTGCTATCTTATTTTTCATGAAAGGGAAAAAGTATTCTCTTTTTAAATGGAGAAGGGTTTCGTTCATGCCTCTATGGTTTTTTTTCTTGTGATATTCATTTATTAATTTATCTTGATCATCATTTTGAGTTAAATCTGTTAATATCTCTTTGCATCTAATTAAACGGAAAATTTTATTACTTGAAAAATATTTTGAATATGTAGATTGTACAATACGGAAAGTTTCGTCATCAGTAAAAATTGCAGAAAGCTTTTTAGGAGCTAAATATTTTTTGAAAACATCGATCATAATTTCTTCAGTGAATTCTAATATTCGTATTGTTCGACGTTGTTTATTTTTGAAGGGGACTTCTAAAGACATTTGTGGTTTTTGATTAGAATTTTCTAATATGATTTGAAGATTAAATTCGTTTAGAGGTCTTTCTGATATTGCTATTCCGTCATTTAAATTTTCTGTTGCTGAATGTATAGTGGATCCTGATGTACTTTGAACTGAAGTAGATGCATCGTTAAGATTGATTTCCATATTATTTGTGATTTCTTGATTATTAATTTTAATTCTACTTAGGGCATCTGCATTTGTGTTTAACTTCCCTTGTTTATAGACTATTTCATAGTCGTATTCTTCTAATTTCAATCTCCATCTCACTAATTTGGAATTAGGTTCTTTTAAGCTCATAAGCCAAGTTAAAGGTTTATGGTCCGTCACAATTTTAAATTTGTTACCGAATAGGTAGGGTCGGAAGTATTTGGTTGCCCAAACAATTGCTAGAAGTTCTTTCTCGATTGTTGAATAGTTTGTTTCGGTTTCTGTCAAAGTTCTACTAGCGTAGCATATTGGTTTGTCATTACCAATCGGACCTTGAGAAAGGATTGCACCAAGTGCGAAGTTGCTTGCGTCAGTTGTGAGGATAAAAGGTTTTGTAAAGTCTGGATATTGGAGGATCGGATCGTTTACTAAAATGTTTTTGCAAGTCTCAAATGTTTTTATATATCTTTCATTTAATTCAACTGATTTGCCCTTTTTTAAGCATTCCGTTAAGGGTTTAGCCAGTTTAGCGAAGTCTTTTATAAATTTCCTGTCATAGCCTAATAAACCTAGAAATGATTTAATTTCTTTCTGAGTTCGTGGTATAGGAAAGTTTTTGATGGCTACAATTTTTTCCGGATTGGGTTTTATACCTTCTGTAGAGACTATATGGCCTAAAAAGGTAGTTTCTTTATGTAAAAATTCCGATTTGTCTAACTGCACTTTTAGGTTAAATTCATGTAATTTATTAAAAACTTTCTTTAGATTGATTATATGTTCCTGAAGAGATGTTGAGAAAATGCTTATATCGTCTAAATAAACTAGACAAATGGTACCTTGAAGATCTTTCAAGACGTTGTCCATTACTCTTTGAAATGTAGATGGTGCGTTTTTAAGTCCGAAGGGCATTCTAATGTATTCAAAATGTCCTCCTTCCACTGTGAATGCCGTTTTTTGAACATCTTTTGGGTGCATTTCAATTTGGTGGAAACCACTAGCTAGATCTAGAGTGGAAAAGTATGTACATTTTCCTAATTTGTCTAGAATCTCTGTAATATTTGGTAGAGGGTATCGATCGGAAATTGTTTTCTCATTAAGTTTTCTATAATCTATTACCAGACGCCACTTTTGTTTTCCACTGGAATCTTTTTTCTTAGGAACTATCCAAACTGGAGAGCTCCATGGGGAATAACTGGGACGTATTATACCTTGTTCCAACATATCGTTTATTTGCTTTCGCACTTCTTCTTTATGGACATATGGATATCTATAAGATTTCGTATAGATGGGTGTATCGTCTGTGGTTGAAATACGATGTTTGACTTGATTAGTAAAACTTAAGGATTGGCCTTCTTTAAAGAAAATACTTTCGTATTCTCTGCAAACTTTAAAAATAGCTTTCTTTTCTTCGAAATTCAAATGAGATGTACGAATTAATTGAGTAATATCGTCGTCTAAATCAGGTTGATCATATTCAACGTTGAAATTGTTTATTTCTACAAATTCGGAAGAAATATATTTTTGAACTTTTAAAGGTTGCTCTAGTAACAGTGTTTGTTCCAAATTTAATTCATTTATCACTTCTACTGTGCTGTACCAATCTTTTGCTTTATAGATACCTTCAGAAATATATAATTTTGGTTTTAACTCAATATTATTAATGTAGATATCTCCGTTGCAAATATCAACTGGTAATTTAATGATAGTTTTTGAATTTGCGGGAATTAACTGTTTACCGGAAGTAAAATTAGGTTTAAATTTTAAGGGAATAGTTGAATTATTAGTGATTAACATTTTGTTAGCTAAATCAACTTTTGCGCCTAATTGTGTGAGAATATCAAGTCCAATTAGTCCGTCGAAGTATCCGTGAAATTTGAATATAAGGAATCTTAAATATCCAGGTTCATTAAATTCTACAAAGGTAGATAAAGTTACTTCTTTATTCAGTTTGTACTTACTGAGAATAGTTGTGATCGTTATTGGTTCACATTCGATATGATCTATAGGAAGAGTAAATTCTGGATTTAAAAATGATGAAGAAGCTCCTGTATCAATAAGAAATTTTAATGGTCTTCCAAATGGAGATGATATATGAATATAGGGTAATGTGAAACCGTGTTTATTAACGTCTATGTAACCTGTGGGTCTTTCGAGGCTTTTATGGGAAAATTTTGAGGATCTTCTTCCTCGAATTCGTTATTAGGTTCGTTTTCTTCGTAATCGTAGTATTCGTCGAGTTGTTGGTATGAGTTTAGATCAGATGGTTCGTTTTGTGAAGGATTACTTGTATAATCATAGTCTGCGTTATTTATATTATGAAGTTCTTCACTAGTATATTTAGGAAATCCTGTGGGTCGTATAGAATTACGGTAATTTGAATTAATTTGAGTGTTTCTAAATTGTTGTGAGGGAGCCCTTTGTCTTAGATGTGTATTTCCCGAACTGGTGTCCATTGGTTCTGGAGGGGGAAATCTTGGTGGATTATTTTGTGAATTAAACAAAGTTTGATTCTGGTTTGGATTCCTGAAATTATTATTTGGATTATAAGAATTGTAATTGAACCAGTTTTGAGGTCTTGTAAATGGTACTTGATGATAATTTCTTGGTCTTTGTGGAATACTGAACGTTCTATTTTGAGAGTTATTAAAGAAATTTGAATTTATGTTTCTTGGTTGCTGTATGTTTGGTCTTGGATTTGTAACCATGTTCGTTTTATAATTGTGTGAACGAGGCTCTGATTTCATATAAGATATGTTTGGTTCTTTAATACAATACGATAATGCCATTGTAAGGGTTTCTGGTCGCATTGCTCTAATAACTGAACCTAGAGGTTCTCTGAGACCACTTAAAAATGTATTTAAACACATTTCTGCAAACAAATCTTTCTTTGCATTAATTACGTTGGGATCTGTTTCGTGAATTAGAATATTATTATACATGGTGGCTTGAATCTCAACTATATCACTATAAAAGATTTCCACTGTTTTATTATTTTGTCTTAGAGTATGTAAATCTCTTATTAAAGATGTTTCTGTTCGTTTGTCAGAGTAATGTAGCATTAAGTTATTTTTTATGTCTTCCCAAACTAAAGGTGTGCCATACATATTAAGTACTTCGTTTGCTTGCCCTTCAATTTTATTTCGAATTGCACGCAAAAGTATTCTTGAATATGCTGTACCGTCAACACTCCTAGTATAACTTAATATTTCTTCAACATTGTTAAGAAATTCGTGAAGCAATCTAGTATTTCCATCAAATTTTGGTAAATCTTTAATTGCACCAGGCATTCTCAATGAATTAAAAATATCTGCAGGTGAACTATGAATTGAACCCGAAGGATGCACTGAATTATTTGCACTTGTCATTTCGTTATTTTCACTGAATTCAAATGAACTATTTAGATTAGGTACACTTTGATTTATTCTACTATTGAACACTGATATGTTTTCACTTTCAATATTTTCAGGGATTGAACTAAGGCTTTTAAATATTCTTCTAAAATTTTTTGGATATGGGAAATATGATATTTTCTTTATTTTTCTAGGACTTGACATTTAGGAATAAAAGAAATTAATTCAAAGGTATATTCAAAGGTATTTCATTCTTTTTATTTAAAATTATCTTAAATAACTGATGTTCCGTCAGTGTAAGGATTGATGTTCCTTCCGTTTAAGGATTAATGTCCTTGAATGCTGGATAGGCGTCTATGAGTTGAAACTCTCCGGTCCAAAGGTTGTTACTGCTATTGATGTCCTCTCAATATTGAAGTTATTCACGATATGCCGTCGTAATTTCACTTCACAACTCCCTTATTATATTCACTTGGGATAAAATTGTATTTACACTGTTAACTGTTTATTTTATGGTAAACCGCCACTTATTTTTCAGAGAACAATGATTCGAAAAAATTTTAAATTACGGTAAACCGCCGTTTTATAATAAAATTTCTCAAACAAAAATAAAAAAAATTTTTTTTTTATTTTTTTTTTTTTATTATTTTTTCCCGAATGAGGATAAAAAGGACCGTTTGCCTATCCTACCGACTGCGCCAAATAAGTTTAGGACAAGGATTTAGAATAAAAAAAATATTTATTAGTCAAAACTTGCCTTAACTTTATTACTTTGATTACAAAAATGGAATGAATTAATTCTATTTGATTCTTATTTTATATATTTTTAATTTTACAGAATTAGCAAAAAAAATAAATTTACAATTGAATATTGGAAATTATAAAAAGAATAAATGCTGATCTAGCGTCTAGCATATTTTGAAATAATTCTTGTTAAAAATGTATTTAATAATTTTAGGTTGAAATTGAATATTTTAATAAATGCTGACCTAATGTCTAGCTTTTTTGAAATACTTTAAATTGAAGAAAGTTAGGTCACTAACTTTTTAGAAGGTTTTTTCTAAGTACTTGATGTATATTCAGGTTTCGTAACTCGCGCTCATAACTAACAACTGGCATAAAAAAATATCATAAGTTCTGACCGATAATATTTTACATCACAACGGAATTTTATATGGGTTCTCTGAGTGATTCAATTGATAAATATGGAATAATTTCCACCATTCTTTTCAACACACAAATAATTTTACACCGATAGAAAAATTTCAAACCCATACAAACATTTTCGAGACTATTTCTCAAATAACCACGAAAGCTCGCTCAAATTATACCAGTTTTAAAGTGTTATAAAATTATATTTTGAACATATTATGACCCGTTCGCCAGAATACGAATTTTCGTAGCAGTCATAATTTCAGTCAGAATATTATTGTCATAAATATTTCTGACCGCAAAACTGTCACAATGCCAGAATGAGCATGACTATGTGGTAATTGAATCCATTAGGTAAGTTTTAATGTGGAACTATTAATTTCATATTAAGATAACATTTTTCTGAATATGTTTTGGAGAAGTCCTTAAGAAATTATCCTTGTTCTTTTAATTTTGTGCAAAAAAGGATACTGTAAAACTCCTTTTAACAAACAAAATGCTTTGAATACCGCAGTTTGTAATTTATAATTGAAAAAATGAATTATAATTTTAAAATAGATTTATTTTATCATGATTTTTAGATACAAATTATTTTTTTTTTTGTTTTAATATACAAATATATAATATTTTTTGTTATATTAAATAATTTTTAATCCTAAGAAAATCGAAATAATTATATAAAATACATTTATTTTACATTTTTACTTATAGAAATCTAATTAATTATAACAAGAAAAAATAGGAAACAATTTTCTTATCGCCGATATTTCGATTTCATTAATGACTTTTGCATAATTGGAGCCTTTTTAGGGTGTATAAACCGATTTGCCTGTGATGTTTCTGCTATTGCTTGTTTTACACCAAGTGGTGTGATTGGAACATTTTAAGTACCATTTTGCTGTTGTTTGACATTCCTTGGTGGTTTCACAGCACTATCAATCACTAGTTGCGTTTTTCGTATTGGTAAAGGACGATGGTTCTGTTCTTTACATCTAGCAAACATTTCTCGCCATGACTCAATTTCTTGTCGTTGTTTGCCAGGATACTGTGTGATACAATGTTCTTTCCAAAGAATATCAGTGTCTTCAATAATGTACGAATTAAATTCTTCAAAATTTAATAATTGCAATGGCGTAACACGTTCAAGAACTGGTTTCAGAACTTCATATGGAACTCCGCCGGTATATTCAAGAGCTGAGGGAAAAAAAGAAAAATTAGTAATCAAAAATTTAAAAACTCATAGAAATAAGATTTAATAAAATAAAACTTACCCTCGAAATTATTTTCTAAATGTTGATATAAGAAATCAAACACACTCGAATAAACTGTACCATTTCTAATCACCTGTTGAGATTTAGTCGATGAGAACCGATCTTTTGCATGCAGATCGGGTTTATAATTGTCTGCAATCGCTGGATATTCTAATCCAAGTGAATCTAATTTTACTATGGATGTCAGTAATGGGGTTAACAAAAACGCCTGAAAATAGAAAAATAATAAATAAAATGGTATAATGGCTAATTTAAAAAAAAAAATACATACCGTTTTAGGTTTAACTTCAATCGAATTCGATTTTGATATTCCTTTAGAAGAAACTTTTAAATTTCCCGAGGCATCTTCAAAACTTATTGCTGAGCTATCGATTTCAGTTTTAGTTATTTTACTTCTTTTCACCTGTGATCTGGATCCAGACGATTCTCTTTTTCGCTTGTTGTCTCTAACTTTGGTGCCGGTTCCATTTGTTAAATCATTTTTAACACAATCACTTGGATGATTAGAAGTCTTTCGTTTCTTATCTTTACTATCAGTTCTTGAACTTTTATGATTAGGTTCAATATTTTCTTTTCCGGTACTATAATGACTTTTATGAACATCTTTTTCATCAGTTTTGTGATGCTCTTTTAATGTTTTCAAATCTGTCTTTTGATCAGTTTGATAAAATCGAATTTCTTTACTTTCATATGTTTGAGTTTGAGTATTTTGACTTGAACTTTTCGATGGTTTTAAATAGTTCTCATCTTGTGAAGTTAATAAAGGAAAATGCTTTGTGTGATGTGCTATTTCGCTGCTCTTTGATATCGTTTCATTAAATTTTACAGGATTTTGAATATTTCTCATCTTGAGAGCTTGACGAAGAAACAGTTTTTGTATAATGCGATGTTTCGTTGGACTTATGATGTGACTAACATCACTAATATCAACTAGTCAAATGTCAGTTAATAACTGTTACTAACTTTGAAAATAGAGGACTTGATGCACAGAAATAAAATGTCGAAAAGGCAGATAGGAATTAAGGATATTTTGCTAAAAAAGAGGGCGGGGGCAAGGAGTATTTTTCAGAAAAATCAGGTATTGGAAATTTCTTAATTTACAAAAGAATAAAACATACTTTAATATTTTTTTGAAAAACTAAACAACCGGACCCGAATTCAAATACTCGACTTTTTTTTACGAACTAAATAATCGAGTAATTTTATTTTTTAATACCCGGGTATTAAAAAAATGTCTAACGTCTACAGGTGGAAGCTACTAAGAAGACACTAGATGTTGAGATAGGTTCAATGATATGCAATGTCTGGATGACCGATTCTCCTACGATATTTTCAGTTTCAGCTTCATATAACAACCTTTCAAAAGTCTCTATTGTAAAAGCGTTGATTTAAATGAACGCCATTTCCTATGTTCTAAAATAACTTTGATTCAAATGCAGCGAATCAAATTAGGACTCTTTTGAAAATTTATAAGGTTCCATGTGTAATTATGTTTCGAGATATTCTAGTTTAAGTAAAAGGTGAAAAGATTACTCTATTACTATTTATTAGTTTTAATTGTTTTTGTTTTTTTTTGCATCACGAATAAAACTGCAAGTAAATATATTTTTATTAAATTCAAAATAATTTCATTTGTAACGGAAAAATAATAATAATAAAATATTGTGGATTCTTAATTCTTTTTCTTATGACCAACATAATTTTATGATCTTTAACTAGAAATCATAAAATAAGGATTTAGGTCTTTACAATACAACAATTTGTATAATTATCTTTTTACCTGAGAGTATTTCTAAAAGGATATACAAATGTAATTATTTAACTATATCAAGTACAGTCTCGGAAGCCTTTATATTCTTAATTAGTTTAAATCTCATAAACATGTCATAAACAAAAATTCAAATTCTTTAGAATTTGTTAAAATAAATGAAATTTGTCTAAGCAAAAACTGTATAGTTAGCTATATAGTTTCTGTTGCAAGGACCTTATTAAATACCATAGTATAAGTGGACAAGTAGTCTACTTGTTGAAACCTCACAAGGTGCAAATTATAAACAAATGTACGATTTTACTATTTAAATGTACTAAAACAATTGATTTAGGGACAAAGTTATAACTAAAATAATTAAATAAATAAAAAAATAATAAAAAACTGACAAAGTTCTGAATTTTTCCGAAACATGGAAACGAGTTGACGGATTTACAAGAACAACCAAATTTATAATTTATAGTTAATTTAAGGCACGTAACGGTGTCTCTTTTACAAATTGGAATTTTGCACGGACATGTGATTGGCAATATTTGAACTTAAAACTTATCTGTAAAATGTAGAACAAGTTTCAATTCTTGGGTAGTTTTGAAGAAGTGAATGTTAATAGTTTAAAAAGTTTTGGTTTACAAAAAAATTGAATTTATGAAAAAAGTTTTTAGTGACTTTTCCAAGTTCACTATTTTTTTGACACACAGCAGTCAGAACTTAATTTTTCTTATTCCAAATTGTGCTGAAATGAAAATAAAATGATTTGAGGATGATTATTGTCAATAGTCGTCGATATTATGCTGCGGAGTTTGAGTAGATGTAGATTCTATTAAGAATATTAGGATTTTGATTTTCTTCGATTCTGGAACCACATCAACAATTGATATTTTATTTATGTTAGTTCAATCCAAAATCAACAAATTTCCAAATCGTTCTTTTCAACCGGAATTTTTAATTATAAAAGTAATATGGTTTCTCTAATAATATTGGAAAAATGCAAACAAAGCAACCTACAAGCAAAAAGCATACAATAAAGAGAGTTTCCAACTTGGATTCTAATTTCAGCACACGGAATCATTAATCATTAATAGTATTTGTTAAAATACAAACAACTAAATGGGTTTTAAGGAATCTTGATTAAGAGTAATTTAAAATAAAATGGCTGTCGTCGCAATTTTGTATACTTTATAACTATGCTCAAAAAATATCGATAAATCTTATATATATATATACAGGTGTGGCCATTATTATTTTTACACTTGAAATTTTTTGGAAAGCGTCTCTTTGCATGTCGATTTTATTGGGTGATGATCATATGTTCAAAACACAATAGCAAAGAAAGAGGGCGAAAAGGGGTGGAGGTTTTTATACCCGGCAGTATAAACTTTTATTGGCGTAGGGCGTAAGTATTTTTACTCACAGTACAAGTGTCGGAAGTCTTGTGTTTTGGTCAGTATGTTCGGTTTACTTGCAGGTAATGATAAAACTATCGAAGAAAATTGTTTTCTTTAGTATTTTAAACAAAATTTTTTGGAAAAACTTTCGAAATGGCGAAAACGGAGGAAATCATTTTGGAAGACCGTGCGAACATTGTAACGAAGTTTGAGTGTGAAATTTTTGCTACTAAAACTGCGAAAACTTATCAAATTTCACGGTAGACTATTTATCTGCTATTAAGTGAAAAGAAAGGGTTAGAAACACTTGAAAAGTTCAAAAGGATTTGCAGAAATGGAGTTGCAACTGACCCGAAGACAAGCGTCTTTTCGGTTTTATTCGGCAGCTATCTGAAGGTTTGGGCCGATCGAACCCAGCTTCTGATGAAACCGTTCTTGTGGTGAAGAACTCCTCTTACCAAACTAGAACCCTTTAAAATATGGAAATTTAAAAAAAAAAACATTTTTCTATTTTATAATTATACACTTCGTATAGAAGTTAAAATAGCTTTCGAAAAGGAAGAAAATATTTTTCAAAGCCAGAATTAGAAATATGAATCTCTTGTATCTATTTTTAGAACGAAAACCAATTTATTCAACACAAAAATATTCCTTATGGTAGATGGCTACACACACATTTACGTAAATAAATCACGAAACAAAGGGCATAGTAAATAAAAATCGGTCTATAGCCGATTTTTTAAATGTTATACATGGGGTTCGTAGTCAACAAATCTATAGTTCAATAAATTAACTCTGACAAAAACCACTAAACTAATAATATTTCAAAATTTTTGTCCATAACTTTGTTGTGTCTTCTTCAAATTCGCTCTAATTCATAGGTAGGGAGCTTTTTTTTCTTATAACTATTTCTTTCTCCAATATCCTTGGACAGATTTTTTGAAGCTTAACATAGTATCGTGTCTTTATGTAGCCAATGCATGTAAATAATTTATAGAAAGTTGCTCCACAAATTATGAAATGGAATCTCAAAAGCTATAAAAAACGACAAACTTTCTGGTCTTTATAACTTTGCTCTCTGGGTCGATGTTACTGAAATCCAAAACCAAATCGGGTTAAGGAAGAACCAACTCACATTAAAAATTTCATCAAAATCAGATAACGCGTTTGAAGTTATATTGTATGCGGACGGACGGACATGCAGAAATCGATCGTATCCTTGAAACCTTTCTATAATGTTTTAGAAATGTAGTGCTAAAACTAATATACCGTCTGGTAGTATCTACCATAGGGCATAAAAGTTTATTATCCAGGAATTAGTTGGATGGAAGGTTTTTAAAATATTTCATTCTCTCTCTTCCTGATACATTTTGCTTTGAAAACAACTGGCCGGCTCTTTTATACTTATCGTAAAATTTTGTTTTTACTTTCCCGATAAACGAATGTTTATAGGAAAGTACTATAATCGTGCGAAAATCTAACTTTTGATCTAGAAGGGCTAGGAAGATGAAAATAAGTGCAAAATCCGTTTCATTAAAATTAATTAGCCCCATGTCCGTCCGTCCGTCCGTCCGTCCGTCCGTCCGCTTTTTTAAATCGTTAATAAAATCTGAATGGATGGTCCGATTTCCATGAAACTTTCACCATTTTGGTGTTGCACCAAATGCCACACGGTGTTAGATTCTGGACGAAATTAATATATGGCAACACTATTTGGTAACGTTTTTTTTGTCTAAAAACGATAAAATTTTGTCCGCACGGTTCAGACTAAACTGTTGGGCCAATTTCGATACAATTTACACAGTTCATGTATTTGACCCCAACCTAGATCTGATTAGGTTTTGGGCCATATTCGACTATGGCAACACTATCTAAAAATACGTTTTGCCCAAATATAGCCTATTTTTGCACTTGTTGTAAAACCGAATCTGCATATCCAATTTTCATGACATTTGCACAGTTTGCGTACCAAGATCGATATCAGGACATATTAACTTTTCAACGCAATTTACATCTGGCAACACTAACACGCAAAACTTTTTTAAAAAAATGTTGTGGTGGAAATATAACTTCGAACGTATGTTTGGGATGGACCAAGTGAAAAAACAAAATATGTCTCCCCGCGGTGGGGGGTTGTGGAGGGCTAAAAAAGAAAAACTTCTATAATTCACTCAATAATGAGCGGATTTTCTTTAAACTTGGTTTATAGATTCTGGATAGGCCAAGTGAAAAGATGGAATGCGACTCCCCTCGGTGGGGGTTGTGGTAGGGTGAAATAAAAAAAAGCTTAATAATAGTGAAATATAGAAACTTCCTTAATTCGGCCAATAATAGTGGGATTTTAATAAAACTTCGAACTTACGTTTGGGATGGACCAACTGAAAAGATTAAATATGTCTCCCCCGGTGGGGGGTTGTGGAGGGCTAAAATAGGAAAACGTCAATAATTCACTCAATAAAGGGCGGATTTTCTTGAAACTTGATGTGTACATTCTTGATAGCCCAAGTGAAAAGATAGAATGCGTCTCCCCTCGGTGGGGGTCGCGAGAGGGTGATATGAAAAAACCTTAATAAATTGGTCAATAACCTATGGATTTTAATCAAACTTGGAATGTACATTTGAGCCGAGCAAACTGAAAAGATAAAATATCTCCCCTCGATGGGGGGTCGTGGGGGGCTGAAATAGAAAAACTTGAAAAATTCATTCAATAATGGGCGAATATTCTAAAACTTGGTGTATACACTCTGGATAGGTCAACTCCAAAGATAGAATGTGACTCTCCTCTGTAGGGGTTACGGGAATGCAAAATAAATAAACCTTAATAATTCGGCCAATAGTATTCAAATTTTCATGAAACTTGGAATGTACATTTAGAATAGGAGAACTGAAATAAATATTTTATGACATTATCGGGAAAGTTCCATAGTGGTCCGGCCGATATAGAGAAAATGTAAATTCACTACTATGGTTTGCTTTGCTCATTTTTTTTTACTTCTTTTTGCCTGGTGAGTTTTAATAATTAATAGTTTTTTGGGGGTAATATATCGGAATGAATAAGGCGTCCCATTTAATCATTTCCTCCAATAAAAATCACTGATTTAACTGGGATAATACTGGCGGTTTCTTTTGCACATGGCTAGGAAAACTCATTGACCAATAAATTAATATATATAGTATTTGCTATATCTTCTGTATTCTTTTATCTATGCCTAGACGTATAATTAGGGTTCGACAAGTTTCTCCGTTGAAAAAAATGTTCTTACATTTGTTGTACTTTACAAGCAGAATTTCTATAACAATTCATAGAATAATCTTACCTAAAATATGGAGTCGAATAGATTAAAGTTGGCTTCTTAACTCCCTCCGTCAAATATGAGAATAGAATGCAAAATGGTATTTCCAATTTTTTGATGCCTGGAAAGATGGATTTTAATTTTCATACAGGCTTATTCAAAAATTGATATTTGTATGAATGTATTTCGATTTAAAGGATTTTATAAATGAGACGTATTGTGTTTCAGGTATGCAGATCATCAAACTTGCATAATGTGACTGGTAATTTTAGTGTAGACAAAATTTTTCTTATGCTATTTGGAAGTAATTAACAAATTTAATTTAAAGTTTTTTTTTTTTAGTTCATAATATTTCTTTAAAGATTTCTTTACTTTTTTCGAAATTAGCTGAATATTGATTTGATTGAAAGATTTAGAGCACCATATATCAGGTGGGAAAGTATCCAAGCTTGATGTTTTTTTTTTTGAGAACTATGACATTTCTAAAGGGCAAAATTTTTAAATGCAATTCGTTTTTGATGCCACTTAATTAATTATTTATTATACTAATTATATTTATAAAAACTATGTTTTTTATAGTAGAAGACACTGCTTCTAAAAAACAGTAACTTAACTTAATCTACAACTTATTTAAGGAAGCTTTGGCGATCAGTTAGTCTCACAAAACAAAATGATTCCCGTAAAATAATTGAACACTAAATTTTATTTTAAATTAACAAAAATCTTAAAAACTAATTTACAATTTGAGTTTGAAAATTATTTTTATTTGAACTTTTGTCCGTTGCTCAAAAAAATTAAATTCGTTGTTACTTTTTCCAAAAAAAATGAATTAAATTCCTTCGCGAGAGATTTTGAATTTAGGAACTTAATTCCTTCGAGAAATATTTTTGAATGCAAAGGACTTAAATTCCTTCAAGATATATTTAGAAGAATTTTGGTTTACTAGATTCATAAGAAAAAATAAAATATCGTAAGCTACTCAGATCAAACTTTCTATTTCTAAAAGACAACAAGTATTTTATGAAATTACAAACAAGTAGTTTTTCCAAAATAAACCATAAACAGTAGATATACGCTACAATACTCCCCTGCCAGTTGGGAGCCCTGAAATGCGCCCGGATCGGGTTTGTACCGGTTTAGGTATTTCGTCCTCAAACGTAACTTTTTTGAGTTTCTTTTCTTGTTGTATTACAATGGGGTTCGGAATGCTTGTTTTGTCATAAATTTCGTTATCTTCGCTAAAACAGGGTTTTAATCGGTTGATCGAAACCGTTTTTGCTTTGTTTTTAATACTAACAGTGAAATATTTGTCATTACGACTTAGTACTAGAAAGGGTCCTTCGTACGGTGGGTGCAGTGATGCTCGTACGGCGTCAGTTCTTATGAAAACATGAGAACAATCTGCTAAATCCCTGAACACGAAAACTTTGTCCTTGTTGTGCCGGGATGGTGGTGATGGTCGAATCATATCGAAATGTTTTCTTAAATGTTGCACAAACTCGGCCTGGGGGATGGTTTTTCTAGGTATTTGCAGGAAGTCTCCCGGCAGTCGAATGTTAGCACCGTACACTAGCTCGGCGGATGTGGCGTCAAAATCTTCACGGTAAACCGTTCTTAAACCAAGTAATACTGTTGGCAAAGATTTGGTCCATTGTTTATCTCCCAAACACATAATGGCAGCTTTTAGGGTGCGGTGAAATCTTTCGACCATGCCGTTACACGCTGGGTTGTAAGCCGTAGTACGGTTACGTGAGAATCCTAATAGGTTCGCTAACTCGGAAAAGAGTTCCGATTCGAATTGCGAACCGCGATCCGTGATGATGGAAGAAGGTACACCGTAGCGGCAAATCCATTCTTTATAAATGGCATTTGACACCGTTTCGCTTTTGATGTCCGGGACTGGGATGGCCTCAGGTCAACGTGTGAAACGGTCAATTATAGTCACGCAATACGTCATGTTTTCTGATGGGGGTAGTGGTCCTATAATATCTAGGTGGATTTTTTCGAAACGATTTTCGACTAAAGGATAAGAACCCACCGAGCTTTTAACGTGCCTAGAGACTTTCGCCTTCTGACAGTCTGGGCACGCCTTTGCCCAGCGACCAATCTCTTTTTTAATAGATGTCCAAATGAAATGTTTTGCTGCCAATTTCACCGTTGAACGTACGCTTGGATGGGACAAATTATGTATACTATGAAAAACTGCTCGACGAAAACTTTTCGGGACATAGGGTCTAGCTGATCCCGTAGACATGTCGCAGAAGATTTTGCTAACAGATCCGAACAGGGGCATTAGTTGAAATTTGAGTGCCTTGTTCGTTTCTCTGAGCGTATTTAACTCGGCATCGTCAGTTTGGGCTTCGGCCATCTGTGAGTAGTTTAGACTTTCTCCTATCGAAATTCCAGATACCCTTGAAAGCGTATCCGCCACGACGTTATCTCTTCCATTAATATGCTGAATATTCCTCGTATACTGCGCGATAAGGTCCAGATGCCTGCATTGGCGGGGGGAAGATTTATCCAGTTTTTGCCGTAAGGCATACGTTAGGGGTTTATGGTCGGTGTACAGGGTGAAAATTCGTCCGTCTAGCCAATGTTTGAAGTATTTAATGGCCGAATAAGCCGCTAGTAATTCACGGTCGTACGCGCTGTAACGCTGTTGCGTTTCCGTCAGTTTTTTTGAAAAAAAACTAAGCGGTTGCCATGCGTCCGCTACGAGCTGTTACAAAACCGCTCCAATGGCAGTGTTCGATGCGTCGACCATTACTGCGAGAGTCGCGTTAGGCGAGGGGTGAGCGAGGAATGCCGCTTCACATAACCGGTTTTTACTCAATTCGAATTGTTTTTTCGATTCATCGGTCCATACGATTTTACGTTTATCGTTTTTTTTACTCCCCTTTAGAAAATCATGGAGGAGGGCTTGATCGACAGCCGCATGAGGAATATAGATTCTATAAAAATTTATCATTCCCAGATAACGTCGTAAGTCTTTAACTGTATCAGGTAGAGTATAGTTAGTGATTGCTTCGACTTTCTTCATTGCAGGCTTTATATCCATGGGTGATATGTCGTGGCCTAAAAAAGTGATATTGGCTTCAGCAAAGGTACATTTATGGACGTTGATGACTAGGCCCGCGTCCCTTAATCGTTGAAAAACAACTTCTAAATGTGTGAGATGCTCAGTCATGTTTTTCGATGCGATTAATATATCATCGATGTAAGGGTAACAAAAGTCTAAACCACGCAAGACTGCGTGCATGAAGCGTTGGAATGTTTGTGCTGTGTTGCGCAGGCCAAAAGTCATTCTAGTGAATTCGAACAACCCAAATGGAGTACAAATTGCCGTTTTCGGGATATCCTCTTCGCTTATTGGGATTTGGTGATAAGCCTTGACCATATCAAGGGACGTAAAAATGGTACAACCATTGAGCTGCTGCGTAAAGTCAGTCAAGAAGGAGTTGGGTAACGGTCCGGTTTAGTAATGAAGTTAAGTCCCCTATAATCTCCAGTCGCCAATCTCCATTCATTTTCGTTGCTAGGTGCAATGGACTCGACCAGTCACTACATGACGGGCGGCAAATCCCTTGCTCAAGAATGCTTGCGAATTCCTGTTTCGCGATAGCTGATTTTTCCGCACTTAATCGCCTGACTCGAGCGAAACACGGAGGTCCTGTGGTCAATATGGAATGTGTAACGTTATGTTTAATTTTATTCAACGTGGGACCTTTGACGGTGATTTCTTTGTATTGCTTTAAATAGGCGAATATTTTTGGAGGGCAGGAATCGACAGAAATCGTTTTCAGGGATTGTGGACGCCCGTTTGCAATTTTGGTTATGGTTTTCAAACTGGTAAGGGGATCGATTAGCTTTTTTCTTTTCAAATCGACCAGTAGACCGAAATAGTTTAAAAAATCGGCTCCAATGATTGGCTTTTCCACATTCGCGATTGTAAAACGCCACGGGAATCGTCTACGCAATCCTAAGTTTAAATCTAAGGCTTTTTGGCCATAAGTGTCGATGACAGTTGAATTTGCCGCAAAGAGTTTGAATTCGCTCTTACACCCTTTCTCTCGGGAAGTGGGGGGTATGACAGATACATCAGCCCCGGTATCTATCAAAAACAATAATTTTGAGGTAGAGTCTATTAAAGAAAGACGGCGGCTACTAAGGCTACGGTCGCTGGTCGCCAGCAGCGGGGCCGTGCCTAGTTTTTTTGGTTGCCCGATGGTTTTGGTTGCTCGAAAATGCATGGTTTGATGCATTTTCGGGCATCTTCTCAAATTTTGTAATGGTACCAACATCTATCGTATTGTTTTGTTGCGGATTTGGAACGAGAACGTGAACGAGGTCGCCGCGTTTTTGGTTTGTTCTGTGCATCAAACCTTTGTGTCAGCGTATTTATTTGTTCTCGTAATAATTTCAATTCAATGGACAGTTGGTCAGACGTTGACGTTGTGCTATTGTGAGAGTTAGACGAAACCGTGTATATATTGGACGCCTGGTTTACTTCGGCAATTTTGTCGGCAGTGGTCGCTAGTTTGTCCAAGCTAGTATCTTCGATGCTCGTCAAAATCTCTTGGACGTGTACCGGCAAACGTTGCAACCAAAGATTCTGAAGGGGGGTGTCTTGAATTTGGTCACTCCCTATCGTTTGCATTTCGCGAAGTAGTTGTGACGGTTTTTTGTCACCCAGTTGTAATCCACGCAAAAGTCTATCAATCTTGGTTCGAGCTGAGTCACCAAGCCTTTCGATTATTGTTTGTTTTAGATCCGGGTAGGTGTTTGAAATTGGAGGGTTAATAATCTTTTCCCGAACGCATTTTATTGTTTCGGGATCTAGTGCCGCAAGTAAGTAACTATACATAGTACCGTCTTGGGTTATTGCACTATTTCGAAACTGGGCTTCCAACTGGGTGAACCAAATCTCGGGGTCCTCCCGGTTGAAAGGTGGTGGTTTAACCGCGACCCTGTAAATACTTGTTGCGGTCCCTGGCAGGCCTACGACGGGGTCATTGTTTTCAGCGTTTGCCATATTTACACACAATTACTATATTTATTTTTGAAAAGCTTGCAAAATTAACCGATAATAATGAAATATTTCATAAATAAAAATGTTTGGTCGGAGTAGAAAAATCTTTGTCAGTGATATTTTTCGAATAAATTTTCGGATAATTAGTGAATTCAATTCCCCTGAGGGGTGGTAGACCCGATACATGAAATATAATAAACTTGAATGACGTAAAGTATCGAACTCTCGTTTAATATTGGTTCACTTACTGAGATTTTTGGAAAATTTAACACATGAGCACGCACAATAACATTTTGAAATGAATTTGTTTTCAATTAAAATAAATTAAATAGGAAATGTTAAAATAATTTTATATAAATTAAAAATTTTATTACTAGATACACATTAATCTATAAAAACCTTGAAACGTAGGTGGCCGTTGATGTGCTTGATGTTTTGAGGTTTCAGCTATCTATAACCAATGATGTCCAAGTTGTGGTAAACGGTTTTAAAATTATATAGGTTTTGTGATGAAAAATATATGGGCGAAACCTTTCGGTCACTTTTGCCGATGAAAGTTGAGGCCCGGTCCAGGATTTCAAAAAGTTCAAAATATTTCCTAATGTTCGCCTTTATTTTGCTGCAGCCTCTTCTGTGGGCTCTTTTTCAGAAATTTTTGAATTCTCGTCCATATTTGAAGATAGCCTTTTCGTTGGGCTCTTAATTGCAGGTCGTGTCACTATTTTGTTTTTGGAAATCAAAAAACATTGTAAACTTAAGTAATCACGTCGGGGTCACCATTTTTGGCGATCAGTTAGTCTCACAAAATAAAATGATTCCCGTAAAATAATTGAACACTAAATTTTATTTTAAATTAACAAAAATCTTAAAAACTAATTTACAATTTGAGTTTGAAAATTCTTTTTATTTGAACTTTTGTCCGTTGCTCAAAAAAATTAAATTCGTTGTTACTTTTTCCAAAAAAAATGAATTAAATTCCTTCGCGAGAGATTTTGAATTTAGGAACTTAATTCCTTCGAGAAATATTTTTGAATGCAAAGGACTTAAATTCCTTCAAGATATATTTAGAAGAATTTTGGTTTACTAGATTCATAAGAAAAAATAAAATATCGTAAGCTACTCAGATCAAACTTTCTATTTCTAAAAGACAACAAGTATTTTATGAAATTACAAACAAGTAGTTTTTCCAAAATAAACCATAAACAGTAGATATACGCTACAAAGCTACGATTATAAATATTGTATTTGAGAACAGTAGAAATAATAATTCTGTAATAATTAGGATTCTCTGATATATAACAATCTTCACCCGTTGAGGAAGGTTCAAAATAAAGTCCAGTCATTGGAGAAAATATAAAAATGTAAATTGCATTGTGCTCTACCGACTACATTAGTATAAACAAGGACCAAAATACTAAAAATAAATTATACTAAGACTAATTGTAGAAATTCAAAATGATTCAAAACGATGAGAATTTAAGCATTATTGTTAATTTAATTATATGAAATAAATAGAAGGTTCTCGTTCACGGGGTGTACCGATTAATGGGTAAGTCACTTGACATAATTATCATTATTATTTATTTAAAAGTCCTTATCTCGGTATCAAAATGACACTGTGATCGTTCAGCTAATAATTTGCAGCAGAACCTTATGTTTCATATGGCTAGAATGTTTCATTCACGAGGAATTCTGAACCTGACACACCGACTTTGCTTTATAAAGGGGCGTTTCCACCAAGCGAACAAACTGTTTACGCGTTTGGTGGAAGCAAAGCGCAGTTGCGGCGCGTTCTGTGCGCGGTTTTGCACGTTTCTCGTCCCTACCGAAAATCTTTGTCGCGTACAGTTCGCGGCTACCTCACGCACATGAACCTTTGGTGGAAAGGGGTGAAATTTCTGCTTCATGCTGAAACAACATGTACGCGTGTTCGTCGATGATATTCGCAATTCAAAGATAGTGGGATGGGATAGGAATTTTATTTGAAGGTACGAACGATGGTTTTTAATAAAAAAATTTTAAAGAGAAAATTTTTATTTTAAAAACATGCTATTTTACTAACATGAAATATCCACACTTGGTTGCAATATATACAGTCAGGAGCACTTGATTATACGCAATTTAATTTTTATCATTTTTGCCATAATGGTGCAAATTCTTAGAAACTTCTTCCGTAATATTCGTTGCCCATTATTCCATTCTACCAGATGCCCCAGACGTGGGAAAAACCCATGCTTGAGTGGAAATTCCCATTTTTGTCTTTTTTGGCTATTTGCACCGGAGCACTTTATTATACGCATCAGTTTTCTTCAAGCTTGCAAGGCGAACGGTGATCTTCTAAAACCCATTTATCGTTAAGAAACAATTGTGTGATTTGTCTGCTTTACCTTAATGAAGTTTTTGTTCCACCTGGACAAAAATGGGGCGTGGAAAATCACTAACCGAGACGGAAGTTGGAAAAATGACTTCATTGAAAGAGAAAAATTATTCCAATCGCGATATTAGCATACAAATTGGTCGATATCCTTGGACTATAAATAATCTTCTCAAAAACAAAGAAAATTACGGAAAAAATCGAAAAGGACGCACATCCAAAGCAACTATCGAACGAGAACATAGGGCCATATTACGGGGTGCATTGAATTCTGCAGTAACTGCTCGTAAAATTAAAGGGAAAGTGGGCATTACGACTAGTGTCCATTCAGTTGTCAGGATGGTCAAGCAGTATCCACACCTCCGAGCACTTCCGACGTGTTTCTTCCTTCGAAAACGACCAAATTGATTGCTCCATGAAATGACGGAACTAACAGATGGGAGAAAACCAACTTGGATTCTCTCAAATCGTGGAAATAATGTCGAAATCCATCCGAACCATCCAAATTAAATATTTTCTTGTCGGAAAAAATTACTTGCTGCCATTCTGTCTTCCAATGTAAATGTCCCGTAAAACTCGAATCTAGCATTCTTATGAGGTTGAAGTAAACGTGTTTTTTCTTGTATTTTTTGACGTCGGAGGTGTGGATAGTGCTTGATCATCCTGAGAACTCAATGGACACTAGCCGTAATACTCACTTTCACTTTAATTTGACGAGCAGTTACCGCAGAATTCAGTGCATCCCGTAATATGGCCCTATGTTCTCGTTCGATAGCTGCTTTGGGTGTGCATCCTTTTCGATTTTTTCCGTAATTTTCTTTGTTTTTGAGAAGATTATTTATAGTCCAAGGATTTCGACCAATTTGTATGCTAATATCGCGATTGGAATAATTTTTCTCTTTCAATGAAGTCATTTTTCCAACTTCCGTCTCGGTTAGTGATTTTCCACGCCCCATTTTTGTCCAGGTGGAACAAAAACTTCATTAAGGTAAAGCAGACAAATCACACAATTGTTTCTTAACGATAAATGGGTTTTAGAAGATCACCGTTCGCCTTGCAAGCTTGAAGAAAACTGATGCGTTTAATAAAGTGCTCCGGTGCAAATAGCCAAAAAAGACAAAAATGGGAATTTCCACTCAAGCATGGGTTTTTCCCACATCTGGGGCATCTGGTAGAATAGAATAATGGGCAACGAATAGTACGGAAGAAGTTTCTAAGAATTTGCACCATTATGGCAAAAATGACGATAAAAATTAAATTGCGTATAATCAAGTGCTCCTGACTGTATATATAAACTAACAAATTTATTAATTTTTTATATATATTAACTACTTTCTCGTGAAAAAAGGATACATAGAAGTGTATTGCTTGAAATTTATTTTTTAAAATGACTGTTTTCGCCGCATCAAATGTACTTAGGGACTTATCAGTTGAACTCATACATTTGTTTGTTCAGGAACGGAATCATTTTAATTATTTTAAGCATACATTAGAAGGATAAATCATTTATCATTATATTCAAATCGAAATCAAACTAAGATCTACGAATTTTATTCTAATTAATTAATTTTATTCATGTTAGTAAAATAGCATATTTTTAAAATGATTTAATTCAGTCCCACTGTATTATAATAAATAAATATGTGTTTCATGGAAAAATTTGAAACAATTTTTTCTATAATTTAAAAATAAAATTTTTAATATTTATTATTATTATGTTATGTCAGAAATGCTTTATTATTTAAAATTTTCATTAAATTAATTATTACCGAAAAATGTATGGAAAAAACTATAAAATTTTTATTTTGGAAATATGTTTTACGTGAAATATCGGTTTTCAAAATTATTTCCAAAAACGAAAATCAAAATATCTGAATATGCATATGGTAACAGGCCAATTGACAAGTCCCCGGTCTGACACATAGATGGCGGTACTAGAATTAAATCCATATGATTTTTAGTTAGCCCTAACCTTTAAAAGACGCGTGTATAAATTTGACAGCTGTCGGATCATTAGTTTGTGAATTATAGCATTTTGAGTGAAGCAACTTTTGTTATTGTGAAGAAAATGGATAAAAAGGAATTTCGCGTGTTGATTAAACATTGCTTTATGGCCAAAAAAAATACCGTTGAAACGAAAAATTGGCTTGATAATTATTATCCGGACTCTTCACCTTCGAAATCCACCGTTGGAAAATGGGGTGCCTTTTTAAATCTGGTCGTACAAGCCTTGAAGACGATCCATGTCAAGAACATCCAAAAAGTGTACCAACAACAGAAAAGATACAAAAAATACAGGATATGGTTTCGGAAGACAGACGAGTGGGTGTGGATAAGGTAGCTGACACCCTAGGCATCTTATATAGATCAGTACATCACATCTTAGCTGAAGTTTTAGGTTTCAAAAAGCTCTGTGCAAAGTGGCTGCCGCATTTCCGAAAAATGGAACAAAAACACATGCAAATGCGACTTTCTCAAGAACATTTGGAGCATTTTCGAAAGGATAAAGTGGATTTTGTGCGCGGATTCATCACTATGGATGAGACTTGGGGGTATCACTATAATCCTGAGTCGAAAGCAGAATCAAAAAACCGATAATTCGGCTCCAAAACGGGTTAAGGCCCAAAGATCAGTGAAGAAGGTTATGGCATTAGTTTTTTGGGATGCAAAAGGAATTTTGTTGGTGGATTATCTCCAAACTGATAAAACAATAAACTCAGATTATTATTGAAACCTTTTGGACTAATTGGATGTAAAAATTCGTGAGAAAAGACCTGGTTTAAAGAAGAAAAAGGCAATTTTCACCAAGACAATGCACCGTGTCACAAGTCAGTGAAAACGATGGCAAAAATCCATGAATTGGGCTTCGAATTGCTTCGGCATCCACTGTATTCTCCAGATCTGGCCCCCAGCGACTATCTCCTGTTCTCAGATCTCAAAAGAATGCTTGCTGGGAAGAAATTTTCGTCGAATGAAGAGGTGATCGCCGAAACTGAGGCCTATTTTGAAGCAAAGGACAAAAATGGTATCGAAAAGTTGGAGGGTCGCTATAATCAGTGTATCACCCTTGAAGGGAATTATGTTGAATAAAAAAACGAATTTTGCCAAAAAAATGTGTTTTACTATGGTAGGCCGGGGACTTTTCAATTCACCTGTTATATCGTGAATTTTAAATTTTTGATAATTAGATTTTTAGTTGTGAAGTAAACTTTGCCGAAGGAGCATGTATTCTGAAGAATAAAAAGTAATTTGCGCCGCTTCGTTGATTATTTTATCTGAAGCTAATAAACGAAAATCACCACGCTGTTAGGTCAGACCCTATTTAAGATACAGAGAAAGGGAAGCGTTACTGAATAATTTGAAAATTAATAAATTAAGTGGTTTTCGGAATTTCTCAAGAATTTCACCGGCAGATCTTGAATTTTTCGCGCAAACAATTGGACCGAAAATCGAATTACTATAATTTTAACACATTAGCCTCCGACCATTCCATTTTATTTTTATCTTTTCAAGAACTAGAACACGAAATTAAATATCACGAGCGCTATGGAAACTTAACAACTATGCGTAATTGATGACGCGATTATAATAACGATTGAAAATTACACTTGTCAATCAAAAGACAGAAAAAAAAAATAAATATGAGCATCCCTTTCGATAATTTCCATATGAACACCATATAAATAGGTGCCAGTTGCAATTACCAAAAAAACCCAATGCCATTAAATCAAGAAATTGTAAAATATTTTGTCTGGAAAATTTGTTTGCACGTACTATTTTATTGCAATGCAATAAATTGCAACGAAACTACATATGAAAAAAAAAATGTGTGAGCATCTAGAAAATATTTCCCAAATACTAGGAAAAACCTGCAATAAAATTTATTTCAATACTTTCCTGATTAAAACTGCAGATATTTTAGGTAATTAGCCTTCCGTAAATAGAAAGATTTGCCAGAATTGAAAAAAGTAATTGTTTTATAATTCTAAAGTTATTAAGAAAAATTGCAAAATAACTTGAAAATAGGGATTCTAGGACATTTCACAGAAAAACAATTCACAGAAAAGCAACTCACAGAAAACAATTCCCAGAAAACCAATTCACAGAAAAGCAATTCACAGAAAAGTAGTTTACGGAAAACAATTCCCAGAAAAACAATTCACAGAAAAGCAATTCACAGAAAAGTAGTTTACGGAAAAAAAATGAGATTTTTTTCCGTAAACTACTTTTCTGTGAATTAATCCCTTTAAATCTGTAACATTTGTTTTTACCCCAACATTATTTGCATTAGCAGCATGGTTATGATCACCAGTAGTTTCTATAATTTCTCCAGTTCTTTTATTGGTATGAATTCAAACTTTGCATTTCTCCGTCCTATAATAATAATTTCACAACCAATAACATTTTTCTTTATATTCCTTATCGCGAATAAATTCAAACCCATCAACACAGTTTTTTTTTGCGGCTTTTTCTGTGAATTTTTTCCGGGAATTGTTTTTCTGTGAATTGTGTTTCTGTGAATTGTTTTCTGTGAATTATTTTTCTCTTAATTGTTTTCTGTGAATCGTTTTTCTGTGAATTGTTTTTCTGCGAATTGACCGGTTACCAAAACACGAGAGCAAACTTCCAAGAAAAAATTTCCGGTTTCCACCAAGCGCGCAGCTTCGTGTACAGTTCGCGAATGTCGTTTTGCTTCCACACGCAACCTTTTCTCGGTGAGGACGACAAGGCGAACATTTTCACGCTCAAAATGTATACGCACAAAATTTGATACTATTTGATACTATTATTTTATAATCTCATCCGAAAACACAATTCTTCATTCAACTTAGTATATTTTTTCAACACTCTCACGAAAAGCATTTAAAATTTTGTGAAACGCGAGTGAGAAAATTATCATTTTAAATTTTCGGTAGGCGCAAAGTTTACAAAAGCATGAAATTTGTTTAAAAATACATTTTATTTTTCATTATTCAATTATTATTTACATTACTCTTTATTTTTACTTACAAATAAAACAGAACCTTTGGAGAAAACAAATATTAACAAACTAAAACTTTTGCGGTTAATCTAAAACGTATTTACACTTAATTTCTAACTTAATGGAATTGCTCCGATAGCCCCCAATCGAGAGATCCTAATGTCACCTCTCAGCTTTCTTCAGGGATTTCGTCTTTACCGGTAAGATACTCAAAATCCTTAAAATCCATACCGGAGGGGTAACTGGAATTCGACTTTTCATCCTCATCCTCTTGAATGCAGTTTTTGACCTGCTTGTTGTACCTCGATTTGCGATTCTGCAACCAATTTTTTATTACCTCTTCGTTCAGGCTTAATCGCTGGGAAAGTCGAAGTCTTCCCTCATCAGACAATTTGGTCTGGATACCAAATTCTTTCTCTAATTCCTGAATTTGAAATTTTGAAAATACCGTCCTTGTTCTTCTCTGTTTATTTACGCCATTTTTGAGTTCTGTAAAAGGAAAAAAAGTTTTTTTAAATAAATTAAATTTTGATATTTTATAGGCGAATTTCTTACTAGCTTGGTTTGATGTCACAATTTGATTACAATTTTCATACCCTTCAAAATCGAAATCTATCGGATAAGCGTTTAACTCTGCTAATTTCGTATACTGTAAAGAAAGATAAAATGTTAAAGAGAAAACTGATTTTTAAAAAAGTACAGCATATATGGTAAAAATGTTAAAACTTTTACTTACCGAATCCAAATCTACGCTCGACAAAGATTCATTATTCCCACAGCACGAATACATTTTATTGTTTTCAAAATTGCAGCACAATTGGCACAGGACAACTTGAATATGATTCCGAAAGTTTTTAGTTAGTGGACGATTTTAGTCTAGGCACTCAAAACTTAGCCCTGCTGAGAGGTAAAATCAGCCAATCCTCTAATGTCAGGAATTCTGGATTTTTCATTAACTCCCCTATAAAAAGTGCAAAAAAAGCGGCTCACTACGCGCATGGAATCTCCGGCCAAAAGGGTACTAAAAGACAAGCCCAAAAAATCGAATATATTGCTCTCGGCGGTAAGTGCCTCAAAAGATCCTCCACTCCAAGAAACGAACATTATAATGCCTCAACCATCTACCTCGTATATGGAGGGAAACCATTTTGCTACATTGCAAACAGATGTCGAGCCAAATCATACATTATACGACCTTACGAGAAAACGAACCACGTCTTACTCGTCAATATCAAGTGCTAATTCTGATACCCAAAACAGGCAAGTAAGCAACACTGCTCCTTCTCACCCATTAAAAAATCAACCTAGCAAAAATATTCCCCCAATCATTTGCTACAAGCTTGATCATAAAAAAACCATAACTGCCCTAAATGAGCAACTAAAGGACAAAACATTCATATTAAAAAAAATTAATAAAAATTGTTCCAATGTAAAAACAAAAAATATTGAAGACTACAATACAGCTCTTCACATTCTGAAAACAGCTCAAGTGAATAATTATACATTCACTCCAAAGGAAAACCGCGCATGGTGTTACGTCATTCGCGGCATAGACGATAGCTATGACGCAAATGACGTCTCTATCGCTCTCGCAAAACTCAACCTAAGGGTAAACTTCATGAAGATAGACGTTTTAAAGACACGTCAAAAAACCCACAATACACTTTTTTTCGTCCAATGCGATAGGAACTCTGACACCAAATCGCTACTTCAAATTCAGTATCTTCTTCACCAGAAAATCAGCTGGGAGAAATTAAATCCACGCCCAAACCTGCAAAGTAAAAATTGTCAGCGGTTTGACCATGTCGCGATTAATTGCAATATGCCTTACCACTGCATCAAATGCGCCTCCTCTCACGCCCCAGGAGCATGTCTTAGAGTTAACACGGAGGAGGGAAAACCCTTCTGTGTAAACTGTAAAAAATTAGGCCATCCCGCAAATTTCCGAGATTGCCCCGCAGCATTAGCTTACAGACAAAAAAAAGAAAGTCTTACCAACATTAGACCAAACACACAATTACAGACCACAAACAAAGAACACATGTTCACAAACTTCGTCAAACCTTCACTCTCCTTCGCAGACGCAATAGGTGGAAAAAATCCTGTTATTCCTAGCCGCACGGCACCTTCTTTACAGTTTTCAAACCCCAACGCACCAGACCTGGACAACCTGAATTTTATTCAACAACAATTTCAGGTACACTTCAACATGAACCTATTCGAGCTATCGAATAAAATAAATGCACTGACTCAGACATTAAAATCAAATACGGACGACGCAATCAAGAAACAACAAATGTTCAAATTTGCATTCGAGCTATCACCATACATGCATTTATTAAACCCTTAAATTGAGTATGAAACTATTTCTCCTCAATACTAACTCACTTAAATCCACCCCAAAACAAGTCGAACTCAACACCCTCTTAAATAAATATAACCCAGATATTGCGCTCATCACAGAAACCAGACTCAAACAGACTAACAGAAACATGGGAAAAAAATTTCCTGGTTACACACTCTACAATTACGAACGAACGAACAATACTGGTGGAGGTGTAGCAATTTTATCTAAATTAGCTATCCATACTACACAACTGGCGTTCCCAACTTTCCAAACTATTGACTGCGTGTCAATGTCGGTGCAGTTAAAATCAAACAAAATCATAAATTGCGTGAGTGTATACCACTCTTACAAATGTGGGGCAAAAAAATTGGAAGAGAGCGATTTAGACTCTCTTTTCAATTCTCTGCGCTCCCTTAAAAGTCCATTTGTTGTAGGGGGGACTTCAACTCAAAACACGCTTTCTGGTCCAACGTATCGGAAGACGCAAATGGGCGATGTTTACACAATTGGTACATGAACAACTATGACACCATTAACATCAAACTTTGGCATTCGCTATATCCGTCATACCCTTCTTCGGGATCTTATATTGATCTCTTTCTTGTGCACAATGACTTAGTAATCAACAATAGCTGTATAAGACACAACGCTTTACTTACAAAACCTTCTTACTCTGACCACGACATTGTATTTTTAACGATTGACGGTATTAAAGACTCGACAAAAAACAAGTCACGCAACTGGCCAATTGACCTTCTAACAAAAACCCCAATTAAAGTTTTTGATTACTCTAAAGCAAATTGGAAGAATCTAAATAAAATTGTTATTAGAAAGTCAAGGGAGCTAGCGATTAATCCGCAAATCAATATGACAAAATTACAATTAGACGAATCAATAGACAAATTGACAGTTCACATTAATGACGCCATGAGACAGACAATTCCAATAATAACACTCAAAAATACGCATTACTCATACAAAAATCGACAACTCTCAAATTTACTATTAGCTAAAAAACGACTCAAACGTAAACTACACAGAATACTGACGAAGAACGGATTCTTAAAAGACACCCGCTTCTACCAACTACAACTAGACTTGAAGAAACTGAACGAAGACATTGCTGCTCAAATACGGACGAACGTAAATGACAACTTCAAATCTAGACTAGAAAACATAAAAAAAGATAATAATCTATTCAAAAACATAAACAAATTAAAAGCAAACAAAACAGATATGAGCATTACGAAACTAAATATCAACGACAAACCAGTTTTTGACATACCGACCATAAATAACTCACTAGCTTCAACATTTTTAAAAGCGCACTGTCAAAATCAGAATCTAGGTTCCGTTGACTTCACGAACCACATTAACAATGAAACTCAAGTATTTCTCGACCAATACAAAGACTTTAAAATCACCAACTTTGACGCAGACAATCCTGCAGACAAGTGCACAAGACACAAAGAGATATTCGTTACACCCAAAGAACTGAGCTACAATATAAGATCCCTAAGAAACAAAAAATCTTGCGGTTTTGACGGTATTCCTAATATCGTAATAAAGAATCTGTCAAATTCATGTACCAAAATATTATCCATAATCATCAACAATTGTGTGAACATCGCTTATTTTCCAACAGCGTGGAAAACTTCCAAAATTATTCCCCTCAAAAAACCTAAAAAAAATGTTCTTCATCCCTCCAGTTATCGTCCAATTTCCCTGCTGAGCTGTTTTAGCAAACTTCTCGAACGAATAATACATACAGGGTTAACAAATTTTATTGAAGATAACGACATTATACCACAACTACAATTTGGTTTCCAAAAAAAACACTCGACTCTTGACGCACTAACCATTTTACACAACAATATAGTTCACAACATGACACATGGCAAAATTACAATAGCAACTCTGATCGACCTGGAAAAGGCATTTGATTCAGTCTGGATCAACGGTCTAATCTGGAAGCTAAAATCCTTTAATTTTCCAACCTATCTCACTTTGTTCATTTCCAATTTCCTTAAACACCGTAAATTCTCCGTGCTAAACGCTAACACCCTCTCCAACATTTTAACAATGCCCGCAGGCGTACCTCAAGGTGCCATATTATCCCCTACCCTTTTTAACATCTTCCTTTCCGATATACCTTCCACCCATAGTCCCATTTTTAACAACACCTCCTTAAATCCTTCCAACTCACTAGCATTCGCAGACGACTCGATAGTGTTCACCTCTTCCTGGTCGATTGAAAACGCAGCCAAAAGACTGACAAACGAACTTACAATCTTACATGACTACCTAACGACATGGAAACTAAAAATAAACACTGACAAATGTGAGACCGTACATTTTACCGGACCACACTGCAACTACAAAAGAAAACTTAGAAAGGTGAAGACCAGTTCCGACTTCTTTATAAACAACAAAAAAATAAAGACGGTCAGCTCAGTAAAATACTTAGGTCTTCACTTACAAGCAAACTTAAATAGCAAGACACATCTTAACATCATAATAAAAAAAGCTAAAGCAGCTCACGCTATCCTCTTCCCCTTCCTAGGTCACAGTAGTCCTCTCAAATCCGAGGTGAAGCTCCTCCTCTACAAGCAAATTATTCGCCCCACGCTTACTTATGCAGCGCACGTCTGGGCTCCCAAAATGTCAAATACACAGTGGGAGAAAATAGAAATTCAAGAGAGGAAGTGGCTACGCGCCTGTTTAGGAGTTACCTACAAAAGAAAAAGTGCTCTCGAAAAATTTGTTTACACAGTTGTTGTGAAAACACGTGCACACAAAATGCTAAGTCCAAAATGATATAAAAATATCGTTTTGGTAAAAAAGATCGTTTTACACGATCGTAAAATTTGAGTGGACTACGTTTTCTAAGAAACGCAAATTTTATGTTTGAAGAAAAACGTGCAAGTCTAAAATACTTTCTCATGACCATCTAGGATATCGAAATATATTTTCAAATATGATGTCCTAGAAATAGACTCTTTTACAACGTGGCAATAAAATTTCAGAAAATAATGTTTAAAAAAGGCGCATGTTCTTTGTGATCGCTTGAATGCAAAGAAATAGGCAAATCTTTTAAAACTCTTTGCCATCATAAAAATGGTATTTATGGATGCAAAGATCCCTTTTTCCAAGGAATCAGGATTTTACGATCACGGTGAAAATTGTAAAAAATATCTGTTATGCATTTGTTCTTACCGCTCGAATAAACAAATCTTTTAAAGTATGTGATGTAAACATATATGGAAAGGATTTGTTTTTCTTACATCTTCACAAAAAATACATATCCCTACCCAAGCCTAGCCATTTAAAGGCTAGAATTTTTGTATAAAAAGGCTGAGTTGACGGAAAATTAGTTAGTTGTCAATTACACCGTTAATAGTACTTTTGCCCCCCACCAGTGGTAAGGTATAAGGGAAGATCAAAATAAAAAAGTGAAAAAAGAAGTACCAAAATACAAGTTTCAATAAGTTCTATAAATTACATATTCATACAAAGAATTTTAAAATAAAACGAATAAAATATACAAAGAATTTTAAAATAAAACGAATAAAATATAGTTTTACTACTAAATCACAACACCAACGTATCCCATTGTGTATACAACAACATATCCAATATAAAATACACAACAATTTGGCGCAGCTGGTAAGATTCAAGGAGTTATAAAACTTTTAAAAACTTGGATCTTTCGAATCGAAAAAAAAGCGTGTTGCGGTTTAGTGAAACTAAAATTTCTTGACGTATTCCTAATAAAACATCAAAAACTAAAAAATTAACAATAAAAAAAAAAAAGAGAACAGTGAACAATAAAAATTGAACAGCAGCAAAACTGATGTCAAGTGAAAGCAGCATTTCAGAAGAGGACACCACCATCGTACTACAAGAGGACTACGACGCATCCGACGAGGGAGCACCAAAACTAAGAGAACTGAGAAGCGGAAAAATATACAGCACAAGCACACCGATAAAGGAGATTAAGGTAGAGGCAAATAAAATAAATAAATTAGATAAGGTAGATTTAAGTAAAACAATAAAAATGAGTGTAGATTATTCTAAAGTGAACCAGTTTGTATTTAATAGTATACCATTGTTTGATGGGGAAAACACCCCTAATTTAGTATCGCAAGCAGATTGTTTTATTCGGTGTTGTGGATATGTAATCGATGTGCTAGAAGAAGAAGAGAAAAAACTCTTCTTAAAACTATTGCCTACCCGGTTTCGAGGGCGGGCAATATCAGTGTTAAACGGGACAAAGTTCGAATCGTTGGAAGATCTTAAAAAATTGATAACCGAAAAGTTCATTAATACAAAGCCATATATGACTTTGGTTAATGAACTTAGGATATCACGTCAACTTCCTGGCGAAACTTTATCTTCTTTTGCGAATAGAGTATTTGATTTGTTAAAAAGTTGTAGGGAAAAGGCAGATGCTCGATATAGTTCAGGCGCCGAAGCTATTAGAAATGATTTGGAGGAAACCGCGATATTTGCGTTTAAATCCGGTATAATAGATTCAAATCACCGCCTGTACTTACTCCACAATAGCGAAAAAGTATTCGAAACTCTGTTGCAGAAAGTAAATGAGTTGGATGAAGCCGAAAAACAAATGTCGTTGTATCAACACATGTCTGGGTTAACTTCACTTTCAGTTTTACCGCCCGCTTTTACACCTTTGTCTTCACCTTTAGTGCATTCAAATAGCAATGCAAACCAAAATGGTAACTCAAGTCAACGAATAAACGTACAGAAAAAGCAATATAGTTCTAAATGTGGGTTTTGTAGTAAATTAGGTCACACTTACGTAGAATGCAACATGCGTAAAAAGACTCCTTATTGCACAATTTGTCGCGTATATGGACACAATTTTGATAGTTGCTCGAAAAGGCCAGTTGAACGAAATAACAATAGACAAGTTCATGCGGTTAATTCGAACAACGATTCTAAAAATTTGGAATTAAAATGTGCATTTTGTCAAAGAAAGGGTCACAAAACTGACAAATGTTTTGCCAAAAAGAAATGGGATTCCCAAAACTCTTCTTCGACCAATCAGTCGGAAAACTAAAATCGGGCTGTCACCCCCGACCAGTAAATGAGACAAGGTGTCAGCCCCCACATAAAAAAACCCTTAAATGTTCAGTAGAAATACCTCTGGATTTAGTTACACATAATCCAGCTAAATTATTAATAGACACTGGTGCCGACATTAGTATTCTGAAAAATACGGCATTAAAACCAGGTGTCCAAATAAATGCAAATAATAAAATACAGATTAAAACTGTGTTTGGCGAAGGCAAAACTTTAGGTACTTGGATAGGTAAAATCTCTGCACCAACTCCCCGCAATGTTAAATTTCATGTTATCAAATCAACAAACGAAATATCGGGAGACGGAATTTTGGGTTACGATTTCTTGTCTCAACACTGTAATATTGAAGGACCAAATCAACAGTTAGTTTTTCCAGAAACTGAATTTAATCAAAGCAGTTATAAAATACCAATTCAAAACGAAGATGATTTGACTCTAGTGGAAAAGGGTAAACACAATAAAATTCAGTCGCAGAATAAAGATTTTGCAGAGTCTGAAAAAATTGTGTTTGAAAAAGCCTCACAGAGCAAACATCAAAACCCAATTGAAGAAACTTTTTACAACTCGAAGAGTATAAAAGGGTTCAATACTGAAATAGTATTGGAAGACCTGGAATGTGAAGTGGAGACTCAGAGAGAAATTCACATTCCTGCTCGAACGAGAAAAGTAATTCAACTAGAAGCGGATTTTAAGCAAGAAAAGCTTTGTTTATCAAATGAGATAAGCGAAGGAGTTTTTCTTGGCAATTGTTTGGTTAAACCAAGTGAAGGAAAAATTACGTTGAGTATTCTGAATATTAACAGTGAAGACAAAAATATCAAGCCATTTAAAATAAAAGTACAGTCATTGAAAAACTACAGTATAATAAATTTAAATAAAAATATTGAAGAAAATTCTCCGGAAGAAAAAGTAAAGCATATGTTCAATTATTTTGAGTGTGAAACTGAAAAACGAGTAAAAATAATAGATGAAATTATTAAACTAGACAACTCTATAAATGAAGAGGAAAAAATCTCGATTTTAGAAATTTGTAAGGAATACAATGACGTATTCCATTTACCGGGAGATAAACTCACCCACACAAACTCGTGCTCACATTCAATACCAATTAAACAGGATCAAGGTCCTGTAAACCAAAAAATGTATCGTTTGCCAGAAAAGCAACGAACAATAATTCAGGACCAAGTCGAAGATATGCTCGATAATGATATTATTACTCCAAGTAAAAGCCCTTGGAATTCACCTCTCCTGGTAGTGCCTAAAAAAGATGGAACAGAAGGAGAGAAAAGATGGAGAGTAGTGGTTGATTTTAGAAAGCTTAACCAAATAACAATTGGTGATGCTTTCCCACTACCAAGAATCGAGGATATTTTAGATCCACTGGGGCATTCAAGATATTTCACTACTTTAGATCTTGCTAGTGGATATCACCAAGTTCTAGTTGACAAAAAAGATCGATCAAAAACTGCTTTTAGTACACCATTTGGGCATTATGAATTTAAACGAATGCCATTTGGACTAACTGGAGCTCCTGCTACTTTTCAACGGTTAATGAATCACGTATTAACCGGCCTTCAAGGTTTTTTATGCTTTGTTTATATTGATGACATTGTTATTTATGGGAAAAATTTAATAGACCATAACAAGAAACTCGAAGAAATTTTTGCGCGATTAAGAGAGAATAATTTGAAACTACAGCCAGATAAATGTAATTTTTTGCGTAAAGAAATAGTTTATTTAGGGCATAAGTGTTCACAAGAAGGAGCTTTACCAGATCCTTCGAACATTGCATGTGTTCAAGCTTTTCCAGCACCAAAAACTATAAGACAATGCCAATCTTTCTTGGGACTTGCAAACTACTACCGAAAATTTATACCAAATTTTTCAAAAGTTGCGGAACCAATAAACAAGCTTTTACGAAAAGATGTCAAATTCAAATGGAGTGACAAATGCGAGAGTGCATTTCAAAATTTAAAACAAGCATTAATATCACCACCACTTCTTATATATCCGGATTTCAATATACCTTTCATATTAACAACTGATGCAAGCAGTGAAGCACTAGGCGCGGTTTTATCGCAAGGTGAAGTAGGAAAAGATAAACCGATCGCTTTCGCAAGTCGTTCCCTCAATAAAGCTGAAAGAAATTATTCAACAATTGAGAAAGAGTTGTTAGCAATAGTATGGGCAACAAAAAATTTTCGCTGTTATCTTTATGGGAGGAAATTTGTAGTATATACCGACCACCAACCCCTCAAGGGTGTGTTCAATGTCAAAGACCCAACTTCACGTTTGGTTCGATTTCACCACAAATTGTCAGAATATGATTATCATATAGAATACAAAGCGGGTAAATATAATACCAATGCCGATGCGTTAAGCAGAATACCATCTCAAAACCATCCAATACAAAAGAAAATCACCATTCAAGCTCAAGTACATCATGCTCTAGATTCAGACGTAGAAAAAGATTATCCATTAAAGTGTCTAGCAATCACACGAGCACAATCTAAATTAGAAAAAAATGAAGTTTCTAACGAAGATAGTAATGAATTGATAGAAAGAAAAGATGAAGATAATCAAAAAGTTGGTGATAATGATTTGGAAAATGAATCAATTAACTCCGATGAATCGTTTAATATAGACGATACAAATCAAATAGAAATCTTAACAGATCGGAAGGATATTGAAACAGTGTTAAGAGCGCATCATAATTCACCGCTTGGAGGACATTATGGGATTCAAAAAACGTACAAACGAATAAGACAAAGTTATAAATGGGAAAATATGCTACATGATATCGCAGAATATATCCGAAAATGCGTAAAATGTCAGAAAACTAAACGGGGAAAAACCACAAAAATGCCAATGGTAATAAGTGATACAGCTAAGCAACCATTTGATAAAGTGTATTTAGATATAGTAGGACCACTACCAACTACTCAACAAGGTAATAAATATATACTAACTTTTCAGGACGATCTAACTAAAATATTAGATTGCTTTCCGTTAAATGATTGTGAAGCAAAAACGGTGGCGGATTGTTTCTATAAAAATGTTATTTTAAAATATTTCGTAGTTCCTAAAAAACTAATAACCGATCAAGGCACAAATTTCTTAAGTGACTTGTTCAAAGGAATGTGCAAATTACTTAAAATTAAGAAACTACAAACAACTGCTTATCATCCACAATCAAATGGATGTTTAGAAAGAACACACGGTCCATTAGTTGAATACTTAAGAAGTATAGTGGATGACAATCCTGCCTCTTGGGATGATTGGTTAGGTGAAGCAGCTACTGTACATAATCACACTCCCCACACAGGAAGTAAGTTTACTCCCATTTACGCATTATATGGCTATCATCGTCCACTTCCAACAAATCTTAATAAGGAACCGGAACCTGTTTATAATTTTGATGATTATTGTTCTTATATAAAAAATAAGTTGCAAAAGGTACACAAAAAGGCACGGCAGAATTTAATAACTGCTAAAAATAAATCCAAATCACATTATGACAAAAATGCCCGTGTCGTAAAATTCCACATAGGGGATAAAGTTCTTTTAGTTAAGAAACACAAACTCTCACCAATTTGGATGGGTCCTTTCGAAGTAAAAAAAATAGATAGCGAGGTTAATACAACAATCAAAATTGGACATAAATTAAGAAGAGTGCACAATAACAGGATAAGATTGTTCCTAAATAATTAAACATATGTCCAAACTAAATTTCCAAGTTTCCTTGATTTCACTTTCATTAATTTAAACACATATTGAATACAACATGTATAAAAAGGTTAAATCATTTAATTTTTGGGAATGTGAAGTGGAGACTCAGAGAGAAATTCACATTTCCAATTACACATTTAACAATTAACATACATAAGAAAAAAAAAAGAGTTTGAAACAAACAACTTTTAGCACAGGTGCCAAAGAAAACAACATTTTTTTCTGGTTCACCTAAGAAAAACAGGTACAAAACGCCTGTTAAAAATAATCAATCAGGTATTAAGCGATAGTTAAAATCCGCCTGGTAAGTTTTAGGTATACAAAGGTTATGAAAAAAAAAAGACACGAAAAACCTTTGCCTAAATAATAATAAAAACAAATTTCACAAAACATAGTGAAATCTCGATAACCATTCGGATCATAAAAATGGTAATAAAATATGTACAAACAAAAACAATTGAAAGTGAAAATATAAAAAGGAACGGAAAAAAAAATCTTTGCATAAAACAAGGAAAAACATATGTCCACCTACAAAACTAACGTTTTCAAAAACAAAATAGTTTCGATCTTAGGGTTAACGCACTTAAAATAAATATGCCTGTCCATATTTATTGAAAAAATAACAGAGAACGAAAATAAAAGAATAAAATAGGTACAACAATTTTATTAATAAAAGAAAAAAATCATATAATAATAACACAATATACGTATAAAATGATCATGCATAGAAGATTTCGGTTTCGGGCTCTGAATAATTTTCAAAACCAGAGTCCGACTTATAATCCGAGTTTATATCATCATCAATAGGTTGATCAAGAGCCCATGGCTCCAATACCCGTTGGGTGAGTTTGAAAATCGAATAATGATAGTTTCTGCCAAATTTTATCCGGTCACCAGCAAGCAGGAACACGTCTCCTTCTCCAAAAAATCGGCAACCATTAATCTCTACACCATAATCCAAATCAAGGATCCGTAATTTTATGCCGAAAAGATGGTTGAAAAAAATACAGTGAAACTGTGACATCATATCCACGGGAAAAATGGCTGAACAGGTAGCATCCCATCCAGCAACAACAATATCGGACGACAAAACCATGTCCAAATAAACACCATCAATACTTTCCAGGACCCACATTCTTTCAAAAATTTCAAACAACTAATTAAATAAGATCACTGCATCGTGCTTTATAGTACCAAAATATTCAAAATAGAATAGAATTCCATATTGAAGCAATAAAAATCGCCTAAAACATAAAAAAAAAATATTTTTTTTTATTTACCCCAGGGAACAATGGAACTTATCTTCGCGATATTAGGGATTTTAACACTAGCACGGGCTCAAGTAGAAGTCAGAGAATTGGAACCAGTCGGCGTGTTGTTTGAATCAGTAGCAGATGTTATGATATACCAAAACAAATGGAATATATACACTAAAATGACTTTGATGAATGAAAGTGAAACGCTTGATTTTGTTCAACATTGTGAACGAAGAGTAAACATTTTATGTGAGTTAGCAAAACAGAATTTTAATAGGACCACTTGTGAAAATTGGGAGGATGAAATTAAAGAAATCAGTCTCAAAATTCGCAAAAATATGAAAAACATAAAATTCTTTAGCTTAAAAAGGAAAACCAAACGTGCTTTGGCAAATATAGTCGGCAAAACTGTGAAATATCTGTTTGGGAACATGGATGAAGAAGATTCGGAACAAATTTATAAACGGTTACAGACATTAGAATCACACGATGAAGAAAACCTACATCTAATGTCTAAACAAGTAACCATTGTGAAATCAACCTTCAATAAAATGAGTGAAGCAATAAGAAACACTAGTCAACAACTAGAATTGTTACACTATACATTGGGAACAAAATTAGATAGATATTTCAGCCAAACTAGCACAGACCTTAAATCACTCCAAATACAAGCCAATTTAAATGAAATGTTAATTTTTGTCACATCAAGGCTTCAACAAATTTTATCGAACTTGAATGAACAATTTACCATTATATTGGCCTTACAACAACATAAATTACATCCATCATTAATATCAGCTAAGGATTTAGCAAACATCCAGTCAGAAATAAGTCATAATTCAATATCTCGAATACTTGATTTTACAACACTCAACCAAATAATCAGAGTTGATTCCGAGCATACGGAAGAAAATCTGTTAATCCGTATCGTTTTTCCACTGGTTGAGAAAAATAAATATACATTAAATAAAGTATACTTAATGCCGATTCCTACTGAAAATGGTAGACTCTCCATCCTTGATACAAACATTAATTACATTCTAAATTGTACCGAAAAGAAATCGACAATAGAATTAACACATGTACAATTTTTGGAACAATGTAAAACAATCTTCATAAATCATTATGAAACGGTGTATATTTGTAAACAAAAACAACCAAAAATTATAGGTCCTGATATAAAACAGTGTTTAACAACAATGTTGTATAACCCATTTTTTGAACCAGCAAAATGTAAACACAAAATTTTAATACAAGATCCTGAATACATTACTAAATTGGTTCAAAGTAATGCCTGGCTTTTCGTTCTACAACAAGAACGAAGTTTATTCATATATTGCAATAATACTTATACCCAAAAAATTTTAAGAGGAATGGGAGTATTATTTTTAAAAGAAGCATGTTCATATACATTGGGAAGTTTGGAATTACCTTATGAAAGCACTCAAGAGTATGACATGCCTATACATCAACCAGAAATCTTCAACATACCTATGTTAAAAATCAAAATACCATTAGGGCTCCATTTTCAAATGACCACACCAAAAACTGATTTGAGTTTCCACTCGCATGTTCACCTTAATGAGGTACTAGCAAAAACTAGTGTGTCTATTGCTGACTTAGAGAAAAGTTTGGCAGATACAGAACATAAACGACAAACCGAAAGAATTAACACACAAACCCATGCTAACAGTATCGGATTTGGTGCATTATCAGTATGTTCTATCATCCTAATATTGTATTTCTACATATCAAAAAATAGTAAAGCTAAGAGTGAAGTTAAAACGGGGGAAATAATCGAAATGTCGAGAATCCCTACGGTGTTAATCAGTGAGACAATAAATCCATCTCAGACCAAAACCGAAACAAATACCATAACTCATGTTCACCCAAAAGAAAATATAAAGAAGGAGGAAATTAAAACAAAAATCGAACCACAAAATACATCGAAGAAAGCACTCGAGCCTACTAAGAAATTTGTAGTAAATATTTAAAATATATATATATATTTATATTGAAAGAAAAATTAGTAAATAAGAAGAAAAAATAAATAAATAGATGAATAAATAACATTAAATATATTCAAAATTAAAAAAAAAAAAAAAAAAAAAAACTATTTTTAAGATATAGTTTAAAATTCAATAAATTTTAAGAATTATAAAAGTTCAACAAAATATGTAAACTAATTTTCAAAAAACACAGCCATTTTTATATAAACGAAAATTATTATGTTCTTCGAAAACAATAATTTTCTTTTCTCGAAGGGGGGAGGAATGTTGTGAAAACACATGCACACAAAATGCTAAGTCCAAAATGATATAAAAATATCGTTTTGGTAAAAAAGATCGTTTTACACGATCGTAAAATTTGAGTGGACTACGTTTTCTAAGAAACGCAAATTTTATGTTTGAAGAAAAACGTGCAAGTCTAAAATACTTTCTCATGACCATCTAGGATATCGAAATATATTTTCAAATATGATGTCCTAGAAATAGACTCTTTTACAACGTGGCAATAAAATTTCAGAAAATAATGTTTAAAAAAGGCGCATGTCCTTTGTGATCGCTTGAATGCAAAGAAATAGGCAAATCTTTTAAAACTCTTTGCCATCATAAAAATGGTATTTATGGATGCAAAGATCCCTTTTTCAAGGAATCAGGATTTTACGATCACGGTGAAAATTGTGAAAAATATCTGTTATGCATTTGTTCTTACCGCTCGAATAAACAAATCTTTTAAAGTATGTGATGTAAACATATATGGAAAGGATTTGTTTTTCTTACATCTTCACAAAAAATACATATCCCTACCCAAGCCTAGCCATTTAAAGGCTAGAATTTTTGTATAAAAAGGCTGAGTTGACGGAAAATTAGTTAGTTGTCAATTACACCGTTAATAGTACTTTTGCCCCCCACCAGTGGTAAGGTATAAGGGAAGATCAAAATAAAAAAGTGAAAAAAGAAGTACCAAAATACAAGTTTCAATAAGTTCTATAAATTACATATTCATACAAAGAATTTTAAAATAAAACGAATAAAATATACAAAGAATTTTAAAATAAAACGAATAAAATATAGTTTTACTACTAAATCACAACACCAACGTATCCCATTGTGTATACAACAACATATCCAATATAAAATACACAACACAGTAAACAACAAAGAACTGTATGAATTGGCGGGGTTACCCCCGATAAAAGATTTTATACTCAAACTGACGGACAAATACATTAATAACTTACAAAACCACGACAACGTTTTAGTAACTAACTCACTACCAACGGACATCACTCTACTACAACTGTACAACAATCACCGACACAAAGCGATTGGACTGTCGATGGCAAAATAAAAATATGTTCAATGCCCTCTTGGGCCATCTATTCCACCAAATGATTACCGCATGGCGAGTACCTCTCATCAGGGCTAAGTAACCTTAGCTCATAAGTTCTTGTTAACTTTGTTTTTTAAATTTTTTTTACAAACATATTTCTCTTTTAAGCTAGTTTTTAAGTCATTGAATCTTACTTTAATCATTAATTACCGTAGTTAAGTTAATTCTAGACGTTAAGGTAGATTTAGTTAATAATCATGAATTAATTCTCCATTAGAATTAAGTTTATATCATTTTAGACAAATTGAATAAATGGATTTATAACTAACTAATATGATTCCGAAATGTTTTGCGATGCATAATATATAGGTCCCGAATATTAAAACATTTGACTTAAAGGATAAGTGGAGGGGAGATTGCAAAACCCAGCTACCTGAACTAACTGGACGCCATTGGCCTGAAGTTTTTGGTTTTATTACCTGACATAATTTTAAAAAGAAAATAACGTGGTCATAAAAGGACATTCCTAATATTTCCAATATGTTCATCAGAAATGCAGATCCTGGAAATGTTTATGGTTCGCTTCTGCCTCTTTATAACTCCGCAAATTCAAAAATCGTACAAATTAATTTTATTGTTTTATGCTACTGAAAATTAATGTTCTTAGTTGTTTAAATTGGTTCGCTTAACATAACAGAACAAAGAAAGAAGGAGGAAGAATTTCAAATCAAAGATAAGGGAAATTCCATTTTCTAAAACAATAATGTTTGAGGACGCGTTCATTTTGGAAGGAGTATCAACATATGTTTGATGAGAAACAAATGCCGGTGTTTTGTTTTTGGTTTTCGTTTTAGCGAAATCCTTATAATAAATTATAAATAACATAAATGCATATTTATTAACATTTAATAAATGAAAAGCTAGTTAATTTAAGTTTCAAAGTGATAGAAAACTTTTTAACAAGTTGAAATACAATTAATTCTTTTTTTCCTCATTTTACGTTTTATTAAAAGTTCTATTCGAATAAAAAATTACAACATTTTTAACTTCTTAAAACATAAACATAATTTTACATAACGTTTGGATTCTTCTTAACAATTTAGAAATTACAAATACAAGCGAAATCCGAAAACCGAAAACAACAAAACGAAAGACTTGTCAAACTGAACGGACATAAATTTGATTTTAAAATGAACCTCATTTTGGTTTTAATAAAATTAAGCCAAACAGATCCATTTTTATTTCATCCACATTCAATACGATTTTGATCGACTTTGCTATGATTTTTCCCTGAGTGAATTTCTAAACTCGACATGGAAATTTGTGATTAGTTTTTAATCAACTAGTTTTAGTATTGAAAAGGCGCCAAGTATATTTCTTATGAAAGCATAAGCATTTTCTTTACTTCTTCTTAAAGAAATAAATTTGTTAGAAACATTATGATTTCATAATGAACAAAATTATAAATTTATTTAAAATTTCTTTTAGAGAAGTAATTAAATGTGGAATTCAGTAACGTAACGTCGGTGTTTCGAAAAGAGATGTAAAATTGAAATTTATAAGGCTAAGAACACACTAGATCAGACAAAACAGACCAACACAGTTTTTTAGCACTAAATCAGTTTTGTTACTAATACACAGAAGTATATGCGCAAACGTGCATTAAATCAGACAAAAACATCTACAAAAAATAAAAATGTTTTCTCAAATGTTTCGACATATAAATTCACGCAATCAAATCGGTCAACGCTCACTAAATCGAACAAAACCACCGCAGTCCGAGTTATCAATATTTCTGCTCCATCATTTTTGGCTTAACAGAAAAATAGAAGAAATTAATTGAGGCAACGCATATTGAGAAATCAAAACAAAACAGATGCTATGAGCGTTTCGAAACGTCAAAAATCATGCCTAATACTGTTCGATGGTATCATGTTTTTTAGTCAAATGTCAAATTTCACATTTAGAAATGAAAAAAAAGATCGAAATTATATGGAATTTAACTATAAAATATAGTAATTCTAGAAATAATATTAATTTCATGTGTCAAACAATTCTGACAGAAGATAAAAGGCAAAATATATGATATTTGTTCCAGCAAAAACTATATAGTAAGCTATATAGTCTCTGTTGGAAGGACTTTATTAAATACCATATTATAAGTGGACAAGCAGTCTGCGTGTTGAGAGGTCACAAGATGCCAATTATGAAGAATTGTACGATGGAAATGTACTAAAACAATTGATTTAGGGACAAAGTAATAACTAAAATAATTAAATAACAGAGAAAACGAATTAGTCTATCGATTATTGATCTTATTTTTATAGTAGTATTTTTTTCCTCTCAGTTTCCTAATCCTAAAATTTAGCTTGCTCGTATATCTAAGAATTCTTTCCTTAATTTTAAAATCTATTTCCATATTTTAATTTTGAAATAAAAAAATAATGCAGAAAATTTTTAAAACTGAAAAGTTATCTAACATGAAAAGACTATCATATTTAATTTAACGGACGTAGCACGGACCTATAATGAGTAATATTTTAACGAGAATTCTTTTCTTAATGCACCTATCCCTAACATCCTGAACAAGTTTCAATTGTTGGATAGTTTGGGAGAAGTAAAATGTAACGCCTTGAAAAATACTGTTTTACAGCAGAATTGAATTTATGAAAAGATGTTGTTAGTGACTTTTCCAAATTCACTTAATTAAAATAACTTTATTTTTGTTATTCCAAATTGTGCAGAAATGAGATAAAACTTTTACTAAAAGGTAAAATGATTTTGTGAAATTTTTGGTTGGCGTAGTTAAAAAATGGGAAAATTTTTTTAAAAATAAAATGCAATTTTGACGTTACTAAACATTTATTTTTAATATTCTTTATTTTCATCATAAATGTAATTTTGGAAATTATTTTTAAAATACACTTTAGCTTTAATGTTACTTAATATGGTAATTAATTAAGAACGGTCTTCATTTTTATAAGAAGATGTAACGAAGTTACAAATAAAAATTTAACTTTTAACGGAAAATATTTTTTTTGAAAAATATTTTCAGTTGCGGATATAATTCGCAGTTAAAAAGAGTCATTTGGAGTATAAGACTCAAAATAAACTCTAGTATAATCAGTCTATCACCAGACTCAGAGAAAGCCGTTTAGGAAGAAAGCTTTACTTAGGAAGACTGTGTTGGGAGTCACCCGTACCCCGACTTAGAAATCCTTCATAGTATAGTAGGACCTCTTCATAAGGGACACCTATTCGAGTCACCCGAACTCTTATAGGAAAGACCTAATTGATATTGGACCGCTCTGACTAAATACGGAATTCTCATTTTTTACGAAAATAACAGACCACAATACTGTTTGCGTCTTCCGAACCGGCAGTACAGTGAAACCCCGACAAATGGTACACCTCAGCAGTGATACCAAAACCGATTTTGCCTTGTAAAGAGGTACCTGCCCCTGATCCAAAATACTGTTTGCGTCACCCGAACCGGCAGTATAGACCGCTTGTTGTTTTGAGTCACCCGTACCACTCAACAAGATCTTCTAGACCAGATTTCCGAGGTAGTAGGTAAAACTATTGACCTGCTCGTATATACGAAATACCTGTGCTTGATATGGTTTGCGTCATCTGAACCAAGCAATATCAAACAAATACCGACCGATACGAGCCATACATATCCCATGTATTGCTCCCCACCCCGAAACATGCAAAATAACCTCCTTCCCCGATACTAAAACAACCGTATCTCCAAATAGGCAGGCAGGCATAAAAATTTAATAAAAGACAAAATTATATTATTTTAAACACAAAACTGACTTATTATTTCAACCGCCCGTATCCGACCCCTGGAGCCGGCGAGCTCACCCCGTGCAGAAAACAACGTTACAAAGAATATTGGAACATATTCTATAAACACAAAAGGATTTGCTTAACCGCAAATTTGTTTGAACTTTAATTTATTATTGATCAAATTGTCGGAGGGAATCCCAATAAAAACATCATAATGTTGGCTCCAATATTTGTTCGCTCATTTCATCCCCACTGGTAATACAAGTATGTGGAATCCATTCGAATTCCGTATTAAATTTTATAATTTGAATATGATTATTTTCAGTAATCGGTGATATACGTGTGGATTTTGGGCAAATTCTATCAATAATATTAGGATTTTGATTTTCCACGTCCTGATGTTATTCTTGTTCTTTTGTTTGGATCTGCGATTCTGGAACCGGATCTTCGCTTGTCGTTCTTCTACGGATAACTTTTGCGCAATTTGGATCTTTCGTTTTTGACACAGTCTTTAAGACACAATTCTTGTTCGTTTCTGCTTCTTTTTAGGTTTTGTTAGCAGAAAAGCAAAAATGCTTTTCAATATAAAAATGATTTAAAATTCTTTAGCTTAATTTCTTACCAACTTGATTTGCGTTCCGAATTTGATTTGGTTAAATATTCACATTCGTATTATTCTGTAAATAAACAACAATAATAATCTGTATTAAATTTTTTTATAAAATTTAAAATAAAATTTCTTACCGAATTTAAATAACAGCCTCATTCGCTAAAATTTGACTGATTTATCAACATTTTTTGAAAATTATATAAGTACGTAAACTTGGAGGACTGAAATAAATATGAGTTCGAAATAATTTGTGATGGACTATTTGTAGTTTTAGGAAACTAATATATGTTATTTTATTTAAAGGATGTAGACTGAGAAATCAAACTTCCTCGGGGACGAATCAAAATCTATAAAGAAATGGATTTTGTTGTTTTTATTACTTGATATAGTTTCAAAAATAATTACATCATCATAAAATTTTATTCCTTATATTTTCGATATGTTCTACAGGAATGCAGATCCTGGAAATTTGTATGGACTGTTAATAAATGTGGAATTCGAAAAATTTCAAAAGTAAATTTTATTAATTTATGATTTCAGTATCGTAAAACAATAAAATTAATGTCCTTATTTATTCAAAAAGGTCCTGTGGACATAATAAAATTTTTGTCTTGAATTTGTCATTTTTAATCAATTCTTGAAGAAGCGATAAATCATGAACATCATTTATGGAATTATTAATACATCAAATAATGATAATCCAGCATGCAAAATTGTAAATGGTATGCCTAGACATCCAGCTAGTCAAGGATCTGTCGAGCGATCAAATCAAGATATTGAAGCTATGTTACGTGCTTGGCTAATTGACAATGACACAACAAATTGGGCTATAGGTTGTTACTTTGTTCAATTCCAAAAGAATTCCTCTTTTCATCGAACCATTAAACGGTCACCTTGCAAAGCTTTATTTGGAACAGAACCAAAAACAGGACTCCAATCTAGTCATATTTCAAAAGAGTTGCTTGAAAAATTGTTACTGAAGAGGACTTGGATCTACTTCTTAATCAGCAGGACCATGACATTAGTTTAACACCAGAAGACTTACCAATAACTTCCTTAGTGCACAACAACGACGCTTCAACTTCAAAAGATCTACCAATATCTGAATTAATTGATTACAATGCTTCAACTTCAAATGATCTATCAAAAGTTAAATCAACCAACAATAACACTTCAATGTTACGCGTTCTACCGGCAGCTGATTTACTCACCACTTTGAGGATCTACCAGCAATTGAATCAATTTCTTTATCGACAACAACACAACTCGAACCAGTTAACAACTCTACTTCAACTCCTGCTTCAACAGTTAAAACATCTGTAGTGTTACTAGCATCAGAAGAGGAAGCAGTTGTCAGCGACAGTAAAACATGTTGTGTTGTTTGTGGAATGGAATCTACTGGAGCCATGTGACATGTGTAAAAATCCGTTGCACGCAATATGTGGGAATATAGTAGGAGAAGAAGGATATAGTTCAAAAATTCTATGCTATTTATGCCAGAAAGAAGAGAGCATTCAAGATGAAAGTAAAATGCTGCAAAACACCTGAAAAAATCAGCTGAAAAAATGAAAGAAGTTTCTTTTAACAAATTTAAAGACGTGTTAGTGGATTCCACAGTTTTGGTTGATGTACCTAAGGTAGATAGAGGCCCATTAGATGGAAATAACATTGTTGGCATCGTATTAGATATAAAAAATAATTTATACCAAATTGGTACCTCAGTTGGAATTATAAAAGATTGGCTACCTAGAAACGCTCTTCAAATAGCTACTACAACATTTACCGAAACAGTTCCACGGACTAACATAAGTCTGCGTGAGATTGTACGAAAATCGTCCTTATTTGGAGGTCAAGGATTTAAGAAGTGTTCCTGTGAACAATCCAAAATACAATGTAAAACAAAAAGATGTGCCTGTAAAAAAGTAACGTACTTTGTAACTCGAGATGTCGCAAATCAACAACGTGTTTTAATAAAAATAAATGAATATTATTATTTATTAAAAATGTTCAACATTTCACAAAATATATCGTTTATGTTTTTAAAAATTTCAGCTTATGTACCTATTTCTTTTGTTAATTAGTTACGAATAAATAATTTGTGTTTCAATGACTATTGTTGTATTACCTACTCCATATTTAATAATCCATGGTTTACTAAATAAATACTTTTAATATGTAAAAAATATTATTTCATCTTTTCACTAAAACGGTTTAGGGATTTGATCAAATCACTTACTTTCTTTAGGGAAATCATCTCACAGAGTTGTAATTTTAACATCTTCCGCGATTTGATCAAATCCCTTAGGGATTTGATCAAATCTCCGTTTTCATCATTTCCCTGCGACAGATACACCTTTGCAACAGTCATTCGAACGCCGATTCTATTTAATCCAATTTTTGAAAAGCCCTTTTGCTGGTTTATTTTCTTGGTCAAAGTTTAAATGTCGTCCTTTGATTTCAAATCCATCACAGTGGCTAAAAAGGGAGCGAATGTCTTAGCTTGAATCTCTTTTTATAAAAATGGTTACATCGCCGCAGTAAAACATTAATTAAAAAATCTGACCAGAGGTCAATTGCGGGAATAATGATGTGAAATCCCTCTGAAGTACGTCTTGTGTCGAAGCAACTTCTAACTTTAATCGGGTTATTTAATTTTTTACGGATGTGGAAATTGATTTCAAATTCTCTTGCAAGTGTTAAGGTTTTTATTTTTATTGTTGTAGTTCGATCTAAAATCAATTAATTTCTAAATTGATCTTTTCAACTGGAAGTCTTATCCTAATATTGCAAAAATGCAAAGTCAGCTACCTACAAGCAAAAACCATAGAATAAAGAGAGTTTCTAACTTGAATTCTGATTTGAGCACACGCAATCTCATTAATGGTATTTGTTAAAATGGCTCCGTGTGATATAGAAATGCATGTATTTAAAGTTTTTTTTACAAACACTATCAAAAAGAAACTACTTTAGCAACGCAGCAATCGTCCAAGAAATATGTATGTAGACAAAAAATAACATGTTCACATAATAGGTCTGTTTTATTTGCCACTTGTTCTGGAGTAGAGCAAATTTTTACATTGAAAACAAAAACAACAAAAGAGCAAATCCTACACTACTTTCAGACCAGGGGCAGCTCTCACACTGAAATTAGTTCAGTTTTCTACCATAAAAAATGTATTAGCTAAAAATTTCCCATTTTAATACAATACGGTTGCTAAGCAGCGCTACAAACATTTGAATTAAAACTTCTTTTACTCCAGTTGGTTTTTTTCCACTTACCCTGCTCCGGTGTAGGGTATGGCAAATAAAACAGACCTAATATATGTATAAATGTGATGAAAAATACCTGATAAAACCGAAAAAACCCAAAAAATTCCTAAAAAACCGAAAAGGCACAGGTAAGTTGATTTTTTAAACACATAAATTAGTTTTAAGGAATCTTGACTAATAGTACTTTAAAATAAAATTGTTATCGTTACAATTTTGTATAATTTATAACTATGCTAAAAAAACATCGTTAAGTCTCATATATGACAAATGTGCTCCTTGAAAATTAAACGGACACATATTATAGAAATGGACCATAACAGAAAAATAGTGAGTACTTTATGAAAATGTTTTATGAAGTGGTGTTAAGAAAGAATTTCTTTGATATTGCAAATGAATATAAATCAATTGAAGTATAATTAGGCGAGATATCTTTTTTTTTTAAATGGCACTCCCGAGGTGTCATTTCTTGAGACGCTTCATATATGTATATGAAAAGGATGCCACGAAAGCGTAGGATTATGCAAAAACTGTCATGTAAAACATAAGTCTGAATTTCTGCTAATATGTTTATATATTACATTTCTTTAGACATTAATTTAATTAATTTAATGATTTTCCTCGTTTTTTTATTTGCTTTAGAGTTTTTCTTGCTGAGCTTTTCTGAAATTTAGTGCGAATAATATGTTTTATTTACTATAGTAGAATTTGTGTGGAATGCGATTAAATTTCAATATTATAAACTGCTTCCCATTCCATTCGCCATTATCATTATTTGCTTAATAAAGCGAATTTTTGAAAGCGACAAAATTCGTTAAAGAAAGTGGAATATTAGGTATAAACAATTACTTAAATACTACTGAACTATGATTCGCTTACTCGCTCATGGCTAAAATGTTCCTCAGGGGCAAAAATCTTTTTTTTTACCATATATTTTAAAAACACCTAATAAAATTCACATTAATTTTGAAACACCGAAAAATTCAAATTAAAAATTATTTTAAATTTTTTTGTATATGAATTATTAATAGAAATGCAAAATGAGTTATGAAAACCAAAAAATTATTAATTTTTGTCCTGTTTCCAATCCCTGGTTAGTTCCAAATTCTGTAACTAGCTGTCTTTTTCGTCATGGTCGAATATTTCTAGTGTTTCAGGTCTGCCAACTTAATATGATCAAAATTTCGGTTGAATGGTGAACAAAAATTTGTAGCAGTAATAATATATTCATTATATTGTGGCGGCTCTTAACTACTATAGGGATTTACTGGAAGGATTCAGTAAGAATTAATACAATCCATTCGCTCCCTATGAGCGATGGATTGATTTCACTTTAATTTAATGAATAAGTAAATGTTTTTTTATTTTAATGTAACAAGGGGGGTTGCACATACTTGGGGTTTGTTCGAAAGAAGCAAATCCCCTGATGACCTATTTAGCATATCTTCTTCCTTGCGAGCAGAAGATACGAGATGGTGCAGCAATGTGAGCAGCTAAAAGGCTGCACGCCTAGCTGATCGCACTAGCTAGCTCGCCGGAGGGGTGGGTCGCTGCTCACCACTATCTGTCATCGCGTTACACATAAATTATATGCGTGCATGATGAGTGAAAACGTCGTTAAGACTTTATAGTGATAGCGCGAGCTATCAAATAAGGAAATTCGGTTTTTGCGAGAAAAAAACCGAATAAGGGGAGTGTTCGTTAATTTGCTGGTCACCGAAACTTGACCAGCCATCCGCGAAAGCCTTGCGAGGCATGTCGGGGCCGATTGGCAAAAGTGTTAATGCCAACCGGACTTTGGGGCACTACCCTCCCACATGGACCGACAGCAGAATGCCGATCCCCGTATGTCCATGCTCGCCCCTACAAATGAGCATGGACCCTTAATGTTTGCTTATTTATGTTTCCCTCACACGCCCCCTAGTTCCGCTCTCTCTGTCATTTCTCTCATTCGTCTTACATTTTATCGAAACCTTCTAAAGATATTTGTGGCAATTCGTCGTGAAGGAAATTGTGTACGTGTCGATCGATTCTCAGCGAAAACGGAATACTTGCCCAACTCTCGCATACTAACTCGGATTTATTGTACGCATCTCATTGAGGTTTTCAATTACTATATTCGGGCACAATATATATTAACAAAATAATTACCAATTTGAAAAAAAAACAAAATTTTTCTTTATTGAATATGATTGTTTACTCCACATAATCCTTTTAGGTTAATAAAAAAAAATTGGAAAAAAAAAAATCAAAAATTATAAATTTTTACAAGAAATAACTTCATGGTTTATTTTTTTTTCTCTTTTATTTAGTCGTAGACTTCTAATTTCTAAGCTTTTAATCTATTTTATGGATAAAATTTACTTTAGTAATGTTACCACTCCTTTTAAATTCTTATAAATCCTGGTTATTTCCTTTTTCAAAAATTAAATGTACTTTAAATATTTCTAACTTTTGCCAGTGCCCACAAAATTTGCAACAAGGCATAAAAAGAATTAAATTTGGATCTTGCGTGCACATGTGCGTAAGTATATATAATTACAATTAAGCAAGAAAAAAAATCTGTTTCTATCTCGTTCTATCCTGGGTGACATCAGAGAGAAAAGAATCCTTGTGTTGTTATCTCCTTCCTTTCCTATCTTTTCTTCAATTCAATCACTTGCCAGAGAATTGTATCAGACTTCCAAAGTTACGTGACTTATTGTCGACTACTTTCATGTTTACTACGCGCATCTGACGTTTGCAGACACCAAAAAGGATATCCATTACTCCCAAAGAAAAAAAAACCTTTTTGAAATCTGATTAGATAAAACCTTCCTTTTTTTCTTTCTCTTTCCACTTTGGTTTATATGTTTCAAAAAAAAAAATTAATAAAAAAAATACAAATCAGTACTCACTGGAGCTGGAAAAAAGAGGCCTCTCCCTTACAGCATCACCTAAAAATTTATAAAAAAAAAATCCTCTTTCGAGTATGACGTTTACAAAAAAATTCTTTTTTTTCTTTTTATTTGTTTTGGATTTCCTTCCTCGGGTCTTTCTTTTGGTGTCCCGGGACGAAAAAAAAAACAATTTGAACTAACGCACAAAAAAAAAAATCTGATACGATTCCTGGGTTGTTCAATTATTTTTATGTAGTACGATGCCTTGATGCTAACTCGTCTGGTAGAATGATGATCAGCTGATTATTCTCGAATGAAGATGAAATGCTCAGGAATACGAATGAAATTAATTTGGTTATAACTTCGAATTATACAGAACTCTCCTTCGTTGGATTACGATGACGTCATACATATGGGGGTCAAGCAGATTAGCGTTCTAAAACCGCCAAAAGACCGAAATAATTCTTTCCCTCCCTTTTTTTTTTCTTCACTAATGTCGTCTTTATCGTTTTTTCTTAATGCATGCACATAAAATATTTTAAATCCATATAAATTAAGCAAATGTTGGCTGGGTGTAACTTTTCGAGGCTGTACACCTTACCTTCACGCACTTTCATTTTTTTTTTTTTTTTTTTTTCTTGTTACCGTTTCATTTATCTTTTTTTTCCGGCTATTCACATTAATATTTATTTTAGAAATTACTTAATTCTTGATCTTTCTTCAATCACAATGTCATTCAATGGCAGTTTTTTTTTTTGCAGACATGTTAAAAAAATTTACTTTTTTTTTCTTTTAATCCATTTCACTTTTCTCCTTTAAAAAACTTCAACCCGTCACAATTCAGACAGACCGACCTTTTCGAAATCTCAGACCAGACTGTCTTCTTCAACAAAAAAAAACTCTCGTCAAAAAAAAAACCCATGCATATAAAAAAATTATCTCCGTCTCCTTCTTTCTGCCTGCCCGTCAAATCTTTCAAATTATCGGATCATATTTTTGGGCTAACGGATTCAAGCATTTTCATACAAATCCTACCTCGTGCTCAAAGTGTAATTAATAATAAAGTCGCGAAAGTTCCTATCCTTACCGTACCGCCGTTTTTCAAAATTTGCCTGTTCTTTCTCAAACAATTTTCTATCCACTGCTGAAATAGATAGCACTAAAAATTGTACATATGGGTGAAAGAGAAACATGATGTCATATGATTTTGAAAAACATCCCTCATTTTTTTGTTCGAAAAATTGATCCCATGATGGTGTTGCCATTAATGTATTTTTTTAAACTGACTGTTTAACTTTTTTAAAAAATGATGAAAATCTTTAATAATTGAGTTATTATTTAAATGAATCTTTTAATAATGAAAAATGAAATTAATATTTCTCCATTCTTTGCTATTTTAGTTTTAATGCAGTATTTTCTTTGATTTTTATATAACTGCCAAATTGAAAATTACACAAATTACAAAACATGCATTGAATGAATATATAGAAAAAGTACATATGTGCATTAGGGTGGCTCTCACTTTTATATTAAAACAAATTTGAAATTTGTGAAAAGTAGAAGTATTCTTTAATTGTTATTTCTATTAAAACATGTTCTATAAAATTTATGCGAATTATAGGTATTTTTATACAATTCTGAAAAAAAACCAATTCGATCCACCCTAATATGCATAAACAAATTAGATCCACCCTAATGTACACATCTTTATTAAATACAACATTTGATTGCAAAATGCACTAACCGTTCCGGATTTGTCGGCAATTTAAAAAACCGTACTTGACTGTTTTCAGATGTTGAAAAGCAGCCAGGCACAAAACACTTAAATTTATTTTGTTTCAAACGTTTAAAATTTTCCATATTTTAAACCGCATCTATCTATTTTTTTGAAACAATAACATTTTGCAATATTGGCAACACCACTAATGGGTAATTTTAAAATTTAAACAAAAATACTGAGTCAGAAATTTGTATACAAATGCACACATACCAGAAAAAAATTTGGCGCAAATTTTTTTTTTCTGGGATATATGTAAAATTTGTGCCCAAACATAAGATTCCGGGATCAAATCATAAGATTCCATATGATTTTTAAGAACATTTCATTCTCTCTCTTGCTAATGGATTTTGCCTATGAAAAATATATGTACTCTTGCGTATTCTTTTCCCCGTCTGCCACGTGCTTTTTCTAGCTACTTCGCTAGCTTTCCTCACTTTACCATAGTTACACTTTGCTCGTGCTTGATAACCGGTTTATTTTGGCTCTTTTTGTCTCTTTCTTATTTTTTCTCGTTTTTAACCCAGCGGAAATAGAAGGCTCTAACTACCACTAAGATCACTTGAAATGGTATTAAAATTTGATTGTGGTAGATGGCCATCTCGTCGGGGAGAAGAAAAGCCTTTGAAATTGTAAATTACGCCGTGCAGGCTGCAAAAAGGTTTCACGTAGAAACTCCAAACTGTTGACTGTCAAAAAAAATGATCCATCAACAGTTTTTTTGTTCCCACGCGTTACATTAAGTTATTAAAAGAATCTTATTTATTTAACAACTAAAAGTTACAATTTATTTAAAAATAATTATTGTTAATCTCAAAAAAGGATTTAAAAAATAACTTTAGTTATTCCAAAATTAGGTTCTTGTAGTTTTGAACATTGTTAGAAAACTGATTTTCCTAACTGATTTTTATTTTTATGATTTTTCATACAGCCTACCTAATTAGTAAGAAAAATTATTTCAATTAAGGCTACTGAATATTAAAAGAAAAAAAGAAACGCAACAAGTATTTTTTCTGAAAATACAAACAAGTAGTTTTCCACCAAATTGGTAGTAGTTAAAAGCCGCCACAATATTCAAAATAATTATCACAATGGTACAATCCGAAAATGTAAAAAAAAATTTTATTGGAAATAAAATAAATTGAACAAAATTATATTTTTGTTTTATTTACCTTATTTTAAAATACAAAATTTTCATTTGCAAGAAATCTAAAAAATTGAATAATTCCCGCTACAATTGTTTTTCGTTTCGTGACAAAAAAGTCAACCGTTTCTTATGTTGGCAGTATTGCGAAATTTGTGTTCGGCGCGAAAAAGAGAAGTCCGAAAATTTGCCATTCGCTTCTGAAGGAATTTATCGCTTCGAGTAATCTAGTAATATATATACCTATGGGTATAAAGGAAGTAAAAGGCTTATTATCACCAGTATTACCACTAAAACTTTCCTTGCTTTTCTTAGTATTTTAACCAAAACTAAAGTGTCCCTCTCCTCAACATTATTTCAACTAAAAGGACTCGTACTTGTGGCGAGTACCGTTACCTTTACTTTATAAAATTGTGACTTTTGATTATATGACCTAATTAAGTTTCTATCTGTTTCTGCGATGGAAAATGTATAGTATACTTATATTTCTTGTACTATACAAGCAAAATTGCGCCTCAGATGAAAACCATTAGAATAAGTCTACCTTTAATATGGAGTCGAAGAGATTAGATCTGGCTTACTTAACTCATGATCTCCGTAACATATGAGAATAGTAGAATGTAAAACGCTATTTCCAATATTTTGATGTCTAAAAAGATGGATTTCAATTCTACTATACTCATTCAGCTTTATTCAAAAATTATGATTTGTATATTTCGATTTAAAGTAATCCTTAAAGCAAAAGTATTGGGTTTCACGTATGGAGATCATAAAACTTGCATAATGCGACTTGTAATTTTATTGTAGAACAAATTTAAATTTCTTACGTTATTTGGAAATGATTAACAAATTAAATTTGAATCATTTTTGTTGCGTTCATAATATTTTTTTAAAAACTTCTTTTCCTTTTGCCAAATTAGCTGAGTATGTTTTGATTGAAATATTTAAGGCTCCAAATCCGCGGGTCATGTGGGAAAGTATCCAACTTTGATGTTGACAACTATGACATTTCTAAAGGGCAACATTTATCCATTAATAAAAGACAATTCACTTTTAATGTTTCTTAATTATTTATTTACAATATTCATGATTTATAAAAAATATATTTTTTTATAGGACAAACAATACGGCGAAAAACCAGAAACCTGACTTAATTAAAAACTAAAAATTCATGCAACTGATCGTGCAAGTCCGAATTAAGGCAACCCAAAGTCGGCTCCAACATTTCTTGAAAAATTTTATTCTCCTGATTAAAGTAATTCGGAATCCATTGGAATCTCGTATCCATTTGTTGATCATCATTATTTCCAATAATCTGCTTTTCACTCTCTATAGTTTCTGAATTTGAGGAAGTCGAAAGTTCTTTATTGGAATTTGAGTTTTGTTTACTCAAATCTTCACTTTTATTAAGACTCACAATGCTTTTAATTTGTTTCTCCTTTTTACACTTTATTCTACGATTCTGGAACCAGGCCTTCACTTGTCGTTCTTCCAGCGTTAAGTGCTGAGCAATTTTCAATCTTCGTGGTCGGCACGCGTAGCTATCAATACTAAATTCTCGTTCTAATTCTATTAACTGGTCCCTTGAAAACTTTGTTCTCGGCTTTCTCGGTTTCATTTTAGGTTCTGTAAAAAAAAAAATATTTTTAAATAAAAATAATTTTGGAATTTTTCAAATTAATTTCTTACTAGTTTGTTTATTTTGACATCCTCCAAACACGTGATTTATTGGATAAGCGTTTAACTCTGCTAATTTTGTATACTGTAAAGAAAGAAAAAATGTTAAATTGAAAACTGATTTTTAAAAAAGTGCAATATATATGCTAAAAATAATAAAACTTTTACTCACCGAATCCAAATCTACGCTCGACAAAGATTCATTATTCCCACAGCACGAATACATTTTTTTATTCTAAAAATTGCTAGCACAATTGGCACAGGACAACTTGAATATGATTCCGAAATCTTTTAAATCCATTTATTCAATTTTATCACAGTATTACATCTTAAATCTAATGGTACTTCAGATATTTACTTATTATAATAACCTTAACGTTTAGACTACATCTAACTTAACTAGGGCGTAATTGTATATATTTAATTTTTTGTCTTAAAACTAGGATAATGAAATAAATTTATTTGAAAAAATTTAAAAAAAAAAATCTAAAAAACAAATATAAATGTGAAAAAAATTTTTTGGGAAGAAATATCTAACTCTGTTGAGAGGGACGTGATTGACCGTCATTTGATGCTAATTATTTATTTAGAATAGGTACTATGGGAATTGTGGGCTTCACTTCCGCATTCCTATTGGTTTGAGACGGTAGTTGCTGTAGAATTGAATTAAGGTTTGGTCTGTAGGTATCGAATTAGTAATAAGTTCGTTGTAATGCTATTGCAGTCTGTCGGTGTATTTGTCAACCTGTTTGCTTATAAAATCTTTTAGTGGAGGCATGCCCGCCAGCTCATAAAGCTCTGTATTGTTTACAGTGTTTTGTAGTTTTACATACTTGCTCCGCCTTTTGTGGGTGACATTGAGGCAGGTGCGTAAGCACTTCCTTTCTTGTATGGAAATTTTGTTCCACTGGGTATTGGAGATATTGTTTGCCCATGTATGAGCCGCATAGGTCAGAGTCGGCCGAATTACTTGTTTATATAATAATAGTTTGATATCTTTATGTAGGGGGCTATGGCGATTCAGGAACGGGAAAAGGATTGCTCGTGCAGCTTTAATTCTCTTTGTAATGTATGTCATGTGTACCGTGTTGTTTAAGTTTGCTTGTAGATTTAGTCCTAAGTATTTGACTGTATTTACGGTTTTTATAATGTTGCCGTTAATAATTATGTCGGGATTGGATTTTTCTTTCTTAAGTTTGCTTTTGTATTGTCTCGCATTTGTCAGTGTTAATTTTAAGTTTCCATTTTGTGAGGTAGTCGTTTATTGTTTTTAGTTCGTTTGTCAGGGTCGTCGTTGCTTGTTTGATCGACCACGAGGAGGTAAAGACGACTAAGTCATCAGCAAAGGCTAATGCGTTACAGGGGTTAGTGTTTGTGTGAGAGTAGATGGGGGAGTGAGTTGCTGGGATGTCGGAAATGTAAATATTGAATAGGATAGGGGATATGATTGCGCCTTGGGGAACTCCTGCGGGCATTGTTAGTATGTTAGAAAGGGTGTTTTGATTGAGAACTGAGAATTGACGATTTTTTAAGAAATTTGCTATCATAAGGATGAGGTGAGTGGGAAAGTTGAAATTAATAAGTTTCCATACCAGACCATTTATCCAAACGGAGTCGAAGGCCTTTTCGAGGTCGATCAGAGTAGCAACTGTAATTCTGTGTTTTGTCATGTTGTGAATTACGTTGTTTTGTAGAATTGTCAGTGCGTCTAGCGTTGAATGTCTCTTTTTGAAGCCAAATTGTGTCTCCGGTATAATTTGGTTGTCCTCTATGAAATTAGTCAGTCCTGTGAGTATTATACGTTCTAAGATTTTACTAAGACAGCTGAGCAGGGAGATGGGACGGTAGCTAGATGGAAGTAGGGCATTCTTTTTGGGTTTTTTGATTGGTATAATGTTAGATGTTTTCCATGCTGTTGGAAAGTAACTAGAATTAATGCAGTTGTTGAAAATTATCGTTAAAGTGTTTATTAATTTGGGTGGGAGATTTTTAATGACTATAATCGGTATACCGTCAAAACCACAAGATTTTTTGCTTTTTGTTGATTTTATAATGTAAATTAATTCTTGCTCGGAAATGAATATATCTTTGTATTTTGTGCACTTGTCCGCAGGGTTGTTTGTGTCGAATGAGGTTATTGTATGTTGCGAGTTTTTGTCTAGTAAAAGTTTAGTTTCATTATTAGTTTTAACAGTGTGGTCTGTCGATCCTAGTTTATTGTTTTGTCTGTGAAAATTTAAAAAAGTTTGTAGCTAAAGCGTTGTTAATTGTAGGTATGTCAAAAATTAATTTATTGTCAATGCTTAATTTGGTTATGTTCATGTCACATTTGTTTGATTTTAGTTTGTTGATGTTTTTAAAAAGATTATTATCTTTCTCAATGTTTTTAAGTTTGGATTTAAAGTTGTCGTTTATGTTGGCTTGAATTTGAATTGCTATTTCGTCTGTTATTTTCTTTACGTCAGATTGTATTTGGAAATAGCAATTGTCTTTTATGAATCCGTTGCTTATAAGCGTTCTGTGGAGTTTACGTCTGAGTCGTTTTTTGGTCGCGAGTAGTTTGGTTAGCTGTTTATTTGTGTACGAGTAATGTGTGTTTTTAAGAGTAATTGTTGGTATGGTGCGTTTCATAGATTCGTTGATGTTGATTGTCAGTTTCTCGATTGCCTCGTCCAATTGCGGTCTCGACATGTTTGTTTGTGGGTTAATGTCGATATTATATGATTTCTTGGTTACTATTTGACTAAATTTTTTCCAATTTGCCTTATTGTAATCGAATAGTTTTATTGGGTGTGGCGTTTTGAAATCGATTGGCCAGTAACGGAGCCTGTTTTTTGTTCTGTCTTGTATTCCGTCGATGTTTATGAAAACGATGTCGTGGCCTGAGTATGAGGGTCTCGTCAGTAGGGCGTTGTGTCTCGTACAGTTCTGATTTATAAGTAAGTCATTCCGATTTTTTCAATTTTTATAAACCATTTATTCAATTTCTTTCGTATACAATAGTAACTTAAATTTAATGGTAAGAAATTTAATATTTGCCTAAAAAGAATTAGCTATGTATTTACCTTAACGTGTTAGCCTTAAACCTAACTTACCTAAAGTAATTTGCTGTGTATAATTAAAAATTCATGACTTAAAAAACTAGGATCTGTAGAAATGTTTTGTAAAAAATTAAAATAAAAAACAAAATTTGTGAAAAAGGTAGGATATATATATTTTAAACATAGCCTTGACGAGAGTGACACGCAAGCGCCGTCATCTTTATGAACCTGCATTCAACCTACTGGTTTGAAACGTGAATTTTTAAAACTGTCCCATATGGAACCTTCTTTTGGTAATGAATCCGTAATAAGAGTATTTTCATGATTCTTTACCCTTTCCGTGTATTTGGAGGTCAGTTTTTTTATGTAGTCCCTGATTGGTATGATTACCGCCATTTCGTAAAGTTCTTTATTGCTTACGGTATTGTCGTATTTATCGAATTCATTGTGTCTCTTGTAAGTTACATTCAGGCAGATCCTCAGCCATTTCCTCTCCTCGATCTCTATCTTTTTCCATAGGGTATCCCTAATTTGGTTTGACCAAATGTGAGACGCATAAGTGTAGACCGGACGGACGATCTGTTTATACAGAAGAAGTCTGATTTCCTTTTGTAGTGGACTGTACTTGTTTACAAACGGGAAGAGAACAGCCCTAGCGGCTTTTGATTTATTTATGATCACATTTACGTGCGTATCGCATTTTAGGTTTGACTGAAGGTGGTACCCTAAATATTTAACTGAAATGGTATTTTTTATTTTTGTATTATCAATCACTACATCTGTTGATTTTGCCCGTTTCCGTCTTTTATTGTACTTACAGTTTGGTCCAGTAAAATGTATCGTTTCGCACTTGTCTGGGTTTATTTTCATTTCCCATTTTGTCAAGTATTCGTGAAGTTTTTGAAGTTCCAGTGTTTGTAGTCTTGTAGCTATGTCGATTGACCAGGAGGCTGAAAAAATGATTAAGTCATCTGCGAAGCTTATGGAATTTGAGGGGTTTGGATTGTTTCTGTTATAAATAGGAGTATGGGATGTTGGGATATCTGCCATGAATATTTTAAACAATGTAGGGGACATTATTGCACCTTGCGGAACTCCTGCAGGCATTTTAAAAATGTTTGAGAGGGAATTATTGTTAAGAACTGCGAAATTTCTGTCTTTTAGGAATTTGGATATGATTAAAGTCAAGTGGATAGGAAAATTGAGGGAGTTAAGCTTCCAAATCAGCGCGTTCACCCATACGGAATCGAAAGCTTTTTCAAGGTCAATCGACGTTGCTATGGTTATTTTGTGATTTGTCATGTTGTGTAGAATGTTATTGTGAAGTAAGGTTAGTGCGTCTGCAGTGGAATGTCTCCTTTTAAAACCGAATTGAAATTTAGGTATTATGTCATTATCGTCTATAAAATTTGTAATTTGACTGTGCACTATTCTCTCTAGAAGTTTGCTCACACAACTTAAAAGGGAGATGGGACGATAGCTTGAAGGAATCTGATCATCTTTCTTAGGTTTCCTAAGCGGGATAATTTTTGCGGTTTTCCACGCTGTAGGGAAGTATGCAATGTTTAAGCAATTATTGAAGATAATCACCCCATAGTCTAAGAATTTGTGGAGGTAGTTTTTTTATGATCATGTTCGAAATACCGTCAAAGCCACATGATTTTTTGATGTTTATGGACTTTATGATAAACCCAAGCTCCCCTTCAGTTGTGAAAGTTTGCTTGTGGATAGTGCAATTGTCGGCAGGTTTTGATATGTTGAAATCTGTAAGTTTAAAGTCCTTTTGCGTGCCTTGAATAATTTTTGCTTCACTGTTTATTTTGATTGTGTGGTCAACAGTTCCTAATGTCTCGTTTTGTGAGTGAGCTTTTAAAAAATTTAATGCTAAAGCATTATTAATCGCTTGAATGTCATAAGTTATGTTATTATTTATGTTTAATTTGGTTATATTTAAGTTTGACTTTTTTGCTTTTAGTTTATTAATATTTTTAAATAAGTTATTGTCTTTTTTTATGCTTTTAAGTTTAGTATTGAAGTTATTGTTTACTGCTATTTGTAACTCAGTCGAAATTTCGTCATTTAGTGATTTCAATACGGAATTAAATTGAAAATAGATATTGTCTTTTATGTACGCATTGTTTGACAAATATCTGTACATTCTGCGTCTTAATTTCTTTTTGCTTGATAGTAGTGTCAAAAGATGTTTCGTAGTGTATGAGTATTGTGAGTTTTTTAGTGTTAGTGTTGGTATAGCGTCCTTAGTTTGTAACGTGTGACTAATACAGCACACTTACTTATAATTTTAAGCCTACACGGCAACCCTATTTAAATATTAGCGTGGTCAGCTTTTGCGAAAACCGCATGGTCTTCAAAAATTTTTCCAGAACATTCTTTTCCACCTCATATCCGTGGTGGAAATAAGCTGATAAAAGAGCCTTTCCCTCCCCCCCAGCGAACGAGAACGAAAGAATGGACCAAAGAAAAATGGAAAAAATGAACGTGTCGCATTCCGATAGGCGGATAAAAAAATTAAAAACTAGAAAACCGGTTCTTTTTATCCCAAACAGAAAAATTTTGTGAACAGAAGATGGGAAATGAAAAAAAAAAATTGAAAACAGTCTGGTACAAAATGTTGAAGCGAAAAGTCTTGTTTTATAGTTGGGAGGAGTTTTTTTATGTGAATGAAAAGAATAATGTATAAAAAGACGGGGGAATTTGTGATCATCAACTTGATGACCTTTTTTTTGAAATTTAAAATAAAAATAGTGATCAGGATTACCGAACGAATTAAGTTTTATAAATCGTGTACCAAATAGTTTTAATATAAAAAAAAAAGAAAAAAAGAAAAGAAAAACAAAACAACAAAAAAAAAAAAGAAAGCTCGTGTAGTAAAATTTTGTCTTACCTATTTCAAAAGGAAGATTTACATAAGAAAAGAAAAAAAAATGTGTTCCATATTTCGCGCTTATTTTAAAGTAATCGAAAAGCGTAAAAATTGTAATAATTTGGTTCAAAAGAAGATGTTAAATAAATTTTGTATAACAATGTCGGCCATTTCAATTTTTGACTTTCCTGCACCTACCACTCCAAAACAGGTTCGTCGATTTTTGGGTATGACAGGATGGTATAGGCGGTTTATTGCCAATTATGCCTCCTTGTCTTCTCCAACTACTGACTGCCTAAAGAAGAGCGCCAAGTTTGTTTGGACAGCGGAAGCTCAAGTAGCGTTTGAAGCCTTGAAGTCTTCATTAACTACGGCCCCGGTATTGGCCAACCCTGATTACACCAAACCCTTTATTATACAGTGCGACGCGAGTAAGACCGGTGTCGGAGGTGTTTTGCTGCAAAGCGACGACGAAGGCAATGAGAAACCCATCACCTATATTTCTCAAAAGCTGAACTCAGCACAACGCAACTACAGCGTGACGGAACTGGAATGTTTCGCTGCGGTGTTGAGCGTTAAAAAGTTCAGAGCCTACGTCGAAGGTTTGCCGTTCAAAATAATCACCGACCATGCGAGTTTAAAATGGCTCATGAGTAAGCGCGACTTGAGTGGACGTTTGGCTCGATGGAGCTTAAAGCTTCAAGCCTTTGATTTCGCGATTGAACATAGGAAAGGTTCAGAAAATGTGGTGCCAGATGCGCTTTCACGTGTATACGTGGACGCGATTTCGGAAATAGTTTCGGCACCTAGCATAAACTTGAATTCTGAAGCCTTCAAATCAAAGGAATATCTCGACTTGATCGATACAGTGCAAAGCAACGCGGAAAGGCTGCCTGACACGCAAGTGTCAGATGGCCACGTGTATTTCAGAACAGGCTTTAGCACTGGCAATATCTTTCAGGAAGATCGATCGTGGAAGCTTTGGGTTCCGTCTAGCCTTACGGACGAGCTGGTTCGCCTGGCGCATGATCCTCCACAAGCTGCGCACGGCGGTATTACCAAAACCTTATATCGTTTGCGGCAAAGATACTTCTGGCCTGGTATGGCTAGCGAAGTACGTAAATATATCGCGAGTTGCATCGTATGTAAAGAGTCTAAGGCTCCAAATAGTGTGTTGAGGCCGCCAATGGGCAAACAAATTGAAGTTGACAGACCATTCCAGTACTTATATGTTGACCTGTTAGGACCCTACCCTCGGTCTTAGCATGGTAACACCACTCTCCTAGTTGTTTTGGACAAATTTTCGAAATTTGTTTTGTTCAAGACACTACGTAAGGCGTCTGCCGTGCGGATCACCGATTTCTTGGAGGAAAGCGTCTTCAATTTATTCGGCGTACCCGAGATTATATTTTCAGACAATGGACCGCAATTTATATCAAAAGAATTTCGCAAATTAGTTGAAGCGTATGGTGTGAAACACAATCGTACAGCTATCTACTCACCACAAGCTAACGCATCAGAACGTGTAAACCGTTCATTACTGGCGGCCATCCGCTCTTATGTTGGCTCCGATCATAGGGATTGGGATCAAAATTTGGGAAGCATTGGCTGTGCTCTTCGGAGTACAATCCATGCTTCTACGGGGATTGATCCATATTTTCTTGTGTTCGGTTCCCACATGATCACACATGGCTCGACCTATGAACTGATGCGGAAGCTAAATGGCTTGAATGATGGTGAATTGGTTGTGTCCTCAAAAAAGGACCAGCTTGAACTAATTCGCGAACGCGTCAAAAATAATTTATCGAAAGCTCACCAACATCATGAGCGGATTTATAATCGTCGAACCCGAGTAAAGAGATTTATTGTCGGACAAGAAGTCTACCGAAGAAATTTCACGCTTAGTGACTTCGCAAAAAATGTCAATGCTAAGCTAAATCGTAAATTTCTGAAGTGTCGGATTGTTCGTGCGATTGGCGATTCCCTCTATGAGGTCGAGGATTTGCAGGGTAGAACCATAGGGGTTTACCATGCCAAAGACCTGAGGCAATAGTGAGGCAAGAAACGACATCCACTGCCGCGGTTTATGACGGATCTTTTCCTTTTCTTTCCTTTCGTTTTCTGGTGCCCGGCTAGCTCAGTCGGAGAGCAACGGAGACTCTTTTGGGTGTGGTCGAGCCCCACGTTGGGCAGTACAAGATTTCACGTACCACTCCAACTACCCACATGCTTTTCAGTTACGTCCGGGTTGATAGATCAATCCCTGACGTATCTGTGTTGTAACGTGTGACTAATACAGCAAACTTACTTATAATTTTAAGCCTACACGGCAACCCTATTTAAATATTAGCGTGGTCAGCTTTTGCGAAAACCGCATGGTCTTCAAAAATTTTTCCAGAACATTCTTTTCCACCTCATATCCGTGGTGGAAATAAGCTGATAAAAGAGCCTTTCCCTCCCCCCCAGCGAACGAGAACGAAAGAATGGACCAAAGAAAAATGGAAAAAATGAACGTGTCGCATTCCGATAGGCGGATAAAAAAATTAAAAACTAGAAAACCGGTTCTTTTTATCCCAAACAGAAAAATTTTGTGAACAGAAGATGGGAAATGAAAAAAAAAAAAATTGAAAACAGTCTGGTACAAAATGTTGAAGCGAAAAGTCTTGTTTTATAGTTGGGAGGAGTTTTTTTATGTGAATGAAAAGAATAATGTATAAAAAGACGGGGGAATTTGTGATCATCAACTTGATGACCTTTTTTTTGAAATTTAAAATAAAAATAGTGATCAGGATTACCGAACGAATTAAGTTTTATAAATCGTGTACCAAATAGTTATAATATAAAAAAAAAAGAAAAAAAGAAAAGAAAAACAAAACAACAAAAAAAAAAGAAAGCTCGTGTAGTAAAATTTTGTCTTACCTATTTCAAAAGGAAGATTTACATAAGAAAAAATAAATGTGTTCCATATTTCGCGCTTATTTTAAAGTAATCGAAAAGCGCAAAAATTGTAATAATTTGGTTCAAAAGAAGATGTTAAATAAATTTTGTATAACAATGTCGGCCATTTTTGAATAGAACTTGTTTTCATCTCTTTTGTTTCGGTTTTTTTTTGGGTTTTAAGTGTTTATTTTCCCCAAACTAGTAACGTTTTTTTTTATTATTTTCAAAAGAAAAAAAAAAAGAATATCTTGTGCAAAGATTTTGTTACGAAAAGGTGGGAAAACCCAAAAAGAAAAAAAAGAAAAGAAAAAAAAAGGTTTTCCCCAAAATCCGAACGCCAAAGAAAAATGGAGTGAAATAATTTCCTTCCAAAAAAAAAAAAAAAAAAGGAATTTTCATACAAAATTTGTTCCATGATTTGTTTTTTTTGGTTTTTGGAAAAATTGTGTAAAGAAAAATTTTAGCAAAGAAGAAAAATTAATTAATTTCAAAGAAAAAAGAAAAGCAAAGCAAAAAAAAAAAAAAAAAAAAAATGGAGTATAAATAAATTTTCTTAACAAAGGGGAAGAGTGGGGAAAAGAAACGGAAACTGAAAACGTGGCAAGTATTTTTTTTTCTGCTTGAATTTTTGTTCTTAGATAATTAGGAAAAAAAAAAATTAATATTTTAACGACAAAAAAAAAAAAAAAGGAAAAGAAAAAAAAATAAAAGTCATATAAATAATAGGTTAAGTGAAAAAAAAAGGAAACAACTAATGTTGCATCGTGGGATATCCACGCCATCTCAACATTTTGGCATTAAATTACATTTTTGTTCCTCATATAAATAACTAATGTTGCATCGTGGGATATCCACGCCATCTCAACATTTTCACCTTTAAATTATATTTTGTTCCTCATATATAAATAATATATGTTGCACCGTGGGATAACCGCACCATCTCAACATTTTGGCATTAAATTACATTTTTGTTCCTCATATAAATAACTAATGTTGCATCGTGGGATATCCACGCCATCTCAACATTTTCACCTTTAAATTATATTTTGTTCCTCATATATAAATAATATATGTTGCACCGTGGGATAACCGCACCATCTCAACATTTTGGCATTAAATTACATTTTTGTTCCTCATATAAATAACTAATGTTGCATCGTGGGATATCCACGCCATCTCAACATTTTCACCTTTAAATTATATTTTGTTCCTCATATATAAATAATATATGTTGCACCGTGGGATAACCGCACCATCTCATCATTTTGGCAGTAAATTACATTTTTTGTTCATCATATAAAAATAATATATGTTGCATCGTGGGATACCAAAATAACAACTTGAACGCGAATTTTAGGTGATTTTCTTGAGGGATGGTAAGAGAAAACCATAAGGTCAGGCATTTTTTTTTCAAACTAAATTTAATTTTCTTATTGTATACAATAGTTAATAAATAAAAATTTTGTGAATAAATCATGTAATTATATATAAGAAAAATTTTTTTTTAATTCAAACAAAAATTCAAGTTAGTGGGGGAAAAAAGGGGTGTAACGAAATATAAATGACAGCTCTCGAATTCTAATAGAGCTTCATTAACCATTAAATTGAAAGAAATTATTTTGGGGGGAGCACCAGATCAGCGTCTTGCGGTTATAAATTTTTTTGGGTTTTGCGTCAAATGTTGCCCCGCTTTATGCATTGAAGTGACCTCCTTGCACTTCATTTCCTGCATAGGTTGTGAGGGTGTGAAGAATATTATCCGCTAAAGAATATTGGTCAATTTAGGAAAGGAAAAGAGAACGTGAGTATCAAAAATGAACCAAAGTACGCATAGATAAGTGTGATATTGGGAGGGAGAGGGAGAGAATGAGGTAGGAGGGGGACCGAAGAAGGTCAAGAAAAAACAAGACAAATTAAGGGTCCATACTCATTTGTAGGGGCGAGTATGGACATACGGGGATCGGCATTCTGCTGTCGATCCAAGTGGGAGGGTAGTGCCCCAAAGACCGATTGGCACTAACACCATTGCCAATCGGCCCCGACATGGCTCGCAAGGCTTTCGTGGATAGCTGGTCAAGTTCGGTGACCACCAAATTATCGAACATCCCCCTTATTCGGTTCTTTTCTCGCAAGAACCGAATTTTCCTTGCTTGATAGCTCGCGCTATCACCATAAAGTCTTAACGACGTTTTCACACATCTTGCACGCATATAATTTATGTGTAACGCGATGACAGATGGTGGTGAGCAGCGACCCACCCCTCCGGCGAGCTAGCTAGTGCGATCAGCTAGGCGTGCAGCCTTTTAGCTGCTCACATTGCTGCACCATCTCATATCTTCTCCTCGCAAGGAAGAAGATATGCTATATAGATCATCAGGGGATTTGCTTCTCGACAGGAAACCCCTAAATATGTGCAACCCCCCTTGTTACAAGTTGCTTCGTTTATGTTTGTTGTGATGGTATCTATACTTCTGTCTATTTCCTCTTTTGTCAAGTTTGTCGCGGGGTTGACTCTCAATTGTTTCGCCTTTTGATTTAAAACTTTTTTGAATTTTGCCCAATCCGCCTTTGCATAATTGAATATTTTAATTTGGTTTTGAGATTGGAACTCAATCGGCCAAAACCTGGGCCCATTTCGATTTGATCCCCTTATTCCTTGAATATTTAACGTTACTACTTCGTGGTCTGAATATGATGCCTTTGTCGACAAACAATCGTGTTTCAGGCATTTTTTATCTATTATTAGATCATTGTGAGTTAAGTATAGGTCCAGGTGCACGCCGGTCGACGGATATGATGGATAAAAGCTGTGCCAAAGACTGATATTGAGAGCCATGTAGTGGTTGATAAACCAGTTATATAATGTAACTCCATTTTGATCATTATGAGTATTTGACCAAAATGTGTGCTTGGCGTTAAAATCTCCTCCTATCAAGTAAGGGTTCTTCAGTTTTTTAAGGAAATTAAATAACGAGTTTAGGTCATTTGCCTGCAGAAATTGGTTGTTTCCTTTGTGAGAATGATAAATACAAACACAGTTTATTCTCTTCCCGGATGTAAGAAGCACGGAGATTCCAACACAATCATAGGAACTTATTGCTGGTAAAGATAAATTCGTAGTTTTAATGCCTTGTTTGACTAATATAGCTACTTCCCCGCCGGCATTGTCTGTGCGGTCGTAATGGTGTACCGTATAGTTGGCGAATTTGTTGTGAATACTACCCCTTTTCTGTTTTAGTCGCGTTTCTGTTATCAGTGTCCGGCATAAGCTTTGCTAAAAGTAAATTTAATTCGGTCTGTTTCTGTTTCGAGTAAAGAGAGTTCACATTTAGTAAGAAAGTCTTTAGAGTGAGTTTAGGGGTTTAGCAAATTGATGTATGGCGATAATTCAAAAGCAAAGTTGAATAAGTGTTGTTTCTTTGTCTCGTCGTTTTGATTTGATTTTAGTGTGTCTGTTAAGTCGTTTATTTTTTTTGCCAATTCAAAAAGGTTGAGGTTGAAAAAATGCTGGAATTGATTTTGTATGAAGTTGAGATTATTTGAATCGATTGCAGATGGTGGCGGTTGAGGTCTCGTTTGTTGAGTGTTTGTAGTTATAGGAGTTTGGTGTTTGTTCATTAATGCATCTGCAAAAGAAATTGATGGTTGTACGAAGTTTTTGTACATTTTTTGCGTATTTTGGCTATTGATTAGTATATTCTGTCTTGTGTTTGTGCGTTGTCTGTCTTTTCTATCTCTATATTTCTGTGCGGCGGGGCAGTCTCTATAATTAGCCGGGTGACCAAATTCTGCACAGTTTACGCAGTAGGGTTGCCCCGCCTGCGTATTTGTGCGAAGGCATTTACCGGGTTCATGATTTGAATCACATTTTATGCAGCGATATGGCATGCTGCAATTTATTGCGACATGGTCATATCGCTGACATTTTTTGCACTGTAGGATTGAACGAGTGTTTAGCTTTTCCCAACTAATCCTTTGATTGAGGAGGTGTGTTATTTTTAATAATGATTTTATATCTGATGACTTGTTGCATTTTATATAGAATAAGCAATTATGCGTTTTTTGCCTGGTCTTTAACAAATCAATTTTTTCATAATTGACATTTAAATTAAGTGAAGATAGTGCCATCGAGACATCTGTCGCATCGTAGCTACTGTCAATTCCACGAATGACGTAACACCATGACCGATTTTCTTTTGGCGTATACGTGTAGTTGTTAATATTTGCCTTTTTTATTATGCTTAAGGCCTTTGCGTAGTCTTCTAGGTTTTTTGTTTGTATATTTGAGCAATTCTTATTAATTTTTTTGAGTACAAAACTTTTGTCATTGAGACATTCATTCAGAGTGGCTATCGTTTTTTTATGATCCAAACTATAGCACACTATGGGTGGGTTATTTTTGTTTGATTTATTTTGAGGGTTTTGAATGGTAACAGCGTTGTTTGCTTGCATTTGCATATTGACTGAGTTTACACTCGATACTGAGGACATTGAGGAGGTACGTCTGAGGTCGTAGCTGGAGTGATTCGGTTCTACGCCCGTTTGCAACGTTTCGAAACGATTCGTTTGCGTTCCTGAGGTGCTTCCTACATTCATTTGTACCTTTCTGTATGTTATTCCGAAATGTTTTGCGATGCATTATATATAGGTCCCGAATATTAAAAAATTTGATTTAAAGGATAAGTGGGAGGGGAGGTCGTTTCAAAATACAGCTACCTGTACTAACTGGAGTTTCTGGTTTTATTACCTGACATACTTTTAAAAAATAAATAACATGGTCATAAAAGGATATTCCTAATATTTTCAATATATTCATCAGCAATGCAGATCCTGGAAATGTTTATGGTTTGCTTCTGCCTCTTTATAACTCCGCAAATTCAAAAATCGTAAAAATTAATTTTATTGTTTTATGCTACTGAAAATTAATGTTCTTAGTTGCTTAAATAGGTTCACTTAACAAAGAAAGAAGGAGGAAGAATTTCAAATCTAAGAAAAGGGAAATTCTATTTTCTAAAATAATAATGTTTGAGGACGCGTTCATTTTGGAAGGAGTATCAACATAGGTTTGGTGAGAAACAAATGGCGGTGTTTTGTTTTTGGTTTTCGTTTTAGCGAAATCCTTATAATAAATTATAAATACCATAAATGTATATTTATTAACATTTAATAAATGAAAAGCTAGTTTATTTAAGTTTCAAAGTGATAGAACACTTTTTAACAAGTTGAAATACAATCAATTCCTTTTTTTCCTTTCTAAGTCCTTATTTCGCTTTTTGGGCATATTGTCCTCATTTTAAGTTTCATTAAAAGTTCTATTCGAATAAAAAATTACAACATTTTTAACTTCTTAAAACATAAATATAATTTTACATAATTAGCAAAGAGTTTAAACATTTTAAAACATTTGTATTCTTGACTCTTCTTAACTATTTTAAAATCGCAAATACAAGCGAAATCCGAAAACCGAAAACAACAAAACGGAAGGCTTGTTAAACTAGGACATAAATTTAGTTTGAAAATGAACCTCATTTTGGTTTTAATAAAATTAAGCCAAATGTATCCATTTTGATTTCATCCATATTCAATACGATTTTGATCAACTTTGCTACGATTTTTCCCTAAGTGAATTTCTAAACTCGACATGGAAATTTGTGATTAGTTTTTAATCCACTAGTTTTAGTATTGAAAAGGCGCCAAGTATATTTCTTATGAAAACATAAGCATTTCCTTTACTTCTCCTTAAAGAATTTGAATATAAATTTTTTAGAAACATTACGATGTCATAATGAACAAAATTATAAATTTATTAAAATATTCATTTAGAAAGCAATTCAGTAACGTAGCGTCGGTGTTTTGCAAAGGGATGTAAAATTGAAATTTATAAGGCTAAGAACAGACTGAATCAGTTAAAACAGACCAACACAATTTTTTAGCACTAAATCAGTTTTGTTACTAATAAATACACAGAAGTATATGCGCAAACCCGCATTAAATCAGACAAAAACATCTAGGAAAAATCAAAATGTTTTCTCAAATGTTTCGACATATAAATACACGCAATCAAATCGGCCAACCCTCACTAAATCGAACAAAACCACCGCAGTCAGAGTTATCAATATTTCCTCTCCATCATTTTTGGCTTAACAGAAAAATAGAAGAAATTAATTGAGGCAACGCATACTGAGAAATCAAAACAAAACAGATGCTATGAGCGTTTCGGAACGCCAAAAATCATGCCATCATGTTCGATGGTATCATGTTTTTTAGTCAAATGTCAAATTTCATGTTTAGAAATGAAAAAAAAGATTGAAATTATTTGGAATTTAATTTTAAAATATATTTTTATTCACAAAATTATGTTTTCTAAAGATAAATTTTGAAATAGAATGTAATGTGGGAAAATTATTTTAAATTTTTCGTTTTTTATATCAAAAATGTTAAAATAAATTCGGTGCTCGATTTTCGAAAATCGTGTGTGAATTTCAAAATTTATTGGAACATCTCATATAATGGGATCTAAGTTTAAAATTTTGATTCTAATTAATTCTGTTTTGTGAATGCCCACACTGATTAGGCAAAGCAACCAAAACATTTAGTTTTGTGTTATTAGTGTGCGTTAGGTTAAGCCAAATCGTTTCGATAAATTTGACAGATTTGTTTTTGCCTGTTTTGTCTGATTCAGTGTGTTCTCAGCCTAAAATAAATATTATATATATATATATATATTCAGTTTAAAACTGATTATTCATATTTTCGATGAATAAAAAGCCATTTTAAATAATTTTTAAAGAAGATAAAAGGCAACAAAATATATGATATGTGTCATAAAAAATGGAAGAGTTACGTCCTAGCAAAAACTATATAAGGCTTGATGTAGTTTTTATTCTAAGGACCTTATTAAATACCATAGTATAATTGGACAAGTGGGCTGCGTGTTGAAGCGTCACTATATGCAAATTATGAAGAAATGTACGATTGAGTTATAACTCAAATAATTAAATAACAAACAAAACGAATTAGTTATCGATTGCTGATGTTATTTTTATAGTAGTATTTTTGTCTTCTCAGTTTTCTAATCCTAAATCTTAGCTTGCTCGTATATCTAAGGATTCTTTCTTTAATTTTAGAATCTATTTCAACATTTTAATTTTGAAATAAAAAAGCAATGCAGAAAATTTTTGAAACTGAAAAGGACTATTATATTTAATTTAACGGACGTAGCACGGACCTATCATGAGTAATATTTTAACGAGAATTCTTTTCTTAATGCACCTATCTGTAACATCCTGAACAAGTTTCAATTGTTGGATAGTTTCGGAGAAGTAAAAGGTAACGCCTTAAAAAATATTGTTTTACAGCAGAATTGAATTTATGAAAAGGTGTTGTTAGTGACTTTTCCAAATCCACTTAATTAAAATAACTTAATTTTTGTTACTCCAAATTGTGCAGAAATGATATAAAACTTGTACTAAAAGTTAAATGATTTTATGAAATTTTTGGTTGGCGTAGTTAAAAAATAGGAAAATTTTTTTAAAAATAAAATGCAATTTTTACGTTACTAAACATTTATTTTTAATAATCTTTATTTTCATCATAAATGTAATTTTGGAAATTATTTTTAGAATACACTTTAGCTTTAATGTTACTTAATATGGTAATTAATTAAGAACGGTCTTCATTTTTAAAAGAAGAATATTGGAACATATTCTGTTAACACAAAAGGATTTGCTTAACCTAAAACTTGTTTGAACTTTAATTTATTATTGATCAAATTGTTGGAGGGAATCCCAATAAAAACATCATAATGTTGGCTCCAATATTTCTTCGCTGATTTCATTCCCACTGGTAATATGTGGAATCCATAAGAATTCCGTATTAAATTTTAACATTTGAGAATGATCATTTTCAATAATTAACGATATTCGTGTGGATTTTGGGCAAATTCTATCAATAATATTTGATTTTCCACGTCCTGATGTTATTCTTGTTCTTTTGTTTCGATCTCCGATTCTGGAACCGGATCTTCGGTTGTCGTTCTTCTACGGATAACTTTTGAGTAATTTGGATCTTCCGTTTTTGACACAACCTTTAAGACACTATTCTTGTTCGTTTCTGTTCTTTTTAGGACGTTGTGTTAGAAGAAAAAAAAAATTGTTTTTAATATAGAGATAATTTAAGTTCTTTAGCTTAATTTCTTACCAACTTGATTTGCGTTCCGAATTTGATTTGGTTAAATATTCTCATTCGTATTATTCTGTAAGTAAACAACAATAATAATCTGCATTACATTTTTTTATAAAATTTAAAATAAAATTTCTTATCGGATTTAAATAGCAGCCTCATTCGCTAAAATTTGACTGATTTATGAAGATTTGTTGAAAATTTTATAAGTACGTAAACTTGAAGGACTGAAATAAATATGAGTTCAAAATAATTTGTAATGGACTATTTGTAGTTTCAGAAAATTAAAATATTTTATTTAAAGGATGTAGGAGAGACTGAGAAATCAAACTACATCGGGGACGAGTCCAAAATCCATAATGGCGCACATTTAGTTGTTTTTATTTCTAGATAACAGTATCTTAAACTTTCAATACGTTCATCAGGAATTCAGATCCTTGAAATTTGTATGGATTGTTAATAAATGTGGAATTCGAAAATTTTTAAACGTAAATTTTATTATTTTTAGATTTCAGTATTAGAAAATAATAAAATTAATGTCCTTATTTATTCAAAAAGGTCCTGTGGACACAATAAAATTGTTTGTCTTGAATTTCTCATTTTTAATCAGTTCTTCAAGAAACTATAAATCATGAATATCATTTATGGAGTTATTAATAATTCAATTATTGAGAATCCTAGATCTGTAATATATACTGTATTTAAAAAAATTCATAATGTTTTTAGAGATTTCGTCGCTAACATCAAATTATTTAGGTTATAGGAAACTATCGACCATAATTCAACGTAAATCCTTCGAAGCCAAGTATCGATACACCTTTGCAACAGTCATTCGAACGCCGATTCGATTTAATCCAATTTTTGAAATCCTCTTTTTCTGGTTTATTTTCTTAGTCAAAGTTTAAATGTCGTCCTTTGATTTCAGATCCATCAAAGTGGCTAAAAAGTGAGTGAATGTCTTAGCTTGAATCTCTTTTTATAAAAATAGTTAAATCGCCGCACAAACACATTATTTAAAAAATCTGACCAGAGGTCAATTGCGGGAATAATGATATGAAATCCCTCTGAAGTACGTCTTGTATTGAAACAACTTCTAAGTTTAATCGGGTTATTTAATTTTTTACGGATGTGGAAATTGATTTCAAATTCTCTTGAAAGTTTTAAGGTTTTTATTTTTATTGTTGTAGTGCGATATAAAATCAATTAATTTCCAAATCGTTCTTTTCAACTGGAATTTTTATCCTAATATTGGAAAAATGCAAAGTCAGCTACCTACAAGCAAAATGTAGACAATAAAGATAGTTTCCAACTTGGATTCTTATTTGGGCACGTCTGCATACGCAATCTCATTAATAGTATTTGTTAAAATAACTCCGTGTGATATAAAAATGTATGTATTTAAAGTTCTTTTTTTACAAATACTATTTAAAACAAACCGTGCTTTGCAGCGCTGCAATCGTCCCAAAAATTACTTGTTCTACAAATTCGCACATATAAATCTGATGAAAAAACTGCATACTTTTATCCAAAACCGGAAAAACTCCCAAAAAACGGATTGGTTTTTTAAAAAAAAGGATTTTGATAGTACTTTATATTAAGATAGTTGTCGTTATAATTTTCTATATTTTGTAACTACGGTAAAAAAAAAACATCGTTAAGTCTTATATACGTCAAATGGGCTTCTTGGGAGTTAAAGGACCACTCTAAATTTTGTAGAAATGGACCATAACAGAAAAATAGTGAGTATTTTATGAAAATATTTTATGAAGTGGTGTTAAGGAAGAATTTCTTTGATATCGCAATTGAATATAAATCAATTGAAGAATAATTAGGCGATAGACCATCTTTTTTTTTAATTGCGACGCTTCATATATGTATATGAAAAGGATGCCACGAAAGCGTAGGATTATGCAAAAACTGTCATGTAAAACATTAGTCTGAATTTCTGCTAATATGTTTCTATAGTACACTTCATTAGACATTAATTTAATTAATTTAATGATTTCCTTCGTTTTTTAATTTGCTTTAGAATGTTTTTGTGTTGAGTTTTTCCGAAATTTAGTGCGAATAATATATTTTATTTAGTATAGTAGAATTTGTGTAAAATGCGATTAAATCTCAATATTATAAACTGCTTCCCATTCCATTCCCCATTATCATTATTTGCTTAATAAGGCGAATTTCTGAAAGCGACAAAATTCATTAAAAAATATATAGTAACTCAGCCTATAGCCGATTTTTTGGTGCCCTATGGTAGAAATGGGGCAGAAAAACTGTCAAAACTAACATTATTTAAAGCTTTTTTCTTTATAACTTTGTTCCTTCTTTTCAAAATATCTTCCAATTTCGAGATAACCTAGACCCTGCCAGCATAAATCCAATCTGTAAATTTTGTTTAAGCCGGTGTATTAGTTTTTAAATTACCTCAAGAAAACTTTGTAAAGAGGGTTATATTCTCCTAGGATTAATTCCTTTTCCTTTATATTTGTACTGATTTGACTGAAATTAAACTTGGTTTCGTTCATTTATGTAGTTAACCTATGTAATTAATTTAAACAAAATTGATTCACAAATTTTCCAATTAAACCCGAAAAAGCATAAACGAAAAACAATAAAACTTTCTCGTCACCCTAGTTTTGCCTTTACAAGTTTGCTCCCCCTGGATCGATTTTACTCAAATGCATTAGCAAACCGAGTTAAGGAATAACTAACATTGTAAATTTCATCAAAATCGGATAACGCGTTTTTGAGTTATCTTGTCTACGGACGGACGGACGGACGGACATGAATAAATAGATATAACTTTTGATTCCTGACACAACCATACCATTAAAACCATTATTTCGATGTGTTACAAATGAAGTGACAAAACTAATACTACCCTCTGGTAGTACCTACAATAGGGCATACAAATGGAATATTAGGTATAAGGAAGTAATGGGCTTATTATCACCAGTTTTGCCACTAAAACTTTCCTTGCTTTTCTTAGTATTTAATCCAAAACTAAAGTGTCCCTCTCCTCAACATTATTTCCACTAAAAGGACTTTTGCAATAAAACCGCTACCTTTACTTTATAAAATTGTGACTTTTGATTATATGACCTAGAGGTATAATTAAGTTTCTATCTGCTTCTGCGATGAAAAATGTATACTTACTATACATTTGATGAAAACCCTTAGAATAAGTCTACCTATAATATGGAGTCGAAGAGATTAGCTCTGGCTTACTTAACTCATGATCTCCGTAACATATGATAATAGTAGAATGAAAAACGCTATTTCCCATATTTTGATATCTAAAAAGATGGATTTCAATTCTACTATACTCATACAGCTTTATTTAAAAATTATGATTTGTATGAATATATTTCGATTTAAAGTAATCCTTAAAGCAGAAATATTGGGTTTCACATCATAAAACTTGCATAAAGGCTGATTTACATTTAACAATATTTTAAATTTTATTGGAATTGTGAGGGAGACAACAAATCTCTATGAGAAATTTAGCGAGAGTGAAACAAGTGGCTAGCTTTGACTGTTACAAAATATTGTCGAAAAATCTGTGATGGTGTGAGAAATATTGCTATAAAATTGTAAAAAAGTTCTATCAACTAGAACTTTTATAGCAATATTATATCAACAATTTTTCTCACTATGAAGAATTTTGAATATTTATTTTTCGCGCCAAAGCTAGTCCTATAAAGAATCCTATGATAATCATATGTTTATTTTTTATGGAAATGTCATTTTGAATTTAACATTCAAAGTGGGATTATTAAAATGGATGGTAATATGAGGACCGACAATTTGTAAAAGCTCTTTAAATTGTGCAGGCATCATTCGCATATAATTTTTGAAAAGATTTGGGTCTGAAATTGCCAAAGAACTAACTACATTCGCAAATGCATCAGAAGCATAAAATTTTCGTAACCACATCTTTCTTTTCTTCCTGGTGCGTGTTGATTCTTATGATTCATCATCACTATTACTAAATATTGTATTTAATAATAATATATTACGAGTAATTTCCATATTTTCGAATTTTTTTCATTTTCACTTTGAAACTTTATTCAAAGAGGTTATGTTTTGTTTTAAATTTTTTTTCTTGATTTAATTGTCACTTTACTATAAAAAATGGTGGGATATATACGTGTGAGGCTTTTTCGTTGTCTCTTTTTCAGCATTATAATTCAAATCGCACTATCCCCCTCACAATTCCAATAAAATTTAAAATATTGTTAAATGTAAATCAGCCTTAATGCGACTTTTAATTTTATGGTAGAAAAAGTTCAATTTCTTACGTCATCTGGAAATGATAAACAAATTAAATTGGAATCTTTTTTGTTGCGTTCATAATATTTCTTTAAAAACTTCTTTTCCTTTTGCTAAATTAGCTGAATATTGTTTTGATGATTGTCTTATTCATGTGGGAAAGTGTCCAACTTCGATGTTTTTTTATCGAGAATTATGACATTTCCAAAGTGCAACATTTATTCATTAATAAAGGACAATTCATATTTAATGTTACTTAATTATTTATTTACAATATTCATGATTTATAAAAAAATATAGGACAAACAATACAGCGAAAAAACCAGAAGCCTGACTTAATTAAAAACTAAAAATTCAAGCAATTCTTCGTGGAAGTCCGCATTAGGGCAACCCAAGGTCGGCTCCAACATTTCTTCAAAGATTTTATCCCCCTTATTAAAATAATTCGGAATCCATTGGAAGGTGGTATCCATTTGTTGATCATCATTATTTTCAATAATCTGCTTTTCACACTCTATAGTTTCTGAATTTGAGTAAGTCGAAAGTTCTTTATTGGAATTTGAGTTTTGTTTACTCAAATCTTCACTTTGATCAAGTCTCTCAAAACTTTCAATTTATATCTCCTTTTTACACTTTATTCTACGATTCTGGAACCAGGCCTTCACTTGTCGTTGTTCCAGCGTTAAGTGCTGAGCAATTTTCAATCTCCGTGGTCGGCACGCGTAGCTATCAATACTAAATTCTCGTTCTAATTCTATTAACTGGTCCCTTGAAAACTTTGTTCTCGACTGTCTCGGTTTCGTTTTATGTTTTGTAAAAAACAAATAAAAATATTTTTAATTAAAAATAATTCTTGAATTTTTCAATTTAATTTCTTACTAGTTTGATTATTTTGACATCCTCCAAACACGTGATTTATTGGATAAGCGTTTAACTCTGCTAATTTTGTATACTGTAAAGAAAGAAAAAATGTTAAATTGAAAACTGATTTTTAAAAAATTACAATATATATGATAAAAATATAAAAACTTTTACTCACCAAATCCAAATCTACGCCCAATAAAGATTCATTATGCCCACTGCGCGAATACATTTTATTATTTTAAAAATTGCTAGCACAATTGGCACAGGACAACTTGAATATGATTCCGAAGTTAGTTATAAATCCATTTATTCAATTTGTCTAAAATGATATAAACTTAATTCTAATGGAGAATTAATTCATGATTATTAACTAAATCTACCTTAACGTCTAGAATTAACTTTAACTTAACTACGGTAATTAATGATTAAAGTAAGATTCAATGACTTAAAAACTAGCTTAAAAGAGAAATATGTTTGTAAAAAAAATTTAAAAAACAAAGTTAACAAGAACTTATGAGCTAAGGTTACTTAGCCCTGATGAGAGGTACTCGCCATGCGGTAATCATTTGGTGGAATAGATGGCCCAAGAGGGCATTGAACATATTTTTATTTTGCCATCGACAGTCCAATCGGTTTGTGTCGGTAATTGTTGTACAGTTGTAGTAGAGTGATTTCCGTTGCTAGTGAGTTAGTTACTAAAACGTTGTCGTGGTTTTGTAAGTTATTAATGTATTTGTCCGTCAGTTTGAGTATAAAATCTTTTATCGGGGGTAACCCCGCCAATTCGTACAGTTCTTTGTTGTTTACTGTGTAAACAAATTTTTCGAGAGCACTTTTTCTTTTGTAGGTAACTCCTAAACAGGCGCGTAGCCACTTCCTCTCTTGAATTTCTATTTTCTCCCACTGTGTATTTGACATTTTGGGAGCCCAGACGTGCGCTGCATAAGTAAGCGTGGGGCGAATAATTTGCTTGTAGAGGAGGAGCTTCACCTCGGATTTGAGAGGACTACTGTGACCTAGGAAGGGCAAGAGGATAGCGTGAGCTGCTTTAGCTTTTTTTATTATGATGTTAAGATGTGTCTTGCTATTTAAGTTTGCTTGTAAGTGAAGACCTAAGTATTTTACTGAGCTGACCGTCTTTATTTTTTTGTTGTTTATAAAGAAGTCGGAACTGGTCTTCACCTTTCTAAGTTTTCTTTTGTAGTTGCAGTGTGGTCCGGTAAAATGTATGGTCTCACATTTGTCAGTGTTTATTTTTAGTTTCCATGTCGTTAGGTAGTCATGTAAGATTGTAAGTTCGTTTGTCAGTCTTTTGGCTGCGTTTTCAATCGACCAGGAAGAGGTGAACACTATCAAGTCGTCTGCGAATGCTAGTGAGTTGGAAGGATTTAAGGAGGTGTTGTTAAAAATGGGACTATGGGTGGAAGGTATATCGGAAAGGAAGATGTTAAAAAGGGTAGGGGATAATATGGCACCTTGAGGTACGCCTGCGGGCATTGTTAAAATGTTGGAGAGGGTGTTAGCGTTTAGCACGGAGAATTTACGGTGTTTAAGTAAATTGGAAATGAACAAAGTGAGATAGGTTGGAAAATTAAAGGATTTTAGCTTCCAGATCAGACCGTTGATCCAGACTGAATCAAATGCCTTTTCCAGGTCGATCAGAGTTGCTATTGTAATTTTGCCATGTGTGATGTTGTGAACTATATTGTTGTGTAAAATGGTTAGTGCGTCAAGAGTCGAGTGTTTTTTTTGGAAACCAAATTGTAGTTGTGGTATAATGTCGTTATCTTCAATAAAATTTGTTAACCCTGTATGTATTATTCGTTCGAGAAGTTTGCTAAAACAGCTCAGCAGGGAAATTGGACGATAACTGGAGGGATGAAGAACATTTTTTTTAGGTTTTTTGAGGGAAATAATTTTGGAAGTTTTCCACGCTGTTGGAAAATAAGCGATGTTCACACAATTGTTGATGATTATGGATAATATTTTGGTACATGAATTTGACAGATTCTTTATTACGATATTAGGAATACCGTCAAAACCGCAATATTTTTTGTTTTATAGGGATCTTATATTGTAGCTCAGTTCTTTGGGTGTAACGAATATCTCTTTGTGTCTTGTGCACTTGTCTGCAGGATTGTCTGCGTCAAAGTTGGTGATTTTAAAGTCTTTGTATTGGTCGAGAAATACTTGAGTTTCATTGTTAATGTGGTTCGTGAAGTCAACGGAACCTAGATTCTGATTTTGACAGTGCGCTTTTAAAAATGTTGAAGCTAGTGAGTTATTTATGGTCGGTATGTCAAAAACTGGTTTGTCGTTGATATTTAGTTTCGTAATGCTCATGTCTGTTTTGTTTGCTTTTAATTTGTTTATGGTTTTGAATAGATTATTATCTTTTTTTATGTTTATGCCCTATGGTAGGTACTACCAGAGGGTATATTAGTTTTGTCACTAAGTGTGTAACGCATAGAAATAATCATCGCAGAAAAATTTCAAGGGTGTGGTTGTGCAGGGAATCAAAAGTTATATCGATTTATGCATGTCCGTCCGTCCGTCCGTCCGCCCGTCCGTCCGTCCGTCTGTGGACAAGATAACTCAAAAACGCGTTATCCGATTTTGTTGAAATTTAGAATGTAAGTTGGTTATTCCGTAACTGCGTTTGGTATTGCATTTGAGCAAAATCGATCCACGCAGAGGAAAGTTATAAAGGAAAAACCAGGTTGACCAGAAAGTTTTGTTGTTTTTTTGGTTATGGTTTTTCGGATGTAATTGGAAAATTTGTCAATCGATTTTGTTTAAATTAATTACATAGATTGACTATATAAATAGATGATACCATGTTAAATTTCAGTCAAATCGATGCAAGGATAGTGGAGAAAGAAATAATTGTAGCCTAAAATAAGCCTGTTCATAAAGTTTTCCCGATGTATTTTAAAAAGTTATACACCGATTTCAATCAAATTTACGAAACGTGTTTATGCTATTAGAGTCCAGCACACCTGTGAATTTGAGCTAATTTGAGAGTGTAGAAACGAAGTTATAGAGAAAAAAACCTTGAAATTTTGAGTTAAGTAGAAAGTTCGTGGCGTTTTTTTTCCAATAGATGGCTTTAGAGTCGTATAACTTTAGTAGTTATAAGCTTATCAAGTTATGTTGTAGCGCGCTTAAAAGGTGATATTTTATAAAATATTTATGAAAAGAATTGTGAAATTCAGGCAGAACTAATTGGGGTAATTGGGTTTTGAAAATGAGCCAAAATTCTTAAAAAAAATTCCCTATATTAATGCTCCATGTTAGGTACTACCGTCCGTCCGTGGACAAGATAACTCAAAAACGCGTTATCTAATTTTGATGAAATTTAGAATGCTACTTGGTTATTGCTATAGTGGATTTGGTATTGCATTTCAGCAAAATCGACTGAGGGGCAGCGAAGTTATTAAGCAAAAACAAGGGTGACCATAAAGTTTTGTCGTTTTTTTTATACAGTTTTTCGTATTTAATTGGAAAATTTGTAAAGCAATTTTGTTTAAATTAATTATATTGGTTGACTACATAAATAGACGATACCGTTGTAAATTTCAGTGATATCAGTTTAAGGATAGTGGAGAAATAAATAGTTGTAGGTGGAAATAAGCCTGTTCAGAAAGTTTTTTTGATGTACATTCAGAACTAATACACCGATTTGAATAAAATTTGCAAATTGGACTTATACTACCAGGGTCTGGGTTACTTACAAATTAGAGAAAATTTTGAAAAGGGCAAAAAAAGTTATGAAGAAAAAACCTTGATATATTGTTAGTTTTCACAATTTTTCTCTCCCATTTCTACCATAGGGCATCAAAAAATCGGCTATGGGCCGATTTTTAATTACTTTATGTTTTCTAGTCTAGATTTGAAGTTGTCATTTACGTTCGTCCGTATTTGAGCAGCAATGTCTTCGTTCAGTTTCTTCAAGTCTAGTTGTAGTTGGTAGAAGCGGGTGTCTTTTAAGAATCCGTTGTTCGTCAGTATTCTGTGTAGTTTACGTTTGAGTCGTTTTTTAGCTAATAGTAAATTTGAGAGTTGTCGATTTTTGTATGAGTAATGCGTATTTTTGAGTGTTATTATTGGAATTGTCTGTCTCATGGCGTCATTAATGTGAACTGTCAATTTGTCTATTGATTCGTCTAATTGTAATTTTGTCATATTGATTTGCGGATTAATCGCTAGCTCCCTTGACTTTCTAATAACAATTTTATTTAGATTCTTCCAATTTGCTTTAGAGTAATCAAAAACTTTAATTGGGGTTTTTGTGAGAAAGTCAATTGGCCAGTTGCGTGACTTGTTTTTTGTCGAGTCTTTAATACCGTCAATCGTTAAAAATACAATGTCGTGGTCAGAGTAAGAAGGTTTTGTAAGTAAAGCGTTGTGTCTTATACAGCTATTGTTGATTACTAAGTCATTGTGCACAAGAAAGAGATCAATATAAGATCCCGAAGAAGGGTATGACGGATATAGCGAATGCCAAAGTTTGATGTTAATGGGGTCATAGTTGTTCATGTACCAATTGTGTAAACATCGCCCATTTGCGTCTTCCGATACGTTGGATCAGAAAGCGTGTTTTGAGTTGAAGTCCCCCCCTACGACAAATGGACTTTTAAGGGAGCGCAGAGAATTGAAAAGAGAGTCTAAATCGCTCTCTTCCAATTTTTTTGCCCCATATTTGTAAGAGTGGTATACACTCACGCAATTTATGATTTTGTTTGATTTTAACTGCACCGAGATTGCCACGCAGTCAATAGTTTGGAAAGTTGGGAGCGCCAGTTGTGTAGTATGGATAGCTAATTTAGATAAAATTGCTACACCTCCACCAGTATTGTTCGTTCGTTCGTAATTGTAGAGTGTGTAACCAGGAAATTTTTTTCCCATGTTTCTGTTAGTCTGTTTGAGTCTGGTTTCTGTGATGAGCGCAATATCTGGGTTATATTTATTTAAGAGGGTGTTGAGTTCGACTTGTTTTTGGGTGGATTTAAGTGAGTTAGTATTGAGGAGAAATAGTTTCATACTCAATTTAAGGGTTTAATAAATGCATGTATGGTGATAGCTCGAATGCAAATTTGAACATTTGTTGTTTCTTGATTGCGTCGTCCGTATTTGATTTTAATGTCTGAGTCAGTGCATTTATTTTATTCGATAGCTCGAATAGGTTCATGTTGAAGTGTACCTGAAATTGTTGTTGAATAAAATTCAGGTTGTCCAGGTCTGGTGCGTTGGGGTTTGAAAACTGTAAAGAAGGTGCCGTGCGGCTAGGAATAACAGGATTATTTCCACCTATTGCGTCTGCGAAGGAGAGTGAAGGTTTGACGAAGTTTGTGAACATGTGTTCTTTGTTTGTGGTCTGTAATTGTGTGTTTGGTCTAATGTTGGTTAGACTTTCTTTTTTTTGTCTGTAAGCTAATGCTGCGGGGCAATCTCGGAAATTTGCGGGATGGCCTAATTTTTTACAGTTTACACAGAAGGGTTTTCCCTCCTCCGTGTTAACTCTAAGACATGCTCCTGGGGCGTGAGAGGAGGCGCATTTGATGCAGCGGTAAGGTATTTTGCAATTAATCGCGACATGGTCAAACCGCTGACAATTTTTACATTGCAGGTTTGGGCGTGGATTTAATTTCTCCCAGCTGATTTTCTGGTGAAGAAGATACTGAATTTGAAGTAGCGATTTGGTGTCAGAGTTCCTATCGCATTGGACGAAAAAAAGTGTATTGTGGGTTTTTTGACGTGTCTTTAAAACGTCTATCTTCATGAAGTTTACCCTTAGGTTGAGTTTTGCGAGAGCGATAGAGACGTCATTTGCGTTATAGCTATCGTCTATGCCGCGAATGACGTAACACCATGCGCGGTTTTCCTTTGGAGTGAATGTATAATTATTCACTTGAGCTGTTTTCAGAATGTGAAGAGCTGTATTGTAGTCTTCAATATTTTTTGTTTTTACATTGGAACAATTTTTATTAATTTTTTTTAATATGAATGTTTTGTCCTTTAGTTGCTCATTTAGGGCAGTTATGGTTTTTTTATGATCAAGCTTGTAGCAAATGATTGGGGGAATATTTTTGCTAGGTTGATTTTTTAATGGGTGAGAAGGAGCAGTGTTGCTTACTTGCCTGTTTTGGGTATCAGAATTAGCACTTGATATTGACGAGTAAGACGTGGTTCGTTTTCTCGTAAGGTCGTATAATGTATGATTTGGCTCGACATCTGTTTGCAATGTAGCAAAATGGTTTCCCTCCATATACGAGGTAGATGGTTGAGGCATTATAATGTTCGTTTCTTGGAGTGGAGGATCTTTTGAGGCACTTACCGCCGAGAGCAATATATTTGATTTTTTGGGCTTGTCTTTTAGTACCCTTTTAGCCGGAGATTCCATGCGCGTAGTGTGCCGCTTTTTTTTTGCACTTTTTATAGGGGAGTTAATGAAAAATCTAGAATTCCTGACATTAGAGGATTGGCTGATTTTCCCTCACAGCAGGGCTAAGTTTTGAGTGCCTAGACTAAAATCGTCCACAATTGACTTGTTAGTATATGAAATATTATAAATATATTTGTGTTAGTATTAAAGAAAAATGAAAAATATGATGAGATGGATGAAAATATGTGATAAAACCAAAGTGATGATAATAAAAAGAAAATATATTACGAACTTTAGAATGACAGCATGCGTCCTGATTAGTGTGCAAATGATGATTGATGATGATAAAAGTGTTGATTTCCTATATAAATGGGCTGATTATGATGGTATTCCTGGTATCGATTATATTATTATAAGTCGATATCCGATGATGAGTGCTTTTTGGATTTTTTTTTTTTTCAAATCGAAATAAATCGAAAAAGCTTGAAATCTTTTGTTTTGTTAGTGACGTAAACAAGATAGCGGCACATCCACTAAACTGTATGATATTTAACTGTTTTCCCCCTCGGGGGAAAAAATGATGAAAGTAAATTTGATTGTATTACAATCCTATTTACTTTTATTAATTACTCACTGAGATGCAATAAATATTCTACGAACAATGTATATGTAATGTATATAAAAAAAAAAAAAAAAACTCTGGACAGTATATGAACTGAACTCAATATTCAATTTACAAGCTACAGATTATGACCACTCTACTCGAGAACTCAACTGTTCATTAACTCCGAAATATTTTGAGATGCATTATATATAGGTCCCGAGTGTTAAAACATTTGATTTAAAGGATAAGTGTGGGGGAGATTGCAAAACCCAGATTGTACTGGCTGGACGCCATTGGCCTGAAGTTTCCGGTTTTATTACCTGACATAATTTTAAAAAGAAAATAACATGGTCATAAAAGGATATTCCTAATATTTCCAATATGTTCATCAGAAATGCATATCCTGGAAATGTTTATGGTTTGCTTCTACCTCTTTATAACTCCGCAAATTCAAAAATCGTAAAAATTAATTTTATTGTTTTATGCTACTGAAAATTAATGTTCTTAGTTGTTTAAATAGGTTCACTTAACATAACAGAACAAAGAAAGAAGGAGGAAGAATTTAAAATCTAAGAAAAGGGAAATTCCATTTTCTAAAACAATAATGTTTGAGGACGCGTTCATTTTGGAAGGAGTATCAACATAGGTTTGATGAGAAACAAATGGCGGTGTTTTGTTTTTGGTTTTCGTTTTAGCGAAATCCTTATAATAAATTATAAATACCATAAATGCATATTCATTAACATTTAATAAATAGAAAGGTAGTTAATTTAAGTTTCAAAGTGGTAGAACAGTTTTTATCAAGTGGAAACGCAATTAATTCCTTTTTTTCCTTTCTAGGTCCTTATTTTGCTTTTTGGGCGTATTGTCCTCATTTTAAGTTTCATTAAAAGATCTATTCCCATATAAAATTACAAAATTTTAATTTCTAATAGCATATATATAATTTTACATAATTATTAAAGAGTTTAAATATTTTAAAACGTTTGGTTTCTTATTAAGTCTTTTGAAATGACAAAGACAAGCGAAATCCGAAAACAACAAAACGAAAGGCTTGTTAAATAGGGCATGGTTCGAACAAACAATTTCTTGATGCAAGCAAACAAAAGTTGTTCGAACAGTTGCTTGAGCAAAACCACCCTATGTTAAAAAAACTATTTAAGGAAATTTGAGCAATTTCGAAGAGATACAAATTTTTATATTGACGAATAAGATATAAAAAGAAAATAAGAAATATATTCTTAAATATACATTTGATTCTCTTTATTAAAAAATGATAGATATATTTTTTTCTGATTACATTATGTAACAGGGGGGTTTACATATTTGGGGTTTGTTATCGAAGAGCAAATCCCCTGATGACCTATTTAGCATATCTTCTTCCTTGCGAGGAGAAGATATGAGATGGTGCAGCAAATGTGAGCAGCTAAAAGGCTGCACGCCTAGCTGAGTCGCACTAGCTAGCTCGCCGGAGGGGTGGGTCGCTGCTCAGCACCATCTGTCATCGCGTTACACATAAATTATATGCGTGCATGATAAGTGAAAATGTCGTTCAGACTTTATAGTGATAGCGCGAGCTATCAAGCAAGGAAATTCGGTTTTTGCGAGAAAAAAAACCGAATAAGGGGAGTGTTCGTTAATTTGCTGGTCACCGGAACTTGACCAGCCATCCGCGAAAGCCTTGCGAGGCATGTCGGGGCCGATTGGCAAAGGTGTAAGTGCCAACCGGACTTTGGGTCACTACCCTCCCTCATGGACCGACAGCAGAATGCCGATCCCCGTATGTCCATGCTCGCCCCTACAAATGAGCATGGACCCTTTATAATTTTATGCCCTCTCCAGCCACCTCTCACTCCATCTCTCCCCTACATAATACTCCTATTCCGAGTATATATCCATTTCCATTTCTTTTCTTTTTTTTCAGCAATGAATCTTTTTTTTTTTTTGAGTGAAGAAAAAAAAATTCACGAAATTTTGTTTCTTTTTCCTTTTTTTTTCATTAAGATAAGATTTCTTCAGCGATTTTTTTGTTTGTTGGGGTTCAATTATTTTATATTCAAATTTTATTCATTTTTTTTTCTTTTTTTTTTGAAGAAGTCAGTGACATACAAAAAAATTTAATGACAATCAATTGTGTGTTACTTAAAATAACATTATTGAAAAATTCTTTAATATAGCAAATAACTGACTTACTTAATAAATAGCAGAACGGATATGAATTTATCAATTCTATCGCAATCAGTCTAGGTAAAGAGGTGTTCACTGTCGTTTCCGCAACTCGATGGTATGATGAAAGATTCGTTGTTGATGGTGTACATAGTCAAGTTAAAACAGAATTTCGGATTTTACCTTTCGTATTTGGAGATCATATTTCTCGGTTGATGCGCAATTTCGAGTAGTAGTGTTTCAGTAATTGTAGGTGCTGGGACATTTTGTAGTCACTAGGAATCCTTGCGGAAATAATTGTTGATTCATTCTTATTATTATGATGATGTATCCAATTCGACCGAACCTGATAATGAATCGGAAAAATTAGTTGCAAATATAATTACCTAAATGCAAAATGCGATCTATTATACCCATTATAACTGGTTCCCCGTTACGAACTTGAAAAAAGTAAACTCCATCTGCATCGACGTTAAACTCCCATTGATCGAAAGAATGATGAATTTTTGTTTCCAGCCATATCTTTTTCCCAAATTTATGTTAAAAATTTTTTTTTTTCTTATTTCGGACTTTAAATTTCCTTTGTCCCCCCCCCCCCCTGTTTTTTTGGATGTAAAGCAAACTTTGTTTACGTTATTTAAACTTCAGTTTAAATAAAAAAAAATGCGTTCTTATTTTTATTTTTCATTTTTCAGGACATTAAGCCAAATTTATTCACGTTAATTTTAAGTTTCATTTTCTTTACAGTTTTCAGCTTTAGATAAAAAAAAAAAAAAATTTTTTGCTCTTTTTTTTTTTTTTTTTTTTTAAATTTTTACAGTTTTCATTTATTTAATTATTCATTTATAAAAAAAAATGTTTTTTTTTTTTCAGATTTTTCTTTTTTTTGTTATTTTTATATTAATAATTAATTTCGGAATTCAAAACTTTCTCCTATTTTCTTATTCAGGAAGTAAAGCCAAATTTATTTGCGTAAGTCCAAATTTCATTGACTCTAAGTTTCGCCACATTTATTTTTTTTTCTTTCTACAAGAAAAGCATGCGTTCTTTTGTTTAAAACAAAAACAAAAAAATTTTACAGGTTTCCTTTTTTGTAATCTCAAAATTTCATATTAATAAATTATAGTTTAGAATTTACATATTTTTTTTTATACATTTTTCTTTGTGAGTATAGCAAACCTTAACTTTTTTGTTCACCCTTTTTTTTTCAACAAACAAAAAAAAAACACGCGTTCTTTTATATTATTAATAATTTTTTTCTTCTTTTAAGATTTTCTAATTTCGTGTATTCTTTTTTTTTGTTTTTTTTTTTTTTTTTTTTATTAAAACCTTTCCTAACACTCTCTAATAAAAAAAAACCCCATCCTGTCTGGGTAATTAACTATTCAAAAAACTTCACCCAAGACAAGAAAATGGGTTTTCGACCTCTTTTCCTTTTTAATTTTGCTTCCTTTCACTTGTTTTTTTTTTCTTTTTAAATTTTCTTTTTGATTTGGGCACTAATTCTTTAAATTCGCGATATATTTTTTCTTTTGAACTGTATTTACTTTAATTTACTTTAGTATTACTTTTTATCTTTCCCTTAAATTAATCACACTCTTCATATTCTTTATTCACAATCCGAACCAGACTTTTTCATTAAAAAAAAAATTTCAGAACCCGACTTTTTTATTAAAAACTTCAAACCAGATTTTTTTTTTCCATTAAAACTTCAAACCCGACTTTTTAATAAACAATTCCAACCAGACATTTTTTTTTTTTATATATTTTTTTTTTTTTTTCAAACAATTCGAACCCGACTTTTCTATCAATACTTGTCCAACCAAACTTTTCTATTCAACTCCTTCAAAACAGACTCGTGCAACCCAAAAAAAAACTCTCATCAAAAAAAAAGAACATGAATGAAAAAAATTATCTCCGTCTCCTTCTTTCTGCCTGTTCGTCGAATCTTTCAAATTATCGGATCATATTTTTGGACTAACGGATTCAACCATTTTCATACAAAATCCTATCTCGTGTTTGCTAACCGGTTTATTTTTCCCTTTTTGTCTCTTTCTTATTTTTTCTCGTTTTTAACCCAGCGGAAATAGATGGCTCTAACTACCACTAAGATCACTTGAAATGGTTTAAAAAAAAATTTGATTGGGGTAGATGGCCATCCCGTCGGGGAGAAGAAAAGCTTTTGAAATTGTAAATTTCGCCGTGCAGGCTGCAAAAAGGTTTCACGTAGAAACTCCAAACTGTTGACTGTCAAAAAAAAATGATCCATCAACAGTTTTTTGTTCCCACGCGTTACAATTATGTTAGTACAACAGAGATAGAAATAGATCTAACTTTAATAAAAAATTCTAAGGCTTATATAAAAAGAATCATTATTCCAGCGGCGTGCGGTTCATATGTGCAGAGTGTGGACTGCACACCCTGCAAAAATTGTGACAATAATTTTCTGCACCCTATGTATCTTTCTGTAATCACATTTTTTATAATTCAACACATTCAGATATTGTGCCGATTCGCTTGTCTGTATTCCGGCAGTGCGTGCTGCCCTACGTTCTGCACCTCGTAGCGCGTAGAAATATCTATGAAAGTGTGATATCTTTGTGACTAACTTTGGTGACGTTTTATGATGGTGTTCGAAATAATAGGCTGAAAAACAATTTTGTTGTGTGAGAAAAAGAGTAAACGAATTAGAACAGAACAATTTCACCTAACAGTAGTAGAAAAATTAATAATACTACATGGTAGCCTATCTTAAACACATCGCTTTACTATCAACGAACACGAACTTATAGTAAAGTTACTGCAAAAATAGTTTTGAAATTTTAACTTTAAAATTAACCTGTAAAACCATATGACCGGTTTTTTTTTTTAAAGCAAGATGTGCAGGAAAAATTCTGCACGTTCGTTGTTTTATTATTATTCTCTGCACACTATGCCTGAGTAGGTATCCTGGCACTTGAGCCGTGGGCGTGGCCAATAAAGTTCCGGGACTGTTTCCCATATGATTTGTATGGGGCGCCTTCTTGGGGTAAATTGTCGTGGGTTTGAGGGGCGTGGCGGACCAATGGGAAGGGAGTGGGAGATGGAAAGGCATAGTGGGGCACGGAGAGGGGCGTGGAGAATGAAGAGAGGGAGATGGAAAGGCGTGGTGGGGCACGTTGTAGAGGAGCGGGGTAAATGCGGCATTTGTCTCTTTCTGGCACCGTGATTTATTATAGCGGTGGGGGAAAAAAAGGCCACACCCCTGGGCTGTCGAGTTTTTAAACATGGCTGTCGACCAATTATTTTTAAACATGGCTGTCGACCAATTATTTTTAGAAATGGCTGTCGACACATGTCAGGGCGTGGTATTTAGGGCGTATTTCTTTGTCACGGTTATAGCTGTATTAGATTACAAAATTTAACCAGAATTCATGTAAATTTATGGAAAACACATTTGGATCAAGTATTTATTTGACACGATTATAGCTGTATTAGATTACAAAATTTAACGTCTGGTTGCAAGGATAAGTACATCTAAATTTATGGAAAACACATTTGGATCAACTGCGATCAGAAAAACGTGGGAAATTTTTTCCAGATTACAAAATACATATGGTTACAATTTCGGGTTAATTTATAACATTTGGATCATCCTTTAAAAAACGATCCGAAAATGTCGCGTGGGGGAGGGAAGATGTTTATGATCGACAGGACGTATTTTTTTTTTACAGGGCATTTTTTCAAGCTGTATTACAAAATGAATTTCCCACAGATTACAAAATACATATGGTTACAATTTCGGGGTTAATTTATAACATTTGGATCATCCGATCCGAAAACGTCGCGTGGGGGAGGGAAGATGTTTATGATCGACAGGAGGTGTGATATTTTTCGACAGGATTTTTTTTAGTAGAATACAAAATTTAACCAGTTGATTTCGATTAATTTTTCGGAAAAACATTTGGATCAGTTGTGACATTAAAGCCAAAAAACAAAATAATTTATTCAAACAATACTTTATTAAAATAATATACATGGTTTCTTTTTTAATTTTAAATAGAATAATATAAGTTTTTTAACAGCTGCGATGTTCATACAGACATAACCGCATCCACAGGTATCCGGTCCACAAGATGTATTATCATTTGCCCATGAACAGCTCTCTTAGTGCTCGCCATGCTTTCCAATTTTCTTTTGAACTTTGAGGTACGGTTTCAAGAAGGCATAGTGTGCGTTAAGTTTGTCTCTATGTTCTTCAAGTATAAAGTCGCCGTAATCTTGTAAAAACCATTCAATATCGTTCAAAGTTTTCTGTACATCCATGTTGACTCTCGCCGGGCTACTGAGGTACCTTTCGCACTTCATTAGTTAGTGGTCTGTGTTCAACAATCTGATCGTGTAGAAGTAAACAAAATGCCGAAGTATTAGCCGGTATATTCCCCGACAATTTGAATTCCAATCTAACATCTACGGGACCCGATTTGATTGACTCGTTCTGATGCGCACAATCTATAACTATGATCGGGGCATTGTTTTTAAATTCATTTGGAGAAAGCAGCGGTTGTTCTTTACGAGTATAATATGCCGATTGAAATTTACAATACATATCGTATAATAGAGCGAATCGATCTTGATCAAATTTAAGATCTAAGTCATCATACGGAAATGATATAGAATTTAAATGAACTTTGATATCTGTTAGTTTACAGTGGTCAAAATTACTCGCATCTTTACCTTTCTGATTTCTGCGGTCGGCTTGTAGAGCCAATATAACGTATCGAGGCTTCTCTAACTGGTTTGAAGTTTTAACTGTCCAAGTATGTTGACTAGTTTCTAGTAGTACTGGATATTCATACATATCCCAACTGCGAAAACTCATTTTAATTGGCTGATTGTTCTCAATTAATTTATATAAAGTGAGTTTTTCTTCATCAGCGAGAGTTATATGCGATATCTTCCATTTTAATTTCAGAATTTTTACCGTCACAGTATCTGTGGGTGACATGAGTACATTATCATCAGATCTAGCCCGTACTAAAATAAACTCATGCTTTGCATTTGGTATAATTTTCTGATAATCCTCGGCGAATCCCAGGAGCATGTTCAATGGAATACAAAAATTGAATTGTCCCGATTGCAATGTAATTGGAGCTGATGGTGACCAACCCGCATTGAGTAGCATTTTACTTTCGTCGGCATGTAGGGAAATATAATTTTTGATGGTAGAAGTAAACCCTGCATTTCTATTACGATCAATTTCTACACCATTTAATTCATAACGAATTTCATCAAACAGATACGCCATAGCATTATTGCCTAGTTTTGCTGTAGCAGAGACTGTCCCATCATCACTTTTATATACTGCCCCCGAAATGTAAATAAAACTTTCACACGGTAGAAGAATTAAATGCTGATGTTGTATTGAGATTCGTATTTCATCACTGTTACCGTATGAGTTTAGAAATGGTGAGTAGCTGTGAAATTCCTTTTTCACAATGCTGTTATCATAGCTAACACCACTCGAGATTTTTAATAAATCATTCATTATTTTAATGTAAGCCCCAGAGATCTCAAGTATGCTTTATTTATTAGCGACAGCTGCGGCTTAGTTGTTGTAGGTTCTGAGGTTATACTCTGAATGAGAGTACTATTACGCTGCGGGGTATTGTATATCAGCATTTTAAATGTAGTCGAATAGTAATCGTTTCTCCACGAAAATTCACTAAATTACCGTCTTGATCGACAAGCTTCAACGTGAGAGAACTTAATCGTTTGACGTTCAAAGGTAAATAGATGACATTCGTCGGCACCTCGATAATTTTATACCCTGGGCCTACCTTAGGAGCAAACTCGTGCAATGTATGTACCTGCTTACTGTTAATGTAAGACCCCGAAATAATGTTGCATTCTACTCGGACAGTATTCGTCTTAATAATGTTGACTGGCATATCGGAAACGTGCATTATATTTTTCGTGAGTATACGCTTACTGAAACCCAATAATGACCCAACCGAGTCTTTGTGGGTGAAATCTATATTTTCAGAAGATTTTATTTCACTCTTCAATGTGTTATTATTAGCTCTCAATAAAAATCCAATTTTATTTTCTTCAAGCTTCCTTTCTATATATTTAGAAATATCGTCAATTTCGTACGATCCAACATCTATCTCTATAATTTTATTACCTACATGAAATTTGTTATTGTCCACATCAATATTCGGTATTGAATTATATGTTTGAAAATCAACGAGCCCGCATACGCATCCCTCGGGCAATTCCAGTGGAGGAAAATACTCTGCGGATAACTGTGATTCGTTACCACTTAATGTAAGGGTCAACGACATGGTGAGACGGTTGTAATGAAACTAAACAATTTTATTAAAAATCAATATATTTATTGTACAGAAAATATAAACATAAATGTCCACAAATTACAGAGTCATAGTTCTGATAACTGTTGTAGTTGTATTTGATATTATCGCCCAAATAACGAATAATTTCTAGAGGCGGTTGTAGATTCCCGAAACTATCAAAATATTCAATATTTTGGCCTCGTTTGCAGTACGCTACCCAATGTGTTCCTTCCCCGGTTGTCAAATCAAGATTCACAATTCCACACTCGTTTCGCCATGGTGTCTTCGGCAAATTATTTCGCATAAACACACCTCGGAAATTAGGTAAAGATTTACCATATCTATATAAATCTAGTTCATCTAAGGGTTTATTGGGCAGCATTTTTAATAGTTTTTTGGATTCAAATATAGACCAAACCCCTTTTTATATGGCTTCAAATACAGCCCTTTGCCGACAACAATAGATTCCATTCTTCGATTATGACGACTTTTTTCCTCCAATTCTCTTTTAGCAGCACTAGCATCGTTAACAGCTTTAGCTATACCAGCGGCACCACCTGATAATGCACCTAATGCCGATAGTCCTGCAAAAATGGGTAGTAGAGGGAGAATACCACCAACTTTTGGTACTCTAATCACACGGGGGCGTTTTGTCTTACGATTAATCACATTCTTTGTTGCAGCGAGAGCTAGTTTTACTGCTTCCTTTGTAGTTTTTGGTTTCCGAGCCTTCAATACTACTCGAGCATTTCGAATAATCTGTTGAAAAGATGGCTGACGTTTCACTCCCATCCCTAATTTAGTTTTAGTTTTCATAGTGTTTGTTATTAACCACGCATTCAGGCGTTCACTTAAGTTTGAATCAGAAGATTTTACTCTCTGCCACGCCTTCCCAGCTAATATGCGATCAGCAATATGTCGGTCGTTTAAAGTTTTAAATTTTGAATATGCGATATCGTGCGCTTTGCAGGCTTTATCTAATTCGTTAATTCCAGGATCTCCTCTGGCCAACCTTTCTTGTAGTTTAGTACCAGGCCCACAATATTGGTATCCTGGCAAATGTAATTCTATTGGTAAATTACTAATTAAAGAATTTAATAAACCTCTCCCTTGAACGGTTTTAGAACGAATGTCGCGCGTGTGATCAATCATGCTGCACTGTTCAAACTGACTAAAATGCGTTGTCTATGATCTTCTAATAAAATAGGCGATATAATTTCACTCAACTGCTGGATTCTTCGACTGAATCGAAATCTATCGACGGCGTACATTTGCCACGGCCCTTTACGACTAGCACGATAGGCAAAGTCCCAAGTATACATATTGTAAACTTGGGGTTTAAGATTGAACGTAACCTTCTTGAGCATAATACCGTAATCGAATAAGTGGTGGTGTTTATAGACAGTACTCTTTATTCACTACAATGCGTTTCATCAAGCAGCACGTATCACTTCCTGTGAAAAATATTGACATTGCAACCGATATCCGTAAAGAGAGAAAGCACAGTTTATTACTGCCTGATAGTGTAAGGGGAGTTATTGTGGGGCCGTCAAATTGTGGGAAAACCAATGTTATGATCAGTTTAATAGAAAACCCGAACGGATTAAAATTTGAAAATATTTACGTGTACTCAAAATCATTACTGCAACCGAAATATGAGTATCTGAAGAGGCTTGTTTCACCAATATCCGAACTGGGCTATTACACATTTTCAAATAACAACGATGTTATACCACCTGAAGAGGCCATGCCCAATTCGATTTTTATCTTCGATGATGTTGCTTGTGATAAACAGAACAATATTCGGGCATATTTTTGTATGGGTCGACATAAAGATATTGACAGTTTTTATCTCTGTCAAACATATACGCATATACCCAAACATTTGATTCGAGACAATACGAATTTCCTGGTTATATTCAAACAGGATGAAATGAACTTGAAACATGTTTATAATGATCATGTAAATACAGATATGTCTTTCAACACCTTTCGAAGTATGTGTTCAGAATGCTGGAAGGAAAAATACGGTTTCATTGTAGTAGATAAAGATAATCCTTTAAATGAAGGCCGCTACCGAAAGGGTTTTGATACCTACATAAAAGTAACTGCTGGCAACTGAAACAGATCAATACCAGTACAGCTGTGAAACAGTGCTGACCGGGTCGAAAGCTGTAACAGGTAACAGATCTGATGAAAACAGTACTCCGAGCTGTTAAAAAGCAGTTGAAAGCCGTTCGAAACCTGTACCGTAGCTGTATAAACCAGATGCATAAACTGATCAGAGCAGATTTGAAAGCAGTTCACAAACATGAAAGAAGAACAACTAAGAGCCATCATAAAAACCACGAATTCAATTCGTAAGAAATACCGGGCTGTAAAATCAGGACGGATAGAGAAAGAGAGCAGGTTTCAAGACACTTTTAAGTCGATCACTGAACCTCTTAAAGAGCTCACCAAACACCCAAAGTTGAAAGACGAAATCAAACCAAAACAGGAAATAAAAGCTGAATTTGTAACACCTAACCCAGCTGCGAAAGCTTTGTATTTCGAGGATGATGACGAAGATACATTTGTCGAGTCCAGGGACACACCGGCCACACCCTACAAAAAATTTGACCGTGGTAAATGGCTTGATACACCAGCCGGGCAGAAGGCCGTCGATAAGCTTATAGCCGAAAAAGAGTTTGATACGCTAGCTAGCGACTATTTGAAGAAATTAATAATACCGTCGGGGAACAGTGCGGTGGATACTGTATATGGGGTTTATCTGACCCCAAATAGACAGCAGTATAAAATCGGGGATTCAGTTTTTCAAATCCAAAATGATAAAATATATGTTGATGATACTCCGTACAAAGGAACCGTAGGGTTATATGAATTGCTTTTCATGAAAAACCCTGATTCTTCTACGTATAATGAAAATGATTTAGAAAACTATAAAGCTATTCTACTGCAGAGTAATGCTCATAGGCGTGAATATGATGTGAATAAACAGGTAAAAGGAAGTAAAAATCATAAGTACACGGCGATTATAAGTAAGCTTGTCAAGAAAGGTGGTAGTTTAATGCGAGTGTCTAGAAACAAAATTGAACATATTTACTGGGACGATCCGAATGAATTGGTTGATAGACTGCGTTTACTCGTAGCATCACATCAGGCTGGGCATAATAATCACAATAATGAAATTATATCGATTATCGAAGAGCTGAGAGAAGCGAATATTATAGTTTAAATATGTCCGTCGATAAGTTCGGACGTTACCTACAGAAAACTGGGTCTTCTAACCATCGTGGCCCACAAGGCCCTCCTGGGGCCCCTGGAGTACAAGGTGATCGTGGAGCCCCGGGGATAGGTTTTAATTTAACTGAAGATGGAGATTATGATGTAAATTCAAGGCGCATAGTAAATTTGGACTATCCTATTAGTGATAGTGATGCTGTTAGAAAAGACTATGTCGATAGAGAAATTAAATTTTTAAAAGGAATCATCGCCGACCTTAAACATCGCGTCGATATGTCTTATACTGAATATAAACCTGCTGATAAAGCTACAGAAGTTGACGACGCCGATCACCAACTTTTTATTTTGGACAAAAGTGCATAATGCACCATTTTATCTTATGATGGTAAAGCGAGCAGTCACGTCTGGTAAAAAGCAGTTAGTCGATGAGCTACATAAACCGGCTCGAAGAAATTTTAAACGAAGACATGTTATCATAAAAGGTTTTAACGATTTGTGGCAAGCAGATTTGGTGGAAATGGGACCGTATGCCGCAGAAAATAATGGCTATCGTTTCCTTCTTACAGTCATTGATTGTTTTTCGAAATATGCGTGGGCTGTACCTGTAAAAAATAAAACAGGACTTGAAATAACCAAAGCAATGGCAACAATATTTAACCAGGGACGTATTCCTAAAAACCTACAAACTGATGATGGAAAAGAATTCTTCAATAAAAATTTTCAAACTTTAATGTTAAAGTATCATATTAATCATTATTCTACGTATACCACTCTTAAGGCACAGATTGTAGAGAGATTTAATAGAACTCTAAAATCGATGATGTGGAAGGAATTTAGCATGCGTGGAAATTATCAGTGGATTAATTTTGTAAAAGAGTTAACGGATCGATACAACAGAACTCGTCACAGAACAACTCGAATGCGGCCGTGTGATGTCAATCCTACTAATGAAAAACATTTACTTTCCACTGTATATAGTTACATCAAAATAAAGCAGAATGCGAAATATAAAACTGGTGATTTTGTACGTATCAGCAAGTATAAACATCTGTTTGAGAAGGGCTACACACCAAATTGGACAACTGAAATTTTCAAAATTCGGGCAGTTCAGCATACAAATCCCGTGACATACATTCTTGAAGATTATTTGGGCCAGACAATAAAAGGCTGCTTTTATGAGAAGGAGTTAACAAAAACCAGATACCCAGACTTGTATCTAGTTGAAAAAATATTAAAGAAGAAAGGGTCCAAAGTATTTGTAAAATGGTTGGGATTTTCGACCAGTCATAATTCATGGATCGCGAGTACTGAAATATTGTAAATAAAAGATTTTAAAATTTCAATTATTATTATTTTATTTCTTTTAATTTTGCACAAAAGTTAAATTTCAAATATTATTATTTTATTTCTTTAATTCTGCACAAAAGTGAGATGGAAACTTTTTCCCACTGCCCCTTTGTTAATGATACTAAATCGCTGCTCGTTTAGTTGATTTAAAGTCTGATCTGTTGTTTTCCCATATCGAGGAGGAAGAAACATCTGATAATCGCCAAGGTCTAGAATTAATCTCTCTCCATATTTGGTGATGCATCGCCGAGCCGAATTTATTTTAAATGGAGTATTTATTTCCATATCCGCCATTTTCTTCGTCGGCTTGTATTGTACGTGATTATTGTTGAGTTCGCTTAAAACATCTACTGCGCCTTCTGCTGCTGCTGCTGCTGCTGCTGGTGTATGAGCTTCCAGAAATTCGTTGAAAAAATAAGACATTTTTTTTGTTAGACTGTCTTCCGTAAAGTACCTGATTAAGACTAACTTCTGTTAGCCATGCGGTCCCTATTTATAGTCTGGAGGGGAGACGCCACTTGGACACGTTAGAACATGAATTTTCTTGTTTCACTTCAACATCTGTGGGCACTGAATTATTTTCCATGGAACAACACATGTTTCCACTTGAACCCCATGCTAAATCAGGACATGATCAAACATGTTTTTTCTCCTCGAGAATATTTTTTTTGGTCACAAGATCCCATGGGACAACACGTGTGGCCACTTGTACCCCATGCTAAATCAGGACATGATCAAACATGTTTTTTCCATCAAGAATATTTCTTTTTTTTTGGCCACAAGATCCCATGCGACAACACGTGGGGCCATTTGAAACCCTGCCAAGATCAGTTGAGGCTGGTACTTGAAGCAGTAAACATGGTTATTTTCGTCGATTTACAAGGTTTTAAAGGAGAAAGTAATAGTTTCATTCCTAAGGAAATTGCGATCCTGTTCAATGCGAATGAAGTACGTCATTTTCATCTAAAACCGCCATTTCAATTTAACAGACTACCATCAGCACTGCAGACTCAAGCTACCTGGCTTTCCATAAATCATCATGGGTTATCGTGGGAGGATGCGATATTCTCTAACTCCGAGGTGTTTAGCTCATAGGGGATGTTGTGCCCTACAAAATGTTCATTTGCTAAAACAGTATGTAATACAATGTAATAATGATAGAAATAAAATAGACGCGATGTGAAATAATATTCATTTTATTTTACAATTATATTTACACTTAAAAATAATCTTTCTTACAATCGATATATATTTGCAATTATATTTACACTTAAATATATATTTTTATTAAAAATAGTATTTTTATTTAATAATGCCTGGTGTGTTTGAACCCATAGGGGATGGAATCAAAATTTTCCAAAAATTTCCTTTTTTCTGATCTGGCGTTGTATTGTTTTACCACCGGTGTCGTTATAATTCGATGATCTTCGGTGCGCCGTATACTAGAAGAAATGTTCTTGATCGGCCTCGCTTCTCCATCGCTGTTTAAAATTATGTCACGCATACTTTCAAAATTTACCAATTTCGACGCCTCATAGTTTAAACAAATGCCTTTTACTTTACAAACCATTTTTCGACTGTTGTCCTTTGTTGAAAATACCTGGTATGCATAGTTCTTTGGCCCTCCGCTCACAAATTCTTCAATATAACTGCCAGTGCCGTAACAGTCCAATTCATCAGTCATATCTCCAACAAAATTTCCAACAGGGGGGTCATATTCACCATCTCTGCTTATGTATATAACAGAGTCGGTATCGTAATATAATACTCTTTCTCCCAATTTCTCCAGATATGAATACAGTTTCAACCGTGCTTGTGTAGTAGTGTAGGCTGCTATACATACATTGATTGTAGTCAGAGTATCTGCAGCCTCTTCTTTGTACTCCCAGTTCACAATCAGAGTTTCATCATTAACTGGTAAAATATGATTAACTGCTTTAGATGGATCCGATAAAAGTGTATATAATTCAGCTGGCTGTGTTATTATAGAGGTTTTCGATTGGTTTTCCCTCTGACCAAATTTACCCCAAAATGAATTTAATATCAGCTTAGCAGTGGATCTTAAACCAGGGTTATTTTCTATTTTTTCCGGTTCTAATACTATGTCCTCATTCTCAAAGAATTCTTTTACATATTCATGTTTTTCCTCCTCCGTAACACATATACTAGGCCATCCAGAAGCTTCCTGTTTCATTTTTAGGAATTTGTTCATCATTTCTGTGAAGAGTCCATCTCTTTTTTGCCGCACCTCATAAGACCATATTTCATAAATTTCCAGCAGTTGGTAACCCTTTTCAATGGCCTTATTTACCTCATCCAATACCCATGTTCCAGTTAATGCCCTTTCATTTTCTTCATGAGTACAATCCTCTTGACTTTTTTCCAAACTGCATGTGAAGCATAATGAGAACATTAACTTTTGGTTTTGTTTCATCGGTAAGACAGGATGATACAGATTTTGTGGTGGTAAAATTTTGCATTTAATCAGACCATCAATTTCTGTTAAATTTAGCTTGGAGCACTCCAGGTTACCAACATATAATTTCGGATGGGCAATGGGGAATTTTCCGTTTTTACTTACCCACGGGTAGAGAGAGCATACATCAATGTATTTAATTTTTTCTCCTGACTTACATTTATAATAAGTTCTAGCGTTACCCGTCCGACCACCGAAAAATGCATCGCGAGGATTAAGTGGAGCACTAACTAGTACAGAATGATTACTCACGTACCTTTTCATTTCCGTGTTAGCATACATTTCTTTTCGGAATTCACATTCCCACTTTTCTATAACCTCATATCCCGACGATCGAAGCCTTTCAGTTTTAAATACTGTTGAATCATATCGAGAATTTAATGTATCGCCTCCGCCTCCATACAGTGAACCATCTCTATTTTTTGTGAGACACGCGGGATGACCGTGGTAATAACAGCCGTGAAATTCAAAAATTTGCCCCGTCTCCTCGCAGTAGCCATCAACTTTTACCCCCTTTATAACAGCTTCTTTCTGGTTGTACGCGTGCCGGATTTTTATATTACGTTGTTTTTCCTCCCAAAGTAACCATTGTATAGCAACCTTCGATGCAATTTTAGCTTCACGATAGCCTGTTTTTGGTATTAGACCGATTGTATACGGTCGGAGGAAATTACGTCTGAATACCAGATTACAGGCAGACGCTATCGTTACTGCTTCCGCGAATGGGCATATATTACATTCTCTCAGCATCAAACTTCGAAATTTGAGACACCCTTCTGCTAGAATCTCCACATCGCTCTTGCAGTAATCTATTAGATCACGCTGCATGTTGAATTCGTCATTTTTGTGTTCCTCATACCATTGTAGAAAGCATTTCCGATCATCAACATTCATAGTATTTGGACTGTAGAATTCAACTGCTGGCAATTTTCCGATATATTTCTCATTACTTATTGTATTAAATAGGTGGGGAAAGTATCCTTTTTTAAATTTATCTGCCAGGCCAAAGGCTTGTGGTATTTTTGACAGTGCCATCGGGAAATAGTTCAAGGAATCTATGAACTTTATATTCCCAATCATCATCAATATGATTTTTGTACCTCGCATGATCAGTTCCGGTGTGATATCTGTTTTCTGGAGCACATAATTCAAAATAAATTGGTGATCAAACGCCTGCCCATTATGTGCAAGCACTATCACGCGTTTATGGAATTTTCGAACATTTAATAAATATTTTAAGAAACTTCCGATAACATTTTCTTTAAATATTTCAAGTCTATACCCACAGTTTTGACAGAACTGTAGTCCTTCGCTATTAATGCATACGCAGCATCGTTTGGAGAAAATGCACAAATTCGGTTCATGCAATTTTATTGCTTCCCCGTCACCTAGAACTTTTTCTTGACGCGTTTCTAGGTCGTAAAATACGTAAAAATTGTCACTTTGATCCATTTTACTCGAATTTGGACTTATAAAGCACAGGTGATTACTCGCGACATGTTTTTGACAGTTTTTACAAAATATTTCCCCGCACACGTGAATTCTGTCTCTTTTACACAGTTTCAGGCATTCCATACACCGTTTTAGTTTATCACAAACACTTTTTACATGATTTTCGAGACATGTAGTTCCTCTAAAATACCGATTGCACGCTGCACAATATTTATTTACAACACCTTTTTCACAGGGCGGGGTCTGTTGACAACATGGGCAGGATCCAACACATCGATGCTCATTTCTAACATGGTACCTCACATGACACATTTCACAATAATAACTGCAACAAAAGGCGGCAGTTAGAGAGGTAATCACATTATAATGTCCGTCGTGGTACAATAAGTTTATTCGTTTACCATCATTACTGCCTTCAAACACTACATCTGTACCACTTTTGTTAATGATATAACGATAGACAGTTATTTTAAAGTTGTTTAAATGATGTTGAAATTTAATTAATTCAGGTATTCCAGCACCTTCCGTGGGTATTTGTATATCACTTTCGGCCAATAGTTTCTCAACAGCTAGTGTTTGCATTTGCCCGTCATTCTGTCTAATTTTTTTATAGTCAACACTTTTTTCCGCATTTGCTATTGCAACAACTATTGCCCGTGGTAAACATAGGTTGTCCTTATTTTTAATTCGGACTATACCTCTCCGCTTTGCACTTTCCTCGTCGAAACTATTATATCGCCGTTCCCGGCCTCTTCCCACAGGCATTTTTACCGAAGTTGCAGTTAAGCAAAATCTATCGGTACTCATTCCTTCAGAATTACTCTGAAAAATTTTGGAAATCATTTCCCAGATATCCTCAAATTTGACTTCACGAACAGGTTTAAAAGTCACCCATCCCGGCCCTCTTTCATTAAAACTCTTCCCACAGAATGTGAATCCAATAAAATCACTTGTTTCCAAACCTTCTGTGGCTTTAACAACAACACCTTCTATAGCTGATTTAATCCAACGAGCCGGGTCTTCATTCTCGGGTATCGAACTAATTTGGAAATTAATTTTATACCCGGTCAAATTAAACCGCCGCACAAAAACTTCCCGTTCACTAATTATTTTAAACATTTTTTACTTTCGCCCGTACTATTGAAATTTATTTTAATAAATCACGGATCTTCAGATAATCCGGCCCTTTTATACCAAAATTTCTTTTCAACACACATGCGTTTTATTTCTTACATGCATTTGCCACGAAAAATTAATTGTATGGGAAATTCATTTTGCTTGAAAAATTGCCCTGCACAAAATACGTCCTGTCGATCATAAACATCTTCCCTCCCCCACGCGACGTTTTCGGATCGTTTTTTAAAGGATGATCCAAATGTTATAAATTAACCCGAAATTGTAACCATATGTATTTTGTAATCTGGAAAAAATTTCCCACGTTTTTCTGATCGCAGTTGATCCAAATGTGTTTTCCATAAATTTAGATGTACTTATCCTTGCAACCAGACGTTAAATTTTGTAATCTAATACAGCTATAATCGTGTCAAATAAATACTTGACCCAAATGTGTTTTCCATAAATTTACATGAATTCTGGTTAAATTTTGTAATCTAATACAGCTATAACCGTGACAAAGAAATACGCCCTAAATACCACGCCCTGACATGTGTCGACAGCCATTTCTAAAAATAATTGGTCGACAGCCATGTTTAAAAATAATTGGTCGACAGCCATGTTTAAAAACCCGACATCCCAGGGGTGTGGCCATTTTTTTCCCCACCGCTATAATAAATCACGGTGCCAGAAAGAGACAAATGCCGCATTTACCACGCTCCTCTACAACGTGCCCCACCAAGCCTTTCCATCCCCACTCCCTCTCTTCATTCTCCGTATTTACCACGCCCCTCTCCGTGTCCCACTACACCTTTCCATCTCCCACTCCCTTCCCATTGGTCCGCCACGCCCCTCAAACCCACGACAATTTACCCCAAGAACGCACCCCATACAAATCATATGGGAATCAGTCCCGGAACTTTATTGGCCACGCCTACGGCTCAATCGCCCGAATACCTACTTGCCTGATAACCCATCGCACGCCACTGCACTATATATACAGGAACTAACCTTCAAATATTTTACAATAATTCTCTTCTGCTTATTATTCGTACATGCACCAATAATTGAAAACGGGTTGTGAAAATACAATATTTATAAGGTTTTTGTTTATAAAGCTATAAAAAAAATTGGATTGCTTTCTTTGTTTAATTCTTTCTGTAGTGCAAAACCCATAAGACTATTATAAGACTATTATTGGTCTCCCTTGCTACAATTATCTTATTGGGAGCACGTTGTAAAATTTAATATATTTCATTTATAGGTTACTTCATTCTTCCTAATGAAAAATTTGTAATTTTCTTTCCTTATTTTGTGCGCAATTTTTTGTTTCTGTCATTTTCATTAAAGTTATGGGAGGATCGCGTCTAGTTGTCTTTTTCAAATATATTTTCTCTTAAATGAAAGAATTGTTTCATTTCTGTTCGAACAGTGAAAAAATAGAACATGTTCTGCTTGCTCAAATATTTGTTTGTTCGAACCATGCCCTATTGTTAAACTAAAAGGACATAAATTTAGTTAAAAAATGAACCTCATTTTGGTTTTAGTAAAATTAAGCCAAATGGATCCATTTTTATTTCATCCATATTCAATACGATATTGATGGACTTTGCTACGATTTTTCCCTGAGTGAATTTCTAAACTCGACATATTACATGGTTGGAAATATGTGATTAGTTTTTAATCAACTAGTTTTAATATTGAAAAGGCGCCAAGTATATTTCTCAACAAAAGATAAGCGTTTTCTTTACTTCTTCGCAAATTAAAATCTCCCAAAACCAGCAAATCATCCTCGCTATTCATGGAGGAAGTAATGAATTCAATAGATTTATGAACTCCATCATAGACTTCCAAAGTTGATCCAGGCGGAACATAGCAATTTAAAACCAATAAATTACGATTTGGCACTGTTACTTTTACACATATAAGTTCATTCTATTTCGGATTTAGAATTACCAATTCCGAAGCATCAGACTTTTCTGACGGCCAGCAGCACTATCCCACTCTTTGGTATACCGACAGAATCAGATTGCAAATCAGAAGAATACCGGTCTATTCTAAAGACTTCGAAATCTGAGGCAAATAATTCATTAACCTTAAAGCAATTCGTCAACCATGTTTCCGTGATAGCATAGATGTCAATTGAACGAGACTGACAACCTAAATACAACTCTCTTGTTTTAGTTCGAAGTTCCCTTATGTTTTGAAAGTAAAGAGATTTAGTTTTTTTGGGGTGAAGAAATTTTAGCTTCCATTTTCCTTCTTCCGAAATTATTCTGGAATTCTTTAATGATAGCCTTTCGGACAAATTGAGGGAGATATTAATGTAGGGAAAAGTACTGGCGGTACTTCAAGACTAAAAGAAGCAATCTGACAACCCGGCTTACTAATTTTATACCTTTTAATATCACTAACATCCATTTTCCCCTCCGTATGAAAGTATTCTAAAATGTTTGAGGGCTCCGTAGAGGGGTTAAGTCTAGAAATAAAAATCTTTTTCCGGAGGGGGGGGGCAAATGACAGTAGATAACTCTTATCTGGAATTCGTGAACAAACATCTTGCACAGAGTTAGTCAATTTTGGCTCCTTAACAACCAAGTTAGAATTAGCTCCTTTAATACCGTCATGTTGGCTGCTTTTTGTATTTTTGTCCTTGTAAGTACCAACATCCACTTCGTAAAGATCGATCTTTCGGACGCTGCACAATATTATTGGTCGTTTTAACATTTTCTAAGACCAAAGCAGTTGCAACCGTTTTTACTATTTCGGGTAAATTTAAAGTCACGGTGTTTAAATTTAAATTTAAATCGAAGTCTGTTTGACAGACAGAGTCAACAAATTTGATTTCCTCAGGGACCTCAGCCACCATTTCAAAATTTTTAATTTTGGCAAAAACGGTTGAGGCAGTTTCTAATAATGCATTGACCTAATTGAATTTGTTTTTTTTTTATTTGGAAATTCGCAGCCTAATTTATTTAGTTGGGAAACCAAGGAGGAAATTGAAGCTTTACGGCACTCAGCGCATTACCAATAATTGCGGAAGAAACAATTTTCTTATAAAATACTGGCGTTAAACCAAGACATTTTCTATGGAAAGTTTTATTACAAAATCCCGAACATAAAGAAAGTTCTTCTAATTTCTGGTCGATGCATGATTTGGCAAAACACCCATTAGAGGCCATTTTATAAAAATAATTTTAAAATAGAAATAATCTAAAAAAACAGTTTCAGATATGAACAGCCCAACGGAAACAGAAATAAAATCAGTTGAATAATTTAAGTAATTTCAAAACGAAACCAGAATCAAACAAATAACTGAAAAATACAGTATCAGGCAATAAAGTAATAAAAGCGTAAGTCGGAGCAATTGAAATTAAAAAAAAGTTGCATTTAAAAGTTTCTAGTTTCTCATTTTTACAGGCATCCCTCGAATAGCACGGTACTTGAATAGCACGAAGACGCGAATAGCACGGTCAAAATGCGACAACCCTTGAATAACTCGGGATTTGAATTACACGAATTTACGAATGAGTACACACATATTACTCTTAACGATCACACAGTGCATTTGTACATATAAATATATAGATATCAAGCAGAGTTGTAAATCTCAGTTCTTATCTTAAATAGATTTTCTCTCTTCTTTATCCTCAGAAAGGTTTTAGTATTATTGCACAAAGTTGTGAGTGCTTACTTCTTTTTGGAACCAAATGTACAAATTTGTATGGATATCAATTTTTGAATTGCACGGTTTTGAACAGCACGTAACGATATTTTCAAAATTGTATGAATTATTAGTATCGAATAACACTAATTTCAATAACACGGTACCAATTAACCGTGTTATTCGCAGGACGTCTGAATAATTATATTCTGTTTATTTTATTTTTTTATTCGCAGTTTTTTAAAAAAGGTCTATTCAGGACAGAAACTTTGATTATATCGATGTATGCATATCCAACCGTCCAGCCGATTAGCAATTTTGTTTAAATTAATTATATTGTTTAACTACACAAATAGACATTACCATGTTAAATTTCAGTAAAATCGGTTCAAGGATAGTGGCGAAACCATGCAATCGCGTGGGGATAATTCGTGGTACGCCATTTGCACTCAATTCCATACCCTGCTCTCCGATAAGGCTGAGCAGTGGTATTGGCGACTACTGAAAAGAGAACCCCACATCGATTGGCATGGCCTAAAGGCGGCCCTCCGACATCAATTCAAGAGCCTGGACACTGACCATGAAATCATGCGTCGGATGTTACAAAGAAAGCAATCCAACAGCGAGACTTTTGATGATTTTTACGATTCGGTGATGTGTTTATACCATCGGTTAAGAATTCCTGTGACGGAAATAGAATTGGCGGACATTATGAGAGAGAACGTCAAAGATAAGATCGCAAATCTTATTTTCGGAATGCTTGCAATGAGTCTGAGTCGCTTTCAGGAAGTATGCCGCAAAGCGGAACGCCATCTTTCTGAGAGAGAACCAAGACGAACTTGGCAAAACCCAACACGGCCCATCCATGAATTGGATGATCTTGACGAACGTAATCTCTCATATGGACCTGATTCGGCAAATAATGGGATTGACTTGGATTATGATAAACTTAGACCCACAAAAGAAATGTTGCGCACCACTGATTTTCGCCAGAATGTAAACAGTCAGGAATTCAGTACAAATAACTCACCTGCTAGAACAAACTTTATGCCAGACTCTCGATTCGGACAAGAAAATGATTCTCATCTCCCATACCAAGATTTTAAAAATGTTTGCGACCCAAGAAATTATGCGTATAACCACCAACAATACACCAGAGGTGGCCAATCTTTTCCTCACGAACCAGTATCGAATCGCTATAATATTAATTCATCCCATTTCGGTGGTAGTTTACCATATCAACCTGCCGAAATCGATAGTAGTATTCGAGGGTATGTGAGCGAAAATACGTGGTCAAACGAAATACAAGATCATTTAGAAGCTGTAGATGCTAATGGTAGATCACGGTTCAAGTGTTGGAACTGTGACAATATTGGTCATGGTTTTTTCGAGTGTACGATACCACAACGGTCCTTCTTCTGCTATCGTTGTGGTAGAAAAGATGTGTCGTTACCGATGTGCCCAAAATGTAATCCGGGAAACGCACAAAGGCACCGAGAGACGCACGGGAATCCCCGGTTGCCAATAATGCCCCCGGACCAAACAAAATAGAACCAACCTTGAGTCCGAATCTATCATTACAACCAAATTCTCCGTCTGTCATTAAAATTTTAAAACGAGAAACGTCAACTAAAATCCCATCTAATAATAATATACTGGAAAGGTCGAACAAAACATTACATCAACGTCAAATGGAATATGACGAAGCTAGGAATAGAATAATCGGTGCTTTACTAAACCCGAGTAGAATTAGTAGGTTTAGAGAAAGATGTAAGCAAAAGAAGTTGTTAGGTGAAACGGTGGAATCTGCTTTTGTGAAGCGTAAACATGACGATCGACCATATGCTAAGGTGGAATCCCTTTTTGGCCTTTTGGACAGTGGTGCAAGTGTGTCCTGTCTAGGCGCTGGCGCTTTAGATTTCCTCGAACGTCATAAAATTTTAATTACTGGTCGTCCCACCACAGTCAAAACGGCTGATGGTAAAGCTCAACCTGTACATGGGCAAATAGCGATTCCAATTACATACAATAACATTATAAAAACACTTTCTCTATACGTCGTACCAGGACTTACCCAAAATCTATACCTAGGTGTAGATTTTTGGAAAGAATTCGATATAGCTCCGACTATATTTTCTAAGAACGAAACTTTAGATTGTTTGTCAATTGACGATCCCAACACACACGCGCTAAATTCGGAACAACGCGCGCGTCTTGAAAGCATGTTAACTTTATTTCCTTCCTTCAACCAAGTCGGTTTAGGAAAAACACATTTAGAACAACATGTTATTGAGGTAGAAAACGCGGAGCCTGTAAAGCAACGCCACTACCCTGTTTCCCCTGCGGTACAAGCCCTCATGTATGCTGAGTTGGACCGTATGTTGGAATTGGGTGTCATCGAAGAAAGTGTCAGCGCGTGGAACTCTCCTGTAGTCTTGGTGCGCAAACCTGGAAAGGTTCGCCTCTGCCTCGACTCCAGGAAAGTGAACACCCTTACGAAAAAAGATGCTTACCCACTTCCACATATAGAAGGCCTTCTTAATAGGCTTGAGAAGACGTGTTTCATTTCAAGTATTGATTTGAAGGACACCTTTTGGCAGATACCGTTGGAGAAGCAGAGTAGGGAAAAAACTGCTTTCACAGTGCCTGGTAGAGCGTTATACCAGTTTACAGTGATGCCATTCGGGCTCTGTAATGCTCCTCAAAGAATGTGTAGACTGATGGACAAAACAATTCCAGTCGAGTTAAGAGAAAACTGTTTCGTCTATTTGGACGATCTGTTAGTAGTTTCTGAGGATTTTGATTCTCACGTTAAACTTTTGGCAACCATTGCACGTTGCTTGTCTTCTGCCGGACTTACGATAAATTTGGAGAAAAGCAAATTTTGCATGAGAGAAGTTACATATTTGGGTTACATCGTTGGTAACGGATGTTTAAAGACCGACTCAAATAAAGTATCTGCAATTTTTGACTTTCCTGCACCTACCACTCCAAAACAGGTTCGTCGATTTTTGGGTATGACAGGATGGTATAGGCGGTTTATTGCCAATTATGCCTCCTTGTCGTCTCCAATTACTGACTGCCTAAAGAAGAGCGCCAAGTTTGTTTGGACAGCGGAAGCTCAGGTAGCGTTTGAAGCCTTGAAATCTTCATTAACTACGGCCCCGGTATTGGCCAACCCTGATTACACCAAACCCTTTATTATACAGTGCGACGCGAGCAAGACCGATGTCGGAGGTGTTTTGCTGCAAAGCAACGACGAAGGCAATGAGAAACCCATCACCTATATTTCTCAAAAGCTAAACTCTGCACAACGCAACTACAGCGTGACGGAGCTGGAATGTTTCGCTGCAGTGTTGAGCGTTAAAAAGTTCAGAGCCTACGTCGAAGGTTTGTCGTTCAAAATAATCACCGACCATGCGAGTTTAAAATGGCTCATGAGTCAGCGCGACTTGAGCGGACGTTTGGCTCGATGGAGCTTAAAGCTTCAAGCCTTTGATTTCGCGATTGAACATAGGAAAGGTTCAGAAAATGTGGTGCCAGATGCGCTTTCACGTGTTTACGTGGACGCGATTTCGGAAATAGTTTCGGCACCTAGCATAAACTTGAATTCTGAAGCCTTCAAATCAAAGGAATATCTCGACCTGATCGATACAGTGCAAAGCAACGCGGAAAGGCTGCCTGACACGCAAGTGTCAGATGGCTACGTGTATTTCAGAACAAGCTTTAGCACTGGCAATATCTTTCAGGAACATCGATCGTGGAAGCTTTGGGTTCCATCTAGCCTTACGGACGAGCTAGTTCGCCTGGCGCATGATCCTCCACAAGCTGCGCACGGCGGTATTACCAAAACCTTATATCGTTTGTGGCAAAGATACTTCTGGCCTGGTATGGCTAGCGAAGTACGTAAATATATCGCGAGTTGCATCGTATGTAAAGAGTCTAAGGCTCCAAATAGTGTGTTGAGGCCGCCAATGGGCAAACAAATTGAAGTTGACAGACCATTCCAGTACCTATATGTTGACCTGTTAGGACCCTACCCTCGGTCTAAGCATGGTAACACCACTCTCCTAGTTGTTTTGGACAAATTTTCGAAATTTGTTTTGTTCAGGACACTACGTAAGGCGTCTGCCGTGCAGATCACCGATTTCTTGGAGGAAAGCGTCTTCAATTTATTCGGCGTACCCGAGATTATATTTTCAGACAATGGACCGCAATTTATATCAAAAGAATTTCGCAAATTAGTTGAAGCGTATGGTGTGAAACACAATCGTACAGCTATCTACTCACCACAAGCTAACGCATCGGAACGTGTAAACCGTTCATTACTGGCGGCCATCCGCTCTTATGCTGGCACCGATCATAGGCATTGGGATCAAAATTTGGGAAGCATCGGCTGTGCTCTTCGGAGTACAATCCATGCTTCTACGGGGATTGATCCTTATTTTCTTGTGTTCGGATCCCTTATGATCACACATGGCTCGACCTATGAACTGATGCGAAAGTTAAATGGTTTGAATGATGGTGAATTGGTTGTGTCCTCGAAAAAGGACCAGCTTGAACTAATTCGCGAACGCGTCAAAAATAATTTGTCGAAAGCTCATCAACAGCATGAGCGGATTTATAATCGTCGAACCCAGGTAAAGAGATTTATTGTCGGACAAGAAGTCTACCGAAGAAATTTCACGCTTAGTGACTTTGCAAAAAATGTCAATGCCAAGCTAAATCCTAAATTTCTGAAGTGTCGGATTGTTCGTGCGATTGGCGATTCCCTCTATGAGGTCGAGGATTTGCAGGGTAGAACCATAGGGGTTTACCATGCCAAAGACTTGAGGCAATAGTGAGGTAAGAACCGACATCCACTGCCGCGGTTTATGACAGGTCATTTCATTTTCTTTTCTTTCGTTTTCTGGTGCCCGGCTAGCTCAGTCGGAGAGCAACGGAGACTCTTTTGGGTGTGGTCGAGCCCCACGTTGGGCAGTGCAAGATTTCACGTACCACTCCAACCACCCACACGCTTTTCAGTTACGTCCGGGTTGATAGATCAATCCCTGCCGTATCTATGTTGTAACGTGCAGCTAATACAGCACACTTACTTATAATTTTAAGCCTACACGGCAACACTATTTAAATATCAGCGTTCAGCTTTTGCGAAAACCACATGGTTTAAAAAAAAAAAGAATTCTTTCCAGAACATTTTTTTTTACCTCATATCCGTGGTGGAAATAAGCAGAAAGAGCCCCCCCCGCGAGAGAACGAAAGAATGGACCAAAGGAAAATGGGGAAAAATGAACGTGTCGCATTCCGATAGGCAGGTTAAAAAAATTGAAACTAGAAAACCGGTTCTTTTTATCCCAAACAGAAAAATTTTGCGAACAGGAGATGGGAAATGAAAAATTGCAGACAGTCTGGTTCAAAATGTTATACAAAAAGGCTGGTTTTGAAATGTGAAGAAAAAAGGTCGAGTTTTGAGATATAAAAAAAAAAAATTAGGTAGTGTCTTAAAAAGAAAAAATAGGAAAAGAGAAAATAAAAGATAAAAATAAGGACCAGGAAATGGAGTGTTGGTTTTTTTTTTGGAATGAAAAGAAAAAACGATATATTAGAAGAAAATGAAATTAAAAGTCACAAAAAAAAAGTTGCCTAAAATGGAGGAAGGTATAATAAAGTGGGTTTCTGGATTCAATATCCATGTTCTAAAATAAAAGAAAATAATAAAAGTACGAATTATAAATTTTTGTAAAGTTAAATTTGAAAAAAGAAAAAAAAATATTGTGTTTTGAGATTAAAATAATTATAAAATTTTTTAAAAAAATGGCGGATAAGAAAAAATGAAAGAAAATGAATTCGAAATGAAATGTAAAAACAAAAAAAAAAAAAAACAAATAATAATAATAAAAAGTTCTAGATTTGGCCTAAAGTACGAATTATAAATTTTTGTAAAGTTAAATTTGAAAAGAAAAAAAATTTATTGTGTTTTGAGATTAAAATAATTATAAAAATTTTTAAAAAATGGCGGATAAGAAAAATGAAAGAAAATCAATTCGAAATGAAATGTAAAAACACAAAAAAAAAAAAAAAAAATTAATTATTAGTTGTCCTAAAACGGAGATCAAATAAAAGCAAAATGGTTTTCTAACTCCAATATTAATTTCTGAAACAAAAGAAAAAAAAAGAAAGTAAAAAGTATAAATTTTTTTTTTTGAAAAGTAAACTTAAAATGTATTGGTTTTTTTTTATATATATATATTAAATAATTATAACAAATGGTATATGAATAAAAAAATAAAATAAAAAGAAAAAAAAAACAAACGAAAATACTTTTGGTTATAAGAAAAAGGGAAGAAAGGTGATTTTTTTTCAAAATAGCAAAACAAGAAAAAAAAGGGGTGTCTAAAGCATTACCACTAGTTGTTGAAACCACGGAAGTCTGCCTTTCAGGCAGTGCAGTCGATATCAATATAGTAATGCAAAATCGCTTACAATGTGCGCTGACTAGGACGGTGTCGACTAAATTTTGTAAGAAGGTAACGTTTATTGGTTCCACTATTTTCGTTTCCTCCGCAGGTTTATTTTAAATGATCACCGAGGTGTATCGACATTCACCAAGGATTAATCACTTACGTTATCTAAGCCATCAGCTTGCCGTGGCATCTCATCAAAGCCGATTTGTATTAGCACCACATCGAAGCCGAGTAATTACCGAAAAAGGGAAAAATTTTATAAATAATTAAATAAAAATGAGCAACCGCCTGACATCGTATCTTTGAATAAAATTGGATCTACCCCGTACATTTGGATTGAAGGTGGGATATTTTATTAAGAAAAAAAAAAAAGAATAAAGAAGAAAGACCATACAAATTTTTTTATTTTTAAATAATTGTTTCAAAGTTATAGTTTTTTTGGAATTTGTATCATACTGTGGCATGTTGAATTCAGAAACAAAAAAAAAAAAAGAAACCAATGGAAACTGATGGTAATAAATTCGAATGAAATGGAATAAAGAAAAAGGGAATAAAACAATAGAAAATAGCTCTAAGTTTTTTTTTGTTTTCATTCCAAAAATGATTGTTTTTGCAAAATATGGTTACCATAGAGAGAGAAAGAGAGATGTAGGTGGATAGTGCGTGGGAATGCATGAGAAACAAGGGTCCATACTCATTTGTAGGGGCGAGTATGGACATACGGGGATCGGCATTCTGCTGTCGATCCAAGTGGGAGGGTAGTGCCCCAAAGACCGATTGGCATTAACACCTTTGCCAATCGGCCCCGACATGGCTCGCAAGGCTTTCGCGGATGGCTGGTCAAGTTCGGTGACCAGCAAATTAACGAACATCCCCCTTATTCGGTTTTTTTCTCGCAAAAACCGAATTTTCCTTGCTTGATAGCTCGCGCTATCACAATAAAGTCTTAACGACGTCTTCATACATCTTGCACGCATATAATTTATGTGTAACGCGATGACAGATGGTGCTGAGCAGCGACCCACCCCTCCGGCGAGCTAGCTAGTGCGATCAGCTAGGCGTGCAGCCTTTTAGCTGCTCACATTGCTGCACCATCTCATATCTTCTCCTCGCAAGGAAGAAGATATGCTAAATAGGTCATCAGGGGATTTGCTTCTTCAACAGAAACCCCTAATATGTGCAACCCCCCCTTGTTACAAATTGTCGGTATTGCTTCCTTCATTGCTTCGTTTATGTGTTCTGTAAGTTTGCCTATTTTTTCATCCAATTGAATCTTTGTCATATTCGCTAGAGGGCTGATATCAAGCGTGCGTGTTTTTTTGTTAACTAAATTATTTAAAGTTTTCCAATTTGCCTTGTTGTAATCAAAAATTTTTATTGGCGCATGAGTTTGAAAATCAACTGGCCAGGATTGAAACTTGTTTTTTGTAGAGTTTTTTATTCCGTCAATGCTCAATATAACAACGTCGTGGTCAGAGAATGAAGGTTTTGTTCGTAAAGCGTCGTGTGTCAAACAGTTTTTGTTTATAATTAAGTCATTGTGCACAAAAAAGAGATCAATATAAGATCCCGTTGAAGGGTACGATGGGTAGAAGGTATGCCATAATTTGATATTAAGCGCGCTGTGATATTTTAAATACCAATCGTACAAACATCGCCCATTAGTGTCCTCCAAACTGTTGGACCAAAAGGGATGCTTGGAGTTAAAGTCTCCGCCTACAATAAAAGGAGCCTTGAGGGAACGCAATGAGTTAAAAAGAGACAGTAAATCTGCTTGTTGCAAGTTTTGCTGCGCGCCGTTGAAGGAGTGATAGACGCTCACGCAATTTATGGTTTTGCCCGACTTAAGTTTTACTGAGATTGCCACACAGTCAATAGAGGTAATGTCTGGTAGCGTTAGTTGAGTCGTTTCAATGGCAGATTTTGAAAGAATTGCCACGCCTCCACCCGTATTGTTCGTGTGGTCAAAGTGATAGATTCTGTAGCCAGGGAATTTATTTGTGAAGTTTCTGTTGGTGTTTTTAAATTTAGTCTCGGTTATTAATGCGATGTCGGGGTTGTGTTTATTTAGTAAAGAATTGAGTTCTATCTGTTTTTTGGTGAAGTAGAGAGAATTGGTATTGAGAAGAAAAAGTTTCATAGATAGTTTAAGGGTTTAGTAAATGTATGTATGGTGCCAGTTCGAAGGCGAATTTGAACAATTGTTGTTTTTGTGTTTCGTCATTTGTGTTTGTTTTTAATAAGTCTGTCAATACATTTATTTTAGTCGCAAGTTCAAAGAGAGACATGTTGAAGTGTTGTTGAAATTTTTGTTGTATGAAATTTAAGTTGTCAAAGTCTGGTGTGATTTCATGTGGGATTGTTATTGAAGGTGGATTTTGGCTGCGAATCTGTTTGTTTCCTTTGCTTATTGCATCGGCGAAAGAAATTTGTGGTTGAACTAAGTTCGAATACATGTATTGTTTGTCGGTGCTTTTTGTTTGTATGTTTGGTCTGGTGTTGATTGCTTGTCTTTCTTTCCTTTCTCTATAAGCTATTGCTGTGGGGCAATCTCTGTAATTTGCGGAGCTTCCCACAGTTCACACAATAAGGTTCTCCCTCCTTTGTGTTAGTGCGAGGACACTCTCCAAGTGCATGCTTGCTCGCACATTTTATGCATCGGTACGGCATATTGCAATTTATGGCTATATGGTCGTACCGTTGACATTTCTTGCACTGAAGATTGGGACGAGGGTTTAGTTTTTCCCAACTGATTTTTTGGTGAAGTAAGTATTTGGTTGCAAGGAGGGATTTAACGTCCGAATTTTTGTCGCATTGGACAAAAAATAGGGAGTTATGTGTTTTTGTCTAGTTTTTAAAATTTCGATTTTTATGTAATTTACATTCAAATTCAATGCTGCCAGGGCCATAGATACGTCGTTGGCATCGTAGCTGGCGTCTATGCCCCTTATAACATAGCACCAGACACGATTTTCCCTGGAGGTGAATGTATAATTGTGTATATTTCCGGTTTTTAGAATGTGTAGGGTCTTTGAATAGTCTTCAAGGTTTTTTGTATTTATGTGTGTACAATTTTTGTTGATTTTTTTCAGTATGAAGGTTTTGTCACTGAGATAATTATTCAAGGAGGCTATTGTTTGCTTATGATCTACGTTATAGCATATGATAGGGGGTATATGCTTGCTTGGTTGTTTGGGTTTAGTGGGGATGGGGGTAGCAATTGAAATATTTTGTCTATTTGCAGTTACAGAGCTCTCGCTCGAAATTGAGGAAACTGAGGGACTGCGTTTTCGCCGCCTCAAGTCATAGGTTGAATGATTTGGTTCAGCATCAGTTGGAAGGTTTGCAAATATATTTGAATGTATTCCCGATGTTGAAGGTTGTGCCATTATAACACTTTCATTTAGCCTTGGGTCTCTAGCGGATTGGGCTACCGATAGTAAAATGTTAGATTTTTTTTTAACTTTTATCGGAGATTCCGTGCGAGTAATAAATTTTTTCTTCTTCGCACTTTTATTGGGAGATTGAATGCGATTACTAAAATTTTGTGTTTTGATTTTAAAGGTATTGAGCGAGCGGACACGCCCTCTCAAAAGAGATAAGTTTGTCTTTCCTAGTACAAGTTCATCCATGCATTTGTGGAGGTACTAGTATCTTTATCGATTGAATTATATTTGTGCAAGTATAAATTATAAAGAAAAATAAAAAAAATGAAAAAATATAATGAAAATTTGTACTTGTGTACGATATGATGAGTGTTGTGAGAATGATGATTGATGAAAAAGACTCTTCTGTATATATAATGTTGAGTCGACCAATCCGCAAATAGTTTTTGTAAAATTTGATGTTGTTGATGTTTGTATAGTGTTGTGTGTTGTGTAAATGATGATTTAGAAATGGATGTATGATGTGTGTGTGTTGATCACAAACGGAAGATCGTTGTGTATTCTGCTTTCTTTAGATATCGAATAAATTTTACAATTATTCGATATTGTTGGAAAAATTAAATTTGGAACCGTTAGGCAATTTAAATTTGAGTTTATTTTTTTTAATTTTTATGCTGATACTTGATATAGTATGAACTTCAGCCACTTTCCCCCAAGGGAGGATTATAGTGAAATAAAACTTTTCACAATGCTTTGTTTTGATTTTAATTAATTCTTGATTTTAGCACTATTTTTTAATTAAACTAATTGATTCTAAATAGCTTTAAATCACTTTACTTTAAGCTAAATTTTAATAACTGATTAAAAAACGTAACGAATTTAAGTAACGACGACTGATCTCATCGGCTGATCTCTCTGATCTCTGATCTAATGATAATGATCCTGAAATGTTTTGTGAAGTATTATATATAGGTCCCAAATATTAAAACATTTGATTTACAGGATAAGTGGGGGGAGATTGCAAAATCCAGCTACCTGTATTCACTGGACGCCATTGGCCTGAAGTTTCTGGTTTTATTACCTGACATAATTTTAAAAAGAAAATAACATGGTCATAAAAGGATATTCCTAATATTTTCAATATATTCATCAGAAATGCAGATCCTGGAAGTGTTTATGGTTTGCTTCTCCCTCTTTATAACTCCGCAAATTCGAAAATAGTACAAATTAATTTTATTGTTTTATGCTACTGAAAATTAATGTTCTTAGTTGTTTAAATAGGTTCACTGAACATAACAGAACAAAGAAAGAAGGAGGAAGGATTTCAAACCTAAGAAAAGGGAAATTCCATTTTCTAAAACAATAATATTTGAGGACGCGTTCATTTTGGAAGGAGTATCAACATAGGTTTGATGAGAAACAAATGGCGGTGTTTTGTTTTGGTTTTTCGTTTTTGTTAAAACATTTCATTAAATTATAAATAAAGATTCATTAACATTTAATAAATAGAAAGTTAGTTAATTTAAGTTCTAAAGTGATAGAATGCTTTTATCAAGATGGAAAAAATGAATTATTTTTTTTTATTTCTAAGTCCTTTTTTGCTTTTAGGGCGTATTGTTCAAGTTTTAAGTTTCATTAAAAGTTCCATTCCCATGCAAAAATACAACATTTTTAACTTCTTAAAACATAAATATAATTTTACATAATTATTAAAGAGTTTAAACAGTTTAAAACGTTTGCATTCTTTTTAACTATTTTAAAATCGCAAATACAAGCGAAATCTGAAAACCGAAAACAACAAAACGAAAGACTTATCAAACTAGAAGGACATAAATTTAGTTTAAAAATGAACCTCCTTTTAATTTTAATAAAATTAAGCCAAATGGATCCATTTTTATTTAATCAATATTCAATACGATTTTGATGGACTTTGCTACGATTTTTCCCTGAGTGAATTTCTAAACTCGACATATTACACGGTTGGAAATTTGGGTTTAAATTTTAATCAAGTAGTTTTAGTATTGAAAAGGCGCCAAGTATATTTCTTATGAAAACATAAGCATTTTCTTTACTGCGTCTAAAAGAATTTGAATATAAATTTGTTAGAAACATTATGATTTCATAATGAACAAAATTATAAATTTATTAAAATATTCTTTTAGAAAGGTAATTAAATGAGGAATTCAATAACGTAGCGTCGGTGTCTCGCAAAGGGGTGTAAATTTGAAATTTATAAGGCTAAGAACACACTGAATCAGACAAAACAGACCAACACAGTTTTTTAGCACTAAATCAGTTTTGTTACTAATAAATACACATGAGTATATGCGCAATCCCGCATTAAATCGCAAAAAACATCTACGAAAAATCAAAATGTTTTCTCAAATGTCTCGACATATAACTACACGAAATCAAATCGGCCAACCCTCACTAAATCGAACAAAACCACCGCAGTCAGAGTTCTCAATATTTCTGCTCCATCATTTTTGGCTTAACAGAAAAATACATGAAATTAATTGAGGCAACGCATACTGAGAAATCAAAACAAAACAGATGCTATGAGCGTTTCGAAGCGCCAAAAATCGTGCCTAATACTGTTCGATGGTATCATGTTTTTTAGTCAAATGTCAAATTTCATATTTAGAAATGGAAAAAAAAGATTGAAATTATTTGAAATTTAATTTTAAAATATATTTTTATTTAGATATATACATATATATATACATATATATATACATTTCTAAATCTAAACTTTGCAATAGAGTGTAATGTGGGAAAATTATTTTAAATTTTTCGTTTTTTATATCAGAAATGTTAAAATAAATTCGGTGCTCGATTTTTGAAAATCTTGTGCGAGTTTTAAAATTTATTGAAACATCTCATATAATGGGATCTAAATTTGAAATTTTGATTCTAATTAATTCTGTTTTGTGAATGCCCACACTGATTAGGCAAAACAACCAAACCAATTAGTTTTGTGTTATTAATGTTCGTTAGGCCCAAGTTATACGACGATCATTGTAATGAAAGAAATATGTAATTTTACAATGGAAAATTGACCAATTACAAAGATTATTTCTTTAAAAAAAATAATGCAAAACATGGGAAATAGTTTAGTTAACAGATTTTAAATAAAAAATCTTAGGTATATGACGTAATTTTTTTACAATTATTTTTATAATTTGAATGAGGAAACATATTTAAATCGAACAGCTGTTTTGTGGACTACGTTTCAATTTCATTTGATTCCACTGGAAAACTGCCAACTTGATTCCTTCATCAGGAATTTTTCGTTGATATTCTAACCTCAAACTTCAGCGTCCCAATAAGAAAATAATAATATATATATATTAAAAAAATGGATAAAATTTGTGACTCATCGGTAAAAAAAGGAAAGGGAAGAAATAATCAAATTGTATTCGATGAAAAAAACCATTACACGCCTTAGCCACAGTATAATAAACAGTAAGAAAACTGGCGAACAAAATGTGAAAAATTACGAGTGACCTCGCCAATTTTGCGTTTATTTTTAGAATTTTCCGCCCGCTTTTGCCACCCATTCTTGTTATTTTCCATGCATGTGTGCTTTTTCTCAATAAAAAAAGTATAAAGAACCGCCATCTTTTTATACTCTATCATTTTTTTTAGATTACGCTATGTTGGTGGAACAGAGAAGAATATGCATTTAGCTTTAATAAACAGTTCTAACATTTATGTAAATAATAATTCATACAGGCACTAACACTTAAAATAATTGAAAAATACATAACAGAAAATTTCTTCTACTTAAAAACCCCACGTGCTTATCAAAACTGCTGTTACATAGGCACTAACACTTGAAAAAAACTTTAGTACAATTTATTCTTACAGGTACCAATACTTGAAAAATGTTTCAGTACATGGATTAGGCGCTTAAGAAGCACGCGGGGTTTTTTGCTTTCTTCGTTTCATCCATCCTTTTGTCGAAAACGCATAAGACTATTTTATTGGTCTCCCTTGCTACAATTATCTTATAGGGAGCACGTGGTAAAATTTAATATATTTGATTTATAGGTTACTTCTTTCTTTCTAATGAAAAATTTTAATTTTCTTTCCTTATTTTGTGCGGAATTTTTTCTTTCTGTCATTCTCAGGGGAAGTATTGGGAAGATCGCGTCTAATTTCTCTTCATTTCCCAGTCAAATTACTGTCTGTTTATTATACTGAGCCTTAGCTATGAACGGAAATCTGACTTGTAAGTTTCTCTGACATTCGTGAAAGAGGTATAACCACCTTTCATTGAAAATCAAAGAAAAACGTTCGGTTTTCGCTAGTACAACAATTTCCTTCATTACAATGATCGTCGTATAACTTAGGCCTTAGGTTAAGCCAAATCGTTTCGATAAATTTGACAGATTTGTTTTTGGCTGTTTTGTCTGATTCAGTGTGTTCTCAGCCTAAAATAAATATTATAACTTTTATTTCAGTTTAAAGCTGATTATCCATATTTTCGATCAATAAAAAGCCATTTTAATTTAATCTTCTTAATTATACAAATAACATTTCTTTCATTTGTCAATTTGACAGAAGATAAAAGGCAGCATGCATAAAAACGTGTCATAAAGCAAAAACTATATAAGGCCTTATATAGTTTTTATTCCAAGGACCGTATTAAATACCATAGTATAAGTGAACACGTAGTCTGCATGTTCAAACGACGCTATATGTAAATTATGAAGAAATGTACGATTTTACTATGGAAATGTACTAAAACAATTGATTTAGGGACAATGTAATAAGTGAAATAATTAAATAACAGAGAAAACGAATTAGTCTATTGTTTATTGATCTTATTTTAATAAAACTATTTTTTTTCTCCTCAGTTAACAATTTTTCATTTAATTTTCTAATCCTAAATTTAGCTTGCTCGTATATCTAAGGATTCTTTCCTTAATTTTAGAATCTACTATATTTCAATATTTTGATTTTGAAATAAAAAAATAATGCAGAAAATTTTTAAAACTGAAAAGTTATCTCACGGGAAAAGACTATTATATTTAATTTAACGGACGTAGCACGGACCTATAATGAGTAATATTTTAACGAGAATTCTATTTTTAATGCACTTATCCGTAACATCCTGAACAAGTTTCAATTGTTGGGTAGTTTCGGAGAAGTAACTAGGTAACGCCTTAAAAAATATTGCTTTACAGCAGAATTGAATTTATGAAAAGATGTTGTTAGTGACTTTTCCAAATCCACTTAATTAAAATAACTTAATTTTTGTTACTCCAAATTGTGCAGAAATGAGATAAAACTTGTACTATCAATAATATTAGGACTTTGATGTTCTGCGACCTGGAACCGGCCTTCACTTGTAGTTCTTCTACGGATAACCTTTGCGCAATTTGAATCTTTCGTGTTTGACACAATATTGGGTGACAAGGGAATTCTCCTTCCAACTCTTGCAATTGGAACTTCGAATATACTGTGACGTGTTAGTCTTTCGGTTCGATGTTATTAGAATGATAACACTTTTTATTTATGTGAATTTAGTGTATAAACTTTATTTGTACTTATTTCTGCTTAACAATTAGTCTTAAAAATATTTGTCTTTCAATAATTTAATTATTACAATTATTTATCACAGTTTTAGAGCTTCACTATTTTAATTACTTTCACAAAAAATAATCTCGTTTCCAATCTCTGCTTTGTATAATCTCTGACGAAGCTTTTCACTTCAACTGATCGATTAAGAATGATCTCAGGCTCGACCCTACAGCGCTTTTTATATCAGATTGGTTTATTTCGCGAACTTTCTTGAAAAGACTGGTCGTTTGGCTATCTAAAGCTAGATGGCAACGTCTAGAAAACTCTTATTCAATACACAAAGCAATGATTCATTTCGGAGCTTTCTGGAACAGATCTTTTGTACATTAGATGGCGATATTTTCTCGAAAGCTCTACAAATTCTTGAATATTTCCAAGAATTGTTTTTGTTCGTGTGGTGTTTTTGTGTTAGTTGTTTTACTTAGAATACTTGTGTTGTGACAATGTTTTATTGTTATTGTTTGATGATTTTATGAATCACCAAGTATTCTAAGTAGAATATAGTGCAATACTATTCTTGTTCATTTCTACTTTTTAGCATCTGTAATAAAAGAAAAAATGTTTTTTAATATATCATCTTTATATTAGAAAACATTTTTTTCTTTTCTTAAACGTTTTAAGCCTAATTTTTCACCAACCTGATTTGCGTTCCGAATTTGATTTGGCTGAATTTTGACATTCATGTATTCTGTAAATAAACAAAAGTAATCATTTTCATTACATCTTTTTATAGAATCTAAACTAAGAATTATTACCGAATTGAAATAACAGCCTGATCCGTTAAAATAGTATATTTCACTGGTTTATGACAGTTTTCTGAAATGTATATAAACTCCAGGGACTGAACTAAATATGAATTCAAAATATTTTATGATGGACTTGCGGTACCCGGCGTGCGTTGCTACGCCAAGAAAGAAACACGTGTGTTTTCTGGAAAATTCGAAATTATGTTCAAAGGGAACTGTGCATTTGGCAAAAATTTGCCGGGAAAGAAATCTCTTTAGTTGTGGGATCAATTGGAATTTTGCCATTTCCAATATCCAAAAGTTGTTTTGAGAAGGTCTGAGCAGACGCATCTTGCAGTAAATGCACACGAATGTTTGTTGAGAGCGTAATTTTCTCAATTCGGCTCCATAAATATTATGCTTTCAAGCAAGCGTTGAGCTCATCTGCGGGCGTTGATCGTGGTGTAACGTGCAAAGTTTGGCGAAATCACCCGCAAGGAGTATCAACGCGCCACGCATGGGTAGGTTTTTTCCTCGGAAATCCCGCAGAGTTCGGTGAAGCGCTTCTAGAGATTTTCTATGGGCCATGGTGCACTCGCCCCAAATGATGATTTTGCACATCTTAAGGACTGTAGCCATACCGGAATTTTTGCTGATGCTGCATGTTGGTGTTTCGGCGTGGTTTAAATTCAACGGAAGCTTGAGTGCTTAATGTGCTGTACGTCCGCCATCGAGTAACGTTGATGCAATTCCTGATGATGCCAGTGCGAGTGTAATTCCATTCTGCATTCGAACCGATGCTAATATCAAAGTGATGAGAAATGTTTTGCCTGTCCCACCTGGAGCATCAAGGAAAAAAATTCCGCCATTTTCGTTGGCTACACGTTGAATGAATTTATCGTAGGCGTTTTTTTGATCGGGAACTAGCAGTCTAGTTTGTGTTTCCACAAAATGCTGTTGCTGGTTTATGTCAAAATGCTGTTCTTGCACCAGGTCTTGGACATCATTTCTGTCTCGTATAAATGCCGGCATACCAAGTTGACAAAGGACTTTGTTGTTGATTGATATGCATAAATCCTCAATCAATATTAGAGCTTTATTGAAAATGTGATCCGCATACTCTTGATTTGGATTGGTTGCACGTGCTTGGCTGAGAATGTCTTCACTGAGACTTTCGCGATGCGTTAGCAACAGTTCTTTGGGATTTGATGGTGCACATGTTGTTAAAATGATCGCAAACAAAGTACGTATTTGCTTTGGATGACACGTAAGCGATACCTCTGTAAGAGTTGTGTTCCAATGCTGATTATTAAGAAGTAAGCCCAGTCGAAATCACGCTTCTCTATACGTTTCGCATATTACCCCATCGACGGTTTTCAGGGCAACGAACGACGTAGGACCTCTGATTGTATGCAGTAACAATCGCAAAAAATAGCATTCACCGTTATTTGGATGTACTGTATATACTCGTCCCAAGACATCCGACGAACGTAAACCACCACATTATGGAACAATTCCACCACGCTTTCTTGTCAAGAACTTTTTTGTCGACGTATTCCAAGCGTAGTATTTGGGGACTTCGTGATACAGCAATGTTTTAGCAAAATCATCGGATGCACACAATTGAAAAAAGGCGGTGAGTGTTGTGTTTACTGGTTGCAGTGCTCTATTTTGTGCATTTTGTACAGTGCAATAAACTCGCTGACCATTTTCCAAGTGTACAGCGAGATGTTGAACTATTGGATAGCGTTCATGAATGTTGAAGGATAATATCCGCCAAACTGCTTCATTACTGCTGTCCCATTTGAAATTGTGCGATTTCATCATTTTGATTTGCTAGGCCGAATACTGTCATGTCACTGCCATTGTTTACATATTTACATGTTTGACAGAATTGCAATACTCTACATTTATGTGAGCCTCAAACATTTTCGACAGTATTGGCTGTTGTCAATGGCTACTTGTACACTTTTGACATTGACGGTGGTTGTGTGTCCACCATATACAGGCTTTCGACGTCTGTACAACAGATATCCCTCACCACCAGTCTGAGTTTCAGAAATGAGCTCACGTGGATGTCGTTTGGTACATTTGCCATCCGTCATGCATGGTGAATTTGGATTCAAAGGACCACATGGCCCATGAACCATATTTTTCCTTACCACTTCAAAAAGTGCCGGATCTTCGTCTGGATTTGGAAGCTCAGCAGAAACCACGCTGTCAATTTGTACTTGCGAATGTTTTGCAGGAAGTGTTTTGAAATTGAAGTTGTGCCAGAAAGGTACCTTAGAAGCGGCGCAGGTGGGTCAATTTGCTAGGGCAAAACAACTTTGCCGTTGGAGCAACACATTCCAGGTGATTCCTTGGCGAACTTTAAAGGACGGCAATGCAAGCAAACTTTGTTCATTGGCCCAATTACAACATCCTCGTGATTCCTGTAATCGTGGTCTTTGTCGTAGTTAAATCCTTTCAACTTTAAATCGCTTCTTTCTCTTGATTGAGCTAATCGTAAGCGATTGGCATCAAGTCGTTCGATACGTAGTTGGGGCATTTCGGTTGCTCTTGACGTTGAAGCTCTAGCGCGCATTTGCTCAAGCCGGGCTTCGTGTTGCTCGACTGTTTCAGTAGCCCTTGAAGTTGAAGCTCTGACTCGGATTTGTTCAAGCCGTGCTTCATATTCCTCGCTCGTTTCAGCAGCCCTTGAAGTTGAAGCTCTGACTCGGTTTTGTTCTAGCCGCGCGTCATGTTGCTCATCCGTTTCAGCAGCTTTTGAAGCTGAAGTTCTGAATCGGCTTTGTTCAAGCCGAGCTTCACGTTGCTCAGCCGTTTCAGCAGCTCTTGTTTCCTTCGTTTTCTTTGTCCTTGATGTTATTCTTCCAATTGATGCTTTTTTTGCCGGCATTGTTATGAATTAAAAATCTGAAGTGCACAACACTTCAGCGGTGAAAACTGCTATTTTTTTCGAAATGAAAACTCCAAATTAAAACTGGAAAATAAATTCAAATGCGGTTCCGAATAATTTTGCTCAAAGGCTACTTGATTCTGAATGTGGTGGGTTTTGGGGAAAACATTCAGTTGTTACTCACTGTGGCTTGGGTGACATTATAGGGCTATCCAGTTTTTAATGCATTCCCTTTTTTAATGAGTTTTTGGAGTAGCAGGTAGAAGCCGTTGCTGACAGAAAACATTTAGTTATTACTCACTATAGCTTAGGTTATGCATTAGTGGGCTATCCAGTTTTTAATGAATTCTCTTTTTTTAATGAGTTTTTGGAGCAGCAGGCTGCTATCAAGAAACATTAACTTGTTACTCATTACGGCTTAGGTGTCATTAGTGGGGTTTTCCCTTTTAAATGCATTCCCATTTTAGTAATTTTTGGGGTTATAGGTTGAAGAAGTTGCTAGCAGGTAACATTCCGTTGTTACTCACTATGGCGAGGGAGCTAGATAAGGAGCGAGCGGGTGGGGAAAAATAGATAGCAGAAAAACATACGTCGTCCGGAAAACATAATTTAAATTTGCAGGCAGATCGAATTAAGCGTCTAGAAGTTAGCACGGGCGGTAATAAGAAGAGGGCAGGGTAAAGGAAAATAGGTATTGGAAAAACACTCGGCTTCCCCAAAAACATATACGTACAAAGTTTCAGTCTGGTGGGATCATTCGTTTAGGAGTTATCAGCGAAGAGGGTAGGGAGAAATATTTAGTGGAAAAACATTCGTGGTCTCCGAAAACATATACATACATACAACATTTCAGACCGTTCGCACCATCCTTTTAAGAGTTAGTGGGGGAAGAGGTGTAAAGCGAGAGGAGTGGGGGCAAATAGGTAGTGAAAAAATACGCGCCGTCCTCGAAAACATGTACATACAAATTTTTAGGCCGATCAGACCATCCGCTTAGGAGATAGCAGGGGAGGGGGTGAGAAGCGAAAGGGGTAGGGGAAAACAGACAGCTGAAAAACTCGTCGTACCTGAAAATATATGTACAAATTTTTTAGACCTATCGGACCATCAGTTTAGGAGTTAGCAGGGGAGGGGTTAAAAAGCGAGGGGTAGGGAAAGCAGACAGCGAAAAACACTCGCCGTCCCAAAAAACATATATAAAATGTTCAGACCGATTGGTCCATCCGTTTATGATTTAGCAGCGGATCGGACCATCCTTTTAGGAGTTAACAGGGGAGGAGGCAAGAAGCGAGGGGGCAGGGCCACCAAACTTCACTAGAACACCCGCTGTGCTAAGCTAAAGTTCTCCTTAAAATTTGGTCAAATTCGGTTCAGCGGGTTAGAAGTCCATAAGCCACATACATACAAACATACAAACATACATGCATCCATTTTTATTAATTTAGATTGTTTGTAGTTTTAGAAAATTGAAATATTTTAGTTAAAGGATCTAGGGGAGACTGAGAAACCACACAACCTGTGTGGATACTCCAACAGGCGAATCTAAAATTCATAAAGACCTGAATTTTGCTGTTTTATGACCTGTTGTTGTTTTAAAATCAATACAACATTTTCATAAAAGTATAGTGATCGGGTTTTCACTTTGATGGTAAATGTTTGCAAGATTTGTGCATTGTCACATTTTAGTTTTAATTTATTTAAAATTTTACTTTTTTTGTTTTCATTGTTTAAAAATTTTCGATATTTTTTGCATTGTTTCGGTCTAACGTTTATATTTGATTGTTCACGTAATATTGATAATTGTTACTGTTAGTTTTTTCTTGCTGTAATAAGTTTTTATATATTTTGGGTCACTCTTATTCTGATCATCAACCGATTCACTGTAATAATTCAGGAAAGGAGTCAATAGTTTTTAATGTCAATAAATTCATATTTTTATTAGAACATAACTTGTTTAAATTACGAGTTTAAATTAATTTCAAGCAAGTTTATAATACAATAAACTAGCTACTTACTTTAGTTAGGTGGGGATTGCTGAGATTGTGCCAAGTGGAAGCACGTTCTATGTTCTTTACATTATCTGGCAGTATGTTGTAACCGACTTGCACGGAGGTTTTCGTCTTGTTTCAGTTATATCGAAAACAACTCACTTCCTTTTACGCATTTCCTATTTTATACTAAAAATGGTTAAGTCATTTTAGAGTTTATTTGAAAACTTTTTTGGCTTGACTTTATACTTTTTTGTAATGAGAAGAGGCAATTTGCAATATCTTTAAAAGTCCATATCTCGGGATCGAAATGTAATTTGTTAACAATTTGGGTGAAATAAAAATTCACTGCAGAGCATTATGTTTCATACGGCTAGAATGTTTTATTCATGAGTAATTGTGAATCTGACAGACCAACTTTGTTTTATAATAGACAAAGATGATCTTCTGCACCAGAGTAACAGCACGTCATGTTAAGAACAAACTTTTTAATCGATTGTAATAAAATTTAGAACATTGATCCATTACATCATTTTGTTGGAGCTGATTTAATGTGCTATAAATTGTGAATAGGACAGCGTACAAAAGACTAAAAAATGTGTAATTTAAATCTTCGTTTATCTTATATTAGGTCAAATTTTTTATATAAAAAGAGGAAATACGAGAGAAACGTGAATCTATTTGGTCAGGATAAGCGCTGATACCATTTTTTTGTACTGTCATCCGAAAAAACCACACTGTCGCATTCCTGTGAAAGTGTTTCGAGTGTAAACTTAAAATTTATTCGAGAAAGTAATCAAATTTTTAAATTTTATTTGTGGTGTTTTAAAAATACTAAAAATAATTTTTTGTTTTTAATAAAAAAGTATTTTCTTGTTCGTGCCAAAGTTTTAATAATTATATATATATATGTGAAAATTTAAAATTAGACAAATTCTTATATTAAAAAAAGAACTTAACCACTAAAACTGAACGGAATTTGTCTGGGATATTTTAAATTTTTTTGATTTTAAAGCAATTCATAGATTATTTCCACAACGAAAATTCTTTTTTATTTTCTAATTGCCTCAACAGGGATATTGTTAATGGCTTCTTTATTGGGTGTTACAATAATTCTAGAAAGATCGGTTGAGTAAACAATAATATCCAACTGTGAAGGCAATGTTCCTTGCGCTTGGGCGGTTTATACGCCCTTCACGAGGAATGTGGGGCATTTTATGAAAAATTCATGCGTTTGCACGTCAGACAAATTTTGTACGAGAATTGATGATGGCATATCTGTGAGTGCATTCGTGCCTCATTCTAGAAAAAGAACAAATTCAACTGAAGAATCATAAAGTAATGTTTTTTTTAAAAAGGAAGATGCATTAGCAATAGAACAAATTACTTACTCTTTACCTTAAACTTAGAATAATTCCTAAATTAAATTTATTTATGATAATAATTTTTGTCATTTTTGTTCATCTTATTCATACAAAAGCTAACTTCCTCTATCCCACAAAGCAATAGAATCAATTTTTTTTTTTTTAAAACTTTCAATAGAGTTGAAAATTTGGTTGAATGCGAGTGTTTGTTGAAGGAACAAACGAATAAAAAAAGAAAATTGTCCGATTTACGTCCGAAGTTTTAATTTATTGTAAAAAATACTTTCATTAAAAAATATAAACTTAAGTTCAACAATATAAAGATAAAAAAATAAATTTCATTCCTAAAAATTAGATTTAGAAATAAAAAAAATCAAATAAAAACGAATGCTATTATAATTTTTTTTTTAGTTTTTAAAGAAAAAATAATAATTAAAAAAAATCAATGAAAATGAATATCTGAATAAAAAAAAAAAAATGATGAAATTATATAAAAAAAAAGAACTGAAAAAAAGTATATTTATTTTGTTTCTTTTTCTTCGTTATGAAACCAAACTAATCTGCCGTTTCTGCACCATAACCCAAATTTTTTCCAATTAAAACTTTACCGCAATTCCTTGAGTAGTTTTAATTTTATCCAATTGGCTAGTTGCTGCTGGATAATCAGAAGAAGTGAATAATTCCTTTTCATTTCATTTATTTTCTTAAAAACTTAACATAGAAAACTTAAACCTAAATGTAAATTTAATAATACTTAATTCATTTACCTTAACGTCTAAATCTTAAATTCAACTTATCTAAGGTATTAAATTATTTTTACTTAAACTTAATGACTAGAACTAGAAAAAAAAATTGAAGAAAAATTTTTTGAAAAATAAAAAAAGAAAACAAAAAGTACATGTAAATATTTAGTGGCTGGTATTTTCTAGCCTTTGTTTAAAGAGACGGGCATGCGCCGTCAACATTGACTTTAAGCTTCTCTGAGCAGATAGGCGTGTCTAACTAGCCAATTGGTTTGTGTATGTAGTGTGTGTAGAATTGTCGTGTTGACTCATCCGTTGGTATTGAGTTTAGTATAAGGTCGTTTTCATGATTTTTTATTTTGTCAATTTATTTGTTTGATAGTTTTGTAATGTAGTTTCTGATTGGTGTAATGTCCGCCATTTTGTAGAGTTGTTCGTTATTCACTGTATTGTCGTATTTTTCTTGTGCGTTTCGTCTCTTGTAGGTCACGCTAAGGCAATTTCTCCGCCATATTCTTTCTTGTATTTCTAATAGTTTCCATTGTATTTCACTTATTTTGTTTGACCATATGTGGGCCGCATATGTGAATACCGGTCTAATTATTTGTTTGTACAAAAGGATTTTTATTTCTTTTTGTAATGGGCTGTGGGTGTTAACAAAAGGAAAGAGAATTACGTGTGCCGCTTTTGTTTTGTTGATTATTTGGGTTAGATATGTTTTGCAGTTTAGATTTGATTGAATGTGATAGCCTAAAGGCCAATCTCCACACAGCCGACATCCTATTCTGACGAGAAAAAGCAGAAAAGTAAAAAGAGATGGACTTTTGCAATTTTCGCTAGGATTGACCGAATAAAAACATCAGGGTCTCTCCCCACACAATTTATAATATCATTTTATAGAAAAATGTAGTACGAAATTGTGTTTTCAGACTTTATCATAAGGCTTAAATTCCTATCACATCTAAAACAAGCTATAGTGCAAAACGACGAGACTTCTATACGTATGTTCAAATCACGTTACCTTCCGAAAGCCTTTCTAAAAGAAAGCGATATGAATATGGAAATTCAGAGTGAACGTAGTCCGTCCTTAGTTAATCACAACATTTGTTGTGATATACAAACAGACAGAAATTGGATAAAAATGATTGCAAACCATTTAGAATCTTATAAAACGTGAAGATTTGCAAAACAAATTTTTTTATTTTTTATATACTTCGTATAGAAGTTAAAAATTTAACTTTCGTCGACCATAAAAATCAATTCGTCATACAAAAACTTCCTATAAGAATATCTGGTAGTGTGCGACGATATCGTGTATTATTATTGTGAGAGTATGCAATTGCAGATGAAAACCCATAAATTAGACGAACGAGTTCTTCTGCGATTGAGGGGAATCATCTGGCAGATGAAAAATCAGATGGGGAAATTTGAACTGCAGATGACGACGAAATTCGTAGGATGATTGTTTCTCCCTTTCTGTTTAACTAAATTTTGCATAAGTGCATCCCTTACTTTTATCAGAATAGGATGTCGGCTGTGTGGAGATTGGCCTTTAGTATTTTACGGTGTTGCTGCTTTTTATTTTTTAATTATTTATTACTAGCGGTACTGAAGCCTCTTGAACTCGAATGGTAAGTCGTTGGTAATCATCGGTATACAAGTACGTGGAATCAGGACATCTTCCCCTTTGAATTTACCGCTGATGATTGTTGCTTCGATCAAATTAGGTGTTAATTTTTTGATGGTTAGTCTTGTTCCGTTGCAGAGTTTCGGAGCATTTAAGTTTCTAATGAGCATCACCGGTGACCCAACTTTCAATGTCAATTTGTGTGGAGGCATTCCTGGTGGCTCCAGTGAATTTAGAAATTCAGTGGGGTAATTGATGGCTTGTTCCTGATCCTTTATTGCGTCAATAGAATAATATTTTACAAATTCACCGGGTAATTTCAATTGAATTTCTTGATTTAACTGGTTGACATCATCATTTTTGGGTGCTAAAATTGCACGTTCGCACAGCCAATCTGGATTGTTGTAGTTGCTGGTTAAATTTGGGAATACATTTTCCAAAACGACTTGAATATTCGGCTGCATTTGGCAAAAATTGGCCGGAAAAGAAATCTCTTTAGTTGTGGGATCAATTGGAATTCCAATATCCAAAAGTTGTTTTCAGAAGGTCTGAGCAGACGCATCTTGCAGTAAATGCATACGCATATTTGTTGAGAGCGTGATTTTGTCAATTCGGCTCCATAAATATGATGCTTTCAAGCAAGCGTTGACTCATCTGCGGGTGTTGATCTTAGTATAACGGAAAAGTTTGGCGAAAATCACCCGCAAGGAGTGTCAACGTGCCTCCCATGGGTATGTTTTTTCCTCGGAAATCCCGCAGAGGTCGGTCAAGCGCTTCTAGAGATTTTTTATGGGCAATGGTGCACTCGTCCCAAATGATGATTTTGCACATCTTAAGAACTGTAGCCATACCGGAATTTTTGCTGATGCTGTATGTTGGTGTTTCGGTGTGGTTTAAATTCAACGGAAGCTTGAGTGCTGTATGTGCTGTACGTCCGCCATCGAGAAACGTTGATGCAATTCCCGATGATGCCAGTGCCAGTGTAATTCCATTCTGCATTCGAACCGACGCTAATATCAAAGTGATGAGAAATGTTTTGCCTGTCCCACCTAGAGCATCAAGGAAGAAAATTCCGCCATTTCCGTTGGCTACACGTTGCATGAATTTGTCGTAGGCGTTTTTTTGATCGGGAACTAAAAGTCTGGTTTATGTCAAAATGCTGTTCTCGCACCAGATCTTGGACATCATTTCTGTCTCGTATGGATGCCGGCATACCAAGTTGACAAAGAACTTTGTTGTTGATTGATATGCATAAATCCTCAATCAATATTAGAGCTTAATTGAAAATGTGATCCGCATACTCTTGATTTGGATTGGTTGCACGTGCTTGCCTGAGAATGTCTTCACTGAGACTTTCGCGATGCGTTAGCCACAGTTCTTTGGGATTTGATGGTGCACATGTTGTTAAAATGATCGCAAACAAAGTACGTATTTGCTTTGGATGACACGTAAGCGATACCTCTGTAAGAGTTGTCTTCCAATGCTGATCATTTAGAAATAAGCCCAGTCGAAAACACGCTTCTCTATACGTTTCGCATATTACCACATTGACGGTTTTCAGGGCAACGAACGACGTAGGCCCTCTAATTGTATGCAGTAACAATCGCAAAAAATAGCATTCAGCGTTATTTGGATGTACTGTATATACTCGTCCCAAGGCATCCGACGAACGTACACCACCAAATTCTGGAACAATTCCACCACGCTTTCTTCTCACCAACTTTTTTGTCGATGTATTCTATGTGTAGTATTTGGGGACTTCGTGATACAGATGCTCACAATTGAAAAAAGGCGGTGAGTGTTGTGTTTACTGGTTGCAGTGCCCTATTTTGTGCATTTTGTACAGTGAAATAAACTTGCTGACCATTTTCCAAGTGTACAGCGAGATGTTGAACTGTTGGATACCGTTCATGAATGTTGAAGGATAATATCCGCCAAACTGCTTCATTACTGCTAATGTAGCGTCCCATTTGAAATTGTGTGATTTCATCATTTTGATTTGCTAGGCCGAATACTGCCATGTCACTGCCCTTGTTTGCATATTTGCATATGTATTTGAGGGACTTGACAGAATTGCAATACTCTACATTTATGTGAGCCTCAAACATTTTGGACAGTATTGGCGAGTAGGGTACTATCCATTTGTTGTCAATGTCTACTTGTACACTTTTCATTGTACACTTTTGACATTGACGGTGGTTGTGTGTCCACCATCTTCGGGCTTTCGACGTCTGTATAACGGATACCCGTCACCGCCATTCTGAGTTTCACAAATGAGCTCACGTGGATATTGTTTGGTGCATTTGCCATCCTTCATGCATGGTGAATTTGGATTCAAAGGACCACATGGCCCATGAACCATATTTTTCCTTACCACTACAAAAAGTGCCGGATCTTCGTCTGGATTTGGAAGCTCAGCAGAAATTACGCTTTCTATTTGTGTTGGTACCATCTTTTGCTTCAACCAAATTAAAATGTGAGCGTGCGGTAGGCCTCCTTTCTGCCATTCAATTGAATACATCTAGCATCGGGTTTCTCCAAAAATATGGTTCTTGGTGATGACGTCCATTAATCTAATCAGCTTTTGTTTAAAAACGCGAGCCAGACGATCATGTCTTTGCGATGAGTTTTGACTGGTGAAAAGCAGATCTGTAATTTCTCTCCACGCTGGATTGCATGTGAAGGTGATGAAGAGATCTGGGCATCCATACTTTCGAACATACGTAATGGTATTTTGCGAGTATTCATGCATGTGTCGCGGTCTGCCGGTATATGTTGCTGGCAATATTACTGTTCGTCCAATGTTAGCAGCGTTTCCATCATTGACAATTGCATCACGCAAGTGGATGTATTCTTCAACGCGCAGCTTCTGTCGGTTTAACCTGTAGGGCTCCTTGGTGAGCTCTACATATTTTGCGTACGATTTAATTAAATAAAAATGTTATTTTAATTTATTATATAATTTGTTTATTCAATTGAGAAAACAGAACTTATTTTTTAACATAGAATATTATGTTTTAAATAAAGTTTTTAGTTTTGGAATTAAAAATTATTTTTTTGAATTAGGTCCTTTTTAGTTTAGGTTTATAAATTGACTGAAAAATATTTTTCATCACGAAAAATTATTATAACTAAAAACGGTTACTTGTGATGAAAAATATTTATTTTCAAAATTTAAAACAAGTATCTTAAATACTAGATCAAAAATTAAAACTAAGAAAAATATTAAAAACTATGTAAAATTGTAGGTTCCCTACAATACTCCCCTTCCAGTTAATTTATTATAAAAGTAACCTTTTTCTTAGGTTTAATTTCTTCGGTCGGAGAGTTTAAGATGTGTGCGGGTTTAGTTCTGCTAACGTGAATTGGAATTATTTTTTCTTCTCTCCTGATATAAACATGGTCCCTTGTACGTCGAATAATTTCAAAAGGCCCTTCATAAGGAGGGATTAAACCAGGACGAGAACGGTCAATTTTAATGAAAATGTGAGTACAGGTATTCTGATTTGGATGTAAAAACGTTTTGCCTGTATCATTAGAACGTGTTTCAGTCCCTTTAATGTCTTTATACGTTTTTTTAAGTTCCAATATTATTTGTGGAGTGTCCAGAGTGGATTCCGATGTTGTAAAAAACTCTCCTGGGAGTCGAAGACTCTGTCCATAAACTAATTCTGCTGGAGAACAACGAAGGTCCTCCTTGAAAGCTGTACGAATACCCATTAGAATGATAGGCACTTCCATTTTCCAGTTCGAACAATTAAGACGTGCCATTAGTGCTGCTTTTAACGTCCTATGAAACCTTTCTACCATCCCATTACTTTGAGGATGATAAGTGGATGTATGAATTTTATGCGCCCCCAGAAAATTAATTAGTTCTGTAAATAATTTGGATTCAAATTGTCTACCTTGATCCGTAGTGATTGTGTGTGGAACTCCGAATCTAGATATAAATTGCGTGAAGAATATTTCGGCAACAGTTTGTGCCGTACTATCTTTGATTGGGTATGCTTCAGGCCATCGAATAAAACGATCTATTAAAGTAAGGATATAGTTGCACCCACCTGAAGACGGAAGAGGCCCTACCAAGTCTAAATGGATGTGTTCAAATCGTCCTTTCGTTATATGGAAGAGATTTGGATTAACTTTGTTGTGCCGATGTGTCTTTGATTGCTGACAATTTAAGCAAGTCTTTGACCACATGTTAATTTGTGTGTTCATGTGAGGCCAGTAATACTTTTGGGCTACAAGAGCCCGTATTGAACGAATACCTGGGTGTGTAACGTTATGAAATTTATCGAATATAATTTTCCTAAATACTTTGGGAACAAAAGGTCTGTGTTCCAAAGTGGAGACGTCACACCACAAATTGTAATTAGAGAAAGGAATATTAATTTCTCGAAGCGTGATTTTGTGATTAGTTGAATTATTTGAGATAATTGATTTCAGTTCGGAATCGTGTTGTTGTGCGTTACAGAAAGTTTCGATATCCAATTCCTTTGTAGTTAAAACTGATATGTCGTTTAATCTAGATAGGGTATCTGCAACAACATTCATTTTACCTGAAATATGTCGAACATCTGTTGTAAATTGTGCGATGAATTCCATGTGCCGCGTTTGTCGGGGACTCCTATCCGTTTTAGCCAATAAAGCGGTAATCAATGGTTTGTGGTCAGTGTATATTATGCAGCTACGACCTTCAATGAAGTGTCTGAAATGTTTAACTGCTGCATACATGGCTAACAGCTCCCTATCAAAAGCTGAATATCGAGACTCAGTTGCAGACATTTTTTGGGAAAAATGAGCTATAGGCTCCCAAACTTTCTGTTCATGTTGTTCTAACGTCGCTCCTAGGGCCGAGGATGAAGCATCTACAGTGAGAGTTAGGTAACCTTCGTTTTTAGGGTGAGCTAATAAAGTGACATCCGCTAGTTTAGTTTTAATGGAGCAAAAACTGTTTTCGTTTTCCCGAGTCCAAACAGCAATTTGTTTAATTTTATTTTTATTCAAATGTGCTACTAGAGTATGTAAAGAAGCTAAACTTTGGGAAAGATTTGGAAGAAACCTATGATAATATGTTACCATGCCAATAAATCGTTGTAGTTGCTTAAGAGTAGAAGGACGAGGAAAATCTTTAATAACTTGTATGCGATCTTCAGCGGGCTTAATTCCTTCAGCAAACACGTTATGACTTAGGAATCGCAGTTGAGATACTCCAAATTCGCATTTTGAGAGTTTAATATTGATACCATAATCGTCAAGACGAGAGAAAATCATTTCTAAATGTTTAAAATGCTCGTTCTCATCTCTACTTGCTACTAGAATGTCATCTAAATAGACAAAAACAAAGTCCAAATCGCTAATAACTATATTCATAAACCGTTGGAAAGTTTGAGCTGCATTTCTCAACCCAAAAGGCATTCGAGGAAACTCAAACAGTCCAAACGGTGTAGTTATAGCAGTTTTATGAATGTCTTCTTCCGCAACCGGAATCTGATGGTAAGCGCGGATTAAATCGATTTTAGAAAATATTCGACATCCCCTAAGATTCATATTTAAATTTTGAATTAGAGGAAGAGGATATCTATCTGGAACTGTAACTGCATTCAATTGTCTGTAGTCGCCACAAGGTCTCCAATCATTAGAGTCTCGTTTAGGTACCATGTGTAAAGCGGAAGCAACCTCCGAGGAGGAAGGACGACAGATTCCTAATTTGCACATATGTTCAAATTCCATTTTTGCCACTTTAAATTTGCAATTGTCTAGCTTACGAGGTCGAGTGAAAGGGAGATGACCTTTAGTAATAATGTGATGGCGAATGCTATGTTTAAGTGGTGCGGCATAATTCGGTTCTGAAGTAAGTGCCGGAAATTTTGATAAAAGTTTTGAGTATGGATTAGAAATTTGGAAAATTTTGGGTGAAATTGCATCCTCTTTGCATGAGAAGGCATTAATAAAACAAGAAGTGTTAGTGTCAATTAATCTTTTATTTTTGAGATCTACTATTAAACCAAATTTCGTTAAAAAATCGGCACCTAAAATCGGTTTATCTAGGCCCGCTATTGTGAAAATAAAAGGAAATTCGCGTCTTAATCCCAGATTAAGGTTTAAAAGTTTTTTGCCGTAAGTGCTAATATTTGATCCGTTCACGGCAGAAAGAAGAACGTGCTGGTCTTTTTTGCTATTTGGAAATATTTTGTGGGGAATAATAGAAATATCGGCTCCTGTATCAACTAAAAAATGTAATTTTGTTTTAAAATCTTGCACAAAAAGGCGACGGAATGTCAATGAACCATCGTTAGTCGCGTTCACGATGATTTTGTTTAGTTTTTCTGGTTAGAACTTTCTGCAAATTTACTTTCATTCCAGAAAAAGCACCATGCTCCCATGCATCTACGCGCTTTATCACCGAATTTGTAGTGGTAAAAACATGTGGGTTTATCGGTATAATCACGAGATCGAGCTGGCGATTTGCTTCTGTACCTGACAGATTTTTGCCCTGCTTGAAAAGCATTAATTTGATTCTGCATCATTTCTAATTTATTATTTTGTTGCGTTTGTAATTCTAAAATTGTTTGAGTAAGCTTCGTAACAGCTGCTTGTAATTGTTCGATCTGATTCCCTGGAATGTTGTTGGAGAATTGTGTGTGGTACGCGTTTCTGTATTGAGTTTCGTGAAAGTTCGAAACCTCCCACACTCTGTCTGCAACTTTTTCTAGTTCGGTGGGATTGTTTTCTGAATTAGAAGACAAAGCCACCGAAACTATTTTAGGAAGACGTCGCTTCCAGAGTGACACAATCAGTTCTTGACTGACAGAATCTCCGGCTCGCAGGATCATTTCCCTAAGGAGGTCTGATGGCTTTCGATCACCTAACTCCACACCCAAAAAGAGTTCTTCCAATTTTTTTTCACTACTTAGTGAAAACCTAGAAATGAGAGTTGTCTTTAGGTTTTCGTATTTTTCGCTAGCTGGAGGGTTCATTATAATATCGTACACGGAATAAAATATTTCCTCCGTTAACGCTCCAGCCGCATAAAAATATTTTGTGGAATCTTGGCTTATGTTGTTTAAAGAGAACTGCATTTCTAATTGGGTAAACCACATTTCGGGGCGGTTTGCCCAAAACGGCGGAACCTTTATCGCTGCAGCCGCTATAATAGGTGCTGCGCCATCCCCGGGGGGAAATTCTTGCCCTGTCGCCATCAAGGGCACAATTCGCTAAAACTCACTTAATTTTTCCAATTCACACCCAAATAAAAAATGAAAAACTTTACCCGAGCTCGCATTAACTGGAAAATGAGGATTTTGTGGAAGAGTAGTATTTTTTAACAGGGCATGTGTTATAGTTAGCTTAAAACTTAACTTAAATTTTAAAAAATACACATTCTTAACAATAATTGATTCTTTATTTAAATTTTCTTATTTTTTATTTAAATTTTCTTCCTTCTTAGAATTTCTCACCAAAATTAGAATATATTTTATTAGTAGGCTACGAAATACCTGTTAACAAAAATGTTCCTATGGGATCAACACCCAAGCGAACTTGATACCTGCAATCATCTGGCGATTCCTTGTATTTTGTGCTGGTACAAAATATTTTCCTATGGGATGAACACCCAAGCGAATTTAGAATCTTCAATCGTTTCGTTTTTTTTTTTTTTTTTTTTTTTCTTTTCTTTTCTTGTATTAAAAATTTTTCGAGTAATCTCACGTAATTACTGTTAACTCCTGTATTTCCTCGTTCTTGGTTCAGCTAGACGTAACCTCTTCTTTGGGCTCTTTAATATGTAAGAAAAAGAAAATTAAAATGCCTGGTGCAGCCTCACACCAGAGATTATGGCTTTGTCCACATTTTAATTTTGCTTCTTCACCATTCTCCAAAAACTGACTTTTTAAAACTTTTAATGTTAATTCACAATTACAATTAATATTTATATATTACAAGTTTTTTCACGATTTAGATTTAAGACTTTTAAATATTCTATTTTGATCACGTCTGGGTCACCAATTATGTAGGGCTCCTTGGTGAGCTCTAAATTATTTTTTTGAATTAGGTCCTTTTTAGTTTAGGTTTATAAATTGACTGAAAAATATTTTTCATCACGAAAAATTATTATAACTAAAAACGGTTACTTGTGATGAAAAATATTTATTTTCAAAATTTAAAACAAGTATCTTAAATACTAGATCAAAAATTAAAACTAAGAAAAGTATTAAAAACTAAGTAAAATTGTAGGTTCCCTACAAACCGAATGAAAATAAGGCGTTCGGTTTCAATTTTGGCGTACATATCCACAATGAACTGATGGAATAGTTCACGGCATTCCAATATGTGATTGGTTTCATTTTCACGAATCAGAATGCATGAGGCGTAATAATCCATGCAACTTTCTTCGCCAACTCTTCATTCGTGTTGGGGTTAATTTGCATGATTTTGAAATGGTACCCATCTTCTCCATGCGGAAACAGCACTGGGTATTAGAGTGCGTCATACGATCGATGTGTTTCCGAAACTCGTTGCAAACTTACATTCCGGTGGTGGATGATTATGTCAAGTCGATCAAATTCGGTGCCAACCATCACAATTGCTACATCACCTATCACCGGGGCATTGAATCGTCTTTCATGTTCACCAGAGGGTGCTTTGTCTGCTTTTATGACAATAGTATAGTCATCTGATGGCATCTGATCTAGCGCTGATTTGAATAGATGAATCAAGCTGTTGCTTCCGTGAAACATTGCTTGTAAATTTGAAATGATTTCGCGTCTGGTTCCAGTAATAATCGCAGAACGCTGTTCTACTTGTCCTTCTTCATTGGCAGTGAAATATATCTGGAGAAACTTAGCATCTTCTTGCGGTACTGGCATCAATGAACCGATTTGGTGATATATTTGGCCTTGGACTTTGAATGTGGGTGCGTAACTGGGGTTGTTGACAATGTTTGTTGCCCCAAATGAAGTCATTTGAAAACATAAGTAGTACTTGCGAATATTTTGCAGAAAGTGTTTTGAAATTGAAGTTGTGCCAGAAAGGTAACTTAGAAGCGGCGCAGGTGGGTCAATTAGCGAGGGCAAAACAACTTTGCCGTTTGAGGAACACATTCCTGGTGATTCCTTAGCGAACTTTAAAGCACGGCAATGCAAGCAAACTTTGTTCATTGGGCCAGTTACAACATCCTTGTGATTCCAGTAATCGTGGTCTTTGTCGTAGTTAAATCCTTTCACCTTTAAATCGCTTCTTTCTCTTGATTGAGCTAATCGTAAGCGATTGGCATCAAGTCGTTCGATACGTAATTGGGGCATTTAGGTTGCTTTTGACGTTGAAGCTCTAGCGCGCATTTGCTCAAGCCGAGCTTCGTGTTGCTTGGCTGTTTCAGCAGCTCTTGAAGTTGAAGCTCTGACTCGGATTTGTTCACGCCACGCTTGATATTCCTCGCCTGTTTCAGAAGCTTTTGAACTTGAATTTCTGACTCGGTTTTGTTCTAGCCGCGCTTCATGTTGCTCGTCCGTTTCAGCAGCTCTTGAAGTTGAAGCTCTGACTCGGCTTTGTGCAAGCCGCGCTTCGTGTTGCTCGTCCGTTTCAGCAGCTCTTGAAGTTGAAGTTCTGGCGCGGTTTTGTTCAAGCCGACCTTCACGTTGCTCTGCCGTTTCAGCAGCTCTTGTTTCCTTCTTTTTCTTTGTCCTTGATGATATTCTTCTAATTGATGCTTTTTTGGCGGCATTGTTATGAATTAAAAATCTGAAGTGCACAACACTAATTGAGTATCTAGGTTACGCATACTTTTTTATTTGTATTTTAGCGGTGAAAACTGCTATTTTTTTTCGAAATGAAAACTCCAAATTAAAACTGGAACATAAATTCAAATGCGGTTCTGAATAAGTGTGCTCAAAGGCTACTTGATTCTGAATGTGGCGGGTCTTGGAGAAAACATTCAGTTGTTACTCACTGTGGCTTGGGTGACATTAGTGGGGAATTCAGTTTATAATCCATCCCCTTTTTAAGAGTTTTTGGAGTAGCAGATAGAAGGCGTTGCTGGTAGAAAACATTTAGTTATTACTCACTATGGCTTAGGTGATGCATTAGTGGGCTATCCAGTTTTTAATGCATTCCCTTTTTTAATGAGTTTTTGGAGCAGCAGGCTGCTATCAAGAAACATTAACTTGTTACTCAAGACAGCTTAGGTGTCATTAGTCATTAGTGGGGTTTTCCCTTTTAAATGCATTCCCATTTTTAGAATTTTGGGGTTATAGGTTGAAGGCGTTGCTAGCAGGTAGCATTCCGTTGTTACTCACCATGGCGAGGGAGCCAGATAAGGAGTGAGCGGGTGGGGAAAAATAGATAGCAGAAGAACATACGTCGTCCGGAAAACATAATTTAAATTTTCAGGCGGATCAAATTAAGCGTCTAGAAGTTAGCACGGGCGGTAATAAGAGGGCAGGGTAAAGGAAAATAGGTATTGGAAAACCACTCGGCTTCCCCATAAACATATACGTACAAAGTTTCAGTCCAGTGGGATCATTCGTTTAGGATGGAGCCATTTGTATCCCCTGAATGACCGCCAGTGGTTTTGGTCCCAATGCTTTTCTTAACTGTGTGAGTTTCATTTCCTCTGGGTAATCTAAATTGTGTACCATGCCTTCAAACATGGTTTTCAATGTAATCCAACTGTGTGCTTCTCCGTTGAATGTCAGAATCTCCAGGGGACGCAAACGTAGATCCGGTTGAACCCACGCCAAGCTTGTGCTTTTGGTTGCGTTCTGAGCGTCTTTTCTCAATAACTCTGCTCTTTGCGCACCACAGAGGGCCTTGATATCTGAGTAAGTTTCTGTGGCCGTGTCAAATTTCTCCATGAATTCTGACCATCTTCCATGCACTGAACATCCAACCATTTGCGTATGGTTTTCTACGAACATTTTCCAATACATGGCTGCTGAATCTTCGATGTCTTTCACATGAGCCACGTCCTCTGTCATGAAGTCCGTCGCTCTTATTCTTTTCTGTAATTTCTGCAGCTGCTGTGAGGCCAAGTGAACTGAATACTCGTATGATTTCACTGATTGTTTGTTGCCAATACTACTTGTCCCAGTGCACAGACCCCCATGAACCTGCTGGTCCGCCGTAATGCACATGCTTGATAAGGGCATATCTGCGGCCTCTGTTTATCCCTCGACGGCTGATACCGTAATTACACCGGTTGCAGCCGTTACATCGTGTGTGGATGCGAACACCATAGCGTCGGCTGTAGTTGCCTGTGTTGAGGTTTTGGGTATCGAAGCTTGCCATTTTGCACTTCTTTGCTCTTGAAGTGCTAATTGTTCCAGCCGGGGGGTCTTTGTTGCCCGGATTGTCCTAACCTTTGTTGCTTTCTTAACCATGGATGACATGCCCTCCATTGGAGTCACTCTCAAAGCTCAGGAATCGCTAATATTTCAAGATTCTTGTGATCCTCGAAAGTTCAGGAGTAATGCGAATGTCAGTCGATGTGGTTTAGTAAGCTCCTGGTGTGCCAATCCGTTTTACGAACGCCAAACGTATTATCGTTCTATTGAACGCCAATGTGTGATCGTTCTGATGAACGTCAAACGAATAATCGTTTTCATGAGCGCCAAATGAATAATCGCTCTGATGAGCGCCAAATGAATAATCGCTCTGTTGAACGCCAAGGGAATAATCGCTCTGATGAGTGCCAAATGAATATACGTTCTGTTGAACGCCACTGAATATACGTTCTGTTGAATGTCAAATTAATAATCGTTCTATGGAGCGCCAAATGAATAATCGCTCTGATGAGCGCCAAATGAATATACGTTCTGTTGAACGCCACTGAATATACGTTCTGATGAACGCCAAATGAATAATCGTTCTGTTGAACGCCACTGAATATACGTTCTGTTGAACGCCAAATGAATAATCGCTCTGATGAGCGCCAAATGAATAATTGTTCTGTTGAACGCCAAATGAATAACCGTTCTGTTGAACGCCACTGAATATACGTTCTGATGAACGCCAAATGAATAATCGTTCTGTTGAACGCCACTGAATATACGTTCTGTTGAACGCCAAATGAATAATCGCTCTTATGAGCGCCAAAGGAATAATTGTTCTGTTGAACGCCAAATGAATAATCGTTCTGTTGAACGCCACTGAATATACGTTCTGTTGAACGCCAAATGAATAATCGCTCTGATGAGCGCCAAATGAATAATTGTTCTAATGAACGCCACTGAATATACGTTCTTTTAAACGCCACTGAATATGCGTTCTGTTGAACACCACTGAATATACGTTCTGTTGAACGCCAAATGAATAATCGCTCTGATGAGCACCAAAGGAATATACATTCTTTTGAACGCCACTGAATATACGTTCTGTTGAACGCCACTGAATATACATTCTGTTAAATGCCACTGAATATACGTTCTGATGAACGCCACTGAATGTACGTTCTGCTGAACGCCAAATGAATAATCGTTCTGTTGAACGCCAATAAGTAAGCGTTGAGCTATTTAAAGGGCCAACAACCCGAAAAAATCAAAGAATAGAAATTCCCAAGAATTCACTCAAAAATCACCAAACCCACCAATATTTCACAATTTGTTTTGCCTAAAATTCCAACGCCGGAGCGCTATGGTTAGCGCTAAGCCACTTGAACGGCCAATAACACGAAAGAAAAAAAAACCAAGAATATAATGTCCAAAATTTCACTCGAAAATTCACTAAAACCACCAATATTTCGTAAATTCATTAATTCCTCACAGGATGCACCAATAATTGTTGGGGGAGAACAATTAGTAATTTGAGTTGGAGTAAAACACTTAATGACTCGATTTGTATATGTTTATCTATTAACTTAATGTATTTGTGACCAAATGTGCTCTCGACTGCTTCCGTTGAAAGTTTTCAGCAGAATGAATACCCGTCCATATTCAAAGTTATTTTTCTTGTCTTCCCTTTGAACACCATTCGGCTCTCTTCGTTCTCTTTAGCTGCGTATGAGATCGTGATGTTAAGTTTCTACATTGCCTTTATGTGTATAAGATCATGCTGCAATCTATTTGTACCTCTGATACGTAAACAAATTAAATTGGAATCTTTTTTGTTGCGTTCATAATATTTTTTTAAAAATTTCTTTTCCTTTTTAGCCCAGTCAATAGAGCATAAAAAACGGCTCCAGCTTGCAAAAGGTATTGGAAACTTTATATTTGGCATGATTGTTCAGTTAGGTGAGTTATTGAAAATTCCAAGTTTTCGACCTTGCGGGGGTGCCGCTCGCCCCCCCACACCGAGTTAAAGGGGTGGAAAATCGCTTTTTCGCGATTATCTCGTTACCGGTGTAAGATACGTTAATTGAGGTCAATATAAAAATTGTAGAGCATGCGATTCTCTACATCCTTCATTTGAAACTTTTTTTTCTAAAGTTTATAGTTTCGAAGCTACAGCACGTAGAATGTAAGCATATTGTCGAATTTAAAGTATTATTCGTGTTATGGGGTCTTAATGCATATTTTATTGCTGGGTTAATGAGTATATATTTTAGAGGAAAGACAGAAAGACTTATTTCTAACGTGCTCTAGACTTTCTCAGTTGCTTTTATGAAATCTGTGATAGAAGAGTTCTTACTCTAGCGATCGTTAACAGCAGTATTAAAATTCATGACAACATTGTTCCCATTAATGTAGAAACTTTATTTCAGAGAATGTGTATAGTGAAACAATCAGACGAGGAATTGCAGCAATATCTTGAATATGAACTTGCTCCCTTCCCCATGTCTCTTTTTTTCGGAGCAAGGAATGCGTAAAGGCACTAAGTCATCTCTTTTTAAAATTTTCTCACCGGTTTCTCCTAACATTGAAAGTAGTAACAGCATAAATATTGTGGATGGTGGTTATCTTCCGCATCGAGTCGTTTGGAGTAAAAATCAATCATTTGCATCGATCTGCTCCAATTATATTCTATATATCCGGAATCATTATGGTGCAAATGCCATCAGTGTTTTCGATAATTATCCTAGTAGCACAGCTGATAAAAGTACCAAGAGTGCAGAAAGCGCTCGGCGATCGAGAAAAAATAATTGTATAGAGATAAACTTTGATGAGACAATGGAAGCTAATGTTTCTCAAGAAAAGTTCTTATCAAATGAAAAAAATAAAGTTCGCCTGATTTCCATGCTCCCAAAAAAATTTCAAGAACATAACAATGATACAAGCCGTCGAAGATGCAGATTTATTAATAATCAAAACAGCTATTCAATGTCTCCATCGCATGCTTCAGTTTTTGTTGTAGGTGAAGATATAGATCTCCTTGTCCTGCTAACTGCGTTAGCGAAATCTCTTCAAAATGTTTATTTTCGAAAACCTGGCAAAGAAAAAATCGTTGAAAGAATTTGCTCTCCTCGTAGCTTGAAATACAGTGACGTTGTAGCTAATAATATTTTATTTTTGCATGCATTCAGTGGTTGCGATACCACGTCTTATCAATATCATAAAGGTAAAATTAAATTTTTCAATCTACTTTAGAACAATAAATCACTGAGTGATTCAATACAAGTATTTAAAGATGAGAATGCTAACAGCGAAAATATCATTTGTGCTGGGGAAAAATTTTTGGTTACACTTTACAAAATAAATAATGCTGACATTGCCTTAAATGCTTTGCGCTACCAACATTTTATTAAATGCATAACAAAAAATAAATTTACATTGGCCCCCTACAAGCGAAGCTGCACGATATCATTCTTTGCGGACCTACCTTCAAGTTCAAATATAGTACAATAAATCCAAGAATGCAGGTGATTGGGGATGGAGGAGTAGTAAATTCGGATTTACTCCAATACTTATGGTGAATGACCCTGCACCTGGAGTTCTGAAAAAAGGAATTTCATGTAAATGTAAAAAAGGATGTGGGACAACGTGCAGTTGTAGAAAGATAGGCCTAAAATGTTCAATCACTTGCACAGGAATTTCATGTAATAATGTTCCGGAAATAATATCCGATTGCGACGATGAAGACGATGAACCATCTGAAATCAGTCAATTTTTGTCTCTCCAAATGCCAGATGATAATGGTGATAATCCTGAAGAACAAGAGGAAAATTCTCAGGGTGAGTGCATAATCTCTAATGAACTATGTTCTTCAACATTAACTGATTCAGAACAACCGGGTTCATCAATGAATACAAGAAAAGTCAAAACGTCAAATCATTAATTATCTCCAACAACATGATGAATGCTTCGTGCTACCGCGTTAAAAACACACGCCCTATTACTCTACCTCTACGGTTGTGTGAAAAGGTATAAAATATAAGGGTAAAAAATTAATAAACAGCGCAAAATTTCGTTCAAAAAACAAATTTTCTAAAAAATTTAGGAAAATGCTTACATTCTACGCGCTGTAGCTTAAAAGCTATAAACTTTAGAAAAAAAAGTTTCAAGTAAAAGATGTAGAGAATCACATGCTCTACAATTTTTATATTGACCTCAATTAACGTATCTTACACCGGTAACGAGATAATCGCGAAAAAGTGATTTTCCACCCCTTTAACCCGGTGTGGGGGTGCGAGCGGCACCCCCCAAGGTCGAAAATTTGGAATTTTCAATAACTCACCTAACTGAACAATCATGCCAAATATACAGTTTCCTATACCTTTTGCAAGGTAAAAGTACCCATTGACTGGGCTATTTGCAAAATTAGCTGAATATTGTTTTGATTGAAAGATGTAACGCCCTACAGCCGTGGGTCATATTCATGTGGGAAAGTATCCAACTTTGATGTTTTTTTTATCGAGAATTATGACATTTCTAAAGGGCAACATTTATTCATTAATAAAAAACAATTCATTTTTAATGTTACTTAATTATTTATTTACAATATTCATGATTTATAAAAAATATATTTTTTATAGGACAAACAATACGGCGAAAAACAGAAACCTGACTTAATTAAAAACTAAAAATTCATGCAATTGTTCGGGCAAGTCCGAATTAGGGCAACCCATCGGTTCCATCATTTCTTCAAAGATTTTATCTTCCTTATTAAAATAATTCGGAATCCATTGGTAGCTGGTATCCATTTGTTGATCAATATTATTTTCAATAATCTGCCTTTTACACTAGTTTCTGAATTTGAGTAAGTCGAAAGTTCTTTATTGCAATTTGAGTTTTGTTTACTCAAATCTTCACTTTGATCAAGTCTCACAACACTTTCAATGTGTTTCTCCTTTTTACACCTTATTCTACGATTCTTGAACCAGGCCTTCACTTGTCGTTCTTCCAGCGCTAAGTGCTGAGCAATTTTCAATCTCCGTGGTCGGCACACGTAGTTGTCAATACTAAATTGTTGTTCTAATTCTATTAACTGGTCCCTTGAAAACTTTGCTCTCGACTGTCTCGGTTTCGTTTTAGGTTCTGCAAAAAACAAAAAAAAATGTTTTTAATTAAAAATAATTTTGGAATTTTTCAATTTTATGTCTTACTAGTTTCATTATTTTGACATCCTCCAAACACGTGATTTATTGGATAAGCATTTAGCTCTGCTTATTTTGTATACTGTAAAGAAAGAAAAAATGTTAAATTGAAACTGATTTTTAAAAAAGTGCAATATATATGGTAAAAATGTTAAAACTTTTACTTACCGAATCGAAATCTGCGCTCGATAAAGATTCATTATTTCCACTGCACGAATACATTTCATTATTTTAAAAATTGCTAGCACAATTGGCAAACGACAACTTGAATATGATTCTTAAATGTTTTGTGCAATATTATGTTTAGGTGCCGAATATTAAAACATTTGACTTAAAGGATAAGTGGAGGGGAGGTTGCAAAACCCAGCTACCTGTTCTAACTAGGCGCCATTGGCCTGAAGTTGCTCGTTTTATTACCTGACATAATTTTAAAAAGAAAATAACATGGTCATAAAAGGATATTGCTAATATTTTCAATATGTTCATCAGACAAAATAAAATCATTTTCTTTTAATACATAACAGGCCAATTGACAAGTCCCGGGCCTGACACACAGATGGCGGTACTAGAATTAAATCCATATGATTTTTAGTTAGCCCTAACCTTCAAAAGACGCGTGTATAAATTTGACAGCTGTAGGATAATTAGTTTGTGAATTATAGCATTTTGAGTGAAGCAACTTTTGTTATTGTGAAGAAAATGGATAAAAAGGAATTTCGTGTGTTAATGAAACACTGCTTTTTGATGAAAAAAAATGCTACCAAAAAATGATACCAAAAAGTGGCTTGATAATTATTATCCGGACCCTTCACCTTCGAAATCCACCGTTGGAAAATGGGGTGCCTTTTTAAATCTAGTCGTACAAGCCTTGAAGGCGATCCACGTCAAGGTCATCCAAAAAGTGTACCAACAACAGAAAATATGCAAAAAATACAGGATATGGTTTCGGAAGACAGACGAGTGGCTGTAGATAAGGTAGCTGACACCCTAGGCATCTCATATAGACCAGTACATAACATCTTAGCTGAAGTTTTAGGTTTCAAAAAGCTCTGTGCAAAGTGGCTCCCGCATTTCCGAAAAATGGAACAAAAACACATGCAAATGCGACTTTCTCAACAACATTTGGAGCATTTTCGAAAGGATAAAGTGGATTTTATGCGCGGATTCATCACTATGGATGAGACTTGGGTCTATCACTATGATCCTGAGTCGAAAGCAAAATAAAAAAACCGATAATTCGGCTCCAAAACGGGTTAAGGCCCAAAGATCAGTGAAGAAGGTTATGGCATCAGTTTTTAGGGATGCAAAAGGAATTTTGTTGGTGGATTACCTCCAAACTGATAAAACAATAAACTCAGATTATTACTGAAACCTTTTGGACTAATTGGATGTAAAACTTCGTGAGAAAAGACCTGGTTTAAAGAAGAAAAAGTCATTTTCAGTGCAAACGATGGCAAAAATCCATGAATTGGTCTTCGAATTGCTTCCGCATCCACCGTATTCTCCAGATCTGGCCACCAGCGACTATTTCCTGTTCTCAGATCTCAAAAGAATGCTTGCTGGGAAGAAATTTTCGTCTAATGAAGAGGTGATCGCCGAAACTGAGGCCTATTTTGAAGCAAAGGACAAATCGTACTACAAAAAGTTGGAGGGTCGCTATAATCAGTGTATCACCCTTGAAGGGAATTATCTTGAATAAAAAAAACGAATTTTGCCAAAAAAATGTGTTTTACTATGGTAGGCCGGGGACTTTTCAATTAACCTGTTATATGTCAATTTCGCAATCCTAATTTTAATGAACAAAATTGTTGCTTGGTACCAAAGACCGACTTAGTTAAAAAATCTGCAACCATATTATCGGTACCAACAAAAAGCTTGGACCTTTTCCAGAATAAAATGATATCTAACTGAAATATGTTTTGACCTATTTTTATATGCAGTATTTTCAGCTAGACATATCGCACTTTGATTATCACAAAAAATCCTTATAGGTTCTTTAACAGTCCAAAGTTCTTCTTCAAAATGTTTGAGCCATAAACATTCTTGTATTGCTGATGAAAGTGCCATGTATTCCGCTTCACTTGATGAAAGTGCAACTGTCTGTTGCCTTTTACTGTTCCACGATATTGCTCCGCCATTCATTATAAAACAATATTCAGTACAAGATCTACGATCGTCAGAATCACCAGCCCAGTCTGCATTGGAAAAACCATACAATTTTGAGTTTTCATGTTTTGAATAAACCAACTTAAAATTTGAAGTCCTTTTCAAATATCTAAATATCCGTTTGACAGCTTCCCAATGAGCTCGTCCCGGATTTTGACTGAAACGACTGACGTTGTTAATTGCGTATACCAAATCAGGACGTGTTGCCTGTGTCAAATATAAAATACTACCAATTGCTTCTTGGTAAGGAACGTTTGACATAGCCTGAACTTCACTATTATTTTGTGGACACATATCCTTGGTCAACCTTTGGTTTGGATCAGTTGGTGATTTCACTGGTTTGCAATCACTCATATTGAATTTCTCCAAAATTTCTTTAATGTAGCCTTCTTGATCCAATGCAATAATACCCTGTTCTTTGTTCTGATGAATATGCATTCCAATACAATATTCAGCTCTTCTAAGGTTTTTCGTTTTGAAATTATTTGATAGAACTTTCTTCAATTTATTGACGATATCAATGTCGTTATAAAAGATTATCAAATCATCCACATATAAAGCTAGAAAGACCATTTTGTTGCTACAAATCTTGAAATATATACATTGATCAATTCTCGATTTTTTAAAACCAGCATCAAGAATGACATGATCGAACTTCTTATTCCATTCTGTACTAGCTTGCTTCAACCCATACATGGATTTCTTCAAACGACATACTTTATTTGTACCATCACAAAAACCTTCTGGCTGAAAAACGTAAATTTCTTCTGAAAGATCACCCTGTAAAAATGCAGTAGTAACATCCATTTGACTTATATTTAAATCCAACCTTGCAGCCAAGCTCATTAAATACCTTACTGATGAATAACGTACTACCGGAGAGTATGTTTCTTCATAATCAATTCCCTTTTGTTGATTGCAGCCTTTTGCTACAAAACGAGCCTTGAATCGTTGAATACTACCATTGGCATTCTTTTTTGTCTTAAAAACCCATTTGGTTCTTAATGCTCTTTTACTAGCTGGTAAATCAACCAATTCCCACGTTTCGTTTTCCAACAATGAATTGTATTCGTCAGCCATAGCATCTTTCTAATTTTCACAATTGTCACTTGTCAATGCCTGTTTGTACGTAACTGGGTCATTAATTGACACATTAACATTTGATAAATACGTAATGTAGTCCTCAAAAATTTTTCCCTTCCGTACTCTTTTAGATTTTCTCAATTTAACGGATGTACTTGCTTCATTATCGTTATCATCTGAAGTAAAATCAAGATTGTTTACTTCGTTGTTACAACTATTGAATGACGATTTGTTACTGTCATGATCTATATCTTGTAATATTTCATCCCCAACTGAATGTGTATCACCATTAATATAATCATTAACATCATCAATATGATCATTAATATCATCAGTTTCTGTTCCCAAATGTTGTTCAATAACTACTGGATCATTTGTATTTTGTGATGAGTTCAGAAATATAACATCTTTTCCTTTAACTACATCTTCTGTTGATGGATCATATAGACGAAAACCCTTAGTATTGTCACAAAAACCAACAAAAATCATTTTTGACGATTTAGCATCCCATTTCAAACGCTTTTGTTTTGGAATATGCATCATCACTTCTGTTCCAAATAAGTGTAAATTCTTCAAATTAGACTTAACACCTGACCAAACCTCCTCAGGAGTTTTGTCATTAAGAGCCGCTGTAGCCGAGTGATTAGTCAAATATGCTGCCATGTTGACTGCCTCAGCGCAAAAAGGTTTATTCAGGTTAGCATCAAACAATAAACATTTTGCACGTTCAACCAATGTTCGATTCATTCTTTCGGCTAATCCATTTTGTTCTGGTGTATACGGAACCGTAGTTTGATGAATAATACCACTTTTCTTTAAGATGCTCGACATTCGATTATTTATATATTCGCAACCATTGTCTGTACGCAAAAATTTTAATTTCTTCTTAGTTTGATTTTCCACCATATTTTTGAATTCCAGGAAATAGTTCACTACTTCTTCTTTTGTTTTCAAAAAATAGACAAATACTTTTCGACTATAATCATCAATAAACGTCAAAAAATACCTTGACCCGCCAATTGATGCTTCTTCCATTGGTCCGTCCAAATCTGAATGCACAATTTCTAAAATAGATGTTGCTCGATGACCAATATATTTATATGAACTACGTGTTTGTTTGCTTTTCAAACAGACCTCACAGTTTTTGACAGACACTTCATCATTGCTAAAATTCACTCCATCAACTGAGCCGTTTTTCATTTTCAGCAGTGCTTCATAATTTAAATGACCCATTTTCCTATGCCATGTCATACAATCACTTTCCAAATTTGATGATAATAATCCAAAAACGTTGATATTCTTCAATTTATAAATATTGTCATTTAGAACCGCTTCAGCAACCAGTTTATTTACATTAATATAAATTTTGCAACCATCCTTGTTGAAAGTTACTAGATTACCACGTTTGATTAACTGACTGACAGAAAGTAGATTAGCTGATAACTTTGGAACATGCAGGACATTTTTCACTGTGAATGCTACTTGGTTATTGCTATAGTGGTTTTGGTGTTGCATTTGAGCAAAATCGACTGAGGGGCAGCGAAGTTATTAAGGAAAAACAGGGGCGACCATAAAGTTTTGTCGTTTTTTTTTATATAGTTTTTCGGGTTTAATTGGAAAATTGGTAAAGCAATTTTGTTTAAATTAATTATATTGGTTGACTACATTAATAGACCATACCATTGTAAATTTCAGTGATATCGGTCTAAGGATAGTGGAGAAAGAAGTAGTCGTAGGAAGAAATAACCCTGTTCAGAAAGTTTTTTTCATGTATTTTCAGAACTAATGCACCGATTTGAATGAAATTTGCAAATTAGACTTATGCTACCAGGGTCTGAGTTACTTACAAATTAGAGAAAATTTTGACAAGGGCAAACAAAGTTATGAAGAAAAATCTGGATATATTGTTAGTTTTCATAATTTTTCTCTCCCATTTCTACCATAGGGCATCAAAAAATCGGCTATAGGCCGATTTTAAATTACTTTATGTTTATATTTCCAGAACAATTTACTTTTAATTGAGTTTGATTAGCCGTTGTAATTTCTTTAACCATAGATTTGTTCTTATCTATTAACCAATCACCATTCATGGTCATGTGCATCGACGCACCAGAATCAACAAATCATTCACTTTTGTTAAATTTGCCACCGATAAAAACTGCACTGAAAACTGCTTTCGTTTCATTTGAATTTTTATTATTTTTTGTTTTGTGTGGGCAATCTATTAATTTATGGCCAATTTCTTTACAACCGAAACATGCTAATTTTTTCTTATTCAATTTCTTGTTCTTTTTACCAGAACCAATTAAAGCATTACCAGTCTTAACATTAAACGAATTACCCTGTAATAACTTCGTTTTGATGGAATCTTCCGATATATCCATGCCGGAATTCTCAATTGCCATTATCATAGGTTTGTATTCTTCTGTAAGGCCAGCCAACAAAAAGGTTCCAATCCATTCTTGATCGACATCTAAACTGATTCCATTCAATTGGTGCGCTGTACTTATTATCTTATTTACATAAGTTTCCATTGAAGAGCAATTTTCCAATTTCGTCATAATAAGCGTGCGTAATAAACTGACTTTTCGATAAAGACCATTATCATCAAAAGCATTTTTTAACGCCAACCAAACCGCCAATGCAGTTTTTGCACCTTTCACATGAACGTAATTATGTTCTTCAATCATCAAAATCATTTTGGATTTCGCTTTAGAATCCTTTTTTGTATCAATATTTTTGGCATCTTTATCAATACAATCTGCCAAGTCTTCATGTTCAAGATAGTTTCTCATAGCAAATTCCCATGTAGAATAATTTTCACTACCTTTCAATTTGGTGAAACTACATAACATTGATGAAGCCATTTTGAAGAATATCCAAATCGAATTTCACAATTTTGAGAAATGTCTATTAACAAAATTCAAACCGATTTCTCGACAATTTTTCTACAACGATTCCACGACAATACAACGCGTTTTTTTATTACTTCGATTTACTTTTTCGATAAAAATAAACTCCGAATTAATTACTACAAATTCTATTTTTTTAAGCCACGCGGTATTCTGGTTCCATAACCTGTTAAGAGTTGAGTGGTTAGGCTTAAGCATAAATAAAACACGACCGTCTCGAGTGAGTGTATTATTAAGACTAACATATTTATTAATATTTGTAGATACATTATTGAGGGTGCGTTTACAGTACATATTTTCAACAGAAACAAATGGCGGTGTTTTGGCTTTGGTTTTTGTTTTAACGAAATCCTTATAATGAATTATAAATTCCATAAATGCATGTTTATTATCAATTAATAAATGAAAAGCTAGTTAATTTAAGTTTCAAAGTGGTAGAACACTTTTTAACAAGTTGAAATAAAATTAATTCCTATTTTTCCTTTCTAAGTGTTTTTTTTGCTTTTTGGGCGTATTGTTCTCACTTTAAGCTTCATTAACAGTTCTATAATGTCAATATAAATTCGTTAGACACATTATGATTTCATAATGAACAAAATTATAAATTTATTTCAATTTTCTTTTAGAAAAGTAATTAAATCTGGAATTCAATGACGTGGAGTCGGTGTTTCGCACAGTGTAGTGTATGTAGGTTCGTGTAAACTGTATGTTGTAAAAATGGAATGAAAAGACTCCCGTAACCAAATCTTATATTACATTTATTTATTTAAACTCAAAATACATCCGTTTTAAACGAGATCCAAACAAGAAAAGACAATGAATAAATCTCTATTTGACAGTGGCAGAGAAATGACACAATCGCTTATAGAAGTTTTCTCGACTGACACCACGACAATCCGAAACGATTGTAACACCTCTTCTACTTGAAATACAAAACATGTAATGAAAAATGAAAATGAATGTACAAAATTATTTATGTAATTTAAATCATGATGTAATCATTGAAACGTGATAGCATCCGTTTAGTTCTGCTTGGCCTGTGTAAAGCATCATTTGTCATCTCTGTAGCGTTTGTATTTGGTGAACTGCTATCGTTATTTTGACTTTGTATATTTTCAGTAATTGTATTATCGCTATTTTCCCCTTGTGACGTGTCCAAATTGTTTGTCCAAAAATTGTATTGAGGAATTTGAATTGAAGGTGTATCTTTACCAATTTCCCTAATTTGATTGATATGTCTTCTCCAAATACGGCCATCTCTTAATTAAATTTCGTAGGTTAATTTTCCGATTTGTTTTATTATTGTACCAAACATCCATTTAAGTGTACCGGTGTAGTTTCTGCACTCGATTTCTGTACCAACTTTAATTTCTCTGTACTTTTTATTTGTATTGATATCGTAGTTTTTTGACTTTTCTAATGGTTTCAGAAAGTCCAATCTGGAACGTATTCTTCTACCAAACATTAATTCTGACGGTGAAATACCTGTTGTTGAATGCGGTGTAATTCGATATTGCATTAATAGTAATTGTAATTTATGTTGCATTGTATATTTTGTACATTTCATAGACAGCAAAGATTTTTTTATGGTTTGCACGTACATCTCTGCTTGACCGTTTGTAGATGGGTTGAATGGTCCTGTATATTTGTGGTGAACGTTGTTATTATTTAAAAAAGTTTCAAATTCTTTTGAACGGAAATTTGAACCATTATCAGAAATCATATATCCTGGAATACCAAATTGAGCAAATATTTCTTTGTTGACCGTTGTATATGCTGTCAAATTGTTCGTGATTCGTACTTCTGTCCACTTACTGAAAGCGTCGAACAAGATGAATAAATATTTTATTTTATTTTATTATTTCAAAACAGCTTTAGTATCAACATAAAAAAAAAAAAAAAAAAGTACATAGTTTTTAATTAATTGTAAGTTACTATTATAATTATTTTACCAATTCCCTAATACCAGCTCTAAGATGTTTGGGTACAGTAATTGTATTAATTTAATGTTATATTTAATTGTATTACATATGTAATTGTATAATTCAAAAGAAAACTTTAATAATAAAAAAAAAAGGCCCTGCGTAATCCACGTGTACTCTTTGAAATGGATATTTTGCTGGTTCCCAAAAATGTGTTTCACATTTTGGTGGGTTATTATTATGAAGTTGACATTGTACTTGTATATAGTTTTTTTATGTTGAATCTGTCCTGCTTATTAATTTCTTCGCCATCATTTAACCCCTTCAAAAATTTTTTTAATTTCGTATCTTTTTTGGTTTCCTCTGCTAATTTTTTTACATCAACTGTAAAATTTTGTAGTATTTCCATTTGATAAACATCAACGATATCGTAATTGGAGATTTTAATTTCTTTTATTGGAAGTCTTGATAGACAGTCAGCATTACTGTGTGTTTTCGTATTTTTGTACCTGATTTCGTAATTGAAAGCTTCTAAAAATATTGCGTAATGTTGCATTCTCATTGCTGAATATAGAGGTAAACTTTTCGAAGGTGATAAAATCTGAATCAACGGACGATGATCGATGTATAGTATAAATTTATTTCCATATAAATATTGGTGGAACTTTCGTAGTCCAAAAATTATACTGTATGCCTCCTTGTCAATTTGACTGTACTTCCTTTGGGTTGTAGATAATGCTTGCGATGCGTATTGAATTACTCGTTCGGAACCATCGGGATATATATGTGACAAAATTGCACCTACCCTGATGCACTTGCATCTGTTGCTAAGATTAGCGGCAATTCATTGCTGTAATGGACTAAAACTTCGAGATTTTTGAATTTGTTCTTTGCAATTTGAAAAGCGTGTTCGCATTTACTGGACCATTCGAATTTTGTATTTTTATGTAATAGCTGGTTCAGTGGGTATAAGATTGAACTTAAATCTTTTATGAATCGACCGTAATAATTTATCATACCAATAAACGTTCGTAACTCTGTAATATTTGTAGGTCTCGGCATGGTGTCGATTGCCTCTGTTTTTTTCTTGCCTTTATGAATACCATTACTGTCAATTACATAACGACAGTAATTTATTTCTTTTTTGAAAAATTCGCATTTTTCTAGATTTATTTTTAAATCAAATTTTTCCAATCTTTTGAAAACCTCTTCTAAGCTTTGTAAATGTATTTCTTCTGATGGACCTGTAACTTTAATATCGTCCAAAAATACTGTAACTCCCGGAATACCATGTAATATATTTTCGATTTCCCGTTGCCAAATTGCTGGTGCTGAAGCAATACCGTAACACAATCTTGTACATCGAAATAAACCTTTGTGTGTTGTTAAAGTTAACAAATGTTGGTCTTCTGGTTTTACTTCCATCTGTAAATAGGCTTGACGTAAATCTATTTTTGTAAATGTAATACCTCTTGTCATTGAAGAAAAAAGTTCATCCACTGTTGGTAAGGGATGAGCGTCAATAATCAGTTGTGGGTTGATTGTCACTTTAAAATCCTCACATAATCGAACTGTATTATCATTTTTGAGTACTGGGACAATCGGTGTAGCCCATTCTGTTATATTAACTTTGATTAAAACTCCTTGTTCAATTAAAGTTTCAATTTCTTTTTCAACTAAAGGCATTAATTTGAAAGATAATGATCGAGCTTTAAAAAAAACTGGCTTCGCATCTTTTTTTAAATTTAACTTCGCTTGTATATCTGTAATTTTTCAAAATTTTTATCACTTAAGCACTTGTATCTTTCTAGTAATATTTTAAGCTTCGTATTAGAATCTACATTTTTAATATTGAATAAATCTGCATTAATAGGTAATTGACGTAACCATTCTCTACCAACTAATTGTTTTTTATTACTCTTTGTAACGTAAATATTTAAATTTTTAGAAATTTCTTTGTAATTGACCGATACTGTAATGAATCCTCGTAACTTAATTCCATTTTCACAGTATGAAACTAGTTTTAAATCGGTTTTGAAAATTTTCTTGTTTCGAAATAATAATTGTAATCTTTTTCTGAAATTATTGTAACGGGCGAACCACCATCTACTTCAAATTGTATTTATTTATCTTCAATTTGTAATTTTGTAAAATATTTATCACGTAAATGATCATGTTCAACCGGATGTTCACAAATATGAGCTATTTCTTCAATTTTGTGTTGTTCCGCTGCTTTTGTATCCTTTTTGAAACAAACTTTTTGTAAATGACCTTTTTTTCCACAATTACGGCATTCAATGTCTTTTAACATTTTACATTTAGTTGCGTAATGGTCACCCCCACATCGGTAGCAAGAACCAGCCACTTTGTTGTTTTTACCGTGATTTAACCCTGGTGTGATATTATTTTTTTGTAATATGGATCCAGTATTTTCAGATTTATTGAAGTTATTATAATTAGAATGTTCCCAATTATTTTTCACATTATGTAATTTTGAAGCATCTTTAGCGGATAACTCCATAGCTGTAGCGATTTCCACTGCTTTATCAATGTCTAAATCTTTTGTTTCTAATAATCTGCTTTGTATTTTTTCAGATTTTAAACCGAAAACGAATTGGTTTCTTAAAGCTTTTCCTAGATATCCTCCAAAATTACAGTTTATTGCTTATTTACGTAAATCAATAATATAATCAGAAATAAGTTCACCTGCATTCTGTCTTCTTTGTTGAAAACGAAAAATCTCTGCAATTTCCAATGTCTTTGGATCCAAATGTAATTTTAGCTCTACTAATTGTGCGTAAGTATAATTTTCATCTGAAGGATCCTTTGGGGATAATTTGCCGCATAACAAATTATAAATTTCCGGTCCCATATAATGTAATAGATATTGCTTCTTTAAAGTTGTCTTAACCTCAAAAACTGCAAAAGCGCTTTCTAACCTCTTAATCCATCTAGCACATGTTGAAATTTTAGGGTCGAAAGGCTCGATTGAAAATAAATTAACTTTATCGCCCATTTTTTTTTCCTTTTATTATTTTTTTCTATATGATCCTCCTCGCCAATTCTATCTGTAATGTATGTAGGTTTGTGTAAACTGTATGTTGTAAAAATGGAATGAAAAGACTCCCGTAACCAAATCTTATATTACATTTATTTATTTAAACTCAAAATACATCCGTTTTAAACCAGATCCAAACAAGAAAAGACAATGAATAAATCTATATTTGACAGTGGCAGAGAAATGACACAATCGCTTATAGAAGTTTTCTCGACTGACACCACGACAATCCAAAACGATTGTAACACACAGGGATGTAAAATTTAAATTTATAAAATAAATATCAAGAGTTTTATTTCAGTTTAAAGCTGTATATTCATATTTTCGATCAATTAGAAGCAATTTTGATTCAATCCTCATACTTTTAAAAACAATGTTTCTTTCACTAAAATAAATGATATGTGTCCAAGCAAAAACTACATTGTTAGCTATATAGTCTCTGTTGCAAGGACTTTATTAAATAGCATAGTAAAAGTGGACAACTAGTCTGCGTGTTGAAAGGTCACAAGATGCAAAGTATGAAGAGAAGTACGATTTTGCTATTTAAATGTACTAAAACAATTGATTTAGAGACAAAGTAATAAGTAAAATAATTAAATAAAAGAGAAAACGAATTAGCCTCTTGATTTTTGATATTATTTTTATAGTAGTATTTTTTCTCAGTTTTATAATCCTAAAATTTAGCTTGCTCGTATATCTAAGGATTCTTTCCTTAATTTTAAAATCTATTTCAATATTTTGATTTTGAAATAAAAAAATAATGCAGGAAAATTTTGGAAACTAAAAAGTTATCTAACGTAAATAGACGATTCCGTAGCAAATTTTAATAAAATCGGTACAGTGATAGTGAAGAAAGAAATAGTTGAAATAAATTGAGTTATGAGGCTTTTTCTATAAATTTGTTCCATTTCTACAACAGAGCATCAAAAAATCGGTTGCAGGTCGATTCTAAGTTACTAAATTTTCTTGTTTCCAAAAAACGGACAAAGTTCTGATTTTTTTCGAAAAATGGAAACGAGTTAACGAATTTACAAAACAAAAAACAACAAAATTAATAATTTATAGTTAATTTAAGGCACGTAGCGATGTCTCTTCTACAAATGGGAATTTTGCACGGACATACATATGATGAGCAATATTTGAACGAGAGTTCTTTTCTTAATGCACTTATCCGTAACATCTAGAACAAGTTTCAATTTTTGGATAGTTTTTTTGACACACAGTAGTCAGAACTTAATTTTTCTTATTCCAAATTGTGCAAAAATTAAAATAAAGTGATTTGAGGATGATTATTTTTAATAGTCGTCGATATTATGCTGCGGAGTTTGAGTAGATGTAGATTCTATCAACAATATTAGGATTTTGATTTTCTGCGATGCTGGAACCACATCAAAAAATGATAACCTGAGATCTCTAATATAAGTACTATATTATTTAACGAAAATTCATTGGAGATTTAGTCACTAACATACACTAATTAATTACGGATGTGGTAAAGGATGGGAAATTCTCTTGAAAATTCGAATTTTTTATTTACATTAGTTAAATCTAAAATCAATAAATTTTTAAATCGTTCTTTTCAACCGGAATTTTTAATTACAAGTATAAAAGTAATATGGTTTCTCTCCTAATATTGGAAAAATACAAACAAAGCAACCTACAAGCAAAAAGTATACAATAAAGAAAGTTTCCAACTTGGATTCTGATTTGTGCACGTCTGCATACCTAATCTCATTAATAGTATTTATTAAAATAACTCCGTGTGATATAAAAATCTATGTATTTAAAGTTTTTTTTACAAATACTATTTAAAAGAAACCGTGCTTTGCAGCGCTGCAATCGTCCCAAAAATTACTTGGTTGGTTTTTAAATGAAAAAAGGGTTTTTTAAATAATCTTTTTTTTTTAATTGGCACTGTCGAGGCTACATTTCTTGCCACGCTTCATATATGTATATGAAAAGGATACCACGAAAGCGTAGGATTATGGAAAAACTGTCATGTAAAACATAAGTCTGAATTTCTGCTAATATTTTCATATATTACATTTCTTTAGACATTAATTTAATTAATTTAATGATTTCCCTCGTTTTTTTTATTTGCTTTAGAGTTTCTTTCTTGAGTTTTTCTGAAATTTTTTTACAAACTTCTTTTCCTTTTGTAAAATTAGCTGAATACTGTTTTGACCGAAAGATTTAAGGCCCCACAGCCGTGGGTTATATTCATGTGGGAAAGTATCCAACTTCGATGTTTTTTTTATCGAGAATTATGACATTTCTAAAGGGCAACATTTATTCATTAATAAAAGACAATTCATTTTTAATGTTACTAAATTTTTTTTTTACAATATTCATGATATATAAAAAATATATTTTTTTATAGGACAAACAATAGGGCGAAATACCAGAAACCTGACTTAATTAAAAACTAAAAATTCATGCAATTGATCGTGCAAATCCGAATTAAGGCAACCCAAGGTCGGCTCCAACATTTCTTCAAAGATTTTATCCTCCTTGTTAAAATATTTCGGAATCCATTGGTAATTTTTTAAAAAAGGACAGCATATATGGTAAGAATATTAAAGCTTTTACTTACCGAATCCAAATCTACGCTCGATAAAGATTCATTATTCCCACGGCACGAATACATTTTATTATTTTAAAAATTGCTAGCACAATTGTCACAGGACAACTTGAATATGATTCCGAAACTTTTAAATTCATTTATTTACTTCATTTCATAGCTTATATCACAATATAGTTAGATCTAAATGTAAATCTAATTGATGGCTTAGAAAATATACCTTAATGTCTAACTTAGTCTAACTTATCTAAGGTACTTATGATTAATATTTAATTCAGTGTGTACTTAAAAACTAGTGTATTGAATAAAAGTTATTTGAAAAATTGAATGAAAAAAATAAAAAACATATATATATGAATACAGGTGAAATTTCCTTAACCTGCCGAAGGGAACGAGCTGACGCTGTTGCCATTTTGTCATATAATTTAGATACGTTCTATATTGGGCGAACTTTACATTAATTAGATGATGGAATTAGCTTGGGGTTAAGTGTGAATTTGTCGTACTGTTTCGTCCGTTGGTGTTTGAAATTAGGATTCAATTTCTCAATCTGGTTGGACAGAATGTGGGAATTATGTACTGAAAAGTCCTTTGTGGATTTATTAAGTTTATATAAGGAGATAGTTCGAAGGCAAAATTGAACAGAAGTTGTTTTTTTGTTTCGTCATTTGTGTTTGTATTCAGTAGCTGTACGAGGTTATGTATTATTTTTGATAGATCAAATAAATCCATATTGAAATGTCTTTGAAATTCATCTTGAATGATTTTTAGGTTTTCGGAATTGAATTCCGTTGATGGTGGTATTTTTCTTATTTGTGATGGTAATTCTAACGGTTTAGATATGCGGTTATTTGTGTTTTCTGAGGTTTGGTTTTTTAGCATATTTGCAAAAGAGATGTTTGAGTTTATGAAGTTCGTTGGTATTGCTGGCTTCAGGTGATTTTGAGATGTGGTTTTCTGAATTCTGTGATTCTTTTGGAGATCTTTTTTTTCCCTGTAAGCCAATGCGGCTGGGCAGTCACTGTAATTGGAAGGGTGACCAAGCTTGGTACAGTTTACATAGTACGGTTGACCTATTTCTTTGTTAGTGCGCGAGCATTTACCAGGCTCGTGTGTATCTGGGCACTTTATGCAACGAAATGGCATGTTGCAGTTTGCTGCAACATGATCAAATCGTTGACATTTCCTGCATCGAGGGTTTGGACGGGTATTTAGTTTTTCCAAACTAATTGATTGGTGTAGGAGATATTTAACCTTGACTAAAGATTTAATGTCAGCGTTCTTGTCGCATTGGACAAAGAATAGAGTATTTGGAATTTTTGTCCTTGTTTTAAGGATCTCAATTTTCTCAAATTTTATGTCGAGGTTGAGGGACTTTAAAGCTTCAGAGACATCTGTAGCGTTGAAACTTTCATCGATGCCACGCAATACGTAGCCTAAGGAACGATTTTCTTTTGGGGTGAAGGTGTAGTTTTTTATCTTTGCCGCTAAGAGCAATTTAAGCGTTCGATCATAGTCTTGAATATTTTTTGTTCTTATCATTGTGCAGTTATTGTTAATCCTTTTTAAAGTAAATGTTTTATCACTTAGATGTTTGTTCAGGGTGGCTATAACTAATTTGTGACTAAGATTGTAACAAATTATTGGAGGGATATTCTTATTTAATCGTGTGGGGTTCGGTATTTTTTTTGAATCTACACTTGATATTGACGATATAGAGGGGCTACGATGTAACCCAAAGATAGAAGTGTTTGATGAAGTCGGCTCCGCGTCCACTGGTAGCGAAGCGAATCGACTTGTGGATAATAATGACGTGGAAGACGAGCTTGCTGAGATTTTTCCGGAGACTCTTGGGTCTCTACTATTTGCTGATTTGGTGGTTTTGCTTTTTGTGAGAGTAGCATGGTATTTGTGCGTGCTATAAAGTGGAGATGCCAAACGTTTGGTAACCTTTGGCTTATCTATGACGGGTGGTGTTTGGCCACGTCCCCCCGACAGGTCAGGGATTTTGCTGGAATCCATTTTTCATAGGAGTTAAACATTAACTCCTACGTTAAGGTAATCAAAATATATATTTGTTTTATAGCGATAGTGATATTTAAAGAAAATAAAATTTTGAAATATAGAATAAAATATAAAATATAATAATAATAATTTTTCAAAAAAAACCTGTTGGTTTTTTTTCGACCTTTCTAAAAAAAAAAACCGTTGGATTTATCGATTTTCATTTTTCTTTAAACAAAAACTTCTCCAGTTGCAATAAAAAAAACACAAAAACAATGCTTTGTATTCTTTCAATTGCAACTAACGCTATATTTAATTAAAAGAATTTAAAAAAAATGAATAATTGTAAAGCAATTCAATTTTGCCATCCGCTATTATTCTTTTAATAAAAACCCAAAATGCAGTGGTGGCAAAACCAAATTGCTCACGTTACAATTTGAGGATGATTATTTTCAACAATCGGCGATATACATGTGGATTTTGATTTCTGATGTTACATTTGTTGTACTTTACAAGCAAAATTGCGCCTCAGATGAAAACCCTTAGAATAAGTCTACCTATAATATGGAATCGAAGAGGTTATATCTGGCTTACTTAACTCATGATCTCCGTAACATATGATAATAGTAAAATGAAAAACGCTATTTCCCATATTTTGATGTCTAAAAAGATGGATTTCAATTCTACTATACTCATTCAGCTTTATTCAAAAATTATGATTTACATGAATATATTTCGATTTAAAGTAATCTTTAAAGCAGCAGTATTGGGTTTCACGTATGGAGATCATAAAACTTGCATAATGCGACTTTTAATTTTATTGTAGAAAAAGTTTAATTTCTTACGTTATTTGGCAATGATTAATAAATTAAATTTGAATCTTTTTTGTTGCGTTCATAATATTTTTTTAAAAACTTCTTTCCCTTTTGCCAAATTAGCTGAGTATGTTTTGATTGAAAGATTTAAGGCCCCACAACCGTGGGTCATATTCATGTGGGAAAGTATCCAACTTTGATGTTTTTTTGGTGTTCTGTTTTAGTGTGATTTGTTGTTGTTACAAAATCAGAACAATTTAAATATTATAAAAGCTATTTTATTTTCAGGAACACGTCTATCATTGTCGACGTTCAATATAAAAGAGAACTTAAAACTACAATATAAAATATTAGATGAATATAATTTACTTGTTTTCTGGAGATGGGAATAACGGCTCTCTTTATCTCTTTATCCCGATCTAGCGGAGGATAAAGAGATATCACATCAAATTAAGAGAGACTGCCATGTGGTGAATTTAATGTGATCGCCACATTTGGTATCCGGTCAATTCACAGAAAAACAATGGACAGAAAAACAATTCACAGAAAACAATTCACAGAAAAACAATTTACAGAAAGCAATTCACAGAAAAACAATTCACAGAAAGCAATTCACAGAAAAACAATTCACAGAAGAACAATTCACAGAAAAACAATTCGCGGAAAAACAATTCACAGAAGAAACAGAAAAAAAAACTGTTTTGACGGGTTTGAATTTATTCGCGATAAGGAATATAAAGAAAAATGTTATTGGTTGTGCAATAATTATTATAGGACGGAGAAATGCAAAGTTAGAATTCATACCAATAAAAGAACTGGAGAAATTATAGAAACTACTGGTGATCATAACCATGCTGCTAATGCAAATAATGTTGGGGTAAAAAGAAGTGTTGCAGATTTAAAGGAAAAAAACTGTCTTGAAGCGGCGACTTTCAACACATTTTTTGTTCCGTAAACTACTTTTCTGTGAATTACTTTTCTGTGAATTGTTTTTCTGTGAATTGCTTTTCTGTAAATTGCTTTTTTGTGAATTGTTTTCTGTGAATTGTTTTTCTGTGAATTGCTTTCTGTAAATTGTTTTTCTGTGAATTGTTTTCTGTGAATTGTTTTCAGTGAATTGTTTTTCTGTGAATTGTTTTTCTGTGAACTGTCCTAGAATCGTTTTTTTTATCGAGAATTATGACATATCTAAAGGGCAACATTTATTCATTAATAAAAGACAATTCATTTTTAATGTTACTTAATTATTTATTTACAATATTCATGATTTATAAAAAACATATTTTTTTATAGGACAAACAATACGGCGAAAAACCAGAAACCTAACTTAATTAAAAACTAAAAATTCACGCCACTGATCGTGCAAGTCCGAATTAAGGCAACCCAGGGTCGGCTCCAATATTTCTTCAAAGATTTTATCCTCCTTATTAAAATAATTCGGAATCCATTGGTAGCTGGTATCCATTTGTTGATCAACATTATTTTCAATAATCTGCTTTTTACACTCTATAGTTTCTGAATTGGAGTAAGTCGAAAGTTCTTTATTGGAATTTGAGCTTTGTTTACTTAAATCTTCACTTTGATCAAGTGTCACAAAACTTTCAATTTGTCTCTCCTTTTTACACTTTATTCTACGATTCCGGAACCAGGCCTTCACTTGTCGTTCTTCCAGCGTTAAGTGCTGAGCAAGTTTCAATCTCCGTGGTCGGCACACGTAGTTGTCAATACTAAATTCTCGTTCTAATTCTATTAACTGGTCCCTTGAAAACTTTGCTCTCGACTGTCTCGGTTTCGTTTTAGGTTCTGTAAAAAACAAACAAAAATATTTGTAATTAAAAATAATTTTGGAATTTTTCAATTTTATTTTTTGCTGGTTTTCTTATTTTGACATCCTCCAAACACGTGATTTATTGGATAAGCGTTTAACTCTGCTAATTTTGTATACTGTAAAGAAAGAAAAAATGTTAAATTGAAAATTTAAAAAAGTGCAATATATATGCCAAAAATGTTAAAATTTTACTTACCGAATCCAAATCTACGCTCGATAAAGATTCATTATTCCCACTGCACGAATACATTTTACTATTTTAAAAATTGCTAGCACGATTGGCACAGGACAACTTGAATATGATTCCGAAATTAATTTTAATTCCATTTATTTGCTTCATATAGTTATAAAATATACTTAAATCTAATGGTACAATTCAATATATGTATAGTCTAATTTACCTTAATGTCTAACTTACTGTAACTTATCTAAGGAATTAATGTATAAAGTTTAAATTCATTGACTTAAAAACTAGAATAGTGATTAAAAAATATTTTGAAAAAGTTTAAAAAACAAAAATAATTGTATTTCTAGGCAAAATTTATTTTGCCTTGATGAGAGGTGCACGTTAAACGACGTCTGTGAAGTTTATAACTTTGCGATTGGCAACTGGTCTGCTTTCGGTAATCCAATCGGATTAAGTATGTGATTTTCTTTGCATTATCTGCACTAGTTCGTCAGTCAATGTGTTTGTAACAAGGACATTTTTGAGAGTGAGTGTTTGTAACGTTACTGGTAGAATGCTTAGATTTAGTTTCTGTTATCGATGCAAATTGTTAGAGGCATATTGATTTCTAGCTATTTGAGTGGAGTGTAGAGAAATCTATAGGAGAGAGTTAATCATAATGAATTTACAGGTTTATTAAATGGATGTACGGAGCTAGGTCAAATGCAAATTTGAACATTTGTTGTCTTTTTGTATTGTCATTCGTATTTGATTTTAGTAATTGAGTCAATGCATTTATTTTATTTGCAAGTTCGAACAGATTCATGTTGAAGTGTTGCTGGAACTGCTGTTGAATGTAGTTCAAGTTGTCTGGTTCTGTAGAGTTGGAGGTAGGAAACAGTGTTGAAGGTGCCGTATGGCATTGTGTGATTGAGCTTTTTCTGCCTACTGCATCGGTGAAAAAAATTGTTTGTTGAACCAAGTTTGCAAATGTGTGTTGTCTATTTGTGTTTTGTGATTGAATGTTTTGTCTGTTGTTAACTAGTTGTTTGTCTTTTCTTTGTCTGAAGGCTATCGTAGCAGGGCAGTTTGCAGGATGACCATGTTCCATGCAATTTACACAATATGGTTGCCCTATTTGCGTATTTATGCGGCTATATTGACCGGGTTCATGTGTATCTTTGCATTTAATGCAGCGATATGGCATGTTGCAGTTTATTGCAACATGGTCATACCGCTGGCAATTCCTGCACTGAGGGCTAGGACGCGGATTTAGCTTCTCACAAGTGATTTTTTGGTGAAGAAGAAATTTGGTGTTTAGTAGTGTTTTAATGTCCGAGTTTCTGTCACATTGGACGTAGAAGAGTGAGTTATACGTTTTGTTTCCTGTCTTTAAGATATCAAATTTTTGAAGGTTGATATTCAAATTTAAGGCTGCTAGTGCCATTGAGACCTCGTTGGCATTGTAGCTAGCATCAATGCCATGTATGACGTGGCCCCACGCGCGGTTTTCTTTTGGCGTGAATGTGTAGTTATTTATCTGTGCTGTTTTTAGTATATGAAGAGCTGTTGTATAGTCTTCCAAATTTTTTGTTCGGATATTTGAACAATTTTTATTTATTTTTTTTAAAATAAATGTTTTGTCCTTGAGACAATCGTTCAAGGAGGCTATTGCCATTTTATGGTCAAGGTTATAGCATATTATAGGTGGAATATGCTTAATTGCTTGTTTTTGTGAAATAGAGGTGGGGGCAGATATGGTTTTTTTTCTACGTGGAGATTCTGAGTTTGCGCTAGAAATAGAGGATACTGAGGGGCTGCGCTTCCGCCTGAGGTCATACGTTGTATGATTCGGTTCTACATCAGTATGTAATGTAGCGAACTCTTTTGTCTGCAATCCGGATGTGGATGGTTGAGGCATTTGAATGTTTTTTTTTGCAACTCTGGGGTCTCTTTCGGTTTGAATAGCTGATAATAAAATATTTGATTTTGAGTTTGAATTTGTCGCTTTTTTCGGTGAGGTTTCTGAGCGAGTGTAATATTTCATTTTCTTAGGCTTTTTTAGCGGCGATTGGGTATTTTTGCCAAGTCTGGAATGCCTGACATTTGAAGTGACGATCGGGCTGCCGCGCCCTCTCAACAAGGATAAGTGTGATGTACCTTGTGTAACGTTATCCATACACGGATGACGTGTTAGTAAATATCATTAATTTAAAGAATGTATGTTAGTATTAATAATCTAAATAAAACTACTTGTGTATTTGTTGTTTGATATGATGATATGATGATGAAATTTCCGATGTTCGTGTGAATGTAAATGCTGTTATTCGTTGTTAATGTTAAAGATGTGATTTGATTTGTATAATGATGTGTAATGGTGTAGAAAGTGTATACTATGTACACAATGATGACTGACGATTTATTATTTGTTGAATAAAACCGAAAAAATTAGTTTAGAGAATTCTGCATATGTTGATTTTTGTGCTGGTATCGACTAAAGGCCAATCTCCACACAGCCGACATCCTATTCTGATAAAAGTAAGGGATGCACTTATGCAAAATTTAGTTAAACAGAAAGGGAGAAACAATCATCCTACGAATTTCGTCGTCATCTGCAGTTCAAATTTCCCCATCTGATTCTTCATCTGCCAGACGATTCCCCTCAAATGCAGAAGAACTCGTTCGTCTGATTTATGGGTTTTCATCTGCAATTGCATACTCTCACAATAATAATACACGATATCGTCGCACACTACCAAATTTTCTTATAGTAAGTTTTTCTATGACGAATTGATTTTTATGGTCTACGAAAGTTAAATTTTTAACTTCTATACGAAGTATATAAAAAATAAAAAAATTTGTTTTGCAAATCTCCACGTTTTATAAGATTCTAAATGGTTTGCAATCATTTTTATCCAATGTCTGTCTGTCTGTATATCACAACAAATGTTGTGATTAACTAAGGACCACGTTCGCTCTGAATTTCCATATTCATATAGCTTTCTTTTAGAAAGGCTTTCGGAAGGTAACGTGATTTGAACATACGTATAGAAGTATCGTCGTTTTGCATTATAGCTTGTTTTTAGATGCGATAGGAATTTAAGCCTTATGATAAAGTCTGAAAACACAATTTCGTACTACATTTTTCAATAAAATGGAAGGGAATGTTCTTAATTTTCCCATAATATTATAAATTGTGTGGGGAGAGACCCTGATGTTTTTATTCGGTCAATCCTAGCGAAAATTGCAAAACGCCATCTCTTTTTACTTTTCTGCTTTTTCTCGTCAGAATAGGATGTCGGCTGTGTGGAGATTGGCCTTAAGCCGCAACTAGACATATGTTGACGTTTTTTACAAGGAAATCGAATGAATATAAATATTCGATTTTTCAACAAAAAATTGTGGAACCCGTTAGAACTGCAGAATTCTGCTTGATTCCTAACTGTAAATGTATTTAACAGTACTGGAACGGTATTTTCCTTCCTAGCAAAAGTAATAAAAAGAAATTTATATTAGTTGATGATGATTTCAATTTTATTTGTTTTAGTTTTTGTATTTTATAGAAAAAAAAAAAAAAATTTAGTGTTTATTTGTTCATTAATTTTTTTTTGTTTTTTTTTTTGTTAAGTTATTTAAATCTTATTTGATTTTGATTTCACTAATGACTAATATTTCACTAATCAATTGACTGATGAACTAATGATGACCACTAAAAATGTTAAAACTTTTACTTACCGAATCGAAATCTATGCTCGATAAAGATTCATTATTCCCACTGCACGAATACATTTTTTTATTTTAAAAATTGCAGGACAATTGGCAAACGACAACTTGAATATAATTCCGAAATGTTTTGCGATGCATTATATATAGGTCCCGAATATTAAAACATTTGACTGAAAGGATAAGTGGAGGGGAGGTTGCAAAACCCAGGTACCTGTACTAACTTGACGCCATTGGCCTGAAGTTTCTGGTTTTATTACCTGACACAATTTTAAAAAGAAAATAACATGGTCATAAAAGGATATTCCTAATATTTTCAATATGTTCATCCGAAATGGAGATCCTGGAAATGTTTATGGTTTGCTTCTACCTCTCCGCAAATTCAAAAATCGTAAAAATTAATTTTATTGTTTTATGCTACTGAAAATTAACGTTCTTAGTTGTTAAAATAGGTTCACTTAACTTAACAGAACAAAGAAAGAAGGAATAAGGATATCAAATCTAAGATAAGGGAAATTCCATTTTCTTAAACAATAATGTTTGAGGACGCGTTCATTTTGGAAGGAGTATCAACATAGGTTTGATGAGAAACAAATGGCGGTGTTTTGTTTTTGGTTTGTGTTTTAGCGAAATCCTTATAATAAATTATAAATACCATAAATGTATATTTATTAACATTTAATAAATGAAAAGCTAGTTAATTTAAGTTTCAAAGTGATAGAACACTTTTTAACAAGTTGAAATATAATTAATTCCTTTTTTTCCTTTCTTAGTCCTTATTTTGGTTTTTTGGCGTATTGTCCTCATTTTAAGTTTCAGCAAAAGTTCTATTCGAATAAAAAATTACAACATTTTTAACTTCTTAAAACATAAATATAATTTTACATAATTATCAAAGAGTTTAAACATTTTAAAACGTTTGGATTCTTCTTAACAATTTAGAAATTACAAATACAAGCGAAATCCGAAATCCGAAAACCGAAAACAACAAAACGAAAGACTTGTTAAACTAAAAGGACATAAATTTAGTTTAAAAATGAACCTCATTTTGGTTTTAATAAAATTAAGCCAAACGGATCCATTTTTATTTCATCCATATTCAATACTATTTTGACGGCCTTTACTACGATTTTTCCCTGAGTGAATTTCTAAACTCGACATATTACACGATTGGAAATTTGTGATTAGTTTTGAATCAACTTGTTTTAGTATTGAACAGGCGCCAAGTATATTTCTTATGAAAACACAAGCATTTCCTTTACTTCTTCTTAAAGAATTTGAATATAAATTTGTTAGAAACATTATGATTTCATAATGAACCAAATTATAAATTTATTTCAATTTTCTTTTAGAAATGTAATTAAATCTGGAATTCAATGACGTGTTTCGCACAGGGATGTAAAGTTGAAATTTGTAAAGTAAATATTATAACTTTTATTTCAGTTTAAAGCTGTATATTCATATTTTCGATCAAGTAGAAGCAATTTTGATTCAATCCTCATACTTTCACAAACAATATTTCTTTCAATAAAATAAATGATATGTGTCCAAGCAAAAACTATATAGTTAGTTATATAGTTTTTGTTGCAAAGACCTTATTAAATACGATATTATAAGTGGACAAGTAGTCTGCGTGTTGAAACGTCACTATATGCAAATTATGAACAAATGTACATTTTACTATGGAAATGTGCTAAAACAATTGATTTAAGGACAATGTAACAAGTGAAATAATTAAATAACAGAAAAAACGAATTGGTCTATTGATTATTGATCTCATTTTAATAAAACTATTTCTTTCTCCTCAGTTAACAATTTTTCATTTAATTTTCTAATCCTAAAATTTAGCTTGCTCGTATATCTAAGGATTCTTTCCTTAATTTTAAAATCTTTTTCAATAATTTGATTTTGAAATAATAAAATAATGCAGACAATTTTTGAAAAATGAAATGTTATGTAACATAAATAGACGATTCCCTAACAAATTTTAATAAAATCGGTCCAATGATAGTGAAGAAAGAAATAATTGAAATAAGTTGAGTTATGAGGCTTTTTCTATAAATTTGTTCCATTTCTACAACAGAGCATCAAAAAATCGGTTGCAGGTCGATTCTAAGTGACTAAATATTTTTATTTCCAAAAAACGGATAAAGTTCTGAATTTTTTCGAAAAATGGAAACGAGTTGACGCATTTACAAGAACAACCAAATTTACAATTTATAGTTAATTTAAGGCCCGTAGCGGTGTCTCTTCTACAAATTAAAATTTTGCAGGGACATATGATGGGCAATATTTGAACGAGAGTTCTTTTCTTAATGCACTTATCCGTAACATCAAGAATAAATTTCAATTCTTGGATAGTTTTGGAGAAGTGAATGTTAATAGTTTAAAAAGTTTTGGTTTACAAGAAAATTGAATTTATGAAAAAATTTGTTTAGTGACTTTTCCAAATTCACTATTTTTTTGACACACAGCAGTCAGAACTTAATTTTTCTTATTCCAAATTGTGGAGAAATGAATATAAAATGATTGAGGATGATTTGAGGGTGGTTATTTTCAATAGTCGTCGATATTATGCTGCGGAGTTTGGGTAGATGTAGATTCTATCAACAATATTAGGATTTTGATTTTCTGCGATTCTGGAACCACATCAAAAATTGATATTTTATTTATATTAGTTGAATCCAAAATCAATAAATTTGCAAATCGTTCTTTTCAACCGGAATTTTTAATTATAAAAGTAATAGTAATTATTTATTATACTCATTATTTTTATAAAAACTATGTTTTTTATAGGAGAAAACAATGCTTCTAAGGAACAGTAACTTAACTTAATCTACAGTAGTAATAATTCTGTTATAATTAGGATTTTCTGATATATAACAATGTTCACCCGTTGAGGAAGATTCAAAATAAATTGCAATCATTGCGGAAAATATAAAAATGTAAATTGCATTGTGAAATTCGGTCGATTAAATTTTTTACTGTTAATTTATGTGGAACCCAAATATCGGGCTTCTTTTTGTATCTTTTGTAAATGATTTTTTGATCAATCTTTAGTTCCTCAGCAATGTCATAAGATGAAATGTGCAGGGCTTCCTAAATTTTTTGGAGAATTTCATCGACTTGTATAATAATTGGACTAGCAGATCGGGGCGCATCTTTAACATCGAAATTTCCAGAGCGGTAACGAGTAAAGCATTTACGTGCTGCTGCTTTTTAGAGCATCTTCAACATAAACACTACGAAGCCTGCGAAGCTTTATCGCCTTTGATGAAGTGATATAGTAAAATATAGCGAAGTTTTTCAGAATTGGCTCGCTTTCAAAACTGAATTAGCGGAATTATTTCTTACTGAATTTTACAATATACTTGCAAATATCCTGCGAAATGTAATCTTTCAAGCGCGCTATATAATATAACTTGCTAGGGTTAGAACCACAAAAGTTATGTGACTCTAACGCCATCTATTGGAAAAAACGCCACAAAATTGAATATGAACCAAAATAATAAAGCGCGCGATGCTAAGTAAAAAACGCTGAATTTTGGCGCCCTCCGAACTTTGGCGCTGGGTGCGGCGGCTCCATTGTACCCATGGTTGGACCGGCCCTGCATTTAGTGCAATTCTCAACCATTTACGTTCTTGGATAGATATTTTTTTCCATTGGGTTTCGGATATTTTATTAAAACAAATGAACGTGAACGTGGGCCAAATAATTTGCTTATACGAAAGCAGTTTTATATCCTTTCGTATAGGGGTGCGTCTGTTCATAAATGGGAAGAGAATGGCATGAACAGCTTTTGCCTTATTTATTCATTCCTTTTGGAATGAATAAATTGATAAAATTTATTTGGGTGATAGAGTAAATCCGAATGCATTTTCATAATATATGAATCATATATTTTTTTTGACAGTTCTTTAAATTCAGAAAACAGCATTTGAAAGTTGTCATAATCACTTTAATTACGTGAACCTAGAAATTTCCGCCATAATTTATTCTTTTGATTTTTAAATGATCGAAGTTCACGGTTATACCCAGGAGGTGAAGTTTCCGTATGTTTACATCTACCATATGGGAAAATATCCATTAGCGAGCTGCAAGTAAGATTGTCAAAAAAAGCTTCAACAGAAGGTAAAGTATCCGATGTAATAAATAATTCATCGTCTCCAGATCTAATCCACTCCAAATTAGGCAAATTCAAATCTCCCAAAACCAACAAATCATCCTCGCTATTCATGGAGGAAGTAATGAATTCAATAGATTTTTGAAATCCATCATAGCCATCCAAAGGTGATCCAGACGGAACATAGCAATTTAAAACAAATAAATTTCGATTTCACATTGTTACTTTTACACATAGAAGTTCATTCGATTTCAGGTCTGGAATTACCAATTCCGAAGCATCCAGACTTTTTCTGACGGCCAACAGCACTCCCCCACCCTTTGGTATACCGTCAGAATCAGAATACAAATCAGAAGAATACCGATCTATCCTAAAAACTTCGAAATCTGAGAAAAATAGCTCATTATCCTTAAAGCAATTCGTCAATCATGTTTCCGTGATAGCATAGATATCAGTTGAACGAGACTGCCAACCTAAATACAACTCTATTGTTTTAGTTCGAAGTTCCCTTACGTTTTGAAAGTAAAGGGACAGATTTAGTTTCTGTGGGGTGAAGAAATTTTAGCTCCCAATTTCCTCCTTCCGAAATTATTCTGGTATTCTTTAATGACAGTATCTTTCGGCCAAATTGAGGGAGATATGATTGTAGAGAAAAGTACTGGAGGTACTAATTTTAAAACATTTAGGGCCGGTTTGTTCACTCTTGGTCAACTTTAATCCATGACTATTCCAGTGGTTAATCATACATTGCGTTTGTTCACCAAAATTTTAATCAGAGAATCCATGGTTTGGTTAGTTAATCCATGATTTCGCTAATCAGCCGATTTTCCATGATTAACGCCATTTAACCCATGATTTACTGGAATTTCGTTTGTTCATCCTTGGTTTTCAGACTGCGTTTTACTTTTGACATTATATTTTGACATTGTATTTCGACATTGCATTTTGACATTCATATAACAACATTCAGTGAAAATATTGAGTGATACAAAATTAATAATAATGAAATAGCAAGAAATGGAGTGAGTTTTTTTATTTATAATTCTTTTTTCTTGTATTTGTACAAATATCTGTATTGTTTTAAATTGCATTTGGGATTAGTGGAGTAGTGACGATAGTGACGAAGATTCCAACCAATTATTATTTGAAAGGCAACAAGATAATATGTATGAAAGGTTGGATCATTTCAACAAATGGGATGATATTCATTTCATCAGACGTTTTAGATTGCGGAAGCAAACTGTCGCGCTTATTTCGGATTTTATACGACCGAAATTGAGTGATAGAAGTAAAAGGTGCGTTTCATTTTAGTTTTGTTAAAAAACGATAATAAATTTTTTTTTTCAGAAACCGCAATGTAACTCCAATGGCAAAACTTTTAATTGCACTTCGTTTTTGTGCATTAGGTACTATGCTCATATCAGTCGGAGATTTTTCTGATGTTTGCAAGACAACTGCTTGTGTTATAATTCAACGGGTTTCCGCTGCAATCGCTTTCCTAAGGAAGGATTTTATTAAAATGCCGCAAAGTGACGCAGAATTAGCCGAAGCAACTAATGCCTTTTACGATTTTGCAAAATTTCCGCGGACGATTGGAGCAATTGATTGTAATCATGTGAAAATCTCCTGGTAATGAAAGAAAATTGAAATGAGAATAAATTTACTTACGGGAATACATTTATAAAATTTATTTTCTCTTTAGGTGGTAGTAATGCGGAGCATTTTCAAAATAGAAAAGGATTCTTTTCACTCAATGTACAGAGCGTTAGTTCGGCTGATTTAAAATTTTTGAATATTGTTGCACGATGGCCTGGATCATTCCATGATCAAACAATTTTCAATAATTCCACTTTAAAAATGCGATTGGAACGAAACGATTTCAAAAATTACATTATTATTGCTGATTCCGGGTATATGAACACATCATACATGGCGACACCATTGGCTCAATGTACTAATCCAGTACAGCAATTATACAATGAGTCAATTATAAGGAGTCGAAATGTTGTCGAGCGCAAATACGGTGGTTGGAAAAGGCGATTTCCAATTTTATCACTTCAAATGAGGGTTAGATTAGAAACAGTTCAAGATATTATAGTTGCAACGGCGATTCTTCACAATATTGCAATCGAGTTTAACGAAGAGATTCCACCTGATACGCTTGAAGTAAACATACCACCCGTTGAAGCAATAGATGTGGTCAGAATGGAAGTAGATAGCGCTGATAATATTCGTTCGAAATTATTAGCCGATTATTTCCCGGCACTTGTTGAAGCAAATAGAGCGTTGAATATTGTATGAGAAGAAAAATCATATTATCTTTTATTTTTAAATTTATTATACATATGAAAATGTAATATTGTTATAAACAACAAAATCAAATTTATTTTTAATGTAAATATGTTAATTTAATATTGCAACTAAAATAAAGTAAAGCTTAAATTATTGCAAATTATTTTTTAGCTGAGCTTCCAAAATTTGAATTTTTAATTTGTGCTCTTTCGCGTAACACGCAATTCGTTGCTCATGCTCTGAGCCAGCATGCTCCAGCTTTTGCTCATGCTGTATGCGAGCATGCTCTATTCGACCATGCTTCAATTACTGTTCCAAAATTTGGTTTTTAAAAACCTCAGTGTCTGGCGTCTTTTTACGCTTTCGCGTATTCGCCGTCTTCAGTAAATGATTGGTTTCGCGACGCAGCATTGCAGGCTCGCTTTTGCTCCAATCTATTACGTCGTCAGGCTTCTCATTTGAATTGGCAGACATTACTGCCGGCTCTGCAGAAACAGCGATACAACCTTCTTCAATATAGTTGCCTTCTTCAAGAAAATTCTCAACTTCGACAAAATTTGGTTCTTCAAAATTATCTTCTATGATGTTGTCGTCATCAAATCTAATAGGGAATAAAATAGGTTCATTGTTTCACGTTTAATTGAAAAAAAAATGCAATTGAAAGTTACCTCGAAGATAAACTGTCCACACTAATGCCCATCACATCGACCACTGGTGGCGGACCACCACCAGTCAAAAATAATGCAGTCCGTCGACTTGCGTTCGCTTTCTAAAGGGAACGCTTTATATTGTTATACTTGTCCCTTAAAGCTTTTGCCGTTCGATTCTAAAGTATAAAATAAATAGCATGTATTTGTATTTTTTATGGCACTACCGAAAATAAACACCTTGTTTTCAGACAATGCGTTAAATTGGCCCGTCACTTTTTCCCAAGCTGCATCCTTTTGTTTAGATGTGACGGCGTCCGTTTTCTTGATTTCAAAAATATGTTTTTTTCTCCAATACTAATTTGATTAGCTTCTCTACTTCGCTTTTGGAAAAATTTGTTGTGCGCTTTGCTTGCAACATTTTTATGCTAAAAAAAATGTTTTGTTAACAAAACATTCACTTTCAGTAGATTTTAATAAAATTGAACTCAAGAAATAATATTTATGTTCTCTTTTTAACGAACTTGAGCTATTACAATATACAAAAAGAACATAATGACATGTAAATATGGAATTTTTTTTTTTATAATTTATATTAAAATTAATCAAAATAATTAATAAATATTAAAAATATTTTAAATATTCACCGAAATCAAAAAATTTTACCACAACTTGACAGCTCAAAAAAAATTGATCATGAATTAAAATTTGACAGATGCATTGGAAAACCATTGGAAAAATGGAAACATCTATGGTTTGGTTAACAAGGTGGAAAAAAAGTGAACAAACGCATTTCGTTAACCACAGATTCATAATCATGGATTAAGCAAAATCTGTGGTTACCTAATCACAGATTTGATCAAGAGTGAACAAACCGGCCCTTAATATCACTAATATCAATTTTCCTCTCTGTATGCAAGTATTTTAAAATGTTTGAGGGCTCCGCAGAGGGGTTAAGTCTAGAAATGAAATTCCTTTTCGGGCGAGGGACAATTGAAAGTAGATTACTCTTGTCTGGAATTGGTGAACAAACATCTTGCACAGAGTTAGTCAATTTTGGCTCCTTAACAACCAAATTAGGATTAGCTCCTTTAATACTGTCATGTTGGCTGCTTTTTGTATTTTTGTCCTTGTAAGTACCAAATAGTATACATCCACTTCGTAAAGATCGATCTTTCGGACGCTGCGCAATATTATTGGTCGTTTTAACATTATCTAAGACCAAATCAGTTGTAACCGTTTTTACTATTTCGGGTAAATTTAAAGTCACGGTGTCTAAATTTAAATTTAAATCGAAGTCTGTTTGACAGACAGAGTCAACAAAATTTGATTTCCTCAGGGACCTCAGCCACCATTTCAAAATTTTTAATTTTGGCAAAAACGGTTGAGGCAGTTTCTAATAATGCATTGACCTAATTGAATTTGTTTTTTTTTATTTGGAAATTCGCAGCCCAATTTATTTAGTTGGGAAACCAAGGAGGAAATTGAAGCTTTACGGCACTCAGCGCATTACCAATAATTGCGGAAGAAACAATTTTCTTATAAAATACTGGCGTTAAACCAAGACATTTTGTATGGAAAGTTTTATTACAAAATCCCGAACTTAAAAAAAGTTCTTCTAATTTCTGGTCGATGCATGATTTTGCAAAACACCCATTAGAGGTCATTTTATAAAAATAATTTTAAAATCGAAATAATTTAAAAAAACAGTTTCAGATATGAACAGCCCAACGGAAACAGATATAAAAACAGTTGAATAATTTAAGTAATTTCAAAAGGAAACCAGAATCAAACAAATAACTGAAAAATATAGTATCAGGCAATAAAGTAATAAAACCCTAAATCGGAGCAATTGAAATTAAAAAAGAGTTGCATTTAAAAGTTTCTAGTTTCTCATTTTTACAGGCATCCCTCGAATAGCACGGTACTTGAATAGCACGAAGACGCGAATAGCACGGTCAAAATGCGACAACCCTTGAATAACTCGGGATTTGAATTACACGAATTTGCGAATGAGTACACACATATTACTCTTGACGATCACACAGTGCATTTGTACATAACGGATTTGCAGGAAATATATAGATATCAAGCAGAGTTGTAAATCTCAGTTCTTATCTTAAATAGATTTTCTCTCTTCTTTATCCTTAGAAAGGTTTTAGTATTATTGCACAAAGTTGTGAGTGCTTACTTCTTTTTGGAACCAAATGTACAAATTTGTATGGATATCGACTTTTGAATTGCACGGTTTTGAATAGCACGTAACGATATTTTCAAAATTGTATCAATTATTAGTATCGAATAACACTAATTTCAATAACACGGTACCAATTAACCGTGTTATTCGCGGGACGTCTGAATAATTATATTCTGTTTATTTTATTTTTTTATTCGCAGTTTTTTTAAAAGGTCTATTCCGGACAGAAACTTTGATTATATCGATGTATGCATATCCAATCGTCCAGCCGATTAGCAATTTTGTTTAAATTAATTATATTGTTTAACTAGACAAATAGACGATACCATGTTAAATTTCAGTAAAATCGGTTCAAGGATAGTGGCGAAAGAAACAATCTTCTGATTAGATTTATGCTATTAGGGCCTAGGTTACTGCAAATTCGAATTACAAATTTTTGAAAGAGGAAACAAAGGTTTGAACAAAAACTTAGAAATATTGTTAGCTTTGACAACTTGTCTGTGTCATTTCTGCAAAATGGCATTAAAAATCGGCTATAAGCCGATAAAAAGGATTTAAAATTTTGTGAAACGCGAGTGAAAAAATTATCATTTAAAGTTTTCGGTCGGCGAAATTTGCGGAAATTCCAATGATCCTTAATTTAGTATATGAATTCATAGAAATTCGAATCATAAATTTTGAATATTTCAAGTCTACAATTTTAGAAAAAAATGCCAATGAAAATTTTTCAAAATTATCAAATTACCAAACATTGTAAATTCTAATCCAAAAAATATGGATTATATCGAAGACCATGTACAAAAAAAGTCATTATTTCCAAGAAAAAAAGATTTTAAAACACGAAAAACATTTTTGCTTTCCATCGGTGGCGGGAAGCAAAAAACGCAAATAAAAACACGAGAGCAAACTTCGAAGCAAAAATTTCCGGTTTCCTCCAAGCGCGCAGTTTCGCGTACAGTTCGCGAATGTCCTTTTGCTTCCACGCGCAACCTTTTTTCGGTGAGGACAGCAAGGCGAATATTTTCACGTTCAAAATGCATACGCACAAAATTTGATACTATCTGATACTATCATTTTATAATCTCATCCGAAAAAACAATTCTTCATTAAACTTAGTATATTTTTTCCACACTCTCACGAAAAGCATTTAAAATTTTGTGAAATGCGACTGAAAAAATTATCATTTTAAATTTTCGGTAGGCGCAAAGTTTACAAAAGCATAAAATTTATTTAAAAATGCATTTTATTTTTCATTACTTAATTATTATTTACATTATTCTTTATTTTTACTTACAAATAAAACAAAACTTTTGGGGTAAGAAACAAATATTAACAAACTAAAACTTTTCAAATTAATCTAAAACATATTTACACTTAAATTATATTTGATGGGATTATTCCTATAGTTCCCAATTGAGACATCCTAATGTCGCCTCCAAGGTTTCTTCAGGGATTTCGTCTTTACTGTTAAGGTACTCAAAATCCTTAAAATCCATACCGGAGGGGTAACTGGAATTCGAATTTTCATGCTTATCCGGTTGAGTACAGTTTTTGTCGTTCTGCTCCTTCTTAGATCTCGATCTGCGATTCCGGAAACAATTTTTTATTACCTCTTCGTTCAGACTTAAACGTTGGGAAAGTCTCAGTCTTTCCTCATCGGACACTTTGCTCTGAATGCTATATTCTTTCTCTAATTCCTGAAGTTGAATACTGGAGAATATCGTCCTTGTTTTTTTCTGTATATTTACGCCTTTTTCGAGTTCTGTAAAAAGAAAAAAAGTTTTTTTAAATAAATTAAATTTTAATAAAAATTTTAATAAATTTTAATATTTTATAGGCGAAATTCTTACCAGCTTGGTTTGATGTCACAATCTGATTACAAGCTTCATACCCTTCAAAATCGAAATCTATCGGATAAGCGTTTAACTCTGCTAATTTTGTATACTGTAAAGAAAGACAAAATGTTAAATTGAAAACTGATTTTAAAAAAAGTGCCATATACATAATGGTAAAAATGTTAAAACTTTTACTTACTGAATCCAATTCTACGCTCGATAAAGATTTATTATTTCCACTGGACGAATGCATTTTACTATTTTAAAAATTGCAAACACCTTTGGCACAGAACAACTTGAATATGATGATCCTGAAATGTTTTGCGATGCATTATGTTTAGGTCCCGAATATTAAAACATTTGATTTAAAGGATAAGGGGGGGGGGACGTTTCAAAATTCAGCTACCTGTACTAGCTTTACGCCATTGGCCTGAAGTTTTTTGTTTTATTACCTGACATAATTTTGAAAAGAAAATAACATGGTCATGAAAGGATATTCCTAATATTTTCAATATGTTCATCAGAAATGCAGATCCTGGAAATGTTTATGGTTTGCTTCTGCCTCTTTATAACTTCGCAAATTCAAAAATCGTACAAATTAATTTTATTGTTTTATGCTACTGAAAATTAATGTTCTTAGTTGTTTAAATAGGTTCACTTAACATAACAAAACAAAGAAAGATGGAGGAAGAATTTCAAATCTAAGATAAGGGAAATTCCATTTTCTAAAACAATAATGTTTGAGGACGCGTTCATTTTGGAAGGAGTATCAACATAGGTTTGATGAGAAACAAATGGCGGTGTTTTGTTTTGTTTCTCGTTTTTGTTAAAACATTTCATTAAATTATAAATAAAGATTCATTAACATTTAATAAATAGAAAGTTAGTTAATTTAAGTTCCAAAGTGATAGAATGCTTTTATCAAGATGGAAAAAATGAATTATTTTTTTTTATTCCTAAGTCCTTTTTTATTTTAGGTTCAAGTTTTAAGTTTCATTAAAAGTTCCATTCCCATGCAAAATTACAACATTTTTAACTTCTTAAAACATAAGTATAATTTTACATAATTATTAAAGAGTTTAAACATTTTAAAACGTTTGGATTCTTCTTAACTATTTAGAAATCACAAATACAAGCGAAATCCGAAAACCGAAAACAACAAAACGGAAAAGTTGTCAAAGTTAGTTTAAAAATGAACCTCATTTTAGTTTTAATAAAATTAAGCCAAACGGATCCATTTTTATTTCATCCATATTCAATACGATTTTGACGCATTTTACTACGATTTTTCGCTGAGTGAATTTCTAAACTCGACATGGAAATTTGTGATTAGTTTTTAATCAACTAGTTTTAGTGTTGAAAAGGCGCCAAGTATATTTCTTATGAAAACATAAGCATTTCCTTTACTTCTTCTTAAAGAGTTTGAACATAAATTTGTTAGAAACATTATGATTTCATAATGAACAAAATTATAAATTTATTTAAATTTTCTTTTAGAAATGTAATTAAATGAGGAATTCAATAACGTAGCGTCGGTGTCTCGCAAAGGGGTGTAAAATTGAAATTTATAAGGCTAAGAATACACTGAATCAGACAAAACAGACAAACAAAGTTTTTTAGCACTAAATCAGTTTTGTTACTAATAAATACACAGAAGTATATGCGCAAACCCGCATTAAATCAGACAAAAACATCTAGGAAAAATTAAAATGTTTTCTCAAATGTTTCGAAATATAAATACTAATAAATACTAATACTAATAAATAAATAATAATCAAATCGGCCAACCCTCACTAAATCGAACAAAACCACCGCAGTCAGAGTTATCAATATTTCCTCTCCATCATTTTTGTCTTAACAGAAAAATAGAAGAAATTAATTGAGGCAACGCATACTGAGAAATCAAAACAAAACAGATGCTATGAGTGTTTCGAAACGCCAAAAATCATGCCTAATACTGTTCGATGGTATCATGTTTTTTAGTCAAATGTGAAATTTCACATTTTGAAATGAAAAAAAAGATTGAAATTATTTGGAATTTAATTTTAAAATATATTTTTATTCACAAAATTACGTTTTCTAAAGATAAATTTTGAAATAGAATGTAATGTGGGAAAATTATTTTAAATTTTTCGTTTTTTATATCAAAAATGTTAAAATAAATTCGGTGCTCGATTTTTGAAAATCGTGTGTGAATTTCAAAATTTATTGAAACATCTCATATAATGGGATGTAAGTTTAAAATTTTGATTCTAATTAATTCTGTTTTGTGAATGCCCACACTGATTAGGCAAAGCAACCAAAACATTTAGTTTTGTGTTATTAGTGTGCGTTAGGTTAAGCCAAATCGTTTCGATAAATTTGACAGATTTGTTTTTGCCTGTTTTGTCTGATTCAGTGTGTTCTCAGCCTAAAATAAATATTATACATATATATATATATTCAGTTTAAAACTGATTATTCATATTTTCGATGAATAAAAAGCCATTTTAAACAATTTTTAAAGAAGATAAAAGGCAACAAAATATGTGATATGTGTCATAAAAAATGGAAGAGTTACGTCCAAGCAAAAACTATATAAGGCCTGATGTAGTTTTTATTCTAAGGACCTTATTAAATACCATAGTATAATTGGACAAGTAGGCTGCGTGTTGAAGCGTCACTATATGCAAATTATGAAGAAATGTACGATTGAGTTATAACTCAAATTATTAAATAACAAACAAAACGAATTAGTTATCGATTGCTGATGTTATTTTTATAGTAGTATTTTTGTCTTCTCAGTTTTCTAATCCTAAATCTTAGCTTGCTCGTATATCTAAGGATTCTTTCTTTAATTTTAGAATCTATTTCAACATTTTAATTTTGAAATAAAAAAGCAGTGCAGAAAATTTTTGAAACTGAAAAGGACTATTATATTTAATTTAACGGACGTAGCACGGACCTATAATGAGTAATATTTTAACGAGAATTCTTTTCTTAATGCACCTATCCGTAACATCCTGAACAAGTTTCAATTGTTGGATAGTTTCGGAGAAGTAAAAGGTAACGCCTTAAAAAATATTGTTTTACAGCAGAATTGAATTTATGAAAAGGTGTTGTTAGTGACTTTTCCAAATCCACTTAATTAAAATAACTTAATTTTTGTTACTCCAAATTGTGCAGAAATGAGATAAAACTTGTACTAAAAGTTAAATGATTTTATGAAATTTTTGGTTGGCGTAGTTAAAAAAAAGGAAAATTTTTTTAAAAATAAAATGCAATTTTTACGTTACTAAACATTTATTTTTAATATTCTTTATTTTCATCATAAATGTAATTTTGGAAATTATTTTTAGAATACACTTTAGCGTTAATGTTACTTAATATGGTAATTAATTAAGAACGGTCTTCATTTTTATAAGAAGAATATTGGAACATATTCTGTAAACACAAAAGGATTTGCTTAACCTAAAACTTGTTTGAACTTTAATTTATTATTGATCAAATTGTTGGAGGGAATCCCAATAAAAACATCATAATGTTGGCTCCAATATTTCTTCGCTGATTTCATTCCCACTGGTAATAATTCATTCGAATTCCGTATTAAATTTTATTATTTGAATATGATTATTTTCAGTAATCGGTGATATACGTGTGGATTTTGGGTAAATTCTATCAATAATATTAGGATTTTGATTTTCCACGTCCTGATGTTATTCTTGTTCTTTTGTTTCGATCTGCGATTCTGGAACCGGATCTTCGCTTGTTGTTCTTCTACGGATAACTTTTGAGTAATTTGGATCTTCCGTTTTTGACACAAGCTTTAATACACTATTCTTGTTCGTTTCTGTTCTTTTTAGGTCTTGTTAGAAGAAAAGAAAAAATGCTTTTCAATATAAAAATGATTTAAAATTCTTTAGCTTAATTTCTTACCAACTTGATTTGCGTTCCGAATTTGATTTGGTTAAATATTCTCATTCGTATTATTCTGTAAGTAAACAACAATAATAATCTGCATTACATTTTTTTATAGAATTTAAAATAAAATTTCTTATCGAATTTAAATAGCAGCCTCATTCGCTAAAATTTGACTGATTTATGAAGATTTGTTGTACTTATGTACGTAAACTTGAAGGACTGAAATAAATATGAGTTCAAAATAATTTGTAATGGACTATTTGTAGTTTCAGAAAATTAAAATATTTTATTTAAAGGATGTAGGAGAGACTGAGAAATCAAACTACATCGGGGACGAGTCCAAAATCCATAATGGCGCACATTTAGTTGTTTTTATTTCTAGATAACAGTATCTTAAACTTTCAATACGTTCATCAGGAATTCAGATCCTTGAAATTTGTATGGATTGTTTATAAATGTGGAATTCGAAAATTTTTAAACGTAAATTTTATTATTTTTAGATTTCAGTATTAGAAAATAATAAAATTAATGTCCTTATTTATTCAAAAAGGTCCTGTGGACACAATAAAATTTTTTGTCTTGAATTTCTCATTTTTAATCAGTTCTTCAAGAAACTATAAACCATGAATATCATTTATGGAGTTATTAATAACTCAATTATTGAGAATCCTAGATCTGTAATATATAGTGTATTTAAAAAAATTCATAATATTTTTAGAGATTTCGTCGCTAACATCAAATTATTTAGGTTATAGGAAACTATCGACCATAATTCAACGTAAATCCTTCGATGCCAAGTATCGATACACCTTTGCAACAGTCATTCGAACGCCGATTCGATTTAATCCAATTTTTGAAATCCTCTTTTTCTGGTTTATTTTCTTAGTCAAAGTTTAAATCTCGTCCTTTGATTTCAGATCCATCAAAGTGGCTAAAAAGTGAGTGAATGTCTTAGCTTGAATCTCTTTTTATAAAAATGGTTACATCGCCGCAGTAACACATTATTTCAAAAATCTGACTAGAGGTCAATTGCTGGAATAATGATGTGAAATCCCTCTGAAGTATGTCTTGTACCAAAACAACTTCTAAGTTTAATCGGGTTATTTAATTTTTTACGGATGTGGAAATTGATTTCAAATTCTCTTGAAAGTTTTAAGGTTTTTATTTATATTGTTGTAGTGCGATATAAAATCAATTAATTTCCAAATCGTTCTTTTCAACTGGAATTTTTATCCTAATATTGCAAAAATGCAAAGTCAGCTACCTACAAGCAAAATGTAGACAATAAAGATAGTTTCCAACTTGGATTCTTATTTGGGCACGTCTGCATACGCAAACTCATTAATAGTATTTGTTAAAATAACTCCGTGTGATATAAAAATGTATGTATTTATAGTTTTTTTTACAAATACTATTAAAAAGAAACCGTGCTTTGCAGCGCTGCAATGGTCCCAAAAATTACTTGTTCTACAAATTCGCACATATAAATCTGATGAAAAAAGCTGGATACTTTTATCCAAACCCCGAAAAACTCCCAAAAAACCCATTTGTTTTTTAAAAAAAGGGATTTTGATAGTACTTTATATTAAGATAGTTGTCGTTATAATTTTCTATATTTTGTAACTACGGTAAAAAAAAAACATCGTTAAGTCTTATATACGTCAAATGGGCTTCTTGGGAGTTAAAGGACCACTCTGCATATTATAGAAATGGACCATTACAGACAAATAGTGAGTAGTTTATGAAAATGTTTTATGAAGTGGTGTTAAGGAAGAATTTCTTTGATATCGCAATTGAATATAAATCAATTGAAGAATAATTAGGCGATAAACCATCTTTTTTTTTAATTGACACTGTCGACGTTACATTTCTTGCGACGCTTCATATATGTATATGAAAAGGATGCCACGAAAGCGTAGGATTATGCAAACACTATCATGTAAAACATAAGAATGAATTTCTGCTAATATGTTTATATATTACATTTCTTTAGACATTAATTTAATTAATTTAATGATTTTCCTCGTTTTTTATTTGCTTTAGAGTTTTTTTTGCTGAGCTTTTCTGAAATTTAGTGCGAATAATATGTTTTATTTACTATAGTAGAATTTGTGTGAAATGCGATTAAATTTCAATATTATAAACTGCTTCCCATTCCATTCGCCATTATCATTATTTGCTTAATAAAGCGAATTTTTGAAAGCGACAAAATTCGTTAAAGAAAGTGGAATATTAGGTATAAACAATTACTTAAATACTACTGAACTATTATTCGCTTACTCGCTCATGGCTAAAATGTTCCTCAGGGGCAGAAACTTTTTTTTTTACCATATATTTTAAAAACACCAAATAAAATTCACATTAATTTTGAAACACCGAAAAATTCAAATTAAAAATTATTTTAAATTTTTTTGTATATGAATTATTAATAGAAATGCAAAATAAGTTATGAAAACCAAAAAATTATTATTTTTTGTCCTGTTTCCAATCCCTGGTTAGTTCCAAATTCTGTAACTATCTGTCTTTTTCGTCATGGTTGAATTTTTCTAGTTTTTCAGGTCTGCCAACTTAATATGATCAAAATTTCGGTTGAATGGTGAACAAAAAATTTGTAGCAGTAATAATATATTCATTATATTGTGGCGGCTTTTAACTACTATAGGGATTTACTGGAAGGATTCAGTAAGAATTAATACAATTCATTCGCTCCCTATGAGCGATGGATTGATTTCACTTTAATTTAATGAATAAGTAAATGTTTTTTTATTTTAAGTTATTAAAAGAATCTTATTTATTTAACAACTAAAAGTTAGAATTTATTTAAAAGTAATTATTTTTAGTCTCAAAAAAGGATTTAAAAAATAATTTTAGTTATTCCAAAATTAGGTTCTTGTAGTTTTGAACATTGTTAGAAAACTGATTTTCCTAACTGATTTTTATTTTTATGATTTTTCATACAGCCTACCTAATTAGTAAGAAAAATTATTTCAATTAAGGCTACTGAATATTAAAAGAAAAAAAGAAACGCAACAAGTATTTTTTCTGAAAATACAAACAAGTAGTTTTCCACCAAATTGGTAGTAGTTAAAAGCCGCCACAATATTCAAAATAATTATCACAATGGTACAATCCGAAAATGTAAAAAAAAGTTTTATTGTAAATAAAATAAATTGAACAAAATTATATTTTTGTTTTATTTACCTTATTTTAAAATACAAAATTTTCATTTGCAAGAAATTTAAAAAATTGAATAATTCCCGCTACAATTGTTTTTCGTTTCGTGACAAAAAAGTCAACCGTTTCTTATGTTGGCAGTATTGCGAAATTTGTGTTCGGCGCGAAAAAGAGAAGTCCGAAAATTTGCCATTCGCTTCTGAAGGAATTTATCGCTTCGAGTAATCTAGTAATATATATACCTATGGGTATAAAGGAAGTAAAAGGCTTATTATCACCAGTATTACCACTAAAACTTTCCTTGCTTTTCTTAGTATTTTAACCAAAACTAAAGTGTCCCTCTCCTCAACATTATTTCAACTAAAAGGACTCGTGCTTGTTGCGAGTACCGTCACCTTTACTTTATAAAATTGTGACTTTTGATTATATAACCTAATTAAGTTTCTATCTGTTTCTGCGATGGAAAATGTATAGTATACTTATATTTGTTGTACTTTACAAGCAAAATTGCGCCTCAGATGAAAACCCTTAGAATAAGTCTACCTATAATATGGAGTCGAAGAGATTAGATCTGGCTTACTTAACTCATGATAACCGTAATATATGAGAATAGTAGAATGTAAAACGCTATTTCCAATATTTTGATGTCTAAAAAGATGGATTTCAATTCTACTATACTCATTCAGCTTTATTCAAAAATTATGATTTGTGTGAATATATTTCGATTTAAAGTAATCCTTAAAGCATAAGTATTGGGTTTCACGTATGGAGATCATAAAACTTGCATAATGCGACTTGTAATTTTATTGTAGAACAAATTTAAATTTCTTACGTTATTTGGAAATGATTAACAAATTAAATTGGAATCTTTTTTGTTGCGTTCATAATATTTTTTTAAAAACTTCTTTTCCTTTTGCCAAATTAGCTGAGTATTATATTATAATGAAATTTTATATAGCAGGTTATTAGGGCGTTTGTGGAATTTAAAAAAAAAAAACACTTAAATTCAACCGACGTTTCGCTTTTATTTTAAAGATTTTCAAGGCTACAAAAAGAAAAGGGTAAAAAGTTAGGCAAGGCTTTTTCCTTTTACAAATTAAAATTATTAAATAAGTTAACTTATTATTTTTCTAACATACATATGTCACTAAATATTACCTGTACTTTTTGCTTTATATAAAAATACCACTAACAGCTTTCATTTTAAAATTAATGTTAAAGCACATTTACACAAAATTAAAAATTTCTTAAAAAACACACTAACAAATTTCGTTTTAAAATCAAAAAAAACATATACAAAATATTTTAAATTAACTTTAAAGAAAAATTTATCTTTAAGTCCGTTTTCTAACATTGGAATCGTAAAATTGAATATTCCACAAAAAGAAAGTTTAGCATTAACAGAACATTACCAATTAATTAACAGTTTATGTTAATCCCAGTAGGAAAAACGATGACGAAGGACAAAATTTAATTTAGAATATTTGACAAAGATTTAAATCTTAGTAAAATGCCTTTGTACAAAGTGTTTAGCTCTTCAGTGTCACTTCTAAGGTTTACTGTATTTTCGAATAGTGTTATGAATATCATTTCACTTAAATTTCTCTTATGATAGTTCATTTCTCTATCTATAATTTTAGCATTGGCGAAATCAAATTGATGATTATTTTCAAAATGATGATTTGCCAATGCCGTTTTTTCTTTTTTATTTATGTTTGTTATTTTACAATCGTATTGGTGTTGTTTAAGTCTTTTTTTAAACAATTGTTTTGTTTGTCCAATGTAACATTTGTCACAATTATTAAAAAAAGTGCTTAGTTACATGATCTTAGTTCTCCTCAGAAAGCACTGTTCCTTTAAAATGAATAATTCAAAAAAGTCTTCAAGTAAATCTTCTCAAAACAAATTAAAAAAACTGAAAACATAATCAATCCATTTTTGAGAGAGATTTTGCTCATAAGCCTTAAGAAAAATATTTACTATATATTTCCCGATATTGCAATTTATATGCATTCCCTAAAAAAATTTTTAGCTAGCAAAAAAAACAAAAATCATAAAATCGCTTAAAAAACTGACCTTTCCTAATTTTGTTTTATAGAAAATGTATTCACAGATCGGCACATTGATTTTAAAATTTCTTTAAAAAAAACCACACAATCTGTGATAATACAACACAAAAAGAGTATTTCTAAAAAATGTGTTCCCCTCTGCCTTAAAACACCAATTGTCCAGAAACTCGACCAGAAATTATATTGAAATATATTTTTCATGGAATCAAATCACCAAAAATATTTTCATATTGCCAAAAAATCAAACACCTGCCTCCGCCAACGTTGTCCCCCTCGTCTTTGAGATTGGATTTAATAGAAATATAGATCAAATAAAAGGAAAAAAATCATTTGTATTTGAACCGTAGAAACTATGTAGCTTAGAATCAATCATAGAACTTATATTTTTTTCTCGATAATTATATGTACATATAGACAGGGTGGCGCAAAATGTTGTAGAATGAATTAATGATAATTTTTCGTTCAATTTTTTTAAAAATGTTATTACAGGATTTTGTAATGGGGAATGTGAAATGGAACAATACATAATCGAGCAACGAACCAAAATCATCCAACTTTATTTTGAACATGAACGGTCCTTTTTTTTTACAATTTGATAATGAGCATTGAAGCCCATTTCCAATTAAACGGTTTCATAAACAAGCAGAACTGCAGGATATGGGCTACAGAGAATCCAAGAGCAATTCATCAACGACAGTTACACCCACTTATGTGTACTGTTTGGTGCGGTGTATCGTCTGGGAGGATCACTGGTTCAAATTTCTTCGAAAATGAAGACGGTGTTGCAATTTCCATTAATAGTGAGTGCTCAATATCGGAAGATGTTGGAAAATTTTTAGGCCAGCTGTGGAAAACCACGATTTGGTTCCAACAAGATGAAACAACAGCGCATACTGCAAGGGACTTAATGGCTCCTAAATAATACAAAACATTCATTTTGTGTCACCCTGTATAAGACCATATTTTATAAATAAATTTTTTTTTCCTTTTGAAAACCAGCCATGCCCTTTTCTGAATAAGTAAAATATTTTTTTTTTAATCTCTGTTTTGATTCGTCCTTCATAATTATTTAGAAATTTTTTGGGAGAATATCAGAATAAAAATGGCGTCCCATTTAATCATTTTATTCAAATTATTTTGAAGAGGTGGTAATGCGATAAATCACACACACACTCTCAATTTTGACCGTTCAATACTAATGAAACTCCCGGGGCAAACTGTTCCCATACTGATATCGGATTTGGATCTTCTACGAATTCCATCTTTTTTGTTATCATCGAGTAAATGTCAACCTCAACAAATGACTGATGAAGAAGTTTTTCAATCAGCCACTACATCGAAAACAATGCGGTAAGTTAATTTACTTTTCAATACAATTCAGTAAAATAATTTTGTTTCTCGTTTTATTATCTTTATAGAACCAAAGTTTATTCTGGAGTAAGAAATGGAGCAGGTTATCCTAGTTCCTTCGATGTACATATTCAAGATTTATACAAGAATTTCGATGGTAAGTTCAATTTTATTAAGTCTTTTTTCTATGAGTTTTTAAATTTTTGATTACTACTTGTAATGTTTCTTTTTTTCCTCTCAGATATTGAATAAACCGGCGGAGTTCCATATGAAATTCTGAAACCAGTCCTTGAACGTGTTACGCCATTGCAATTATTAAATTTTGAAGAATATAATACGTACATTATTGAAGACACTGATATTCTTTGGAAACAACATTGTTCCAGACATTACCTTGACAAACAACGACAAGAAATCGAGTCATGGCGAGAAATGTTCGCTAGATGTAAAGAAGAGCAGAATCATCGTCTCAATAGTATAACCGAGAATATTAAACAATCTCAAAATCTACCATCACGAAAAACGCTACTTGTAATTGACAGTGATGTGAAAGCACCGAGGAATGTCATAAAAAAACAACAGCAAAATGGTACGCAAAATGTTCCAATCAGACCAATTTCGCTGCTCTTTGATATCGTTTCATTAAATTTTCCAGGATTTTGAATATTTCTCATCTTAAGAGCTTGACGAAGAAACAGTTTTTGTATAATGCGATGTTTCGTTGGATTTATACTAGTCTTCGTAGGATGTGATGTTTCGATGCTCTTTGATATTGTTACAGGACCTTTTCCAGGATGATGAATATTTCTTATTTTGATAGCTTGGCGAAGAAACAGTTTTTGTATGATGCTATGTTTCGTTGGACTTATTTGATTGTTGTTCTTGTGTTCTCGATAGTCTTCAACAGATGTTGAATTTCCAATTACTTTCAAATAAGCCAAACTCATTTTAATATTATAAACAACCTTTTTATGAATTTTTTTTTATATAAGTAGATTTTTAGTTCATATTTTTAATCAAATTAGATATTAATATGTCGCAGAAAAACACTTTTAACACAATTTTACTTCGAAAATTATTTTCTAATACAAATTGTTAGATTTCAATATCAACTAGTCAAATGTCAGTTAAAAACTGTTACTAACTTTGCAAATTCAGGACTATTTAAAGCTTAAGGCCCAGAAATAAAATGTCGAAAAAATAGGTAGGGATTAAGGATATTTTGTTAAAATAGGGTGGGGGAAGGAGTATTTTGCAGAAAAGACAGGTAGTATTTTTATTGCGATCCTTAATTGTTATGTTTATTGTTGTGAAATGAAATTCAGGTACATATAGAATAGTGTAATTAAATATAACTAAAAACATTTCAAAAGGTTGCCATTAGTCTTTATTTTGTCTTACAAATTAAATTAAATTCCCAGGAATATGAAATAAATTGTTTTTGCGATTGGAAATTTGTTAATATGGAAATGAGTCAAACATATTTTTGATTTTTTCGGGCCTAATTCTATAGAGAAGACGCCATTTTAAAGGGATAGGTATTTGAAAAGGGCTTTGCCTGAAATAACTGCTGGTTTGTATTTAGATATTAAATATTTAAGTCATCTTCATTTTTTATAATTACAAATCTCGTTTTGAGCTTTTCTTTTAATTATTGCAAATGTAAATCCTCAGTTTTTGTCTATGCCTAAAAATTCATGGATTATTTTAATGCTTTAATGATTTTAGGAATCAAAAAATCAAACAATACCAAACATTACATACTAGGTGTCTCTATAATAGGGGTAGATTTAAGTTTCGCGTTATTTTCGTTTCATTAAGTTAACAGTACTAAAATCTTGGTATTTGCCATCTGCCATTGTTGCTATTAATAGTCATGGAACACTGCACGAAGGAATGACATTAATAATGACGGTTTGTCAAGTTTCGAGCACCTACTGTAGTCAAACAGACAATTCCACAAAATTCAAATCGTGCGTTTCTTTCGGAGCATTCTTTATTACATTAACTATTTCATTCCCCGTCGAATGAGGTACGGATCATACCTGTAGGACCCAGAATACCTGAGATATTCGTACACCTTCGTACTAGAGAATTTTTGTATTTCCTGTCCTAAAAAGGAATATTTTTGAAAATGTCGAATAGCGTTTAATTCCTTATTAAATTGATCATCGAATGAGATATGGGTCATATCTATAGAATACAGAATACCCTAGATATTAGGGCATGGTTTGAACAAGTAATTAATTCCGCAAGCAAAATTAATCCAAATTTTGATTATTCAAGGCCAAAAAAATTAATTCCTTCATTTAAGACAGAAATAATGTTGAAAAGGGACAACTAGACGCGATATTCCCAATGCTTTGTTTGAAAATGACAGAAACAAAAAATTCCCCACAAAATAAGGAAAGAAAATTACAAATTTTCCATTAGAAAGAATGAAGTAACCTATAAATCAAATATACTCTCTTTTACAACGTGTTTCCTATAAGATAATTAGAGCAAGGGAGAGCTTAGATAGCCTCATAATAGTCTTATGGGTTTTGCACTGCAGAAAGAATGAAACAAAGAAAGCAATCCAATTTTTTTTATACTCAGTATTTGTAAATAAAAACTACGGGCTTCCTTATAAATATTGTATTTTCCAAACACTTTTTCAAGTATTGGTGCATGTACGAATAATAAGTAGAAGAAAATTTTTGTTAACATTTTAAGTGTTAGTACCTGTATAAATAGTGCAGTGGTGTGCGGTGTGTTATCAGGCAGGGTGTGCAGAAAATAATAATAAAACAACGAACGTGCAGAATTTTTCCTGCGCATCTTGCTTTAAAAAAAAAACTGGTCATATGGTTTTACAGGTTAATTTCTATACTCTCTTTAAAGTTAAAATTTCAAAACTATTTTTGCAGTAACTTTACTATAAGTACGTGTTCGTTGATAGTAAAGCGATGTGTTTAAGATAGGCTACGATGTAGTATTATTAATTTGTCTACTACTGTTAGTTGAAATTGTTCTATTGAAATTCGTTTACTCTTTTTCTGACACAACAAAATTGTTTTTCAGCCTATTATTTCGAACACCATCATAAAACGTCACCAAAGTTAGTCACAAAGATATTACACTTTCATAGATATTTCTTCGCGCTACGAGGTGCAGAACGTAGGGCAGCACGCACTGCCGGAATACAGACAACCGAATCGGCACAATATCTAAATGTGTTGAATTATAAAAAATCTGATTACAGAAAGATACATAGGGTGCAGAAAATTATTGTTACACGCCACTGGAATAGTGATTCTTGTTTTTTATATAAGCGTTAGAATTGTTTATTGAAGATAAATCTGTTTCTATCTCTGTTTTCCTAACATAATGTAATCAGAAAAAGATATATCTATCATTTCTTTAATAAAGAGAATATTTTTGTTTTATTTTTCTTCGATATAATAGATTTTCTCTCTTGAAAATTAGTCGATTTCGCTTAAAAAGTTTTTTTTACATGGGCCTCAATTATTCACTTATTCACAGCCCTCGAAAAATAATTAATCACGCCACGCCCTACGAGATATACACATACTTCAAGTTACGCAAATGAAATCTGATTCGTTTATTGGGACACCCTATATTTTAAATTTGTTGAAGAGGAAGAAGTGTGCACACTATTTAAGATTTGCTTTAAAATTTGTACTGACAAATATATGGAATTATACTTTGTTGTTGGATCCGAAAATATAAGTCGGATTAGAATCCGAATAATCGACTTTTTTACGAACTAAATAATCGAGTAGTTTTATTTTTTAATACGCGAGTATTAAAAAGGTAGGTCTCTAACGTTTCCATTTCCTGGTGATTTCGTATTTTAGTTAAGAAGCTAGAAGCTACTGAGAGAAATAGCCCCCTTATTCTGAACGCAGTCATAACAAGTTCTGACTGGCATAAAATGACGTCATTGTCATAATTTTTTTTTTAATACTATTTGGTATTCTGGCGCGCTCATAACTAAAAACTGTCATAAAAAAATATAATAAGTTCTGAGCGATAATATTTTACATCACAACGGAATTTTATATGGGTTCTCTGAGTGATTCAATTGATAAATATGGAATAATTTCCACCATTCTTTTCAACACACAAATAATTTTACTCCGATAGAAAAATTTCAAACCCATACAAACATTTTCGAGACTATTTCTCAAATATCCACGAAAGCTCGCTCAAATTATACCAGTATTAAAGAGTTATAAATTCATATTTTGGACATATTATGACCCGTTCGCCAGAATACGAATTTTCGTAGCAGTCATAATTTCGGTCAGAATACTATTGTCATAAATATTTCTGACCGCAAAACTGTCACAATGCCAGAATGAGCATGACTATGTGGTAATTGAATCCATTAGGTAAGTTTTAATGTGGAACTTTTAATTTCATATTAAGATAACATTTTTCTGAATATGTTTTGGAGAAGTCCTTAAGAAATTATCCTTGTTCTCCTTTTAACAAACAAAATGCTTTGAATACCGCAGTTTGTAATTTATAATTGAAAAAATGAATTATAATTTTAAAATAGATTTATTTTATCATGATTTTTAGATACAAATTATATTTTTTTTTGTTTTAATATACAAATATATAATATTTTTTGTTATATTAAATAATTTTTTAATCCTAAGAAAATCGAAATAATTATATAAAATACATTTATTTTACATTTTTACTTATAGAAATCTAATTAATTATAACAAGAAAAAATAGGAAACAATTTTCTTATCGCCGATATTTCGATTTCATTAATGACTTTTGCATAATTGGAGCCTTTTTAGGGTGTATAAACCGATTTGCCTGTGATGTTTCTGCTATTGCTTGTTTTACACCAAGTGGTGTGATTGGAACATTTTAAGTACCATTTTGCTGTTGTTTGACATTCCTTGGTGGTTTCACAGCACTATCAATCACACACTAGTTGCGTTTTTCGTATTGGTAAAGGACGATGGTTCTGTTCTTTACATCTAGCAAACATTTCTCGCCATGACTCAATTTCTTGTCGTTGTTTGCCAGGATACTGTGTGATACAATGTTCTTTCCAAAGAATATCAGTGTCTTCAATAATGTACGAATTAAATTCTTCAAAATTTAATAATTGCAATGGCGTAACACGTTCAAGAACTGGTTTCAGAACTTCATATGGAACTCCGCCGGTATATTCAAGAGCTGAGGGAAAAAAAGAAAAATTAGTAATCAAAAATTTAAAAACTCATAGAAATAAGATTTAATAAAATAAAACTTACCATCGAAATTATTTTCTAAATGTTGATATAAGAAATCAAACACACTCGAATAAACTGTACCATTTCTAATCACCTGTTGAGATTTAGTCGATGAGAACCGATCTTTTGCATGTAGATCGGGTTTATAATTGTCTCCAATCGCTGGATATTCTAATCCAAGTGAGTCTAATTTTACTATGGATGTCAGTAATGGGGTTAACAAAAACGCCTGAAAATAGAAAAATAATAAATAAAATGGTATAATGGCTAATTTAAAAAAAAAAGTACATACCGTTTTAGGTTTAACTTCAATCGAATTCGATTTTGATATTCCTTTAGAAGAAACTTTTAAATTTCCCGAGGCATCTTCAAAACTTATTGCTGAGCTATCGATTTCAGTTTTAGTTATTTTACTTCTTTTCACCTGTGATCTGGATCCAGACGATTCTCTTTTTCGCTTGTTGTCTCTAACTTTGGTGCCGGTTCCATTTGTTAAATCATTTTTAACACAATCACTTGGATGATTAGAAGTCTTTCGTTTCTTATCTTTACTATCACTTCTTGAACTTGTATGATTTTCTTTTTCATCAGTTTTGTGATGTCCTTTTACTGTTTTCAAATCGATCGAATTTGTCCGTTGATTATTTTGATGAGATCGTAATTCTTTACTTTTATGTGTTCGACTTCTATGTGAACTTGATGATCTTTCAACGATCTTATTATTATTGTTGTTTTTGTCATCTTGACATTCTTTATAGTTTGGAGCAGATTCCAGACCCATTTTATATTATAAACAAATTCTTTATTATTTTATATAATGTTAGATTTTTAGTGTATATTTTTATTCAAAATAGATTTTTATATGTTGCAGAAAAATACTTTTAACACAAATTTATTTAGTAAATTATTTTCTAACACAAATTGCTAGGTTTTAATATTAACTATTCAAATTTCAGTTAAAAACTGTTACTAAGTTTGAAAATTCAGGACTATTTAAAGCTTAAGGTCCAGAAATAAAATGTCGAAAAAATAGGTAGGGATTAAGGATATTTTGTTAAAATAGGGTGGGGGAAGGAGTATTTTGCAGAAGAGACAGGTAGTATTTTTATTGCGATCCTTAATTGTTATGTTTATTGTTGTGAAATGAAATTCAGGTACATATATAATAGTGTAATTAAATATAACTAAAAACATTTCAAAAGGATGCCATTAGTCTTTATTTTGTTTTACAAATTAAATTAAATTCCCAGGAATATGAAATAAATTGTTTTTGCGATTGGAAATTTGTTAATATGGAAATGAGTCAAACATATTTTTGATTTTTTCGGGCCTAATTCTATAGAGAAGACGCCATTTTAAAAGGATGGGTACTTGAAAAAGGGTTTTGCCAGAAATAACTACTGGTTTGTATTTAGATATTAAATATTTAAGTCATCTTCATTTCTTATAATTACAAATCTAGTTTTGAGCTTTTCTTTTAATTATTGCAAATGTAAATCCTCAGTTTTTGTCTATGCCAAAAAAATGCATGGGTTATTTTAATGTTATGGATTTTAGGAATCAAAAAATCAAACAATACCAAACATTACATATTTTAAATTGATTGGAAAGCAAGAGGTGTGTACATTATTTAAGAATTAGTTGAGAATTTTTGCCGACAAAAATATGGCATATATTTAGCTTCTAGAGCCGCTAATGAAAACCAAACGCGAATCCAAATACTCTATTTTTTTAGTACGAATTAAATTATTGATTGATTTTATTTTTCAATACTCGATTATTAAAAAGACGTGCAATTTTTCCTTTCCATGGAGTTTTCGTAACCTAATTAAGAAGCCAGAATCTACTAAGAAGACTAGATGTTGGGCGAGTGCCAAGTAATATCTGGAACAATTTTTTTTTTATATTTTCAATTTCAGCTTAATAAGACAACTTTTAGAAAGTAGTTCTAGGGCAAATTTTCCAAACAAAGTTCATCAAATAAAATGATTTTAATTGAGTTTAATTAAAGAAAATATTTTTATGAAATGCAAAAAAAAAATAGTTAAAATAATTGAAGTTGTTTGAAATTAATAACTTTCAAAACTTAATTATCAGTTTTCAATACGTTTATAATAGTACATTTTTTAAAAAATAAATAAGTATTAAAATATGATTAATTTTATTTCATATTTAATTGAAAATTAATATAAATCCAAGGTTTTTTTTTTGTTATAAGGAAAATACCGCTAAAATGATAATTATTCACTTCAGATTTATATAATAATTATTATTTGTTATTTAATTAAAAAGAAACAATAGAAATAAGAATTCATGATCATAAATATTTAAATTGAAATTGACTAATATCATTTTTGTTATTTTTATTAATAATAATAATAATAATAAATGGTTTTTGGACAATTCAATGTCATTTCGAATACTTCAGGTTAATTATAAAAGTTACTTGAAACAATTTTGACCCACTAAACAAAGTTTTTTAATAAATAACAAAACATAAAATATTTTCAAACATTTAATATGTCAATATCTTATGTAAAAGTTAAAACATACAGTAACTGAAAATCGGCGTATAGCCGAGTTTTTAATGCCCTATGGTAAAAGTGGGACAGAAAAGCTGTTAAGGTTTTTTCTTCATAACTTTGTTTACTCCTTTCAAAATTTCCTCTAATTTACAGGTGACCTAAAGCCTAGTAGCACAAATCTAATCTGCAAATTTTAATCAAATCGGTACATTAGTTTATATTATATATATTATATTAGGTTTATTTTCTCCTGGGATTATTTCTTTCTCCACTATCCTTTGACCGATTTTACTGAAATTTATCATGCTACCGTCTAATTATGTAGTCAACCATTATAATTAATTTATACAAAATTGCTTTACAAATTTTCGAATTAAATCTGAAAAACCATATGAAAAAACGACAAAACTTGCTGGTCACCTTGGTTTTCAATTTATAACTTTGCTTCCCCCGGTTAAGTTAAGGAAGAAGCAACTCACATTCTAAATTTCATCAAAATCAGATAAGGCGTTTTTGAGTTATCTTGTATACGGACTGACATGTATAAATCGATATAACTTTTGATTCTCTACACAACCATACCCTTGCAATCTTTCTTCGACGATTATTTCTGGTAGTACCTATCATAGGGGATAAAAATGATCATAATAAAACATAATAATATAAGAACTTTGTGATCTACGTCAGTGATTAGTAACTCTAGGACCATGAGAACCGAATGCATAATTTATCAAACATTAAATTTAGGTTACTTCTGTTTGTAGTTAAATTTCCAGGATTTCCTTAAAATTCAGTGCTCTAATGTTTATATCGAATAATTTTGAAGCTTCATATCAAATATTTTTGTCTTTATTCTCCCAACTATCAGAAACACTGTTATCAGAACAAGTTGCTCAAAACTTGATCTGATGAGGAAAGAATATTTTTATCCATCGAATTATTGTATCTGAACTTAAGAAGTGCACACTTTTGTTTTTATAATAAACCCCAGAAGTGTGAACAGATATTTCATGGTGACCTTATTTTGGTGCTTTAGATTTTCTTGGTTAATAAACACGTTCTTTTCATTTTCACTCTTAAGAAATAGCTTTTTTTTAGATTAATAAAATGTTAACGGAAATTCTTTATGAAATATAAAATCTTTTGAAAAAATTTAAAAATTAATACAGCGTAACTTTTGTAAATTTGTTTCTCAGTCTCTCCAAAGAAATATATCTCATGTATAAAGTTTGTAAAAAAGAAATAAGTGTGTGTAATAAATACAGGTATTTCAAAATCACAGCGTCTTTTCTTTTTAACAAATTCTAATAACGAGATTTATTGTTTGCCGAACAAAAATGCGCCCGTGCCAAAACAGAAGCTAAGCTGACAAAAGTGTGCCTGAAAAAACGACTGAGGTTTTCCCCTTTTTTTTTATTACGGTTTGTGTTTTGAGAAAGTGAAATGTAATTAGATTTTGAAATTCAATTTCCACGAATTTTGAAAATATAGGTAGTCAAAAATATTTTCAAGGATTTGGGGCGAATCACAAATTCTAAAGAATTTGAATTTTTGTTTAAGAGATCAATAAACTAATTAAGAATATAAAGGCTTCCGAGACTGTAGTTGATATAGTTAAATAATTACATTTGTATATCCTTTTAGAAATACTCTCAGGTAAAAAGTTAATTATACAAATTCTTGTATCTAATATTGGAAGTACCTAAATTCTTAATTTTATGATTTCTAGTTAATGATCATAAAATTATTTTGGTCATAATAAATAGTAATAGAGTAATCTTTTCACCTTTTACTTAAACTATAATATATCCAAACATAATTACACATGGAACCTTATAAATTTTCAAAAGAGTCTTAATTTGATTTCGGTGCATTTGAATCAAAGTTATTTTAGAACATAGGAAATGGCGTTCATTTTCAAAACTTAAATCAAAACATTTACAATAGAGACTTTTGAAAGATTGTTATATGAAGCTGAAACTGAAAATATCGTAGGAGAATCGGTCATCCAGACATTGTTTGTTATTGAATCTATCTCAACATCTAGTGTCTTCTTAATAGCTTCTACCTTCTTAACTACGGATCGAAATAACAAGGAAATGGAAACGTTAGACATCATTTTAATACCCGGGTATTAAAAAATAAAATTACTCGATTATTTAGTTCGTAAAAAAAAAGTCGAGTATTTGAATTCGGGTGGAAAATTTAATGAAACGATATCAAAGAGCAGCGAAATAGCACATCACACAAAGCATTTTCCTTTATTAACTTCACAAGATGAGAACTATTTAAAACCATCGAAAAGTTCAAGTCACAATACTCAAACTCAAACTTATGAAAGTAAAGAAATTCGATTTTGTCAAACTGATCAAAAGACAAATTTGAAAACATTAAAAGAACATCACAAAACTGATGAAAAAGATGTTCATAAAAGTCATTATACTACCGGAAAAGAAAATATTGAACCTAACCATAAAAGTTCAAGAACTGATAGTGAAGATAAGAAAGGAAAGACTTCTAATCATCTAAGTGATTATGCTAAAAATGATTTAACAAATGGAACCGACAGCAAAGCTAAACGAAAAAGGGAATCGTCTAGATCCAGCTCACCGGTTAAAAGTAAAATTCCTAAACTAGAACTTGTTCATGAAATCGATAGTTCGATGGGAATAAGGTTTCACGATGCCTTGGGTACATACCCAAAACTGGGAAATTTAACAACTTCTTCTAAAAGAATATCCAAATTTAATTTGGATGAAGCCAAACCTAAAACGGTATGTTTTTTTTTTACCAAATTATCCATTATACCATTTATTATTATTTTTCTATTTTCAGGCTTTATTGTTAGCTCCTTTGTTGGCATCCAAACGTCAATTAGAGCTACTCGATCCTAGTCTTGCATCAGATTGTTTATCATCGACTAAATGATGAAGAAGCTTTTCGAGCAGCCACTACATCGAAAACAAAGCGGTAAGTTAATTTACTTTTAAAAACAATTCAATAAAATAATTTTGTTTCTCTTTTTATAGAACCAAAGTTTATTCTGGAGTTAGAAATGGCGCAGTTTATCCTGGTGTCTTCGATTTATATATTCAAGATTTATACAGAAATTTCGATGGTAAGTTTTATTTTATTAAGTCTTTTTTATATGAGTTTTTGAATTTTTTTCCTCTCAGCTCTTGAATATACCGGCGGAGTTCCATATGAAATTCTGAAACCAGTCCTTGAACGTGTTACATCCCAGCAATTATTAAAATTTGAAGAATTTAATTCATACATTATTAAAGAGACTGATATTCTGTGGAAACAACATTGTTCCAGACAATATCCTGGCAAACAACGACAAGAAATTGAATCATGGCGAGAAATGTTTGCTAGATGTAAACAAGAGCAGAACCATCGTCTCAATACTATAACCGAGAATATTAAACAATCTCAAAAACAATCAACTCTACCAATACGAAAAACGCTACTTGTGATTGACAGTGATGTGAAACCACCAAGGAATGTCATAAAAAAACAACAGCAAAATGGTACACAAAATGTTCCAATCACATCACTTGATGTAAAACGAATAACAGCTAGCAAACCCCGTAAAAAGGCTCCACTTATGCAAAAGTCATTACAATTAATGAAAGCTAAGAGTAACTGTCGACGATAAGGAAATTGTTCCTCGAATTAATGTAAATATTTGTAAAACAAATATATAAGTAAAAAAATAAAATAGTGTATTTTAAAATTATATCTCGCTAAGGTCGATCTTCAAAATTGGAAATTAAATTTTATAGCACATTTTTTGATTTCAAACCAGTTTTTTAAATGTTTATACTATACTTTATTTAAGAAAAATAAAAGATGCCAAATTTTTAGTATCACAACAATCCACAATCTTTTCTATTCTCGTATCCCTAAATTATTTCAATAATTCTAATATTTTTAGAGAGAAAAGATCTCAATTTGAATATCCAATAAATTCTTCATGACTACCATTTTCTTTACAATTTCATGCAAAATAATTAATTAATCTTAATTAAAATCTTTATATTGACCCGACAGATGTTGTCCTGTCCAAATTTCAATAAATTTGTGATCGGTTTGTGGATTTGTAAAAGTAAAAATGAGAAAAAAAACGTATTTTTGCTACAAAAATCCCATTGAAGAAAAGCACTTTCAGTTTTTTTCGTATTTTCCAATTTTCCGGGCAAATTTTCCCGTTTTTCTTTCCGTAAGAACCTTATTTGGACTACAAAGAAATGAGCGAAATCGGTTCAGCCGTTCTCAAGTGATCCGCTTACCAACGAACAGCATTTAATTTTTATTTATATAGATTTGATGTAGTATGTTTTGAAAATTAGTGGTAATTGAAGTTTTAATTTAGAACTTCATATTACAGAAATTGTCTTTCTAAATGAAATAAACAATCTTTAATTTTGGTCAAAGAAAGTTGCTATAAAATACCATTTAACAAATAAGTGAAAAAATGAAATAACTTTAAAATACATTTATTTTACATTTTTACATATAGAAATCTACATAATTACAACAGAAAAAATAAGAAACAATTTTCTTATCGCCGATATTTAGCTTTCATTAATAATTGATTAATAATGACTTTTGCATAAGTGGAGCCTTTTTAGGCTTTATAAAACGATTTGCCTGTGATGTTTCTGCTATTGCTTGTTTTGCACCAAGTGGTCTGATTGGAACATTTTGCGTACCATTTTGCTGTTGTTTTTTTATGACATTCCTTGGTGCTTTCACATCACTGTCAATTACAAGTAGCGTTTTTCGTGTTGGTAGATTTTGAGATTGTTTAATATTCTCGGTTATAGTATTGAGACGATGATTCTGCTCTTCTTTACATCTAGCGAACATTTCTCGCCATGACTCAATTTCTTGTCGTTGTTTGTCAGGATAATGTCTGGAACAATGTTGTTTCCAAAGAATATCAGTGTCTTCAATAATGTACGTATTATATTCTTCAAAATTTAATAATTGCAATGGCGTAACACGTTCAAGGACTGGTTTCAGAATTTCATATGGAACTCCGCCGGTATATTCAATATCTGAGAGGAAAAAAAGAAACATTACAAGTAGTAATCAAAAATTTAAAAACTCATAGCAAAAAGACTTAATAAAATTGAACTTACCATCGAAATTCTTGTATAAATCTTGAATATGTACATCGAAGAAACTAGGATCACCTGCTCCATTTCTTACTCCAGAATAAACTTTGGTTCTATAAAGATAATAAAACGAGAAACAAAATTATTTTACTGAATTGTATTGAAAAGTAAATTAACTTACCGCATTGTTTTCGATGTAGTGGCTGCTTGAAAAACTTCTTCGTCAGTCATTTGTTGAGGTTGACATTTACTCGATGATAACCAATCTGATACAAGACTAGGATCGAGTAGCTCTAATTGTCCTTTGGATGCCAACAATGGAGCTAACAATAAAGCCTGAAAATAGAAAAATAATAAATAAAATGGTATAATCGATAATTTAAAAAAAAAATACATACCGTTTTAGGTTTGGCTGCAATCAAATTCACTTTTGATATTCTTTTAAAAGAGCTTTTTGATTTTCCCGGCTTTGGGAATGAACCCAAGGCATCTTCAAAACTTATTCCCATCGAACTATCGATTTCATTACCAAGTTCTAGTTTAGGAATTTTTCTTTTCACCGGTGATCTGGATCTAGACGATTCTCTTTTTCGTTTATCTCCAGTTTTGCTGGCGGTTCCATTTGTTAAATCATTTTTAGCATAATCACTTGGATGATTAGAAGTCTTTCCTTTCTTATCTTTACTATCGCTTCTTGAACTTTTATGATTAAATTCAACGTTTTCGTTTCTGGTACTATGGTGACTTTTATGAACATTTTTTTCATCGCTTTTGTGATGTACCTTTACTGCTTTTAAATCGATGGAATTTATTTTTTGCTTAACAGCTTCCCATTTCGCAAACAATGATTTTGCGGCTACACCAAAATCGGATTCATATTTTTGTAAGTATTGGACTGCTCTAGCAATACGAGTTTTCTGCAGATGTTCTACTTTAATTGGTAGATTATCTAATTTATTAATACAATGAAGAAGCTGCAAGAAAAAGTAACAAATTAGATAAATTATTCAGAATATTTGAAGCACGAAAACAAAAAAAAATATAATTAAATCGTTAAAACTCCAAAATTTCAGGAATAGTATTTCTATCGTAATTCAATCATATTTCATTTTTTTTTAAGCATAACAAAAAAATTAAATTAAATATTTACCCGAGGCTCGTCCTTTAAAGAGTTTTCAATGCTATTTTGATAATGTCCAATCACTTCCCAAATAGACGAACCCATTTTATATTATAAACAAACTTTTTTATGAAATTATTTATTATTTTATATAATATTAGATTTTTAGTTAAAATTGATTTTAATATGTCGCAGAAAAACACTTTTAACACAAATTTATTTAGTAAATTATTTTCTAACACAAATTGCTAGGTTTTAATATCAACTATTCAAATTTCAGTTAAAAACTGTCACTAACTTTCTTTTAAATCCATTTATTCAATTTGTATAAAATAATATAAACTTAATTCTAATGGAAAATTAATTCATGAGTATTAAATAAATCTACCTTAACGTCTAAAATTAACTTAACTACGGTAATTAATGATTAAAGTTAAATTCAATGACTTAAATACTAGCTTAAAAGAGAAATATATTTGTAAAAAAATTTAAAAACCAAAATTTATAAGAAATTATGGGCTAAGGTTACTTAGCCCTGATGAGAGGTACTCACAATGCGGTAATCCTTTTGTGGAATAGATGGCCCAGGAGGGTATTAAACATATTTTTATTTTGCCATCGACAGTCCAATCGGTTTGTGTCGGTAATTTTTGTACAGTTCTAGTAGAGTGATGTCCGTTGGTAGAGAGTTAGTTACTAAGACGTTGTCGTGGTTTTGTAGGTTATTTATGTATTTGTCCGTCAGTTTGAGAATAAAGTCTTTTATGGGGGGAACGCCAGCCAATTCGTACAGTTCTTTGTTGTTTACTGTGTATGCATATTTTTCGAGAGCACTTTTTCTTTTGTGGGTAACTCCCAAACAGGCACGTAACCACTTCCTCTCTAGAATTTCTATTTTTTCCCACTGTGGGCTTGACATTTTGGGTGCCCAGACGTGCGCGGCATAAGTAAGCGTGGGGCGAATAACCTGCTTGTAGAGGAGGAGCTTCACCTCTGATTTAAGAGGACTACTGTGACCTAGGAAGGGGAAGAGGATAGCGTGAGCTGCTTTAGCTTTTTTTATTATGATGTTAAGATGTGTCTTGCTATTTAAGTTTGCTTGTAGGTGAAGACCTAAGTATTTTACTGAGCTGACCGTCTTTATTTTGTTGTTGTTTATAAAGACGTCAGAACTGGTCTTCACCTTTCTAAGTTTTCTTTTGTAGTTGAAGTCTGGTCCGGTAAAATGTATAGTCTCACATTTGTCAGTGTTGATTTTTAGTTTCCATGTCGTTAGGTAGTCATGTAAGATTGTAAGTTCGTTTGTCAGTCTTTTGGCTGCGTTTTCAATCGACCAGGAAGAGGTGAGCACTATCAAGTCGTCTGCGAATGCTAGTGAATTGCAGGAATTTATAGAGGTTGTGTTAAAAATGGGACTATGACTGGAAGGTATATCGGAAAGGAAGATATTAAAAAGGGTAGGAGATATTATGGCACCTTGAGGTACACCTGCGGGCATTGTTAGAATGTTTGAGAGGGTGTTAGCGTTTAGTACGGAAAATTTTCGGTGTTTGAGGAAATTAGAAATGAACAAAGTTAGATAGGTTGGAAAATTAAGTGATTTTAGTTTCCAGATCAGACCGTTGATCCAAACTGAATCAAATGCCTTTTCCAGGTCGATCAAAGTTGCCATTGTTATTTTGCCGTGTGTCATGTTGTGGACTATATTGTTGTGTAAAATGGTTAGTGCGTCCAGAGTCGAGTGTTTTTTTTGGAAACCAAATTGTAGTTTTGGTATGATGTCATTGTCGTCAAGAAAATTTGTCAAAGCTGTATGAATAATACGTTCGAGAAGTTTGCTAAAACAGCTCAGCAAGGAAATTGGACGATAACTGGAGGGAAGAAGGACAATTTTTTTGGGTTTTTGGAGGGGAATAATTTTTGAAGTTTTCCACGCTGATGGAAAATAAGCGATGTTTACACAATTGTTGAAGATGGTTGTTAATGTTTTGGTACATGAACTTGACAAGTTCTTTATAACGATGTTGGGAATACCGTCAAAACCGCAAGATTTTTTGTTTCTTAGGGATCTTATATTGTAGTTCAGTTCTTTGGGAGTAATGAATATCTCTTTATGTCTTGTGCACATGTCTGCAGGATTTTCTGCGTCAAAATTGATGATTTTAAAGTCTTTGTATTGGTCGAGAAATAGTTGACTTTCTTTGTTAATGTCGTTCGTAAAGTCAACGGAACCCAGATTCTGGTTTTGACAGTGTGCTTTTAAAAATGTTGAAGCTAGCTCGTTATTTATGTTCGGTATATCGAATACTGGGTTGTTGTTAATATTTAGTCTCGTAATGCTCATGTCTGTTTTGTTTGCTTTTAATTTATTTATGTTTTTGAAAAGATTGTTATCTTTTTTTATATTTTCTAGTTTGGATTTAAAATTGTCGTTTACGTTCGTCCGTATTTGAGCGGCAATGTCATCGTTCAGTTTCTTCAATTCAAGTTTTAGTTCAAAGTAGCGAATGTCTTTCAAGAATCCGTTGTTCGTTAGTGATCTGTGTAGTTTACGCTTGAGTCGTTTTTTTGTCGCAAGTAAGATTGAAAGTTGTTGATTTTTTAAAGAATAATGCGTGTTTTTAAGAGTTATAGTTGGAATTGTCTGTCTCATGGCGTCGTTTATGTGAACTGTCAATTTGTCTATTGCTACGTCTAATTGTATTTTTGTCATATTCATATGAGGATTAATTGCCAGGGCCCGTGACTTCCTATCAACAATTTTATTTAATTTCTTCCAATTTGCATTGGAGTAATCAAATATTTTGATAGGGGTTTTTACGAGAAAATCGATTGGCCAGTTACGTGACTTGTTTTTTGTCGAGTCTTTGGTGCCGTCAATAGTTAAAAATACAATGTCATGGTCAGAGTAAGAAGGTTTCGTGAGTAAAGCGTTGTGTCTTATACAGTTATTGTTGATTGTTAGGTCGTTGTGCACAAGAAAGAGATCAATATAAGCTCCCGATGAAGGGTATGACGGATATAAAGAGTGCAATAGTTTGACGTTTAGAGTGTCATAGTTGTTCATGTACCAATTGTGCAAACATCGCCCATTCGCGTCTTCTGATACGTTGGACCAGTAAGCGTGCTTTGAGTTGAAGTCCCCCCCACAACGAAAGGGTTTTTAAGGAAGCGCAGATATTTGAAAAGCGAGTCTAGATCGCTTTCTTGCAAGTTTTTCGCCCCACACTTGAACGAGTGGTAGGCACTTACACAGTTTATAATTTTTTTGGATTTTAACTGAACCGAGATTGCCACACAGTCAATGCTTTGGAATGATGGAAGCGCCAATTGGGTGGTTTGAATTGCAGATTTGGATAGAATCGCTACGCCTCCACCAGTATTGTTCGTTCGTTCGTAATTGTAGAGTCTGTAACCAGGAAATTTATTTCCAATGTTTCTGTTTGTTTGTTTGAGTCTAGTTTCAGTAATGAGCGCAATATCTGGGTCATATTTCGTTAAAAGCGTGTTTAGTTCGACCTGCTTTTGAATGGATTGAATAGAGTTAGTATTGAGGAGAAATAGTTTCATGCTCATTTAAGGGTTTAATAAATGCATGTATGGTGCTAGCTCGAATGCAAATTTGAACATTTGTTGTTTTTTGATTTCGTCGTCCGTATTTGATTTTAACGTCTGTGTCAGTGCATTTATTTTATTCGATAGCTCGAATAAATTCATATTAAAATGTGCCTGAAATTGCTGTTGAATGAAATTCAGGTTGTCTAGGTCTGGTGCGTTGGGGTTTGAGAACTGTAATGAAGGTGCCGTGCGGCTTGGAATAGCAGGGTTTTTTCCAGCTATTGCGTCTGCAAAGGAGAGTGAAGGTTTGACGAAGTTTGTGAACATGTGTTCTTTGTTTGTGGTCTGTAATTGTGTGTTTGGTCTAATGTTGGTAAGACTTTCTTTTTTATGTCTGTAAGCTAATGCTGCGGGGCAATCTCTGAAATTTGCGGGATGGCCTAATTTTTTACAGTTTACACAGAAGGGTTTTCCCTCCTCCGTGTTAACTCTAAGACATGCTCCTGGGGCGTGAGAGGAGGCGCATTTGATGCAGCGGTAAGGCATATTGCAATTAATCGCGACATGGTCGAACCGCTGACAATTTTTACATTGCAGGTTTGGGCGTGCATTTAATTTCTCCCAGCTGATTTTCTGGTGATGAAGATACTGAATTTGAAGTAGCGATTTGGTGTCAGAGTTCTTATCGCATTGGACGAAAAAAAGTGTATTGTGTGTTTTTTGACGTGTCTTTAAAACGTCTATCTTCATGAAGTTTACCCTTAGGTTGAGTTTTGCGAGAGCGATAGAGACATCATTTGCGTCATAGCTATCGTCTATGCCGCGAATGACGTAACACCATGCGCGGTTTTCCTTTGGAGTGAATGTATAATTATTCACTTTAGATGTTTTCAGAATATGAAGAGCTGTATTGTAGTCTTCAATATTTTTTGTTTTTACATTTGAACAATTTTTATTAATTTTTTTTAATATGAATGTTTTGTCCTTTTGTTGCTCATTTAGGGCAGTTATGGTTTTTTTATGATCAAGCTTGTAGCAAATGATTGGGGGAATATTTTTGCTAGGTTGATTTTTTGATGGGTGAGAAGGAGCAGTGTTGCTTACTTGCCTGTTTTGGGTATCAGAATTAGCACTTGATATTGACGAGTAAGATGTGTTTCGTTTTCTCGTAAGGTCGTATAAAGTGTGATTTGGCTCGACATCTGTTTGCAATGTAGCAAAATGGTTTCCCTCCATATACGAGGTAGATGGTTGAGGCATTATAATGTTCGTTTCTTGAAGTGGAGGATCTTTTGAGGCACTTATCGCCGAGAGCAATATATTTGATTTTTTGGGTTTGTCTTTTAGTACTCTTTTGGCCGGAGATTCCATGCGCGCAGTGAGCCGCTTTTTTTTTGCACTTTTTATAGGGGAGTTAATGAAAAATCTAGAATTCCTGACATTAGAGGATTGGCTGATTTTCCCTCTCAGCAGGGCTAAGTTTTGAGTGCCTAGACTAAAATCGTCCACAATTGACTTGTTAGTATATGAAATATTATAAATATATTTGTGTTAGTATTAAAGAAAAATGAAAAATATGATGAGATGGATGAAAATATGTGATGAAACCAAAATGATGATAATAAAAAGAAAATATATTACGAACTTTAGAATGACAGCATGCGTCCTGATTAGTGTGCAATTGATGATTGATGATGATAAAAGTGTTGAATTCCTATATAAATGGGCTGATTATGATGGTATTCCTGGTATCGATTATATTATTATAAGTCGATATCCGATGATGAGTGCTTTTTGTATTTTTGTATTTTTGTATTTTATTTTTCAAATCAAAATAAATCGAAAAAGCTTGAAATCTTTTGTTTTGTTAGTGACGTAAACAAGATAGCGGCACATCCACTAAACTGTATGATATTTAACTGTTTTCCCCCTCGGGGGAAAAAAATGATGAAAGTAAATTTGATTGTATTACAATCCTATTTACTTTTATTAATTACTCACTGAGATGCAATAAATATTCTACGAACAATGTATATGTAATGTTTATCAAAAAAAGAAAAAAAATAAAAAAAAAACTCTGAACAATATATGAACTGAACTCAATATTCAATTTAAAAGCTACAGATTATGACCACTCTACTCGAGAACTCGAGACTGACTCCACTGTCACTAACTTTGAAAATCCAGGACTATTTAAAGCTTGAGGTCCAGAAGTAAAATGTCGAAAAAAAATAGGTAGGGATTAAGGATATTTTGTTAAAAGGGGGTGGGGAAGGAGTATTTTTCAGAAGAAACAGCCAATATTTTTATTGCGATCCTTAATTGTTATGTTTACTGTTGTAAAATGCAATTCAGGTACATATATAATAGTGAAATTAAGTATAACTAAAAACATTTCAAAAGGATGCCATAGTCTTTATTTTGTTTTACAAATTAAATTAAATTCCCAGAAATATGAAAATAAATTATTTTTGCGATTGGAACTTACAAATGAGTCAAACATATTTTTGATTTTTTCTATAGAATTCTATAGAGAAGACGCCATTTTAAAAGGATGGGTACTTGAGAAAGGGTTTTGCCAGAAATAACTACTGGTTTGTATTTAGGTATTAAATATTTAAGTCATCTTTATTTTTTATAATTACAAATCTCGTTTTGAGCTTTTCTTTTAATTATTGCAAATGTAAATCCTCAGTTTTTGTCTATGCCTAAAAAATTCATGGATTATTTTAATGCTTTAATGATTTTAGGAATCAAAAAATCAAACAATACCAAACATTACATACTAGGTGTCTCTATAATACGGGTAGATTTAAATTTCGCGTTATTTTCGTTTCATTAAGTTAACAGTACTAAAATCTTGGTATTTGCCATCTGCCATTGTTGCTATTAATAGTCATGGAACACTGCACGAAGGAATGACATTAATATTGACAGTTTGTCAAGTTTCGAGCACCTACTGTAGTCAAACAGACAATTCCACAAAATTCAAATCGTGCGTTTCTTTCGGAGCATTCTTTATTACATTAACTATTTCATTCCCCGTCGAATGAGGTACGGATCATACCTGTAGGACCCAGAATACCTGAGATATTCGTACACCTTCGTACTAGAGAATTTTTGTATTTCCTGTCCTAAAAAGGAATATTTTTGAAAATGTCGAATAGGGTTTAATTCCTTATTAAATTGATCATCGAATGAGATATGGGTCATATCTATAGAATGCAGAATACCCTAGATATTAGGGCATGGTTTGAACAAGTAATTAATTCCGCAAGCAAAATTAATCCAAATTTTGATTATTCAAGGCCAAAAAAATTAATTCCTTCATTTAAGAGAAAAATAATGTTGAAAAGGGACAACTAGACGCGATCTTCCCAATGCTTTGTTTGAAAATGACAGAAACAAAAAATTCCCCACAAAATAAGGAAAGAAAATTACAAATTTTCCATTAGAAAGAATGAAGTAACCTATAAATCAAATATACTCTCTTTTACAACGTGTTTCCTATAAGATAATTAGAGGAAGGGAGAGCTTAGATACCCTCATTATAGTCTTATGGGTTTTGCACTGCAGAAAGAATGAAACAAAGAAAGCAATCCAATTTTTTTTATACTCAGTATTTGTAAATAAAAACTACGGGCTTCCTTATAAATATTGTATTTTCCAAACACTTTTTCAAGTATTGGTGCATGTACGAATAATAAGTAGAAGAAAGTTTTTGTTAACATTTTAAGTGTTAGTACCTGTATAAATAGTGCAGTGGTGTGCGGTGTGTTAGCAGGCAGGGTGTGCAGAAAATAATAATAAAACAACGAAAGTGCAGAATTTTTCCTGCGCATCTTGCTTTAAAAAAAAAGCTGGTCATATGGTTTTACAGGTTAATTTCTATACTCTCTTTAAAGTTAAAATTTCAAAACTATTATTGCAGTAACTTTACTATAAGTACGTGTTCGTTGATAGTAAAGCGATATGTTTAAGATAGGCTACGATGTAGTATTATTAATTTGTCTACTACTGTTAGCTGAAATTGTTCTGTTGAAATTCATTTACTCTTTTTCTGACACAACAAAATTGTTTTTCAGCCTATTATTTCGAACACCATCATAAAACGTCACCAAAGTTAGTCACAAAGATATTACACTTTCATAGATATTTCTTCGCGCTACGAGGTGCAGAACGTAGGGCAGCACGCACTGCCGGAATACAGACAACCGAATCGGCACAATATCTAAATGTGTTGAATTATAAAAAATCTGATTACAGAAAGATACATAGGGTGCAGAAAATTATTGTCACACGCCACTGGAATAGTGATTCTTGTTTTTTATATAAGCGTTAGAATTGTTTATTGAAGATAAATCTGTTTCTATCTCTGTTTTGCTAACATAATGTAATCAGAAAAAGATATATCTATCATTTCTTTAATAAAGAGAATATTTTTCTTTTATTTTTCTCCGATATAATAGATTTTCTCTCTTGAAAATTAGTCGATTTCGCTTAAAAAGTTTTTTTTACATGGGCCTCAATTATTCACTTATTCACAGACCTCGAAAAGTAATTAATCACGCCACGCCCTACGAGATATACACATACTTCAAGTTACGCAAATGAAATCTGACTCTTTTATTGGGACACCCTATATTTTAAATTTGTTGAAGAGGAAGAAGTGTGCACACTATTTAAGATTTGCTTTAAAATTTGTACTGACAAATATATGGAATTATACTTTGTTTTTGGATCGAATAATCGACTTTTTTAAGAACTAAATAATCGAGTAGTTTTATTTTTTAATACGCGAGTATTAGAAAGGCCTCTATCGTTTCCATTTCCTGGTGATTTCGTATTTTAGTTAAGAAGCTAGAAGCTACTGAGAGAACTAGATGTCAATATAGGCTTGAATGGCAACCAATCTAACTTTTCGAACGAATTAATCATAATTAAATTCATTATTTATATTTGATGAAGTTTGTTTCGAAAATTAGCCCCCTACTCCCCCTTATTCTGAACGCAGTCATAACAAGTTCTGACTGGCATAAAATGACGTCATTGTCACAACTTTTTTTAAATACAATAGTATTTTTGGTATTCTGGCGCGCTCATAACTAACAACTGTCATAAAAAAATATCATAAGTTCTGACCGATAATATTTTACATCACAACGGAATTTTATATGGGTTCTCTGAGTGATTCAATTGATAAATATGGAATAATTTCCACCATTCTTTTCAACACACAAATAATTTTACTCCGATAGAAAAATTTCAAACCCATACAAACATTTTCGAGACTATTTCTCAAATAACCACGAAAGCTCGCTCAAATTATACCAGTTTTAAAGTGTTATAAATTCATATTTTGAACATATTATGACCCGTTCGCCAGAATACGAATTTTCGTAGCAGTCATAATTTCAGTCAGAATATTATTGTCATAAATATTTCTGACCGCCAAACTGTCACAATGCCAGAATGAGCATGACTATGTGGTAATTGAATCCATTAGGTAAGTTTTAATGTGGAACTTTTAATTTCATATTAAGATAACATTTTTCTGAATATGTTTTGGAGAAGTCCTTAAGAAATTATCCTTGTTCTCCTTTTAACAAACAAAATGCTTTGAATACCGCAGTTTGTAATTTATAATTGAAAAAATGAATTATAATTTTAAAATAGATTTATTTTATCATGATTTTTAGATACAAATTAAATTTTTCTTTGTTTTAATATACAAATATATAATATTTTTTGTTATATTAAATAATTTTTTAATCCTGAGAAAATCGAAATAATTATATAAAATACATTTATTTTACATTTTTACTTATAGAAATCTAATTAATTATAACAAGAAAAAATAGGAAACAATTTTCTTATCGCCGATATTTCGATTTCATTAATGACTTTTGCATAATTGGAGCCTTTTTAGGGTGTATAAACCGATTTCCCTGTGATGTTTCTGCTATTGCTTGTTTTACACCAAGTGGTGTGATTGGAACATTTTGAGTACCATTTTGCTGTTGTTTGACATTCCTTGGTGGTTTCACAGCACTATCAATCACTAGTTGCGTTTTTCGTATTGGTAAAGGACGATGGTTCTGTTCTTTACATTTAGCAAACATTTCTCGCCATGACTCAATTTCTTGTCGTTGTTTGCCAGGATACTGTGTGATACAATGTTCTTTCCAAAGAATATCAGTGTCTTCAATAATGTACGAATTAAATTCTTCAAAATTTAATAATTGCAATGGCGTAACACGTTCAAGAACTGGTTTCAGAACTTCATATGGAACTCCGCCGGTATATTCAAGAGCTGAGGGAAAAAAAGAAAAATTAGTAATCAAAAATTTAAAAACTCATAGAAATAAGATTTAATAAAATAAAACTTACCCTCGAAATTATTTTCTAAATGTTGATATAAGAAATCAAACACACTCGAATAAACTGTACCATTTCTAATCACCTGTTGAGATTTAGTCGATGAGAACCGATCTTTTGCATGTAGATCGGGTTTATAATTGTCTCCAATCGCTGGATATTCTAATCCAAGTGAGTCTAATTTTACTATGGATGTCAGTAATGGGGTTAACAAAAACGCCTGAAAATAGAAAAATAATAAATAAAATGGTATAATGGCTAATTTAAAAAAAAAAGTACATACCGTTTTAGGTTTAACTTCAATCGAATTCGATTTTGATATTCCTTTAGAAGAAACTTTTAAATTTCCCGAGGCATCTTCAAAACTTATTGCTGAGCTATCGATTTCAGTTTTAGTTATTTTACTTCTTTTCACCTGTGATCTGGATCCAGACGATTCTCTTTTTCGCTTGTTGTCTCTAACTTTGGTGCCGGTTCCATTTGTTAAATCATTTTTAACACAATCACTTGGATGATTAGAAGTCTTTCGTTTCTTATCTTTACTATCACTTCTTGAACTTGTAGGATTTTCTTTTTCATCAGTTTTGTGATGTCCTTTTACTGTTTTCAAATCGATCGAATTTGTCCTTTGATTATTTTGATGAGATCGTAATTCTTTACTTTTATGTGTTCGACTTCTATGTGAACTTGATGATCTTTCAACGATCTTATTATTATTGTTGTTTTTGTCATCTTGACATTCTTTATAGTTTGGAGCAGATTCCAGACCCATTTTATATTATAAACAAATTCTTTATTATTTTATATAATGTTAGATTTTTAGTGTATATTTTTATTCAAAATAGATTTTTATATGTCGCAGAAAAATACTTTTAACACAAATTTATTTAGTAAATTATTTTCTAACACAAATTGCTAGGTTTTAATATTAACTATTCAAATTTCAGTTAAAAACTGTTACTAAGTTTGAAAATTCAGGACTATTTAAAGCTTAAGGTCCAGAAATAAAATGTCGAAAAAATAGGTAGGGATTAAGGATATTTTGTTAAAATAGGGTGGGGGAAGGAGTATTTTGCAGAAGAGACAGGTAGTATTTTTATTGCGATCCTTAATTGTTATGTTTATTGTTGTGAAATGAAATTCAGGTACATATATAATAGTGTAATTAAATATAACTAAAAACATTTCAAAAGGATGCCATTAGTCTTTATTTTGTTTTACAAATTAAATTAAATTCCCAGGAATATGAAATAAATTGTTTTTGCGATTGGAAATTTGTTAATATGGAAATGAGTCAAACATATTTTTGATTTTTTCGGGCCTAATTCTATAGAGAAGACGCCATTTTAAAAGGATGGGTACTTGAAAAAGGGTTTTGCCAGAAATAACTACTGGTTTGTATTTAGATATTAAATATTTAAGTCATCTTCATTTCTTATAATTACAAATCTAGTTTTGAGCTTTTCTTTTAATTATTGCAAATGTAAATCCTCAGTTTTTGTCTATGCCAAAAAAATGCATGGGTTATTTTAATGTTATGGATTTTAGGAATCAAAAAATCAAACAATACCAAACATTACATATTTTAAATTGATTGGAAAGCAAGAGGTGTGTACACTATTTAAGAATTAGTTGAGAATTTTTGCCGACAAAAATATGGCATATATTTAGCTTCTAGAGCCGCTAATGAAAACCAAACGCGAATCCAAATACTCTATTTTTTTAGTACGAATTAAATTATTGATTGATTTTATTTTTCAATACTCGATTATTAAAAAGACGTGCAATTTTTCCTTTCCATGGAGTTTTCGTAACCTAATTAAGAAGCCAGAATCTACTAAGAAGACTAGATGTTGGGCGAGTGCCAAGTAATATCTGGAACAATTTTTTTTTTATATTTTCAATTTCAGCTTAATAAGACAACTTTTAGAAAGTAGTTCTAGGGCAAATTTTCCAAACAAAGTTCATCAAATAAAATGATTTTAATTGAGTTTAATTAAAGAAAATATTTTTATGAAATGCAAAAAAAAAATAGTTAAAATAATTGAAGTTGTTTGAAATTAATAACTTTCAAAACTTAATTATCAGTTTTCAATACGTTTATAATAGTACATTTTTTAAAAAATAAATAAGTATTAAAATATGATTAATTTTATTTCATATTTAATTGAAAATTAATATAAATCCAAGGTTTTTTTTTTGTTATAAGGAAAACACCGCTAAAATGATAATTATTCACTTCAGATTTATATAATAATTATTATTTGTTATTTAATTAAAAAGAAACAATAGAAATAAGAATTCATGATCATAAATATTTAAATTGAAATTGACTAATATCATTTTTGTTATTTTTATTAATAATAATAATAATAATAAATGGTTTTTGGACAATTCAATGTCATTTCGAATACTTCAGGTTAATTATAAAAGTTACTTGAAACAATTTTGACCCACTAAACAAAGTTTTTTAATAAATAACAAAACATAAAATATTTTCAAACATTTAATATGTCAATATCTTATGTAAAAGTTAAAACATACAGTAACTGAAAATCGGCGTATAGCCGAGTTTTTAATGCCCTATGGTAAAAGTGGGACAGAAAAGCTGTTAAGGTTTTTTCTTCATAACTTTGTTTACTCCTTTCAAAATTTCCTCTAATTTACAGGTGACCTAAAGCCTAGTAGCACAAATCTAATCTGCAAATTTTAATCAAATCGGTACATTAGTTTATATTATATATATTATATTAGGTTTATTTTCTCCTGGGATTATTTCTTTCTCCACTATCCTTTGACCGATTTTACTGAAATTTATCATGCTACCGTCTAATTATGTAGTCAACCATTATAATTAATTTATACAAAATTGCTTTACAAATTTTCGAATTAAATCTGAAAAACCATATGAAAAAACGACAAAACTTGCTGGTCACCTTGGTTTTCAATTTATAACTTTGCTTCCCTCGGTTAAGTTAAGGAAGAAGCAACTCACATACGTTTAGAGTGTCATAGTTGTTCATGTACCAATTGTGCAAACATCGCCCATTCGCGTCTTCTGATACGTTGGACCAGTAAGCGTGCTTTGAGTTGAAGTCCCCCCCACAACGAAAGGGTTTTTAAGGAAGCGCAGATATTTGAAAAGCGAGTCTAGATCGCTTTCTTGCAAGTTTTTCGCCCCACACTTGAACGAGTGGTAGGCACTTACACAGTTTATAATTTTTTTGGATTTTAACTGAACCGAGATTGCCACACAGTCAATGCTTTGGAATGATGGAAGCGCCAATTGGGTGGTTTGAATTGCAGATTTGGATAGAATCGCTACGCCTCCACCAGTATTGTTCGTTCGTTCGTAATTGTAGAGTCTGTAACCAGGAAATTTATTTCCAATGTTTCTGTTTGTTTGTTTGAGTCTAGTTTCAGTAATGAGCGCAATATCTGGGTCATATTTCGTTAAAAGCGTGTTTAGTTCGACCTGCTTTTGAATGGATTGAATAGAGTTAGTATTGAGGAGAAATAGTTTCATGCTCATTTAAGGGTTTAATAAATGCATGTATGGTGCTAGCTCGAATGCAAATTTGAACATTTGTTGTTTTTTGATTTCGTCGTCCGTATTTGATTTTAACGTCTGTGTCAGTGCATTTATTTTATTCGATAGCTCGAATAAATTCATATTAAAATGTGCCTGAAATTGCTGTTGAATGAAATTCAGGTTGTCTAGGTCTGGTGCGTTGGGGTTTGAGAACTGTAATGAAGGTGCCGTGCGGCTTGGAATAGCAGGGTTTTTTCCAGCTATTGCGTCTGCAAAGGAGAGTGAAGGTTTGACGAAGTTTGTGAACATGTGTTCTTTGTTTGTGGTCTGTAATTGTGTGTTTGGTCTAATGTTGGTAAGACTTTCTTTTTTATGTCTGTAAGCTAATGCTGCGGGGCAATCTCGGAAATTTGCGGGATGGCCTAATTTTTTACAGTTTACACAGAAGGGTTTTCCCTCCTCCGTGTTAACTCTAAGACATGCTCCTGGGGCGTGAGAGGAGGCGCATTTGATGCAGCGGTAAGGCATATTGCAATTAATCGCGACATGGTCGAACCGCTGACAATTTTTACATTGCAGGTTTGGGCGTGCATTTAATTTCTCCCAGCTGATTTTCTGGTGATGAAGATACTGAATTTGAAGTAGCGATTTGGTGTCAGAGTTCTTATCGCATTGGACGAAAAAAAGTGTATTGTGTGTTTTTTGACGTGTCTTTAAAACGTCTATCTTCATGAAGTTTACCCTTAGGTTGAGTTTTGCGAGAGCGATAGAGACATCATTTGCGTCATAGCTATCGTCTATGCCGCGAATGACGTAACACCATGCGCGGTTTTCCTTTGGAGTGAATGTATAATTATTCACTTTAGATGTTTTCAGAATATGAAGAGCTGTATTGTAGTCTTCAATATTTTTTGTTTTTACATTTGAACAATTTTTATTAATTTTTTTTAATATGAATGTTTTGTCCTTTTGTTGCTCATTTAGGGCAGTTATGGTTTTTTTATGATCAAGCTTGTAGCAAATGATTGGGGGAATATTTTTGCTAGGTTGATTTTTTGATGGGTGAGAAGGAGCAGTGTTGCTTACTTGCCTGTTTTGGGTATCAGAATTAGCACTTGATATTGACGAGTAAGATGTGGTTCGTTTTCTCGTAAGGTCGTATAAAGTGTGATTTGGCTCGACATCTGTTTGCAATGTAGCAAAATGGTTTCCCTCCATATACGAGGTAGATGGTTGAGGCATTATAATGTTCGTTTCTTGAAGTGGAGGATCTTTTGAGGCACTTATCGCCGAGAGCAATATATTTGATTTTTTGGGTTTGTCTTTTAGTACTCTTTTGGCCGGAGATTCCATGCGCGCAGTGAGCCGCTTTTTTTTTGCACTTTTTATAGGGGAGTTAATGAAAAATCTAGAATTCCTGACATTAGAGGATTGGCTGATTTTCCCTCTCAGCAGGGCTAAGTTTTGAGTGCCTAGACTAAAATCGTCCACAATTGACTTGTTAGTATATGAAATATTATAAATATATTTGTGTTAGTATTAAAGAAAAATGAAAAATATGATGAGATGGATGAAAATATGTGATGAAACCAAAATGATGATAATAAAAAGAAAATATATTACGAACTTTAGAATGACAGCATGCGTCCTGATTAGTGTGCAATTGATGATTGATGATGATAAAAGTGTTGAATTCCTATATAAATGGGCTGATTATGATGGTATTCCTGGTATCGATTATATTATTATAAGTCGATATCCGATGATGAGTGCTTTTTGTATTTTTGTATTTTTTTTTTTTTTCAAATCAAAATAAATCGAAAAAGCTTGAAATCTTTTGTTTTGTTAGTGACGTAAACAAGATAGCGGCACATCCACTAAACTGTATGATATTTAACTGTTTTCCCCCTCGGGGGAAAAAAATGATGAAAGTAAATTTGATTGTATTACAATCCTATTTACTTTTATTAATTACTCACTGAGATGCAATAAATATTCTACGAACAATGTATATGTAATGTTTATCAAAAAAAGAAAAAAAATAAAAAAAAAACTCTGAACAATATATGAACTGAACTCAATATTCAATTTAAAAGCTACAGATTATGACCACTCTACTCGAGAACTCGAGACTGACTCCACTGTCACTAACTCAGTTCAGTTATAAATCCATTTATTCAATTTGTCTAAAATGATATAAACTTAATTCTAATGGAGATTTAATTCATGATTATTAACTAAATCTACCTTAACGTCTAGAATTAACTTTAACTTAACTACGGTAATTAATGATTAAAGTAAGATTCAATGACTTAAAAACTAGCTTAAGAGAGAAATATGTTTGTAAAAAAAATTTAAAAAACAAAGTTAACAAGAACTTATGAGCTAAGGTTACTTAGCCCTGATGAGAGGTACTCGCCATGCGGTAATCATTTGGTGGAATAGATGGCCCAAGAGGGCATTGAACATATTTTTATTTTGCCATCGACAGTCCAATCGGTTTGTGTCGGTAATTGTTGTACAGTTGTAGTAGAGTGGTGTCCGTTGGTAGTGAGTTAGTTACTAAAACGTTGTCGTGGTTTTGTAAGTTATTAATGTATTTGTCCGTCAGTTTGAGTATAAAATCTTTTATCGGGGGTAACCCCGCCAATTCATACAGTTCTTTGTTGTTTACTGTGTAAACAAATCTTTCGAGAGCACTTTTTCTTTTGTAGGTAACTCCTAAACAGGCGCGTAGCCACTTCCTCTCTTGAATTTCTATTTTCTCCCACTGTGTATTTGACATTTTGGGAGCCCAGACGTGCGCTGCATAAGTAAGCGTGGGGCGAATAATTTGCTTGTAGAGGAGGAGCTTCACCTCGGATTTGAGAGGACTACTGTGACCTAGGAAGGGGAAGAGGATAGCGTGAGCTGCTTTAGCTTTTTTTATTATGATGTTAAGATGTGTCTTGCTATTTAAGTTTGCTTGTAAGTGAAGACCTAAGTATTTTACTGAGCTGACCGTCTTTATTTTGTTGTTGTTTATAAAGACGTCGGAACTGGTCTTCACCTTTCTAAGTTTTCTTTTGTAGTTGCAGTGTGGTCCGGTAAAATGTATGGTCTCACATTTGTCAGTGTTTATTTTTAGTTTCCATGTCGTTAGGTAGTCATGTAAGATTGTAAGTTCGTTTGTCAGTCTTTTGGCTGCGTTTTCAATCGACCAGGAAGAGGTGAACACTATCAAGTCGTCTGCGAATGCTAGTGAGTTGGAAGGATTTAAGGAGGTGTTGTTAAAAATGGGACTATGGGTGGAAGGTATATCGGAAAGAAAGATGTTAAAAAGGGTAGGGGATAATATGGCACCTTGAGGTACGCCTGCGGGCATTGTTAAAATGTTGGAGAGGGTGTTAGCGTTTAGCACGGAGAATTTACGGTGTTTAAGGAAATTGGAAATGAACAAAGTGAGATAGTTTGGAAAATTAAAGGATTTTAGCTTCCAGATCAGACCGTTGATCCAGACTGAATCAAATGCCTTTTCCAGGTCGATCAGAGTTGCTATTGTAATTTTGCCATGTGTCATGTTGTGAACTATATTGTTGTGTAAAATGGTTAGTGCGTCAAGAGTCGAGTGTTTTTTTTGGAAACCAAATTGTAGTTGTGGTATAATGTCGTTATCTTCAATAAAATTTGTTAACCCTGTATGTATTATTCGTTCGAGAAGTTTGCTAAAACAGCTCAGCAGGGAAATTGGACGATAACTGGAGGGATGAAGAACATTTTTTTTAGGTTTTTTGAGGGGAATAATTTTGGAAGTTTTCCACGCTGTTGGAAAATAAGCGATGTTCACACAATTGTTGATGATTATGGATAATATTTTGGTACATGAATTTGACAGATTCTTTATTACGATATTAGGAATACCGTCAAAACCGCAAGATTTTTTGTTTCTTAGGGATCTTATATTGTAGTTCAGTTCTTTGGGTGTAACGAATATCTCTTTGTGTCTTGTGCACTTGTCTGCAGGATTGTCTGCGTCAAAGTTGGTGATTTTAAAGTCTTTGTATTGGTCGAGAAATACTTGAGTTTCATTGTTAATGTGGTTCGTGAAGTCAACGGAACCTAGATTCTGATTTTGACAGTGCGCTTTTAAAAATGTTGAAGCTAGTGAGTTATTTATGGTCGGTATGTCAAAAACTGGTTTGTCGTTGATATTTAGTTTCATAATGCTCATGTCTGTTTTGTTTGCTTTTAATTTGTTTATGTTTTTGAATAGATTATTATCTTTTTTTATGTTTTCTAGCCTAGATTTGAAGTTGTCATTTACGTTCGTCCGTATTTGAGCAGCAATGTCTTCGTTCAGTTTCTTCAAGTCTAGTTGTAGTTGGTAGAAGCGGGTGTCTTTTAAGAATCCGTTGTTCGTCAGTATTCTGTGTAGTTTACGTTTGAGTCGTTTTTTAGCTAATAGTAAATTTGAAAGTTGTCGATTTTTGTATGAGTAATGCGTATTTTTGAGTGTTATTATTGGAATTGTCTGTCTCATGGCGTCATTAATGTGAACTGTCAATTTGTCTATTGATTCGTCTAATTGTAATTTTGTCATATTGATTTGCGGATTAATCGCTAGCTCCCTTGACTTTCTAATAACAATTTTATTTAGATTCTTCCAATTTGCTTTAGAGTAATCAAAAACTTTAATTGGGGTTTTTGTTAGAAAGTCAATTGGCCAGTTGCGTGACTTGTTTTTTGTCGAGTCTTTAATACCGTCAATCGTTAAAAATACAATGTCGTGGTCAGAGTAAGAAGGTTTTGTAAGTAAAGCGTTGTGTCTTATACAGCTATTGTTGATTACTAAGTCATTGTGCACAAGAAAGAGATCAATATAAGATCCCGAAGAAGGGTATGACGGATATAGCGAATGCCAAAGTTTGATGTTAATGGTGTCATAGTTGTTCATGTACCAATTGTGTAAACATCGCCCATTTGCGTCTTCCGATGCGTTGGACCAGAAAGCGTGTTTTGAGTTGAAGTCCCCCCCTACAACAAATGGACTTTTAAGGGAGCGCAGAGAATTGAAAAGAGAGTCTAAATCGCTCTCTTCCAATTTTTTTGCCCCACATCTGTAAGAGTGGTATACACTCACGCAATTTATGATTTTGTTTGATTTTAACTGCACCGAGATTGCCACGCAGTCAATAGTTTGGAAAGTTGGGAGCGCCAGTTGTGTAGTATGGATAGCTAATTTAGATAAAATTGCTACACCTCCACCAGTATTGTTCGTTCGTTCGTAATTGTAGAGTGTGTAACCAGGAAATTTTTTTCCCATGTTTCTGTTAGTCTGTTTGAGTCTGGTTTCTGTGATGAGCGCAATATCTGGGTTATATTTATTTAAGAGGGTGTTGAGTTCGACTTGTTTTTGGGTGGATTTAAGTGAGTTAGTATTGAGGAGAAATAGTTTCATACTCAATTTAAGGGTTTAATAAATGCATGTATGGTGATAGCTCGAATGCAAATTTGAACATTTGTTGTTTCTTGATTGCGTCGTCCGTATTTGATTTTAATGTCTGAGTCAGTGCATTTATTTTATTCGATAGCTCGAATAGGTTCATGTTGAAGTGTACCTGAAATTGTTGTTGAATAAAATTCAGGTTGTCCAGGTCTGGTGCGTTGGGGTTTGAAAACTGTAAAGAAGGTGCCGTGCGGCTAGGAATAACAGGATTTTTTCCACCTATTGCGTCTGCGAAGGAGAGTGAAGGTTTGACGAAGTTTGTGAACATGTGTTCTTTGTTTGTGGTCTGTAATTGTGTGTTTGGTCTAATGTTGGTAAGACTTTCTTTTTTTTGTCTGTAAGCTAATGCTGCGGGGCAATCTCGGAAATTTGCGGGATGGCCTAATTTTTTACAGTTTACACAGAAGGGTTTTCCCTCCTCCGTGTTAACTCTAAGACATGCTCCTGGGGCGTGAGAGGAGGCGCATTTGATGCAGCGGTAAGGCATATTGCAATTAATCGCGACATGGTCAAACCGCTGACAATTTTTACATTGCAGGTTTGGGCGTGGATTTAATTTTTCCCAGCTGATTTTCTGGTGAAGAAGATACTGAATTTGAAGTAGCGATTTGGTGTCAGAGTTCCTATCGCATTGGACGAAAAAAAGTGTATTGTGGGTTTTTTGACGTGTCTTTAAAACGTCTATCTTCATGAAGTTTACCCTTAGGTTGAGTTTTGCGAGAGCGATAGAGACGTCATTTGCGTTATAGCTATCGTCTATGCCGCGAATGACGTAACACCATGCGCGGTTTTCCTTTGGAGTGAATGTATAATTATTCACTTGAGCTGTTTTCAGAATGTGAAGAGCTGTATTGTAGTCTTCAATATTTTTTGTTTTTACATTGGAACAATTTTTATTAATTTTTTTTAATATGAATGTTTTGTCCTTTAGTTGCTCATTTAGGGCAGTTATGGTTTTTTTATGATCAAGCTTGTAGCAAATGATTGGGGGAATATTTTTGCTAGGTTGATTTTTTAATGGGTGAGAAGGAGCAGTGTTGCTTACTTGCCTGTTTTGGGTATCAGAATTAGCACTTGATATTGACGAGTAAGACGTGGTTCGTTTTCTCGTAAGGTCGTATAATGTATGATTTGGCTCGACATCTGTTTGCAATGTAGCAAAATGGTTTCCCTCCATATACGAGGTAGATGGTTGAGGCATTATAATGTTCGTTTCTTGGAGTGGAGGATCTTTTGAGGCACTTACCGCCGAGAGCAATATATTTGATTTTTTGGGCTTGTCTTTTAGTACCCTTTTAGCCGGAGATTCCATGCGCGTAGTGTGCCGCTTTTTTTTTGCACTTTTTATAGGGGAGTTAATGAAAAATCTAGAATTCCTGACATTAGAGGATTGGCTGATTTTCCCTCTCAGCAGGGCTAAGTTTTGAGTGCCTAGACTAAAATCGTCCACAATTGACTTGTTAGTATATGAAATATTATAAATATATTTGTGTTAGTATTAAAGAAAAATGAAAAATATGATGAGATGGATGAAAATATGTGATGAAACCAAAATGATGATAATAAAAAGAAAATATATTACGAACTTTAGAATGACAGCATGCGTCCTGATTAGTGTGCAATTGATGATTGATGATGATAAAAGTGTTGAATTCCTATATAAATGGGCTGATTATGATGGTATTCCTGGTATCGATTATATTATTATAAGTCGATATCCGATGATGAGTGCTTTTTGTATTTTTGTATTTTTTTTTTTTTTCAAATCAAAATAAATCGAAAAAGCTTGAAATCTTTTGTTTTGTTAGTGACGTAAACAAGATAGCGGCACATCCACTAAACTGTATGATATTTAACTGTTTTCCCCCTCGGGGGAAAAAAATGATGAAAGTAAATTTGATTGTATTACAATCCTATTTACTTTTATTAATTACTCACTGAGATGCAATAAATATTCTACGAACAATGTATATGTAATGTTTATCAAAAAAAGAAAAAAAATAAAAAAAAAAAAACTCTGAACAATATATGAACTGAACTCAATATTCAATTTAAAAGCTACAGATTATGACCACTCTACTCGAGAACTCGAGACTGACTCTGTCACTAACTTTGAAAATCCAGGACTATTTAAAGCTTGAGGTCCAGAAGTAAAATGTCGAAAAAAAATAGGTAGGGATTAAGGATATTTTGTTAAAAGGGGGTGGGGAAGGAGTATTTTTCAGAAGAAACAGCCAATATTTTTATTGCGATCCTTAATTGTTATGTTTACTGTTGTAAAATGCAATTCAGGTACATATATAATAGTGAAATTAAGTATAACTAAAAACATTTCAAAAGGATGCCATAGTCTTTATTTTGTTTTACAAATTAAATTAAATTCCCAGAAATATGAAAATAAATTATTTTTGCGATTGGAACTTACAAATGAGTCAAACATATTTTTGATTTTTTCTATAGAATTCTATAGAGAAGACGCCATTTTAAAAGGATGGGTACTTGAGAAAGGGTTTTGCCAGAAATAACTACTGGTTTGTATTTAGGTATTAAATATTTAAGTCATCTTTATTTTTTATAATTACAAATCTCGTTTTGAGCTTTTCTTTTAATTATTGCAAATGTAAATCCTCAGTTTTTGTCTATGCCTAAAAAATTCATGGATTATTTTAATGCTTTAATGATTTTAGGAATCAAAAAATCAAACAATACCAAACATTACATACTAGGTGTCTCTATAATACGGGTAGATTTAAATTTCGCGTTATTTTCGTTTCATTAAGTTAACAGTACTAAAATCTTGGTATTTGCCATCTGCCATTGTTGCTATTAATAGTCATGGAACACTAGGAATGACATTAATATTGACAGTTTGTCAAGTTTCGAGCACCTACTGTAGTCAAACAGACAATTCCACAAAATTCAAATCGTGCGTTTCTTTCGGAGCATTCTTTATTACATTAACTATTTCATTCCCCGTCGAATGAGGTACGGATCATACCTGTAGGACCCAGAATACCTGAGATATTCGTACACCTTCGTACTAGAGAATTTTTGTATTTCCTGTCCTAAAAAGGAATATTTTTGAAAATGTCGAATAGCGTTTAATTCCTTATTAAATTGATCATCGAATGAGATATGGGTCATATCTATAGAATGCAGAATACCCTAGATATTAGGGCATGGTTTGAACAAGTAATTAATTCCGCAAGCAAAATTAATCCAAATTTTGATTATTCAAGGCCAAAAAAATTAATTCCTTCATTTAAGAGAGAAATAATGTTGAAAAGGGACAACTAGACGCGATCTTCCCAATGCTTTGTTTGAAAATGACAGAAACAAAAAATTCCCCACAAAATAAGGGAAGAAAATTACAAATTTTCCATTAGAAAGAATGAAGTAACCTATAAATCAAATATACTCTCTTTTACAACGTGTTTCCTATAAGATAATTAGAGCAAGGGAGAGCTTAGATAGCCTCATAATAGTCTTATGGGTTTTGCACTGCAGAAAGAATGAAACAAAGAAAGCAATCCAATTTTTTTTATACTCAGTATTTGTAAATAAAAACTACGGGCTTCCTTATAAATATTGTATTTTCCAAACACTTTTTCAAGTATTGGTGCATGTACGAATAATAAGTAGAAGAAAGTTTTTGTTAACATTTTAAGCGTTAGTACCTGTATAAATAGTGCAGTGGTGTGCGGTGTGTTAGCAGGCAGGGTGTGCAGAAAATAATAATAAAACAACGAAAGTGCAGAATTTTTCCTGCGCATCTTGCTTTAAAAAAAAAGCTGGTCATATGGTTTTACAGGTTAATTTCTATACTCTCTTTAAAGTTAAAATTTCAAAACTATTATTGCAGTAACTTTACTATAAGTACGTGTTCGTTGATAGTAAAGCGATATGTTTAAGATAGGCTACGATGTAGTATTATTAATTTGTCTACTACTGTTAGCTGAAATTGTTCTGTTGAAATTCATTTACTCTTTTTCTGACACAACAAAATTGTTTTTCAGCCTATTATTTCGAACACCATCATAAAACGTCACCAAAGTTAGTCACAAAGATATTACACTTTCATAGATATTTCTTCGCGCTACGAGGTGCAGAACGTAGGGCAGCACGCACTGCCGGAATACAGACAACCGAATCGGCACAATATCTAAATGTGTTGAATTATAAAAAATCTGATTACAGAAAGATACATAGGGTGCAGAAAATTATTGTCACACGCCACTGGAATAGTGATTCTTGTTTTTTATATAAGCGTTAGAATTGTTTATTGAAGATAAATCTGTTTCTATCTCTGTTTTGCTAACATAATGTAATCAGAAAAAGATATATCTATCATTTCTTTAATAAAGAGAATATTTTTCTTTTATTTTTCTCCGATATAATAGATTTTCTCTCTTGAAAATTAGTCGATTTCGCTTAAAAAGTTTTTTTTACATGGGCCTCAATTATTCACTTATTCACAGACCTCGAAAAGTAATTAATCACGCCACGCCCTACGAGATATACACATACTTCAAGTTACGCAAATGAAATCTGACTCTTTTATTGGGACACCCTATATTTTAAATTTGTTGAAGAGGAAGAAGTGTGCACACTATTTAAGATTTGCTTTAAAATTTGTACTGACAAATATATGGAATTATACTTTGTTTTTGGATCGAATAATCGACTTTTTTAAGAACTAAATAATCGAGTAGTTTTATTTTTTAATACGCGAGTATTAGAAAGGCCTCTATCGTTTCCATTTCCTGGTGATTTCGTATTTTAGTTAAGAAGCTAGAAGCTACTGAGAGAACTAGATGTCAATATAGGCTTGAATGGCAACCAATCTAACTTTTCGAACGAATTAATCATAATTAAATTCATTATTTATATTTGATGAAGTTTGTTTCGAAAATTAGCCCCCTACTCCCCCTTATTCTGAACGCAGTCATAACAAGTTCTGACTGGCATAAAATGACGTCATTGTCACAACTTTTTTTTAAATACAATAGTATTTTTGGTATTCTGGCGCGCTCATAACTAACAACTGTCATAAAAAAATATCATAAGTTCTGACCGATAATATTTTACATCACAACGGAATTTTATATGGGTTCTCTGAGTGATTCAATTGATAAATATGGAATAATTTCCACCATTCTTTTCAACACACAAATAATTTTACTCCGATAGAAAAATTTCAAACCCATACAAACATTTTCGAGACTATTTCTCAAATAACCACGAAAGCTCGCTCAAATTATACCAGTTTTAAAGTGTTATAAATTCATATTTTGAACATATTATGACCCGTTCGCCAGAATACGAATTTTCGTAGCAGTCATAATTTCAGTCAGAATATTATTGTCATAAATATTTCTGACCGCCAAACTGTCACAATGCCAGAATGAGCATGACTATGTGGTAATTGAATCCATTAGGTAAGTTTTAATGTGGAACTTTTAATTTCATATTAAGATAACATTTTTCTGAATATGTTTTGGAGAAGTCCTTAAGAAATTATCCTTGTTCTCCTTTTAACAAACAAAATGCTTTGAATACCGCAGTTTGTAATTTATAATTGAAAAAATGAATTATAATTTTAAAATAGATTTATTTTATCATGATTTTTAGATACAAATTAAATTTTTCTTTGTTTTAATATACAAATATATAATATTTTTTGTTATATTAAATAATTTTTTAATCCTGAGAAAATCGAAATAATTATATAAAATACATTTATTTTACATTTTTACTTATAGAAATCTAATTAATTATAACAAGAAAAAATAGGAAACAATTTTCTTATCGCCGATATTTCGATTTCATTAATGACTTTTGCATAATTGGAGCCTTTTTAGGGTGTATAAACCGATTTCCCTGTGATGTTTCTGCTATTGCTTGTTTTACACCAAGTGGTGTGATTGGAACATTTTGAGTACCATTTTGCTGTTGTTTGACATTCCTTGGTGGTTTCACAGCACTATCAATCACTAGTTGCGTTTTTCGTATTGGTAAAGGACGATGGTTCTGTTCTTTACATTTAGCAAACATTTCTCGCCATGACTCAATTTCTTGTCGTTGTTTGCCAGGATACTGTGTGATACAATGTTCTTTCCAAAGAATATCAGTGTCTTCAATAATGTACGAATTAAATTCTTCAAAATTTAATAATTGCAATGGCGTAACACGTTCAAGAACTGGTTTCAGAACTTCATATGGAACTCCGCCGGTATATTCAAGAGCTGAGGGAAAAAAAGAAAAATTAGTAATCAAAAATTTAAAAACTCATAGAAATAAGATTTAATAAAATAAAACTTACCCTCGAAATTATTTTCTAAATGTTGATATAAGAAATCAAACACACTCGAATAAACTGTACCATTTCTAATCACCTGTTGAGATTTAGTCGATGAGAACCGATCTTTTGCATGTAGATCGGGTTTATAATTGTCTCCAATCGCTGGATATTCTAATCCAAGTGAGTCTAATTTTACTATGGATGTCAGTAATGGGGTTAACAAAAACGCCTGAAAATAGAAAAATAATAAATAAAATGGTATAATGGCTAATTTAAAAAAAAAAGTACATACCGTTTTAGGTTTAACTTCAATCGAATTCGATTTTGATATTCCTTTAGAAGAAACTTTTAAATTTCCCGAGGCATCTTCAAAACTTATTGCTGAGCTATCGATTTCAGTTTTAGTTATTTTACTTCTTTTCACCTGTGATCTGGATCCAGACGATTCTCTTTTTCGCTTGTTGTCTCTAACTTTGGTGCCGGTTCCATTTGTTAAATCATTTTTAACACAATCACTTGGATGATTAGAAGTCTTTCGTTTCTTATCTTTACTATCACTTCTTGAACTTGTAAGATTTTCTTTTTCATCAGTTTTGTGATGTCCTTTTACTGTTTTCAAATCGATCGAATTTGTCCTTTGATTATTTTGATGAGATCGTAATTCTTTACTTTTATGTGTTCGACTTCTATGTGAACTTGATGATCTTTCAACGATCTTATTATTATTGTTGTTTTTGTCATCTTGACATTCTTTATAGTTTGGAGCAGATTCCAGACCCATTTTATATTATAAACAAATTCTTTATTATTTTATATAATGTTAGATTTTTAGTGTATATTTTTATTCAAAATAGATTTTTATATGTCGCAGAAAAATACTTTTAACACAAATTTATTTAGTAAATTATTTTCTAACACAAATTGCTAGGTTTTAATATTAACTATTCAAATTTCAGTTAAAAACTGTTACTAAGTTTGAAAATTCGGGACTATTTAAAGCTTAAGGTCCAGAAATAAAATGTCGAAAAAATAGGTAGGGATTAAGGATATTTTGTTAAAATAGGGTGGGGGAAGGAGTATTTTGCAGAAGAGACAGGTAGTATTTTTATTGCGATCCTTAATTGTTATGTTTATTGTTGTGAAATGAAATTCAGGTACATATATAATAGTGTAATTAAATATAACTAAAAACATTTCAAAAGGATGCCATTAGTCTTTATTTTGTCTTACAAATTAAATTAAATTCCCAGGAATATGAAATAAATTGTTTTTGCGATTGGAAATTTGTTAATATGGAAATGAGTCAAACATATTTTTGATTTTTTCGGGCCTAATTCTATAGAGAAGACGCCATTTTAAAAGGATGGGTACTTGAAAAAGGGTTTTGCCAGAAATAACTACTGGTTTGTATTTAGATATTAAATATTTAAGTCATCTTCATTTCTTATAATTATAAATCTAGTTTTGAGCTTTTCTTTTAATTATTGCAAATGTAAATCCTCAGTTTTTGTCTATGCCAAAAAAATGCATGGGTTATTTTAATGTTATGGATTTTAGGAATCAAAAAATCAAACAATACCAAACATTACATATTTTAAATTGATTGGAAAGCAAGAGGTGTGTACACTATTTAAGAATTAGTTGAGAATTTTTGCCGACAAAAATATGGCATATATTTAGCTTCTAGAGCCGCTAATGAAAACCAAACGCGAATCCAAATACTCTATTTTTTTAGTACGAATTAAATTATTGATTGATTTTATTTTTCAATACTCGATTATTAAAAAGACGTGCAATTTTTCCTTTCCATGGAGTTTTCGTAACCTAATTAAGAAGCCAGAATCTACTAAGAAGACTAGATGTTGGGCGAGTGCCAAGTAATATCTGGAACAATTTTTTTTTTATATTTTCAATTTCAGCTTAATAAGACAACTTTTAGAAAGTAGTTCTAGGGCAAATTTTCCAAACAAAGTTCATCAAATAAAATGATTTTAATTGAGTTTAATTAAAGAAAATATTTTTATGAAATGCAAAAAAAAAAAAACAGTTAAAATAATTGAAATTGTTTGAAATTAATAACTTTCAAAACTTAATTATCAGTTTTCAATACGTTTATAATAGTACATTTTTTAAAAAATAAATAAGTATTAAAATATGATTAATTTTATTTCATATTTAATTGAAAATTAATATAAATCCAAGGTTTTTTTTTTGTTATAAGGAAAATACCGCTAAAATGATAATTATTCACTTCAGATTTATATAATAATTATTATTTGTTATTTAATTAAAAAGAAACAATAGAAATAAGAATTTATGATCATAAATATTTAAATTGAAATTGACTAATATCATTTTTGTTATTTTTATTAATAATAATAATAATAATAAATGGTTTTTGAACAATTCAATGTCATTTCGAATACTTCAGGTTAATTATAAAAGTTACTTGAAACAATTTTGACCCACTAAACAAAGTTTTTTAATAAATAACAAAACATAAAATATTTTCAAACATTTAATATGTCAATATCTTATGTAAAAGTTAAAACATACAGTAACTGAAAATCGGCCTATAGCCGAGTTTTTGATGCCCTATGGTAAAAGTGGGACAGAAAAGCTGTAAAGGTTTTTTCTTCATAACTTTGTTTACTCCTTTCAAAATTTCCTCTAATTTACAGGTGACCTAAAGACTAGTAGCACAAATCTAATCTGCAAATTTTAATCAAACCGGTACATTAGTTTCTAAAGTACATCAAAAAAACTTTATGAACAGGTTTATTTTCTCCTGGGATTATTTCTTTCTCCACTATCCTTTGACCGATTTTACTGAAATTTATCATGCTACCGTCTAATTATGTAGTCAACCATTATAATTAATTTAAACAAAATTGCTTCACAAATTTTCGAATTAAATCTGAAAAACCATATAAAAAAACGACAAAACTTGCTGGTCACCTTGGTTTTCAATTTATAACTTTGCTTCCCCCGGTTAAGTTAAGGAAGAAGCAACTCACTTTCTAAATTTCATCAAAATCAGATAAGGCGTTTTTGAGCTATCTTGTATACGGACTGACATGTATAAATCGATATAACTTTTGATTCTCTACACAACCACACCCTTGCAATCTTTCTACGACGATTATTTCTGGTAGTACCTATCATAGGGGATAAAAATGATCATAATAAAACATAATAATATAAGAAGTTTGTGATCTACGTCAGTGATTAGTAACTCTAGGACCATGAGAACCGAATGCGTAATTTATCAAACATTAAATTTAGGTTACTTCTGTTTGTAGTTAAATTTCCAGGATTTCCTTAAAATTCAGGGCTCTAATGTTTATATCGAATAATTTTGAAGCTTCATATCAAATATTTTTGTCTTTATTCTCCCAACTATCAGAAACACTGTTATCAGAACAAGTTGCTCAAAACTTAATCTGATGAGGAAAGAATATTTTTATCCATCGAATTATTGTATCTGAACTTAAGAAGTACACACTTTTGTTTTTATAATAAACCCCAGAAGTGTGAACAGATATTTCATGGTGACCTTATTTTGGTGCTTTAGATTTTCTTGGTTAATAAACACGTTCTTTTCATTTTCACTCTTAAGAAATAGCTTTTTTTTAGATTAATAAAATGTTAACGGAAATTCTTTATGAAATATAAAATCTTTTGAAAAAATTTAAAAATTAATACAGCGTAACTTTTGTAAATTTGTTTCTCAGTCTCTCCAAAGAAATATATCTCATGTATAAAGTTTGTAAAAAAGAAATAAGTGTGTGTAATAAATACAGGTATTTCAAAATCACAGCGTCTTTTCTTTTTAACAAATTCTAATAACGGATTTATTGTTTGCCGAACAAAAATGCGCCCGTGCCAAAACAGAAGCTAAGCTGACAAAAGTGTGCCTGAAAAAACGACTGAGGTTTTCGCCTTTTTTTTATTACGGTTTGTGTTTTGAGAAAGTGAAATGTAATTAGATTTTGAAATTCAATTTCCACGAATTTTGAAAATATAGGTAGTCAAAAAAATTTTCAAGGATTTGGGGCGAATCACAAATTCTAAAGAATTTGAATTTTTGACTAAGAGATCAATAAACTAATTAAGAATATAAAGGCTTCCGAGACTGTAGTTGATATAGTTAAATAATTACATTTGTATATCCTTTTAGAAATACTCTCAGGTAAAAAGTTAATTATACAAATTCTTGTATCTAATATTGGAAGTACCTAAATTCTTAATTTTATGATTTCTAGTTAAAGATCATAAAATTATTTTGGTCATAATAAATAGTAATAGAGTAATCTTTTCACCTTTTACTTAAACTAGAATATATCGAAACATAATTACACATGGAACCTTATAAATTTTCAAAAGAGTCTTAATTTGATTTCGGTGCATTTGAATCAAAGTTATTTTAGAACATAGGAAATGGCGTTCATTTTCAAAACTTAAATCAAAACATTTACAATAGAGACTTTTGAAAGATTGTTATATGAAGCTGAAACTGAAAATATCGTAGGAGAATCGGTCATCCAGACATTGTTTGTTATTGAATCTATCTCAACATCTAGTGTCTTCTTAATAGCTTCTACCTTCTTAACTACGGATCGAAATAACAAGGAAATGGAAACGTTAGACATCTTTTTAATACCCGGGTATTAAAAAATAAAATTACTCGATTATTTAGTTCGTAAAAAAAAGTCGAGTATTTGAATTCGGGTGGAAAATTTAATGAAACGATATTAAAGAGCAGCGAAATAGCACATCACACAAAGCATTTTCCTTTATTAACTTCACAAGATGAGAACTATTTAAAACCATCGAAAAGTTCAAGTCACAATACTCAAACTCAAACTTATGAAAGTAAAGAAATTCGATTTTATCAAACTGATCAAAAGACAAATTTGAAAACATTAAAAGAACATCACAAAACTGATGAAAAAGATGTTCATAAAAGTCATTATACTACCGGAAAAGAAAATATTGAACCTAACCATAAAAGTTCAAGAACTGATAGTGAAGATAAGAAAGGAAAGACTTCTAATCATCTAAGTGATTATGCTAAAAATGATTTAACAAATGGAACCGACAGCAAAGCTAAACGAAAAAGGGAATCGTCTAGATCCAGCTCACCGGTTAAAAGTAAAATTCCTAAACTAGAACTTGTTCATGAAATCGATAGTTCGATGGGAATAAGGTTTCACGATGCCTTGGGTACATACCCAAAACTGGGAAATTTAACAACTTCTTCTAAAAGAATATCCAAATTTAATTTGGATGAAGCCAAACCTAAAACGGTATGTTTTTTTTTTACCAAATTATCCATTATACCATTTATTATTATTTTTCTATTTTCAGGCTTTATTGTTAGCTCCTTTGTTGGCATCCAAACGTCAATTAGAGCTACTCGATCCTAGTCTTGCATCAGATTGTTTATCATCGACTAAATGATGAAGAAGCTTTTCGAGCAGCCACTACATCGAAAACAAAGCGGTAAGTTAATTTACTTTTAAAAACAATTCAATAAAATAATTTTGTTTCTCTTTTTATAGAACCAAAGTTTATTCTGGAGTTAGAAATGGCGCAGTTTATCCTGGTGTCTTCGATTTATATATTCAAGATTTATACAGAAATTTCGATGGTAAGTTTTATTTTATTAAGTCTTTTTTATATGAGTTTTTGAATTTTTTTCCTCTCAGCTCTTGAATATACCGGCGGAGTTCCATATGAAATTCTGAAACCAGTCCTTGAACGTGTTACATCCCAGCAATTATTAAAATTTGAAGAATTTAATTCATACATTATTAAAGAGACTGATATTCTGTGGAAACAACATTGTTCCAGACAATATCCTGGCAAACAACGACAAGAAATTGAATCATGGCGAGAAATGTTTGCTAGATGTAAACAAGAGCAGAACCATCGTCTCAATACTATAACCGAGAATATTAAACAATCTCAAAAACAATCAACTCTACCAATACGAAAAACGCTACTTGTGATTGACAGTGATGTGAAACCACCAAGGAATGTCATAAAAAAACAACAGCAAAATGGTACACAAAATGTTCCAATCACATCACTTGATGTAAAACGAATAACAGCTAGCAAACCCCGTAAAAAGGCTCCACTTATGCAAAAGTCATTACAATTAATGAAAGCTAAGAGTAACTGTCGACGATAAGGAAATTGTTCCTCGAATTAATGTAAATATTTGTAAAACAAATATATAAGTAAAAAAATAAAATAGTGTATTTTAAAATTATATCTCGCTAAGGTCGATCTTCAAAATTGGAAATTAAATTTTATAGCACATTTTTTGATTTCAAACCAGTTTTTTAAATGTTTATACTATACTTTATTTAAGAAAAATAAAAGATGCCAAATTTTTAGTATCACAACAATCCACAATCTTTTCTATTCTCGTATCCCTAAATTATTTCAATAATTCTAATATTTTTAGAGAGAAAAGATCTCAATTTGAATATCCAATAAATTCTTCATGACTACCATTTTCTTTACAATTTCATGCAAAATAATTAATTAATCTTAATTAAAATCTTTATATTGACCCGACAGATGTTGTCCTGTCCAAATTTCAATAAATTTGTGATCGGTTTGTGGATTTGTAAAAGTAAAAATGAGAAAAAAAACGTATTTTTGCTACAAAAATCCCATTGAAGAAAAGCACTTTCAGTTTTTTTCGTATTTTCCAATTTTCCGGGCAAATTTTCCCGTTTTTCTTTCCGTAAGAACCTTATTTGGACTACAAAGAAATGAGCGAAATCGGTTCAGCCGTTCTCAAGTGATCCGCTTACCAACGAACAGCATTTAATTTTTATTTATATAGATTTGATGTAGTATGTTTTGAAAATTAGTGGTAATTGAAGTTTTAATTTAGAACTTCATATTATCTGACAGAAATTGTCTTTCTAAATGAAACAAACAATCTTTAATTTTGGTCAAAGAAAGTTGCTATAAAATACCATTTAACAAATAAGTGAAAAAATGAAATAACTTTAAAATACATTTATTTTACATTTTTACATATAGAAATCTACATAATTACAACAGAAAAAATAAGAAACAATTTTCTTATCGCCGATATTTAGCTTTCATTAATAATTGATTTAATGACTTTTGCATAAGTGGAGCCTTTTTAGGCTTTATAAAACGATTTGCCTGTGATGTTTCTGCTATTGCTTGTTTTACACCAAGTGGTCTGATTGGAACATTTTGCGTACCATTTTGCTGTTGTTTTTTTATGACATTCCTTGGTGCTTTCACATCACTGTCAATTACAAGTAGCGTTTTTCGTGTTGGTAGATTTTGAGATTGTTTAATATTCTCGGTTATAGTATTGAGACGATGATTCTGCTCTTCTTTACATCTAGCGAACATTTCTCGCCATGACTCAATTTCTTGTCGTTGTTTGTCAGGATAATGTCTGGAACAATGTTGTTTCCAAAGAATATCAGTGTCTTCAATAATGTACGTATTATATTCCTCAAAATTTAATAATTGCAATGGCGTAACACGTTCAAGGACTGGTTTCAGAATTTCATATGGAACTCCGCCGGTATATTCAATATCTGAAAGGAAAAAAAGAAACATTACAAGTAGTAATCAAAAATTTAAAAACTCATAGAAAAAAGACTTAATAAAATTGAACTTACCATCGAAATTCTTGTATAAATCTTGAATATGTACATCGAAGGAACTGGGATAACCTGCTCCATTTCTTACTCCAGAATAAACTTTGGTTCTATAAAGATAATAAAACGAGAACAAAATTATTTTATCGAATTGTATTGAAAAGTAAATTAACTTACCGCATTGTTTTCGATGTAGTGGCTGCTTGAAAAACTTCTTCATCAGTCATTTGTTGAGGTTGACATTTACTCGATGATAACCAATCTGATACAAGACTAGGATCGAGTAGCTCTAATTGTCCTTTGGATGCCAACAATGGAGCTAACAATAAAGCCTGAAAATAGAAAAATAATAAATAAAATGGTATAATCGATAATTTAAAAAAAAAAAATACATACCGTTTTAGGTTTGGCTGCAATCAAATTCACTTTTGATATTCTTTTAAAAGAACTTTTTGATTTTCCCGGCTTTGGGAATGAACCCAAGGCATCTTCAAAACTTATTCCCATCGAACTATCGATTTCATTACCAATTTCTAGTTTAGGAATTTTTCTTTTCACCGGTGATCTGGATCTAGACGATTCCCTTTTTCGTTTATCTCCAGTTTCGCTGGCGGTTCCATTTGTTAAATCATTTTTAGCATAATCACTTGGATGATTAGAAGTCTTTCCTTTCTTATCTTTACTATCACTTCTTGAACTTTTATGATTAAATTCAACGTTTTCGTTTCTGGTACTATGGTGACTTTTATGAACATTTTTTTCATCGCTTTTGTGATGTACCTTTACTGCTTTTAAATCGATCGAATTTATTTTTTGCTTAACAGCTTCCCATTTCGCAAACAATGATTTTGCGGCTACACCAACATCGGATTCATATTTTTGTAAGTATTGGACTGCTCTAGCAATACGAGTTTTCTGCAGATGTTCTACTTTAATTGGTAGATTATCTAATTTATTAATACAATGAAGAAGCTGCAAGAAAAAGTAACAAATTAGATAAATTATTCAGAATATTTGAAGCACGAAAACAAAAAAAAATATAATTAAATCGTTAAAACTCCAAAATTTCAGGAATAGTATTTCTATCGTAATTCAATCATATTTCACTTTTTTTTACGCATAACAAAAAAAATTAAATTAAATATTTACCCGAGGCTCGTCCTTTAAAGAGTTTTCAATGCTATTTTGATAATGTCCAATCACTTCCCAAATAGACGAACCCATTTTATATTATAAACAAACTTTTTTATGAAATTATTTATTATTTTATATAATATTAGATTTTTAGTTAAAATAGATTTTAATATGTCGCAGAAAAATACTTTTAACACAAATTTAATTAGTAAATTATTTTCTAACACAAATTGCTAGGTTTTAATATTAACTATTCAAATTTCAGTTAAAAACCGTTACTAACTTTGAAAATTCAGGACTATTTAAAGCTTGAGGTCCAGAAATAAAATGTCGAAAAAATAGGTAGGGATTAAGGATATTTTGTTAAAATGGGGTGGGGAAGGAGTATTTTTCAGAAGAAACAGCCAATATTTTTATTGCGATCCTTAATTGTTATGTTTATTGTTGTAAAATGCAATTCAGGTACATATATAATAGTGAAATTAAGTATAACTAAAAACATTTCAAAAGGATGCCATTAGTCTTTATTTTGTCTTACAAATTAAATTAAATTCCCAGGAATATGAAATAAATTGTTTTTGCGATTGGAAATTTGTTAATATGGTAATGAGTCAAACATATTTTTGATTTTTCGGGCCTAATTCTATAGAGAAGACGCCATTTTAAAAGGATGGGTACTTGAAAAAGGGTTTTGCCAGAAATAACTACTGGTTTGTATTTAGATATTAAATATTTAAGTCATCTTCATTTTTTATAATTAGAAATCTCGTTTTGAGCTTTTCTTTTAATTATTGCAAATGTAAATTCTCAGTTTTTGTCTATGCCTAAAAAATTCATGGATTATTTTAATGCTTTAATGATTTTAGGAATCAAAAAATCAAACAATACCAAACATTACATACTAGGTGTCTCTATAATAGGGTTAGATTTAAATTTCGCGTTATTTTCGTTTCATTAAGTTAACAGTACTAAAATCTTGGTATTTGCCACCTGCCATTGTTGCTATTAATAGTCATGGAACACTGAACGAAGGAATGACATTAATATTGACAGTTTGTCAAGTTTCGAGCACCTACTGTAGTCAAACAGACAATTCCACAAAATTCAAATCGTGCGTTTCTTTCGGAGCATTCTTTATTACATTAACTATTTCATTCCCCGTCGAATGAAGTACGGATCATACCTGTAGGAGCCAGAATACCTGAGATATTCGTACTCCTTCGTACAAGAGAATTTTTGTATTTCCTGTCCTAAAAAGGAATATTTTTGAAAATGTCGAATAGCATTTAATTCCTTATTAAATTGATCATCGAATGAGATATGGGTCATATCTATAGAATGCAGAATACCCTAGATATTAGGGCATGGTTTGAACAAGTAATTAATTCCGCAAGCAAAATTAATCCAAATTTTGATTATTCAAGGCCAAAAAAATTAATTCCTTCATTTAAGAGAGAAATAATGTTGAAAAGGGACAACTAGACGCGATCTTCCCAATGCTTTGTTTGAAAATGACAGAAACAAAAAATTCCCCACAAAATAAGGGAAGAAAATTACAAATTTTCCATTAGAAAGAATGAAGTAACCTATAAATCAAATATACTCTCTTTTACAACGTGTTTCCTATAAGATAATTAGAGGAAGGGAGAGCTTAGATACCCTCATAATAGTCTTATGGGTTTTGCACTGCAGAAAGAATGAAACAAAGAAAGCAATCCAATTTTTTTTATACTCAGTATTTGTAAATAAAAACTACGGGCTTCCTTATAAATATTGTATTTTCCAAACACTTTTTCAAGTATTGGTGCATGTACGAATAATAAGTAGAAGAAAATTTTTGTTAATATTTTAAGTGTTAGTACCTGTATAAATAGTGCAGTGGCGTGCGGTGTGTTATCAGGCAGGGTGTGCAGAAAATAATAATAAAACAACGAACGTACAGAATTTTTCCTGCACATCTTGCTTTAAAAAAAAAAACTGGGCATATGGTTTTACAGGTTAATTTCTATACTCTCTTTAAAGTTAAAATTTCAAAACTATTTTTGCAGTAACTTTACTATAAGTACGTGTTCGTTGATAGTAAAGCGATGTGTTTAAGATAGGCTACGATGTAGTATTATTAATTTGTCTACTACTGTTAGCTGAAATTGTTCTGTTGAAATTCGTTTACTCTTTTTCTGACACAACAAAATTGTTTTTCAGCCTATTATTTCGAACACCATCATAAAACGTCACCAAAGTTAGTCACAAAGATATTACACTTTCATAGATATTTCTTCGCGCTACGAGGTGCAGAACGTAGGGCAGCACGCACTGCCGGAATACAGACAACCGAATCGGCACAATATCTAAATGTGTTGAATTATAAAAAATCTGATTACAGAAAGATACATAGGGTGCAGAAAATTATTGTCACACGCCACTGGAATAGTGATTCTTGTTTTTTATACAAGCGTTAGAATTGTTTATTGAAGATAAATCTGTTTCTATCTCTGTTTTGCTAACATAATGTAATCAGAAAAAGATATATCTATCATTTCTTTAATAAAGAGAATATTTTTCTTTTATTTTTCTTCGATATAATAGATTTTCTCTCTTGAAAATTAGTCGATTTCGCTTAAAAAGTTTTTTTTACATGGGCCTCAATTATTCACTTATTCACAGGCCTCGAAAAGTAATTAATCACGCCACGCCCTACAAGATATACACATACTTCAAGTTACGCAAATGAAATCTGACTATTTTATTGGGACACCCTATATTTTAAATTTGTTGAAGAGGAAGAAGTGTGCACACTATTTAAGATTTGCTTTAAAATTTGTACTGACAAATATATGGAATTATACTTTGTTTTTGGATCGAATAATCGACTTTTTTAAGAACTAAATAATCGAGTAGTTTTATTTTTTAATACGCGAGTATTAAAAAGGACTCTATCGTTTCCATTTCCTGGTGATTTCGTATTTTAGTTAAGAAGCTAGAAGCTACTGAGAGAACTAGATGTCAATATAGGCTTGAATGGCAACCAATCTAACTTTTCGAACGAATTAATCGTAATTAAATTCATTATTTATATTTGATGAAGTTTGTTTCGAAAATTAGCCCCCTACTCCCCCTTATTCTGAACGCAGTCATAATAAGTTCTGACTGGCATAAAATGACGTCATTGTCATAACTTTTTTTTAAATACAATAGTATTTTTGGTATTCTGGCGCGAAATAAGTTTAGGACAAGGATTTAGAATAATAAAAATATTTATTAGTCAAAACTTGCCTTAACTTTATTACTTTGATTACAAAAATGGAATGAATTAATTCTATTTGATTCTTATTTTATATATTTTTAATTTTACAGAATTAGCAAAAAAAAATAAATTTACAATTGAATATTGGAAATTATAAAAAGAATAAATGCTGATCTAGCGTCTAGCATATTTTGAAATAATTCTTGTTAAAAATGTATTTAATAATTTTAGGTTGAAATTGAATATTTTAATAAATGCTGACCTAATGTCTAGCTTTTTTGAAATACTTTAAATTGAAGAAAGTTAGGTCACTAACTTTTTAGAAGGTTTTTTCTAAGTACTTGATGTATATTCAGGTTTCGTAACTCCTCCCCCGTTAGTATGAAGCGATGGCCATAAGAACTGTGAAGTTGTTGAGGCTGGAGCGAAGATGTGTTTGCCAGGTTGTGTAATCTGAAGTGTAGCCGTTGATCTTTTGTACGCTAGTATTATTCCAACGATGATTGAGATACTAATAATACTTAAGAAGCCATAGGTGCAATAGTGTCTTGTTAGTGTTTCTGTCCTCAGCACCTCTATTGATTCCTTGTTTTTGATGTGGTATTTTTGTAGTTTCCGCATATTTATAGTTTCTATGGTGGAATTTGATTGTATACTATTGAAAAGCGATGGGAAGATATGAACTTCATCCCAAAATACATCTTGGTTGTCACGATACATTATGGCTGTTGATTTCGATTTCACAGCTTCTATAATGAATCAGGATAGTCCCTTGTAGTTTCTGATGGTCATTTCCACAATTAGATTTTATTAATGTAGCTGGAACATTTATGAGAAGTATGTGGTTGGGCTCTGGCTGCAACACAGTTTCAGTTTCTCCGACGTCATTTAGTGTACAGTGGGCAGGTTTGTTGTTCATCAAATTTCCGATGCATGTTGATTGGTTGGTCTGCTCCTGGTGTGTTGATTCTTTGCAGTAAAAGATACCTTCTATTTTGGCACAAATTTCGTCCAAATATTGAATATTTTGGGTATTGAGGATGATATAAGGATTCGTGACGATTTCTTTGGTTTTATTTATAGGAAGTGGTATAATATGAAACAAGGAGAATTGCTCATTTGATAGGATTGGGATACGTACATTAAAAATTATGTTTGAGCCATTGTAATAAGCCTGTAATCCTAATAGTTCATATATGTGTTCATCGGATTTTATTTCTACAGATTGAATACCGAACATGTTAGAAATTAATTCAAGTTCATTTGAATTTAATATTAATTTTGGTATAACATTCAATTTAGCTAATACAATTGCTTCTGCTATATTTGCTAAATGGCTTGTTAGTAGGTCTATGTTGTAATTAATTTGGTTGAAATATTGTATTTTAAAAAGGATGTCTTCATCAACCCGAATTCTATTTGAAATATTTTCTTGATATCGATTCAAGAAAACTTCAATTACCTCTTGCTCATTATTAATATGATTAGTTATGTTTTCAAATCTGGTAATCATTTCCGTGTTAATCTGACTATTTAGTTCATTATGGAGTTCTGTTTGTTTTGCCGTTAGTACCTCGATTTGTTTATTTAAACTCTGTGCATCATTCGCATCCATATTCCCAGTGATAAATTTTATGGCTGTACCTAGTCCGTTTAATAGTCCTCTTTTAGTTCTTACTTTTGGAGTCAATGATTCTAATTTGTGTGTCAATTCTTCAAGTTTAAGTTTCGTTATTGTAATGGATTGTTTAGGCTCGTCAATGTTGTCGAATGTCTTCAGAGAGTTTGCAATTTTTTCTATGTTGTTTTTGTAGGTTTCTAGTTTAACAATATGTACGAGATTATTATAACTTTTAATAGTTCGAGCTGTTCCTAGTTTCAGAGGAAGAATTCCTGGGCTATTTGTCATATCATGTACTTCCATAATTTGACCAGACGTTAGGGTTAATCTGTAATAATTAATTGGCAATGTTAAGAAGTACTTTAAGCTAATGTTTTCTTTTAATTCTAGATTTATGTAATTTTTTATTTTCTGAAGTTATAATTGTTACCTTTTCATTTTTCTTCGCCTTTTGCTTTGTGAATCTAGGCGTTAACTTGTTTCGTTTACATTCTTTCCTAAAAATTATTTCGTTTTCTTTTATTTCTTCGGGATCTTCCCTAGTTTTGTTTATTTTATCTATATTATTACTAACTATATTTTCAATTTTTTCTTTTATTGAAGGATATAATTGCGATTGGAATTCGTTTAATTTTACTAAATATTCGTGTTCATTATTGAAATTAATATTTTTGTTAAATTCAAAAGTTCTACCGTAAAATAGCTCATATGGCGTAAATTTAGTTGCCGAATGTATTGCATTATTGTAAGTAATTAAGGTTTCTGAAAAAATTTCATCATGGTTTAAATCTAGATTATTTTCCTTTCGTTTCCTAGATATAATTCTATAAATTTCTGTCAGTGTGGAATGTAATCTTTCTACAGGAGAATTACTGCTGGTTTGTTGAAAAGAAGTGAAATGTAATTCAATATTATATTGTTTGCAGTATTCCTTGAATATATTAGCCGTGAATTCTGATCCTTGGTCACAGACTAATTTCAGAGGAATGCCGTGTAGGCTCATGAAATGTTTGACGCATTTTAGTATCGAAATACTATTTCTTGCAGGTACAGTATAACCTGAAGCGAATTTGGAAAATTTGTCTGTTATCGTTAGAATTTGTTGATTATTAATACTATAGATATCTATATGAAGAATATCTAATGGTTTTGTTGGAGTTTCTGGCTTCATATATTTGATTTTTGGAGGGTGCCTATCATATTTCAAAGTTTGACACTTTTCGCAGTTGTTAATAATTTCTGCTATCTTATTTTTCATGAAAGGGAAAAAGTATTCTCTTTTTAAATGGAGAAGGGTTTCGTTCATGCCTCTATGGTTATTTTTCTTGTGATATTCATTTATTAATTTATCTTGATCATCATTTTGAGTTAAATCTGTTAATATCTCTTTGCATCTAATTAAACGGAAAATTTTATTACTTGAAAAATATTTTGAATATGTAGATTGTACAATACGGAAAGTTTCGTCATCAGTAAAAATTGCAGAAAGCTTTTTAGGAGCTAAATATTTTTTGAAAACATCGATCATAATTTCTTCAGTGAATTCTAATATTCGTATTGTTCGACGTTGTTTATTTTTGAAGGGGACTTCTAAAGACATTTGTGGTTTTTGATTAGAATTTTCTAATATGATTTGAAGATTAAATTCGTTTAGAGGTCTTTCTGATATTGCTATTCCGTCATTTAAATTTTCTGTTGCTGAATGTATAGTGGATCCTGATGTACTTTGAACTGAAGTAGATGCATCGTTAAGATTGATTTCCATATTATTTGTGATTTCTTGATTATTAATTTTAATTCTACTTAGGGCATCTGCATTTGTGTTTAACTTCCCTTGTTTATAGACTATTTCATAGTCGTATTCTTCTAATTTCAATCTCCATCTCACTAATTTGGAATTAGGTTCTTTTAAGCTCATAAGCCAAGTTAAAGGTTTATGGTCCGTCACAATTTTAAATTTGTTACCGAATAGGTAGGGTCGGAAGTATTTGGTTGCCCAAACAATTGCTAGAAGTTCTTTCTCGATTGTTGAATAGTTTGTTTCGGTTTCTGTCAAAGTTCTACTAGCGTAGCATATTGGTTTGTCATTACCAATCGGACCTTGAGAAAGGATTGCACCAAGTGCGAAGTTGCTTGCGTCAGTTGTGAGGATAAAAGGTTTTGTAAAGTCTGGATATTGGAGGATCGGATCGTTTACTAAAATGTTTTTGCAAGTCTCAAATGTTTTTATATATCTTTCATTTAATTCAACTGATTTGCCCTTTTTTAAGCATTCCGTTAAGGGTTTAGCCAGTTTAGCGAAGTCTTTTATAAATTTCCTGTCATAGCCTAATAAACCTAGAAATGATTTAATTTCTTTCTGAGTTCGTGGTATAGGAAAGTTTTTGATGGCTACAATTTTTTCCGGATTGGGTTTTATACCTTCTGTAGAGACTATATGGCCTAAAAAGGTAGTTTCTTTATGTAAAAATTCCGATTTGTCTAACTGCACTTTTAGGTTAAATTCATGTAATTTATTAAAAACTTTCTTTAGATTGATTATATGTTCCTGAAGAGATGTTGAGAAAATGATTATATCGTCTAAATAAACTAGACAAATGGTACCTTGAAGATCTTTCAAGACGTTGTCCATTACTCTTTGAAATGTAGATGGTGCGTTTTTAAGTCCGAAGGGCATTCTAATGTATTCAAAATGTCCTCCTTCCACTGTGAATGCCGTTTTTTGAACATCTTTTGGGTGCATTTCAATTTGGTGGAAACCACTAGCTAGATCTAGAGTGGAAAAGTATGTACATTTTCCTAATTTGTCTAGAATCTCTGTAATATTTGGTAGAGGGTATCGATCGGAAATTGTTTTCTCATTAAGTTTTCTATAATCTATTACCAGACGCCACTTTTGTTTTCCACTGGAATCTTTTTTCTTAGGAACTATCCAAACTGGAGAGCTCCATGGGGAATAACTGGGACGTATTATACCTTGTTCCAACATATCGTTTATTTGCTTTCGCACTTCTTCTTTATGGACATATGGATATCTATAAGATTTCGTATAGATGGGTGTATCGTCTGTGGTTGAAATACGATGTTTGACTTGATTAGTAAAACTTAAGGATTGGCCTTCTTTAAAGAAAATACTTTCGTATTCTCTGCAAACTTTAAAAATAGCTTTCTTTTCTTCGAAATTCAAATGAGATGTACGAATTAATTGAGTAATATCGTCGTCTAAATCAGGTTGATCATATTCAACGTTGAAATTGTTTATTTCTACAAATTCGGAAGAAATATATTTTTGAACTTTTAAAGGTTGCTCTAGTAACAGTGTTTGTTCCAAATTTAATTCATTTATCACTTCTACTGTGCTGTACCAATCTTTTGCTTTATAGATACCTTCAGAAATATATAATTTTGGTTTTAACTCAATATTATTAATGTAGATATCTCCGTTGCAAATATCAACTGGTAATTTAATGATAGTTTTTGAATTTGCGGGAATTAACTGTTTACCGGAAGTAAAATTAGGTTTAAATTTTAAGGGAATAGTTGAATTATTAGTGATTAACATTTTGTTAGCTAAATCAACTTTTGCGCCTAATTGTGTGAGAATATCAAGTCCAATTAGTCCGTCGAAGTATCCGTGAAATTTGAATATAAGGAATCTTAAATATCCAGGTTCATTAAATTCTACAAAGGTAGATAAAGTTACTTCTTTATTCAGTTTGTACTTACTGAGAATAGTTGTGATCGTTATTGGTTCACATTCGATATGATCTATAGGAAGAGTAAATTCTGGATTTAAAAATGATGAAGAAGCTCCTGTATCAATAAGAAATTTTAATGGTCTTCCAAATGGAGATGATATATGAATATAGGGTAATGTGAAACCGTGTTTATTAACGTCTATGTAACCTGTGGGTCTTTCGAGGCTTTTATGGGAAAATTTTGAGGATCTTCTTCCTCGAATTCGTTATTAGGTTCGTTTTCTTCGTAATCGTAGTATTCGTCGAGTTGTTGGTATGAGTTTAGATCAGATGGTTCGTTTTGTGAAGGATTACTTGTATAATCATAGTCTGCGTTATTTATATTATGAAGTTCTTCACTAGTATATTTAGGAAATCCTGTGGGTCGTATAGAATTACGGTAATTTGAATTAATTTGAGTGTTTCTAAATTGTTGTGAGGGAGCCCTTTGTCTTAGATGTGTATTTCCCGAACTGGTGTCCATTGGTTCTGGAGGGGGAAATCTTGGTGGATTATTTTGTGAATTAAACAAAGTTTGATTCTGGTTTGGATTCCTGAAATTATTATTTGGATTATAAGAATTGTAATTGAACCAGTTTTGAGGTCTTGTAAATGGTACTTGATGATAATTTCTTGGTCTTTGTGGAATACTGAACGTTCTATTTTGAGAGTTATTAAAGAAATTTGAATTTATGTTTCTTGGTTGCTGTATGTTTGGTCTTGGATTTGTAACCATGTTCGTTTTATAATTGTGTGAACGAGGCTCTGATTTCATATAAGATATGTTTTGTTCTTTAATACAATACGATAATGCCATTGTAAGGGTTTCTGGTCGCATTGCTCTAATAACTGAACCTAGAGGTTCTCTGAGACCACTTAAAAATGTATTTAAACACATTTCTGCAAACAAATCTTTCTTTGCATTAATTACGTTGGGATCTGTTTCGTGAATTAGAATATTATTATACATGGTGGCTTGAATCTCAACTATATCACTATAAAAGATTTCCACTGTTTTATTATTTTGTCTTAGAGTATGTAAATCTCTTATTAAAGATGTTTCTGTTCGTTTGTCAGAGTAATGTAGTATTAAGTTATTTTTTATGTCTTCCCAAACTAAAGGTGTGCCATACATATTAAGTACTTCGTTTGCTTGCCCTTCAATTTTATTTCGAATTGCACGCAAAAGTATTCTTGAATATGCTGTACCGTCAACACTCCTAGTATAACTTAATATTTCTTCAACATTGTTAAGAAATTCGTGAAGCAATCTAGTATTTCCATCAAATTTTGGTAAATCTTTAATTGCATCAGGCATTCTCAATGAATTAAAAATATCTGCAGGTGAACTATGAATTGAACCCGAAGGATGCACTGAATTATTTGCACTTGTCATTTCGTTATTTTCACTGAATTCAAATGAACTATTTAGATTAGGTACACTTTGATTTATTCTACTATTGAACACTGATATGTTTTCACTTTCAATATTTTCAGGGATTGAACTAAGGCTTTTAAATATTCTTCTAAAATTTTTTGGATATGGGAAATATGATATTTTCTTTATTTTTCTAGGACTTGACATTTAGGAATAAAAGAAATTAATTCAAAGGTATATTCAAAGGTATTTCATTCTTTTTATTTAAAATTATCTTAAATAACTGATGTTCCGTCAGTGTAAGGATTGATGTTCCTTCCGTTTAAGGATTAATGTCCTTGAATGCTGGATAGGCGTCTATGAGTTGAAACTCTCCGGTCCAAAGGTTGTTACTGCTATTGATGTCCTCTCAATATTGAAGTTATTCACGATATGCCGTCGTAATTTCACTTCACAACTCCCTTATTATATTCACTTGGGATAAAATTGTATTTACACTGTTAACTGTTTATTTTATGGTAAACCGCCACTTATTTTTCAGAGAACAATGATTCGAAAAAATTTTAAATTACGGTAAACCGCCGTTTTATAATAAAATTTCTCAAACAAAAATAAAAAAAATTTTTTTTTTATTTTTTTTTTATTATTATTTTTTCCCGAATGAGGATAAAAAGGACCGTTTGCCTATCCTACCGACTGCGCCAAATAAGTTTAGGACAAGGATTTAGAATAAAAAAAATATTTATTAGTCAAAACTTGCCTTAACTTTATTACTTTGATTACAAAAATGGAATGAATTAATTCTATTTGATTCTTATTTTAATTTTACAGAATTAGCAAAAAAAATAAATTTACAATTGAATATTGGAAATTATAAAAAGAATAAATGCTGATCTAGCGTCTAGCATATTTTGAAATAATTCTTGTTAAAAATGTATTTAATAATTTTAGGTTGAAATTGAATATTTTAATAAATGCTGACCTAATGTCTAGCTTTTTTGAAATACTTTAAATTGAAGAAAGTTAGGTCACTAACTTTTTAGAAGGTTTTTTCTAAGTACTTGATGTATATTCAGGTTTCGTAACTCGCGCTCATAACTAACAACTGGCATAAAAAAATATCATAAATTCTGACCGATAATATTTTACATCACAACGGAATTTTATATGGGTTCTCTGAGTGATTCAATTGATAAATATGGAATAATTTCCACCATTCTTTTCAACACACAAATAATTTTACACCGATAGAAAAATTTCAAACCCATACAAACATTTTCGAGACTATTTCTCAAATAACCACGAAAGCTCGCTCAAATTATACCAGTTTTAAAGTGTTATAAAATTATATTTTGAACATATTATGACCCGTTCGCCAGAATACGAATTTTCGTAGCAGTCATAATTTCAGTCAGAATATTATTGTCATAAATATTTCTGACCGCAAAACTGTCACAATGCCAGAATGAGCATGACTATGTGGTAATTGAATCCATTAGGTGAGTTTTAATGTGGAACTATTAATTTCATATTAAGATAACATTTTTCTGAATATGTTTTGGAGAAGTCCTTAAGAAATTATCCTTGTTCTTTTAATTTTGTGCAAAAAAGGATACTGTAAAACTCCTTTTAACAAACAACATGCTTTGAATACCGCAGTTTGTAATTTATAATTGAAAAAATGAATTATAATTTTAAAATAGATTTATTTTATCATGATTTTTAGATACAAATTATTTTTTTTTTTGTTTTAATATACAAATATATAATATTTTTTGTTATATTAAATAATTTTTAATCCTAAGAAAATCGAAATAATTATATAAAATACATTTATTTTACATTTTTACTTATAGAAATCTAATTAATTATAACAAGAAAAAATAGGAAACAATTTTCTTATCGCCGATATTTCGATTTCATTAATGACTTTTGCATAATTGGAGCCTTTTTAGGGTGTATAAACCGATTTGCCTGTGATGTTTCTGCTATTGCTTGTTTTACACCAAGTGGTGTGATTGGAACATTTTAAGTACCATTTTGCTGTTGTTTGACATTCCTTGGTGGTTTCACAGCACTATCAATCACTAGTTGCGTTTTTCGTATTGGTAAAGGACGATGGTTCTGTTCTTTACATCTAGCAAACATTTCTCGCCATGACTCAATTTCTTGTCGTTGTTTGCCAGGATACTGTGTGATACAATGTTCTTTCCAAAGAATATCAGTGTCTTCAATAATGTACGAATTAAATTCTTCAAAATTTAATAATTGCAATGGCGTAACACGTTCAAGAACTGGTTTCAGAACTTCATATGGAACTCCGCCGGTATATTCAAGAGCTGAGGGAAAAAAAGAAAAATTAGTAATCAAAAATTTAAAAACTCATAGAAATAAGATTTAATAAAATAAAACTTACCCTCGAAATTATTTTCTAAATGTTGATATAAGAAATCAAACACACTCGAATAAACTGTACCATTTCTAATCACCTGTTGAGATTTAGTCGATGAGAACCGATCTTTTGCATGCAGATCGGGTTTATAATTGTCTGCAATCGCTGGATATTCTAATCCAAGTGAATCTAATTTTACTATGGATGTCAGTAATGGGGTTAACAAAAACGCCTGAAAATAGAAAAATAATAAATAAAATGGTATAATGGCTAATTTAAAAAAAAAAATACATACCGTTTTAGGTTTAACTTCAATCGAATTCGATTTTGATATTCCTTTAGAAGAAACTTTTAAATTTCCCGAGGCATCTTCAAAACTTATTGCTGAGCTATCGATTTCAGTTTTAGTTATTTTACTTCTTTTCACCTGTGATCTGGATCCAGACGATTCTCTTTTTCGCTTGTTGTCTCTAACTTTGGTGCCGGTTCCATTTGTTAAATCATTTTTAACACAATCACTTGGATGATTAGAAGTCTTTCGTTTCTTATCTTTACTATCAGTTCTTGAACTTTTATGATTAGGTTCAATATTTTCTTTTCCGGTACTATAATGACTTTTATGAACATCTTTTTCATCAGTTTTGTGATGCTCTTTTAATGTTTTCAAATCTGTCTTTTGATCAGTTTGATAAAATCGAATTTCTTTACTTTCATATGTTTGAGTTTGAGTATTTTGACTTGAACTTTTCGATGGTTTTAAATAGTTCTCATCTTGTGAAGTTAATAAAGGAAAATGCTTTGTGTGATGTGCTATTTCGCTGCTCTTTGATATCGTTTCATTAAATTTTACAGGATTTTGAATATTTCTCATCTTGAGAGCTTGACGAAGAAACAGTTTTTGTATAATGCGATGTTTCGTTGGACTTATGATGTGACTAACATCACTAATATCAACTAGTCAAATGTCAGTTAATAACTGTTACTAACTTTGAAAATAGAGGACTTGATGCACAGAAATAAAATGTCGAAAAGGCAGATAGGAATTAAGGATATTTTGCTAAAAAAGAGGGCGGGGGCAAGGAGTATTTTTCAGAAAAATCAGGTATTGGAAATTTCTTAATTTACAAAAGAATAAAACATACTTTAATATTTTTTTGAAAAACTAAACAACCGGACCCGAATTCAAATACTCGACTTTTTTTTACGAACTAAATAATCGAGTAATTTTATTTTTTAATACCCGGGTATTAAAAAAATGTCTAACGTCTACAGGTGGAAGCTACTAAGAAGACACTAGATGTTGAGATAGGTTCAATGATATGCAATGTCTGGATGACCGATTCTCCTACGATATTTTCAGTTTCAGCTTCATATAACAACCTTTCAAAAGTCTCTATTGTAAAAGCGTTGATTTAAATGAACGCCATTTCCTATGTTCTAAAATAACTTTGATTCAAATGCAGCGAATCAAATTAGGACTCTTTTGAAAATTTATAAGGTTCCATGTGTAATTATGTTTCGAGATATTCTAGTTTAAGTAAAAGGTGAAAAGATTACTCTATTACTATTTATTAGTTTTAATTGTTTTTGTTTTTTTTTGCATCACGAATAAAAACTGCAAGTAAATATATTTTTATTAAATTCAAAATAATTTCATTTGTAACGGAAAAATAATAATAATAAAATATTGTGGATTCTTAATTCTTTTTCTTATGACCAACATAATTTTATGATCTTTAACTAGAAATCATAAAATAAGGATTTAGGTCTTTACAATACAACAATTTGTATAATTATCTTTTTACCTGAGAGTATTTCTAAAAGGATATACAAATGTAATTATTTAACTATATCAAGTACAGTCTCGGAAGCCTTTATATTCTTAATTAGTTTAAATCTCATAAACATGTCATAAACAAAAATTCAAATTCTTTAGAATTTGTTAAAATAAATGAAATTTGTCTAAGCAAAAACTGTATAGTTAGCTATATAGTTTCTGTTGCAAGGACCTTATTAAATACCATAGTATAAGTGGACAAGTAGTCTACTTGTTGAAACCTCACAAGGTGCAAATTATAAACAAATGTACGATTTTACTATTTAAATGTACTAAAACAATTGATTTAGGGACAAAGTTATAACTAAAATAATTAAATAAATAAAAAAATAATAAAAAACTGACAAAGTTCTGAATTTTTCCGAAACATGGAAACGAGTTGACGGATTTACAAGAACAACCAAATTTATAATTTATAGTTAATTTAAGGCACGTAACGGTGTCTCTTTTACAAATTGGAATTTTGCACGGACATGTGATTGGCAATATTTGAACTTAAAACTTATCTGTAAAATGTAGAACAAGTTTCAATTCTTGGGTAGTTTTGAAGAAGTGAATGTTAATAGTTTAAAAAGTTTTGGTTTACAAAAAAATTGAATTTATGAAAAAAGTTTTTAGTGACTTTTCCAAGTTCACTATTTTTTTGACACACAGCAGTCAGAACTTAATTTTTCTTATTCCAAATTGTGCTGAAATGAAAATAAAATGATTTGAGGATGATTATTTTCAATAGTCGTCGATATTATGCTGCGGAGTTTGAGTAGATGTAGATTCTATTAAGAATATTAGGATTTTGATTTTCTTCGATTCTGGAACCACATCAACAATTGATATTTTATTTATGTTAGTTCAATCCAAAATCAACAAATTTCCAAATCGTTCTTTTCAACCGGAATTTTTAATTATAAAAGTAATATGGTTTCTCTAATAATATTGGAAAAATGCAAACAAAGCAACCTACAAGCAAAAAGCATACAATAAAGAGAGTTTCCAACTTGGATTCTAATTTCAGCACACGGAATCATTAATCATTAATAGTATTTGTTAAAATACAAACAACTAAATGGGTTTTAAGGAATCTTGATTAAGAGTAATTTAAAATAAAATGGCTGTCGTCGCAATTTTGTATACTTTATAACTATGCTCAAAAAATATCGATAAATCTTATATATATATATACAGGTGTGGCCATTATTATTTTTACACTTGAAATTTTTTGGAAAGCGTCTCTTTGCATGTCGATTTTATTGGGTGATGATTATATGTTCAAAACACAATAGCAAAGAAAGTAGGCGAAAAGGGGTGGAGGTTTTTATACCCGGCAGTATAAACTTTTATTGGCGTAGGGCGTAAGTATTTTTACTCACAGTACAAGTGTCGGAAGTCTTGTGTTTTGGTCAGTATGTTCGGTTTACTTGCAGGTAATGATAAAACTATCGAAGAAAATTGTTTTCTTTAGTATTTTAAACAAAATTTTTTGGAAAAACTTTCGAAATGGCGAAAACGGAGGAAATCATTTTGGAAGACCGTGCGAACATTGTAACGAAGTTTGAGTGTGAAATTTTTGCTACTAAAACTGCGAAAACTTATCAAATTTCACGGTAGACTATTTATCTGCTATTAAGTGAAAAGAAAGGGTTAGAAACACTTGAAAAGTTCAAAAGGATTTGCAGAAATGGAGTTGCAACTGACCCGAAGACAAGCGTCTTTTCGGTTTTATTCGGCAGCTATCTGAAGGTTTGGGCCGATCGAACCCAGCTTCTGATGAAACCGTTCTTGTGGTGAAGAACTCCTCTTACCAAACTAGAACCCTTCAAAATATGGAAATTTAAAAAAAAAAACATTTTTCTATTTTATAATTATACACTTCGTATAGAAGTTAAAATAGCTTTCGAAAAGGAAGAAAATATTTTTCAAAGCCAGAATTAGAAATATGAATCTCTTGTATCTATTTTTAGAACGAAAACCAATTTATTCAACACAAAAATATTCCTTATGGTAGATGGCTACATACACATTTACGTAAATAAATCACGAAACAAAGGGCATAGTAAATAAAAATCGGTCTATAGCCGATTTTTTAAATGTTATACATGGGGTTCGTAGTCAACAAATCTATAGTTCAATAAATTAACTCTGACAAAAACCACTAAACTAATAATATTTCAAAATTTTTGTCCATAACTTTGTTGTGTCTTCTTCAAATTCGCTCTAATTCATAGGTAGGGAGCTTTTTTTTCTTATAACTATTTCTTTCTCCAATATCCTTGGACAGATTTTTTGAAGCTTAACATAGTATCGTGTCTTTATGTAGCCAATGCATGTAAATAATTTATAGAAAGTTGCTCCACAAATTATGAAATGGAATCTCAAAAGCTATAAAAAACGACAAACTTTCTGGTCTTTATAACTTTGCTCTCTGGGTCGATGTTACTGAAATCCAAAACCAAATCGGGTTAAGGAAGAACCAACTCACATTAAAAATTTCATCAAAATCAGATAACGCGTTTGAAGTTATATTGTATGCGGACGGACGGACATGCAGAAATCGATCGTATCCTTGAAACCTTTCTATAATGTTTTAGAAATGTAGTGCTAAAACTAATATACCGTCTGGTAGTATCTACCATAGGGCATAAAAGTTTATTATCCAGGAATTAGTTGGATGGAAGGTTTTTAAAATATTTCATTCTCTCTCTTCCTGATACATTTTGCTTTGAAAATAACTGGCCGGCTCTTTTATACTTATCGTAAAATTTTGTTTTTACTTTCCCGATAAACGAATGTTTATAGGAAAGTACTATAATCGTGCGAAAATCTAACTTTTGATCTAGAAGGGCTAGGAAGATGAAAATAAGTGCAAAATCCGTTTCATTAAAATTAATTAGCCCCATGTCCGTCCGTCCGTCCGTCCGTCCGTCCGTCCGCTTTTTTAAATCGTTAATAAAATCTGAATGGATGGTCCGATTTCCATGAAACTTTCACCATTTTGGTGTTGCACCAAATGCCACACGGTGTTAGATTCTGGACGAAATTAATATATGGCAACACTATTTGGTAACGTTTTTTTTGTCTAAAAACGATAAAATTTTGTCCGCACGGTTCAGACTAAACTGTTGGGCCAATTTCGATACAATTTACACAGTTCATGTATTTGACCCCAACCTAGATCTGATTAGGTTTTGGGCCATATTCGACTATGGCAACACTATCTAAAAATACGTTTTGCCCAAATATAGCCTATTTTTGCACTTGTTGTAAAACCGAATCTGCATATCCAATTTTCATGACATTTGCACAGTTTGCGTACCAAGATCGATATCAGGACATATTAACTTTTCAACGCAATTTACATCTGGCAACACTAACACGCAAAACTTTTTTAAAAAAATGTTGTGGTGGAAATATAACTTCGAACGTATGTTTGGGATGGACCAAGTGAAAAAACAAAATATGTCTCCCCGCGGTGGGGGGTTGTGGAGGGCTAAAAAAGAAAAACTTCTATAATTCACTCAATAATGAGCGGATTTTCTTTAAACTTGGTTTATAGGTTCTGGATAGGCCAAGTGAAAAGATGGAATGCGACTCCCCTCGGTGGGGGTTGTGGTAGGGTGAAATAAAAAAAAGCTTAATAATAGTGAAATATAGAAACTTCCTTAATTCGGCCAATAATAGTGGGATTTTAATAGAACTTCGAACTTACGTTTGGGATGGACCAACTGAAAAGATTAAATATGTCTCCCCCGGTGGGGGGTTGTGGAGGGCTAAAATAGGAAAACGTCAATAATTCACTCAATAAAGGGCGGAATTTCTTGAAACTTGATGTGTACATTCTTGATAGCCCAAGTGAAAAGATAGAATGCGTCTCCCCTCGGTGGGGGTCGCGAGAGGGTGATATGAAAAAACCTTAATAAATTGGTCAATAACCTATGGATTTTAATCAAACTTGGAATGTACATTTGAGCCGAGCAAACTGAAAAGATAAAATATCTCCCCTCGATGGGGGGTCGTGGGGGGCTGAAATAGAAAAACTTGAAGAATTCATTCAATAATGGGCGAATATTCTAAAACTTGGTGTATACACTCTGGATAGGTCAACTCCAAAGATAGAATGTGACTCTCCTCTGTAGGGGTTACGGGAATGCAAAATAAATAAACCTTAATAATTCGGCCAATAGTATTCAAATTTTCATGAAACTTGGAATGTACATTTAGAATAGGAGAACTGAAATAAATATTTTATGACATTATCGGGAAAGTTCCATAGTGGTCCGGCCGATATAGAGAAAATGTAAATTCACTACTATGGTTTGCTTTGCTCATTTTTTTTTACTTCTTTTTGCCTGGTGAGTTTTAATAATTAATAGTTTTTTGGGGGTAATATATCGGAATGAATAAGGCGTCCCATTTAATCATTTCCTCCAATAAAAATCACTGATTTAACTGGGATAATACTGGCGGTTTCTTTTGCACATGGCTAGGAAAACTCATTGACCAATAAATTAATATATATAGTATTTGCTATATCTTCTGTATTCTTTTATCTATGCCTAGACGTATAATTAGGGTTCGACAAGTTTCTCCGTTGAAAAAAATGTTCTTACATTTGTTGTACTTTACAAGCAGAATTTCTATAACAATTCATAGAATAATCTTACCTAAAATATGGAGTCGAATAGATTAAAGTTGGCTTCTTAACTCCCTCCGTCAAATATGAGAATAGAATGCAAAATGGTATTTCCAATTTTTTGATGCCTGGAAAGATGGATTTTAATTTTCATACAGGCTTATTCAAAAATTGATATTTGTATGAATGTATTTCGATTTAAAGGATTTTATAAATGAGACGTATTGTGTTTCAGGTATGCAGATCATCAAACTTGCATAATGTGACTGGTAATTTTAGTGTAGACAAAATTTTTCTTATGCTATTTGGAAGTAATTAACAAATTTAATTTAAAGTTTTTTTTTTTTAGTTCATAATATTTCTTTAAAGATTTCTTTACTTTTTTCGAAATTAGCTGAATATTGATTTGATTGAAAGATTTAGAGCACCATATATCAGGTGGGAAAGTATCCAAGCTTGATGTTTTTTTTTTTGAGAACTATGACATTTCTAAAGGGCAAAATTTTTAAATGCAATTCGTTTTTGATGCCACTTAATTAATTATTTATTATACTAATTATATTTATAACAACTATGTTTTTTATAGTAGAAGACACTGCTTCTAAAAAACAGTAACTTAACTTAATCTACAACTTATTTAAGGAAGCTTTGGCGATCAGTTAGTCTCACAAAACAAAATGATTCCCGTAAAATAATTGAACACTAAATTTTATTTTAAATTAACAAAAATCTTAAAAACTAATTTACAATTTGAGTTTGAAAATTATTTTTATTTGAACTTTTGTCCCTTGCTCAAAAAAATTAAATTCGTTGTTACTTTTTCCAAAAAAAATGAATTAAATTCCTTCGCGAGAGATTTTGAATTTAGGAACTTAATTCCTTCGAGAAATATTTTTGAATGCAAAGGACTTAAATTCCTTCAAGATATATTTAGAAGAATTTTGGTTTACTAGATTCATAAGAAAAAATAAAATATCGTAAGCTACTCAGATCAAACTTTCTATTTCTAAAAGACAACAAGTATTTTATGAAATTACAAACAAGTAGTTTTTCCAAAATAAACCATAAACAGTAGATATACGTTACAATACTCCCCTGCCAGTGAACGCTGAGAGAACGCTACAATTTTAACCGAGTTGGGAGCCCTGAAATGCGCCCGGATCGGGTTTGTACCGGTTTAGGTATTTCGTCCTCAAACGTAACTTTTTTGAGTTTCTTTTCTTGTTGTATTACAATGGGGTTCGGAATGCTTGTTTTGTCATAAATTTCGTTATCTTCGCTAAAACAGGGTTTTAATCGGTTGATCGAAACCGTTTTTGCTTTGTTTTTAATACTAACAGTGAAATATTTGTCATTACGACTTAGTACTAGAAAGGGTCCTTCGTACGGTGGGTGCAGTGATGCTCGTACGGCGTCAGTTCTTATGAAAACATGAGAACAATCTGCTAAATCCCTGAACACGAAAACTTTGTCCTTGTTGTGCCGGGATGGTGGTGATGGTCGAATCATATCGAAATGTTTTCTTAAATGTTGCACAAACTCGGCCTGGGGGATGGTTTTTCTAGGTATTTGCAGGAAGTCTCCCGGCAGTCGAATGTTAGCACCGTACACTAGCTCGGCGGATGTGGCGTCAAAATCTTCACGGTAAACCGTTCTTAAACCAAGTAATACTGTTGGCAAAGATTTGGTCCATTGTTTATCTCCCAAACACATAATGGCAGCTTTTAGGGTGCGGTGAAATCTTTCGACCATGCCGTTACACGCTGGGTTGTAAGCCGTAGTACGGTTACGTGAGAATCCTAATAGGTTCGCTAACTCGGAAAAGAGTTCCGATTCGAATTGCGAACCGCGATCCGTGATGATGGAAGAAGGTACACCGTAGCGGCAAATCCATTCTTTATAAATGGCATTTGACACCGTTTCGCTTTTGATGTCCGGGACTGGGATGGCCTCAGGTCAACGTGTGAAACGGTCAATTATAGTCACGCAATACGTCATGTTTTCTGATGGGGGTAGTGGTCCTATAATATCTAGGTGGATTTTTTCGAAACGATTTTCGACTAAAGGATAAGAACCCACCGAGCTTTTAACGTGCCTAGAGACTTTCGCCTTCTGACAGTCTGGGCACGCCTTTGCCCAGCGACCAATCTCTTTTTTAATAGATGTCCAAATGAAATGTTTTGCTGCCAATTTCACCGTTGAACGTACGCTTGGATGGGACAAATTATGTATACTATGAAAAACTGCTCGACGAAAACTTTTCGGGACATAGGGTCTAGCTGATCCCGTAGACATGTCGCAGAAGATTTTGCTAACAGATCCGAACAGGGGCATTAGTTGAAATTTGAGTGCCTTGTTCGTTTCTCTGAGCGTATTTAACTCGGCATCGTCAGTTTGGGCTTCGGCCATCTGTGAGTAGTTTAGACTTTCTCCTATCGAAATTCCAGATACCCTTGAAAGCGTATCCGCCACGACGTTATCTCTTCCATTAATATGCTGAATATTCCTCGTATACTGCGCGATAAGGTCCAGATGCCTGCATTGGCGGGGGGAAGATTTATCCAGTTTTTGCCGTAAGGCATACGTTAGGGGTTTATGGTCGGTGTACAGGGTGAAAATTCGTCCGTCTAGCCAATGTTTGAAGTATTTAATGGCCGAATAAGCCGCTAGTAATTCACGGTCGTACGCGCTGTAACGCTGTTGCGTTTCCGTCAGTTTTTTTGAAAAAAAACTAAGCGGTTGCCATGCGTCCGCTACGAGCTGTTATAAAACCGCTCCAATGGCAGTGTTCGATGCGTCGACCATTACTGCGAGAGTCGCGTTAGGCGAGGGGTGAGCGAGGAATGCCGCTTCACATAACCGGTTTTTACTCAATTCGAATTGTTTTTTCGATTCATCGGTCCATACGATTTTACGTTTATCGTTTTTTTTACTCCCCTTTAGAAAATCATGGAGGAGGGCTTGATCGACAGCCGCATGAGGAATATAGATTCTATAAAAATTTATCATTCCCAGATAACGTCGTAAGTCTTTAACTGTATCAGGTAGAGTATAGTTAGTGATTGCTTCGACTTTCTTCATTGCAGGCTTTATATCCATGGGTGATATGTCGTGGCCTAAAAAAGTGATATTGGCTTCAGCAAAGGTACATTTATGGACGTTGATGACTAGGCCCGCGTCCCTTAATCGTTGAAAAACAACTTCTAAATGTGTGAGATGCTCAGTCATGTTTTTCGATGCGATTAATATATCATCGATGTAAGGGTAACAAAAGTCTAAACCACATGCATGAAGCGTTGGAATGTTTGTGCTGTGTTGCGCAGGCCAAAAGTCATTCTAGTGAATTCGAACAACCCAAATGGAGTACAAATTGCCGTTTTCGGGATATCCTCTTCGCTTATTGGGATTTGGTGATAAGCCTTGACCATATCAAGGGACGTAAAAATGGTACAACCATTGAGCTGCTGCGTAAAGTCAGTCAAGAAGGAGTTGGGTAACGGTCCGGTTTAGTAATGAAGTTAAGTCCCCTATAATCTCCAGTCGCCAATCTCCATTCATTTTCGTTGCTAGGTGCAATGGACTCGACCAGTCACTACATGACGGGCGGCAAATCCCTTGCTCAAGAATGCTTGCGAATTCCTGTTTCGCGATAGCTGATTTTTCCGCACTTAATCGCCTGACTCGAGCGAAACACGGAGGTCCTGTGGTCAATATGGAATGTGTAACGTTATGTTTAATTTTATTCAACGTGGGACCTTTGACGGTGATTTCTTTGTATTGCTTTAATAAGGCGAATATTTTTGGAGGGCAGGAATCGACAGAAATCGTTTTCAGGGATTGTGGACGCCCGTTTGCAATTTTGGTTATGGTTTTCAAACTGGTAAGGGGATCGATTAGCTTTTTTCTTTTCAAATCGACCAGTAGACCGAAATAGTTTAAAAAATCGGCTCCAATGATTGGCTTTTCCACATTCGCGATTGTAAAACGCCACGGGAATCGTCTACGCAATCCTAAGTTTAAATCTAAGGCTTTTTGGCCATAAGTGTCGATGACAGTTGAATTTGCCGCAAAGAGTTTGAATTCGCTCTTACACCCTTTCTCTCGGGAAGTGGTGGGTATGACAGATACATCAGCCCCGGTATCTATCAAAAACAATAATTTTGAGGTAGAGTCTATTAAAGAAAGACGGCGGCTACTAGGGCTACGGTCGCTGGTCGCCAGCAGCGGGGCCGTGCCTAGTTTTTTTGGTTGCCCAATGGTTTTGGTTGCTCGAAAATGCATGGTTTGATGCATTTTCGGGCATCTTCTCAAAATTTGTAATGGTACCAACATCTATCGTATTGTTTTGTTGCGGATTTGGAACGAGAACGTGAACGAGGTCGCCGCGTTTTTGGTTTGTTCTGTGCATCAAACCTTTGTGTCAGCGTATTTATTTGTTCTCGTAATAATTTCAATTCAATGGACAGTTGGTCAGACGTTGACGTTGTGCTATTGTGAGAGTTAGACGAAACCGTGTATATATTGGACGCCTGGTTTACTTCGGCAATTTTGTCGGCAGTGGTCGCTAGTTTGTCCAAGCTAGTATCTTCGATGCTCGTCAAAATCTCTTGGACGTGTACCGGCAAACGTTGCAACCAAAGATTCTGAAGGGGGGTGTCTTGAATTTGGTCACTCCCTATCGTTTGCATTTCGCGAAGTAGTTGTGACGGTTTTTTGTCACCCAGTTGTAATCCACGCAAAAGTCTATCAATCTTGGTTCGAGCTGAGTCACCAAGCCTTTCGATTATTGTTTGTTTTAGATCCGGGTAGGTGTTTGAAATTGGAGGGTTAATAATCTTTTCCCGAACGCATTTTATTGTTTCGGGATCTAGTGCCGCAAGTAAGTAACTATACATAGTACCGTCTTGGGTTATTGCACTATTTCGAAACTGGGCTTCCAACTGGGTGAACCAAATCTCGGGGTCCTCCCGGTTGAAAGGTGGTGGTTTAACCGCGACCCTGTAAATACTTGTTGCGGTCCCTGGCAGGCCTACGACGGGGTCATTGTTTTCAGCGTTTGCCATATTTACACACAATTACTATATTTATTTTTGAAAAGCTTGCAAAATTAACCGATAATAATGAAATATTTCATAAATAAAAATGTTTGGTCGGAGTAGAAAAATCTTTGTCAGTGATATTTTTCGAATAAATTTTCGGATAATTAGTGAATTCAATTCCCCTGAGGGGTGGTAGACCCGATACATGAAATATAATAAACTTGAATGACGTAAAGTATCGAACTCTCGTTTAATATTGGTTCACTTACTGAGATTTTTGGAAAATTTAACACATGAGCACGCACAATAACATTTTGAAATGAATTTGTTTTCAATTAAAATAAATTAAATAGGAAATGTTAAAATAATTTTATATAAATTAAAAATTTTATTACTAGATACACATTAATCTATAAAAACCTTGAAACGTAGGTGGCCGTTGATGTGCTTGATGTTTTGAGGTTTCAGCTATCTATAACCAATGATGTCCAAGTTGTGGTAAACGGTTTTAAAATTATATAGGTTTTGTGATGAAAAAAATATGGGCGAAACCTTTCGGTCACTTTTGCCGATGAAAGTTGAGGCCCGGTCCAGGATTTCAAAAAGTTCAAAATATTTCCTAATGTTCGCCTTTATTTTGCTGCAGCCTCTTCTGTGGGCTCTTTTTCCGAAATTTTTGAATTCTCGTCCATATTTGAAGATAGCCTTTTCGTTGGGCTCTTAATTGCAGGTCGTGTCACTATTTTGTTTTTGGAAATCAAAAAACATTGTAAACTTAAGTAATCACGTCGGGGTCACCATTTTTGGCGATCAGTTAGTCTCACAAAATAAAATGATTCCCGTAAAATAATTGAACACTAAATTAACAAAAATCTTAAAAACTAATTTACAATTTGAGTTTGAAAATTCTTTTTATTTGAACTTTTGTCCGTTGCTCAAAAAAATTAAATTCGTTGTTACTTTTTCCAAAAAAAATGAATTAAATTCCTTCGCGAGAGATTTTGAATTTAGGAACTTAATTCCTTCGAGAAATATTTTTGAATGCAAAGGACTTAAATTCCTTCAAGATATATTTAGAAGAATTTTGGTTTACTAGATTCATAAGAAAAAATAAAATATCGTAAGCTACTCAGATCAAACTTTCTATTTCTAAAAGACAACAAGTATTTTATGAAATTACAAACAAGTAGTTTTTCCAAAATAAACCATAAACAGTAAATATACGCTACAAACCTACGATTATAAATATTGTATTTGAGAACAGTAGAAATAATAATTCTGTAATAATTAGGATTCTCTGATATATAACAATCTTCACCCGTTGAGGAAGGTTCAAAATAAAGTCCAGTCATTGGAGAAAATATAAAAATGTAAATTGCATTGTGCTCTACCGACTACATTAGTATAAACAAGGACCAAAATACTAAAAATAAATTATACTAAGACTAATTGTAGAAATTCAAAATGATTCAAAACGATGAGAATTTAAGCATTATTGTTAATTTAATTATATGAAATAAATAGAAGGTTCTCGTTCACGGGGTGTACCGATTAATGGGTAAGTCACTTGACATAATTATCATTATTATTTATTTAAAAGTCCTTATCTCGGTATCAAAATGACACTGTGATCGTTCAGCTAATAATTTGCAGCAGAACCTTATGTTTCATATGGCTAGAATGTTTCATTCACGAGGAATTCTGAACCTGACACACCGACTTTGCTTTATAAAGGGGCGTTTCCACCAAGCGAACAAACTGTTTACGCGTTTGGTGGAAGCAAAGCGCAGTTGCGGCGCGTTCTGTGCGCGGTTTTGCACGTTTCTCGTCCCTACCGAAAATCTTTGTCGCGTACAGTTCGCGGCTACCTCACGCACATGAACCTTTGGTGGAAAGGGGTGAAATTTCTGCTTCATGCTGAAACAACATGTACGCGTGTTCGTCGATGATATTCGCAATTCAAAGATAGTGGGATGGGATAGGAATTTTATTTGAAGGTAGGAACGATGGTTTTTAATAAAAAAATTTTAAAGAGAAAATTTTTATTTTAAAATCATGCTATTTTACTAACATGAAATATCCACACTTGGTTGCAATATATACAGTCAGGAGCACTTGATTATACGCAATTTAATTTTTATCATTTTTGCCATAATGGTGCAAATTCTTAGAAACTTCTTCCGTAATATTCGTTGCCCATTATTCCATTCTACCAGATGCCCCAGACGTGGGAAAAACCCATGCTTGAGTGGAAATTCCCATTTTTGTCTTTTTTGGCTATTTGCACCGGAGCACTTTATTATTCGCATCAGTTTTCTTCAAGCTTGCAAGGCGAACGGTGATCCTCTAAAACCAATTTATCATTAAGAAACAATTGTGTGATTTGTCTGCTTTACCTTAATGAAGTTTTTGTTCCACCTGGACAAAAATGGGGCGTGGAAAATCACTAACCGAGACGGAAGTTGGGAAAATGACTTCATTGAAAGATAAAAATTATTCCAATCGCGATATTGGCATGCAAATTGGTCGAGATCCTTGGACTATAAATAATCTTCTCAAAAACAAAGAAAATTACGGAAAAAATCGAAAAGGACGCACATCCAAAGCAACTATCGAACGAGAACATAGGGCCATATTACGGGGTGCATTGAATTCTGCAGTAACTGCTCGTAAAATTAAAGGGAAAGTGGGCATTACGACTAGTGTCCATTCAGTTGTCAGGATGGTCAAGCAGTATCCACACCTCCGAGCACTTCCGACGTGTTTCTTCCTTCGAAAACGACCAAATTGATTGCTCCATGAAATGACGGAACTAACAGATGCGAGAAAACCAACTTGGATTCTCTCAAATCGTGGAAATAATGTCGAAATCCATCCGAACCATCCAAATTAAATATTTTCTTGTCGGAAAAAATTACTTGCTGCCATTCTGTCTTCCAATGTAAATGTCCCGTAAAACTCGAATCTAGCATTCTTATGAGGTTGAAGTAAACGTGTTTTTTCTTGTATTTTTTGACGTCGGAGGTGTGGATAGTGCTTGATCAGCCTGAGAACTCAATGGACACTAGCCGTAATACTCACTTTCCCTTTAATTTGACGAGCACTTACCGCAGAATTCAGTGCATCCCGTAATATGGCCCTATGTTCTCGTTCGATAGCTGCTTTGGGTGTGCATCCTTTTCGATTTTTTCCGTAATTTTCTTTGTTTTTGAGAAGATTATTTATAGTCCAAGGATTTCGACCAATTTGTATGCTAATATCGCGATTGGAATAATTTTTCTCTTTCAATGAAGTCATTTTTCCAACTTCCGTCTCGGTTAGTGATTTTCCACGCCCCATTTTTGTCCAGGTGGAACAAAAACTTCATTAAGGTAAAGCAGACAAATCACACAATTGTTTCTTAACGATAAATGGGTTTTAGAAGATCACCGTTCGCCTTGCAAGCTTGAAGAAAACTGATGCGTTTAATAAAGTGCTCCGGTGCAAATAGCCAAAAAAGACAAAAATGGGAATTTCCACTCAAGCATGGGTTTTTCCCACATCTGGGGCATCTGGTAGAATAGAATAATGGGCAACGAATAGTACGGAAGAAGTTTCTAAGAATTTGCACCATTATGGCAAAAATGACGATAAAAATTAAATTGCGTATAATCAAGTGCTCCTGACTGTATATATAAACTAACAAATTTATTAATTTTTTATATATATTAACTACTTTCTCGTGAAAAAAGGATACATAGAAGTGTATTGCTTGAAAGTTATTTTTTAAAATGACTGTTTTCGCCGCATCAAATGTACTTAGGGACTTATCAGTTGAACTCATACATTTGTTTGTTCAGGAACGGAATCATTTTAACTATTTTAAGCATACATTAGAAGGATAAATCATTTATCATTATATTCAAATCGAAATCAAACTAAGATCTACGAATTTTATTCTAATTAATTAATTTTATTCATGTTAGTAAAATAGCATATTTTTAAAATGATTTAATTCAGTCCCACTGTATTATAATAAATAAATATGTGTTTCATGGAAAAATTTGAAACAATTTTTTCTATAATTTAAAAATAAAATTTTTATTATTTATTATTATTATGTTATGTCAGAAATGCTTTATTATTTAAAATTTTCATTAAATTAATTATTACCGAAAAATGTATGGAAAAAACTATAAAATTTTTATTTTGGAAATATGTTTTACGTGAAATATCGGTTTTCAAAATTATTTCCAAAAACGAAAATCAAAATATCTGAATATGCATATGGTAACAGGCCAATTGACAAGTCCCCGGTCTGACACATAGATGGCGGTACTAGAATTAAATCGATATGATTTTTAGTTAGCCCTAACCTTTAAAAGACGCGTGTATAAATTTGACAGCTGTCGGATCATTAGTTTGTGAATTATAGCATTTTGAGTGAAGCAACTTTTGTTATTGTGAAGAAAATGGATAAAAAGGAATTTCGCGTGTTGATTAAACATTGCTTTATGGCCAAAAAAAATACCGTTGAAACGAAAACTTGGCTTGATAATTATTATCCGGACTCTTCACCTTCGAAATCCACCGTTGGAAAATGGGGTGCCTTTTTAAATCTGGTCGTACAAGCCTTGAAGACGATCCATGTCAAGAACATCCAAAAAGTGTACCAACAACAGAAAAGATACAAAAAATACAGGATATGGTTTCGGAAGACAGACGAGTGGGTGTGGATAAGGTAGCTGACACCCTAGGCATCTTATATAGATCAGTACATCACATCTTAGCTGAAGTTTTAGGTTTCAAAAAGCTCTGTGCAAAGTGGCTGCCGCATTTCCGAAAAATGGAACAAAAACACATGCAAATGCGACTTTCTCAAGAACATTTGGAGCATTTTCGAAAGGATAAAGTGGATTTTGTGCGCGGATTCATCACTATGGATGAGACTTGGGGATATCACTATGATCCTGAGTCGAAAGCAGAATCAAAAAACCGATAATTCGGCTCCAAAACGGGTTAAGGCCCAAAGATCAGTGAAGAAGGTTATGGCATTAGTTTTTTGGGATGCAAAAGGAATTTTGTTGGTGGATTATCTCCAAACTGATAAAACAATAAACTCAGATTATTATTGAAACCTTTTGGACTAATTGGATGTAAAAATTCGTGAGAAAAGACCTGGTTTAAAGAAGAAAAAGGCAATTTTCACCAAGACAATGCACCGTGTCACAAGTCAGTGAAAACGATGGCAAAAATCCATGAATTAGGCTTCGAATTGCTTCGGCATCCACTGTATTCTCCAGATCTGGCCCCCAGCGACTATCTCCTGTTCTCAGATCTCAAAAGAATGCTTGCTGGGAAGAAATTTTCGTCGAATGAAGAGGTGATCGCCGAAACTGAGGCCTATTTTGAAGCAAAGGACAAAAATGGTATCGAAAAGTTGGAGGGTCGCTATAATCAGTGTATCACCCTTGAAGGGAATTATGTTGAATAAAAAAACGAATTTTGCCAAAAAAATGTGTTTTACTATGGTAGGCCGGGGACTTTTCAATTCACCTGTTATATCGAGAATTTTAAATTTTTGATAATTAGATTTTTAGTTGTGAAGTAAACTTTGCCGAAGGAGCATGTATTCTGAAGAATAAAAAGTAATTTGCGCCGCTTCGTTGATTATTTTATCTGAAGCTAATAAACGAAAATCACCACGCTGTTAGGTCAGACCCTATTTAAGATACAGAGAAAGGGAAGCGTTACTGAATAATTTGAAAATTAATAAATTAAGTGGTTTTCGGAATTTCTCAAGAATTTCACCGGCAGATCTTGAATTTTTCGCGCAAACAATTGGACCGAAAATCGAATTACTATAATTTTAACACATTAGCCTCCGACCATTCCATTTTATTTTTATCTTTTCAAGAACTAGAACACGAAATTAAATATCACGAGCGCTATGGAAACTTAACAACTATGCGTAATTGATGACGCGATTATAATAACGATTGAAAATTACACTTGTCAATCAAAAGACAGAAAAAAAAAATAAATATGAGCATCCCTTTCGATAATTTCCATATGAACACCATATAAATAGGTGCCAGTTGCAATTACCAAAAAAACCCAATGCCATTAAATCAAGAAATTGTAAAATATTTTGTCTGGAAAATTTGTTTGCACGTACTATTTTATTGCAATGCAATAAATTGCAACGAAACTACATATGAAAAAAAAAAATGTGTGAGCATCTAGAAAATATTTCCCAAATACTAGGAAAAACCTGCAATAAAATTTATTTCAATACTTTCCTGATTAAAACTGCAGATATTTTAGGTAATTAGCCTTCCGTAAATAGAAAGATTTGCCAGAATTGAAAAAAGTAATTGTTTTATAATTCTAAAGTTATTAAGAAAAATTGCAAAATAACTTGAAAATAGGGATTCTAGGACATTTCACAGAAAAACAATTCACAGAAAAGCAACTCACAGAAAACAATTCCCAGAAAACCAATTCACAGAAAAGCAATTCACAGAAAAGTAGTTTACGGAAAACAATTCCCAGAAAAACAATTCACAGAAAAGCAATTCACAGAAAAGTAGTTTACGGAAAAAAAATGAGATTTTTTTCCGTAAACTACTTTTCTGTGAATTAATCCCTTTAAATCTGTAACATTTGTTTTTACCCCAACATTATTTGCATTAGCAGCATGGTTATGATCACCAGTAGTTTCTATAATTTCTCCAGTTCTTTTATTGGTATGAATTCAAACTTTGCATTTCTCCGTCCTATAATAATAATTTCACAACCAATAACATTTTTTTTTATCGCGAATAAATTCAAACCCATCAACACAGTTTTTTTTTGCGGCTTTTTCTGTGAATTTTTTCCGGGAATTGTTTTTCTGTGAATTGTGTTTCTGTGAATTGTTTTCTGTGAATTATTTTTCTCTTAATTGTTTTCTGTGAATCGTTTTTCTGTGAATTGTTTTTCTGCGAATTGACCGGTTACCAAAACACGAGAGCAAACTTCCAAGCAAAAATTTCCGGTTTCCACCAAGCGCGCAGCTTCGTGTACAGTTCGCGAATGTCGTTTTGCTTCCACACGCAACCTTTTCTCGGTGAGGACGACAAGGCGAACATTTTCACGCTCAAAATGTATACACACAAAATTTGATACTATTTGTTACTATCATTTTATAATCTCATCCGAAAACACAATTCTTCATTCAACTTAGTATATTTTTTCAACACTCTCACGAAAAGCATTTAAAATTTTGTGAAACGCGAGTGAGAAAATTATCATTTTAAATTTTCGGTAGGCGCAAAGTTTACAAAAGCATGAAATTTGTTTAAAAATACATTTTATTTTTCATTATTCAATTATTATTTACATTACTCTTTATTTTTACTTACAAATAAAACAGAACCTTTGGAGAAAACAAATATTAACAAACTAAAACTTTTGAGGTTAATCTAAAACGTATTTACACTTAATTTCTAACTTAATGGAATTGCTCCGATAGCCCCCAATCGAGACATCCTAATGTCACCTCTCAGCTTTCTTCAGGGATTTCGTCTTTACCGGTAAGATACTCAAAATCCTTAAAATCCATACCGGAGGGGTAACTGGAATTCGACTTTTCATCCTCATCCTCTTGAATGCAGTTTTTGACCTGCTTGTTGTACCTCGATTTGCGATTCTGCAACCAATTTTTTATTACCTCTTCGTTCAGGCTTAATCGCTGGGAAAGTCTAAGTCTTCCCTCGTCAGACAATTTGGTCTGGATACCAAATTCTTTCTCTAATTTTGAAAATACCGTCCTTGTTCTTCTCTGTTTATTTACGCCATTTTTGAGTTCTGTAAAAGGAAAAAAAGTTTTTTTAAATAAATTAAATTTTGATATTTTATAGGCGAATTTCTTACTAGCTTGGTTTGATGTCACAATTTGATTACAATTTTCATACCCTTCAAAATCGAAATCTATCGGATAAGCGTTTAACTCTGCTAATTTCGTATACTGTAAAGAAAGATAAAATGTTAAAGAGAAAACTGATTTTTAAAAAAGTACAGCATATATGGTAAAAATGTTAAAACTCTTACTTACCGAATCCAAATCTACGCTCGACAAAGATTCATTATTCCCACAGCACGAATACATTTTATTATTTTCAAAATTGCAGCACAATTGGCACAGGACAACTTGAATATGATTCCGAAAGTTTTTAGTTAGTGGACGATTTTAGTCTAGGCACTCAAAACTTAGCCCTGCTGAGAGGTAAAATCAGCCAATCCTCTAATGTCAGGAATTCTGGATTTTTCATTAACTCCCCTATAAAAAGTGCAAAAAAAAGCGGCTCACTACGCGCATGGAATCTCCGGCCAAAAGGGTACTAAAAGACAAGCCCAAAAAATCGAATATATTGCTCTCGGCGGTAAGTGCCTCAAAAGATCCTCCACTCCAAGAAACGAACATTATAATGCCTCAACCATCTACCTCGTATATGGAGGGAAACCATTGCAAACAGATGTCGAGCCAAATCATACATTATACGACCTTACGAGAAAACGAACCACGTCTTACTCGTCAATATCAAGTGCTAATTCTGATACCCAAAACAGGCAAGTAAGCAACACTGCTCCTTCTCACCCATTAAAAAATCAACCTAGCAAAAATATTCCCCCAATCATTTGCTACAAGCTTGATCATAAAAAAACCATAACTGCCCTAAATGAGCAACTAAAGGACAAAACATTCATATTAAAAAAAATTAATAAAAATTGTTCCAATGTAAAAACAAAAAATATTGAAGACTACAATACAGCTCTTCACATTCTGAAAACAGCTCAAGTGAATAATTATACATTCACTCCAAAGGAAAACCGCGCATGGTGTTACGTCATTCGCGGCATAGACGATAGCTATGACGCAAATGACGTCTCTATCGCTCTCGCAAAACTCAACCTAAGGGTAAACTTCATGAAGATAGACGTTTTAAAGACACGTCAAAAAACCCACAATACACTTTTTTTCGTCCAATGCGATAGGAACTCTGACACCAAATCGCTACTTCAAATTCAGTATCTTCTTCACCAGAAAATCAGCTGGGAGAAATTAAATCCACGCCCAAACCTGCAATGTAAAAATTGTCAGCGGTTTGACCATGTCGCGATTAATTGCAATATGCCTTACCACTGCATCAAATGCGCCTCCTCTCACGCCCCAGGAGCATGTCTTAGAGTTAACACGGAGGAGGGAAAACCCTTCTGTGTAAACTGTAAAAAATTAGGCCATCCCGCAAATTTCCGAGATTGCCCCGCAGCATTAGCTTACAGACAAAAAAAAGAAAGTCTTACCAACATTAGACCAAACACACAATTACAGACCACAAACAAAGAACACATGTTCACAAACTTCGTCAAACCTTCACTCTCCTTCGCAGACGCAATAGGTGGAAAAAATCCTGTTATTCCTAGCCGCACGGCACCTTCTTTACAGTTTTCAAACCCCAACGCACCAGACCTGGACAACCTGAATTTTATTCAACAACAATTTCAGGTACACTTCAACATGAACCTATTCGAGCTATCGAATAAAATAAATGCACTGACTCAGACATTAAAATCAAATACGGACGACGCAATCAAGAAACAACAAATGTTCAAATTTGTATTCGAGCTATCACCATACATGCATTTATTAAACCCTTAAATTGAGTATGAAACTATTTCTCCTCAATACTAACTCACTTAAATCCACCCAAAAACAAGTCGAACTCAACACCCTCTTAAATAAATATAACCCAGATATTGCGCTCATCACAGAAACCAGACTCAAACAGACTAACAGAAACATGGGAAAAAAATTTCCTGGTTACACACTCTACAATTACGAACGAACGAACAATACTGGTGGAGGTGTAGCAATTTTATATAAATTAGCTATCCATACTACACAACTGGCGTTCCCAACTTTCCAAACTATTGACTGCGTGTCAATGTCGGTGCAGTTAAAATCAAACAAAATCATAAATTGCGTGAGTGTATACCACTCTTACAAATGTGGGGCAAAAAAATTGGAAGAGAGCGATTTAGACTCTCTTTTCAATTCTCTGCGCTCCCTTAAAAGTCCATTTGTTGTAGGGGGGACTTCAACTCAAAACACGCTTTCTGGTCCAACGTATCGGAAGACGCAAATGGGCGATGTTTACACAATTGGTACATGAACAACTATGACACCATTAACATCAAACTTTGGCATTCGCTATATCCGTCATACCCTTCTTCGGGATCTTATATTGATCTCTTTCTTGTGCACAATGACTTAGTAATCAACAATAGCTGTATAAGACACAACGCTTTACTTACAAAACCTTCTTACTCTGACCACGACATTGTATTTTTAACGATTGACGGTATTAAAGACTCGACAAAAAACAAGTCACGCAACTGGCCAATTGACCTTCTAACAAAAACCCCAATTAAAGTTTTTGATTACTCTAAAGCAAATTGGAAGAATCTAAATAAAATTGTTATTAGAAAGTCAAGGGAGCTAGCGATTAATCCGCAAATCAATATGACAAAATTACAATTAGACGAATCAATAGACAAATTGACAGTTCACATTAATGACGCCATGAGACAGACAATTCCAATAATAACACTCAAAAATACGCATTACTCATACAAAAATCGACAACTCTCAAATTTACTATTAGCTAAAAAACGACTCAAACGTAAACTACACAGAATACTGACGAAGAACGGATTCTTAAAAGACACCCGCTTCTACCAACTACAACTAGACTTGAAGAAACTGAACGAAGACATTGCTGCTCAAATACGGACGAACGTAAATGACAACTTCAAATCTAGACTAGAAAACATAAAAAAAGATAATAATCTATTCAAAAACATAAACAAATTAAAAGCAAACAAAACAGATATGAGCATTACGAAACTAAATATCAACGACAAACCAGTTTTTGACATACCGACCATAAATAACTCACTAGCTTCAACATTTTTAAAAGCGCACTGTCAAAATCAGAATCTAGGTTCCGTTGACTTCACGAACCACATTAACAATGAAACTCAAGTATTTCTCGACCAATACAAAGACTTTAAAATCACCAACTTTGACGCAGACAATCCTGCAGACAAGTGCACAAGACACAAAGAGATATTCGTTACACCCAAAGAACTGAGCTACAATATAAGATCCCTAAGAAACAAAAAATCTTGCGGTTTTGACGGTATTCCTAATATCGTAATAAAGAATCTGTCAAATTCATGTACTAAAATATTATCCATAATCATCAACAATTGTGTGAACATCGCTTATTTTCCAACAGCGTGGAAAACTTCCAAAATTATTCCCCTCAAAAAACCTAAAAAAAATGTTCTTCATCCCTCCAGTTATCGTCCAATTTCCCTGCTGAGCTGTTTTAGCAAACTTCTCGAACGAATAATACATACAGGGTTAACAAATTTTATTGAAGATAACGACATTATACCACAACTACAATTTGGTTTCCAAAAAAAACACTCGACTCTTGACGCACTAACCATTTTACACAACAATATAGTTCACAACATGACACATGGCAAAATTACAATAGCAACTCTGATCGACCTGGAAAAGGCATTTGATTCAGTCTGGATCAACGGTCTGATCTGGAAGCTAAAATCCTTTAATTTTCCAACCTATCTCACTTTGTTCATTTCCAATTTCCTTAAACACCGTAAATTCTCCGTGCTAAACGCTAACACCCTCTCCAACATTTTAACAATGCCCGCAGGCGTACCTCAAGGTGCCATATTATCCCCTACCCTTTTTAACATCTTCCTTTCCGATATACCTTCCACCCATAGTCCCATTTTTAACAACACCTCCTTAAATCCTTCCAACTCACTAGCATTCGCAGACGACTCGATAGTGTTCACCTCTTCCTGGTCGATTGAAAACGCAGCCAAAAGACTGACAAACGAACTTACAATCTTACATGACTACCTAACGACATGGAAACTAAAAATAAACACTGACAAATGTGAGACCGTACATTTTACCGGACCACACTGCAACTACAAAAGAAAACTTAGAAAGAAGACCAGTTCCGACTTCTTTATAAACAACAAAAAAATAAAGACGGTCAGCTCAGTAAAATACTTAGGTCTTCACTTACAAGCAAACTTAAATAGCAAGACACATCTTAACATCATAATAAAAAAAGCTAAAGCAGCTCACGCTATCCTCTTCCCCTTCCTAGGTCACAGTAGTCCTCTCAAATCCGAGGTGAAGCTCCTCCTCTACAAGCAAATTATTCGCCCCACGCTTACTTATGCAGCGCACGTCTGGGCTCCCAAAATGTCAAATACACAGTGGGAGAAAATAGAAATTCAAGAGAGGAAGTGGCTACGCGCCTGTTTAGGAGTTACCTACACAAGAAAAAGTGCTCTCGAAAAATTTGTTTACACAGTTGTTGTGAAAACACGTGCACACAAAATGCTAAGTCCAAAATGATATAAAAATATCGTTTTGGTAAAAAAGATCGTTTTACACGATCGTAAAATTTGAGTGGACTACGTTTTCTAAGAAACGCAAATTTTATGTTTGAAGAAAAACGTGCAAGTCTAAAATACTTTCTCATGACCATCTAGGATATCGAAATATATTTTCAAATATGATGTCCTAGAAATAGACTCTTTTACAACGTGGCAATAAAATTTCAGAAAATAATGTTTAAAAAAGGCGCATGTTCTTTGTGATCGCTTGAATGCAAAGAAATAGGCAAATCTTTTAAAACTCTTTGCCATCATAAAAATGGTATTTATGGATGCAAAGATCCCTTTTTCCAAGGAATCAGGATTTTACGATCACGGTGAAAATTGTAAAAAATATCTGTTATGCATTTGTTCTTACCGCTCGAATAAACAAATCTTTTAAAGTATGTGATGTAAACATATATGGAAAGGATTTGTTTTTCTTACATCTTCACAAAAAATACATATCCCTACCCAAGCCTAGCCATTTAAAGGCTAGAATTTTTGTAGAAAAAGGCTGAGTTGACGGAAAATTAGTTAGTTGTCAATTACACCGTTAATAGTACTTTTGCCCCCCACCAGTGGTAAGGTATAAGGGAAGATCAAAATAAAAAAGTGAAAAAAGAAGTACCAAAATACAAGTTTCAATAAGTTCTATAAATTACATATTCATACAAAGAATTTTAAAATAAAACGAATAAAATATACAAAGAATTTTAAAATAAAACGAATAAAATATAGTTTTACTACTAAATCACAACACCAACGTATCCCATTGTGTATACAACAACATATCCAATATAAAATACACAACAATTTGGCGCAGCTGGTAAGATTCAAGGAGTTATAAAACTTTTAAAAACTTGGATCTTTCGAATCGAAAAAAAAAGCGTGTTGCGATTTAGTGAAACTAAAATTTCTTGACGTATTCCTAATAAAACATCAAAAACTAAAAAATTAACAATAAAAAAAAAAAGAGAACAGTGAACAATAAAAATTGAACAGCAGCAAAACTGATGTCAAGTGAAAGCAGCATTTCAGAAGAGGACACCACCATCGTACTACAAGAGGACTACGACGCATCCGACGAGGGAGCACCAAAACTAAGAGAACTGAGAAGCGGAAAAATATACAGCACAAGCACACCGATAAAGGAGATTAAGGTAGAGGCAAATAAAATAAATAAATTAGATAAGGTAGATTTAAGTAAAACAATAAAAATGAGTGTAGATTATTCTAAAGTGAACCACTTTGTATTTAATAGTATACCATTGTTTGATGGGGAAAACACCCCTAATTTAGTATCGCAAGCAGATTGTTTTATTCGGTGTTGTGGATATGTAATCGATGTGCTAGAAGAAGAAGAGAAAAAACTCTTCTTAAAACTATTGCCTACCCGGTTTCGAGGGCGGGCAATATCAGTGTTAAACGGGACAAAGTTCGAATCGTTGGAAGATCTTAAAAAATTGATAACCGAAAAGTTCATTAATACAAAGCCATATATGACTTTGGTTAATGAACTTAGGATATCATGTCAACTTCCTGGCGAAACTTTATCTTCTTTTGCGAATAGAGTATTTGATTTGTTAAAAAGTTGTAGGGAAAAGGCAGATGCTCGGTATAGTTCAGGCGCCGAAGCTATTAGAAATGATTTGGAGGAAACCGCGATATTTGCGTTTAAATCCGGTATAATAGATTCAAATCACCGCCTGTACTTACTCCACAATAGCGAAAAAGTATTCGAAACTCTGTTGCAGAAAGTAAATGAGTTGGATGAAGCCGAAAAACAAATGTCGTTGTATCAACACATGTCTGGGTTAACTTCACTTTCAGTTTTACCGCCCGCTTTTACACCTTTGTCTTCACCTTTAGTGCATTCAAATAGCAATGCAAACCAAAATGATAACTCAAGTCAACGAATAAACGTACAGAAAAAGCAATATAGTTCTAAATGTGGGTTTTGTAGTAAATTAGGTCACACTTACGTAGAATGCAACATGCGTAAAAAGACTCCTTATTGCACAATTTGTCGCGTATATGGACACAATTTTGATAGTTGCTCGAAAAGGCCAGTTGAACGAAATAACAATAGACAAGTTCATGCGGTTAATTCGAACAACGATTCAAAAAATTTGGAATTAAAATGTGCATTTTGTCAAAGAAAGGGTCACAAAACTGACAAATGTTTTGCCAAAAAGAAATGGGATTCCCAAAACTCTTCTTCGACCAATCAGTCGGAAAACTAAAATCGGGCTGTCACCCCCGACCAGTAAATGAGACAAGGTGTCAGCCCCCACATAAAAAAACCCTTAAATGTTCAGTAGAAATACCTCTGGATTTAGTTACACATAATCCAGCTAAATTATTAATAGACACTGGTGCCGACATTAGTATTCTGAAAAATACGGCATTAAAACCAGGTGTCCAAATAAATGCAAATAATAAAATACAGATTAAAACTGTGTTTGGCGAAGGCAAAACTTTAGGTACTTGGATAGGTAAAATCTCTGCACCAACTCCCCGCAATGTTAAATTTCATGTTATCAAATCAACAAACGAAATATCGGGAGACGGAATTTTGGGTTACGATTTCTTGTCTCAACACTGTAATATTGAAGGACCAAATCAACAGTTAGTTTTTCCAGAAACTGAATTTAATCAAAGCAGTTATAAAATACCAATTCAAAACGAAGATGATTTGACTCTAGTGGAAAAGGGTAAACACAATAAAATTCAGTCGCAGAATAAAGATTTTGCAGAGTCTGAAAAAATTGTGTTTGAAAAAGCCTCACAGAGCAAACATCAAAACCCAATTGAAGAAACTTTTTACAACTCGAAGAGTATAAAAGGGTTCAATACTGAAATAGTATTGGAAGACCTGGAATGTGAAGTGGAGACTCAGAGAGAAATTCACATTCCTGCTCGAACGAGAAAAGTAATTCAACTAGAAGCGGATTTTAAGCAAGAAAAGCTTTGTTTATCAAATGAGATAAGCGAAGGAGTTTTTCTTGGCAATTGTTTGGTTAAACCAAGTGAAGAAAAAATTACGTTGAGTATTCTGAATATTAACAGTGAAGACAAAAATATCAAGCCATTTAAAATAAAAGTACAGTCATTGAAAAACTACAGTATAATAAATTTAAATAAAAATATTGAAGAAAATTCTCCGGAAGAAAAAGTAAAGCATATGTTCAATTATTTTGAGTGTGAAACTGAAAAACGAGTAAAAATAATAGATGAAATTATTAAACTAGACAACTCTATAAATGAAGAGGAAAAAATCTCGATTTTAGAAATTTGTAAGGAATACAATGACGTATTCCATTTACCGGGAGATAAACTCACCCACACAAACTCGTGCTCACATTCAATACCAATTAAACAGGATCAAGGTCCTGTAAACCAAAAAATGTATCGTTTGCCAGAAAAGCAACGAACAATAATTCAGGACCAAGTCGAAGATATGCTCGATAATGATATTATTACTCCAAGTAAAAGCCCTTGGAATTTACCTCTCCTGGTAGTGCCTAAAAAAGATGGAACAGAAGGAGAGAAAAGATGGAGAGTAGTGGTTGATTTTAGAAAGCTTAACCAAATAACAATTGGTGATGCTTTCCCACTACCAAGAATCGAGGATATTTTAGATCAACTGGGGCATTCAAGATATTTCACTACTTTAGATCTTGCTAGTGGATATCACCAAGTTCTAGTTGACAAAAAAGATCGATCAAAAACTGCTTTTAGTACACCATTTGGGCATTATGAATTTAAACGAATGCCATTTGGACTAACTGGAGCTCCTGCTACTTTTCAACGGTTAATGAATCACGTATTAACCGGCCTTCAAGGTTTTTTATGCTTTGTTTATATTGATGACATTGTTATTTATGGGAAAAATTTAATAGACCATAACAAGAAACTCGAAGAAATTTTTGCGCGATTAAGAGAGAATAATTTGAAACTACAGCCAGATAAATGTAATTTTTTGCGTAAAGAAATAGTTTATTTAGGGCATAAGTGTTCACAAGAAGGAGCTTTACCAGATCCTTCGAACATTGCATGTGTTCAAGCTTTTCCAGCACCAAAAACTATAAGACAATGCCAATCTTTCTTGGGACTTGCAAACTACTACCGAAAATTTATACCAAATTTTTCAAAAGTTGCGGAACCAATAAACAAGCTTTTACGAAAAGATGTCAAATTCAAATGGAGTGACAAATGCGAGAGTGCATTTCAAAATTTAAAACAAGCATTAATATCACCACCACTTCTTATATATCCGGATTTCAATATACCTTTCATATTAACAACTGATGCAAGCAGTGAAGCACTAGGCGCGGTTTTATCGCAAGGTGAAGTAGGAAAAGATAAACCGATCGCTTTCGCAAGTCGTTCCCTCAATAAAGCTGAAAGAAATTATTCAACAATTGAGAAAGAGTTGTTAGCAATAGTATGGGCAACAAAAAATTTTCGCTGTTATCTTTATGGGAGGAAATTTGTAGTATATACCGACCACCAACCCCTCAAGGGTGTGTTCAATGTCAAAGACCCAACTTCACGTTTGGTTCGATTTCACCACAAATTGTCAGAATATGATTATCATATAGAATACAAAGCGGGTAAATATAATACCAATTAAGCAGAATACCATCTCAAAACCATCCAATACAAAAGAAAATCACCATTCAAGCTCAAGTACATCATGCTCTAGATTCAGACGTAGAAAAAGATTATCCATTAAAGTGTCTAGCAATCACACGAGCACAATCTAAATTAGAAAAAAATGAAGTTTCTAACGAAGATAGTAATGAATTGATAGAAAGAAAAGATGAAGATAATCAAAAAGTTGGTGATAATGATTTGGAAAATGAATCAATTGACTCCGATGAATCGTTTAATATAGACGATACAAATCAAATAGAAATCTTAACAGATCGGAAGGATATTGAAACAGTGTTAAGAGCGCATCATAATTCACCGCTTGGAGGACATTGTGGGATTCAAAAAACGTACAAACGAATAAGACAAAGTTATAAATGGGAAAATATGCTACATGATATCGCAGAATATATCCGAAAATGCGTAAAATGTCAGAAAAATAAACGGGGAAAAACCACAAAAATGCCAATGGTAATAAGTGATACAGCTAAGCAACCATTTGATAAAGTGTATTTAGATATAGTAGGACCACTACCAACTACTCAACAAGGTAATAAATATATACTAACTTTTCAGGACGATCTAACTAAAATATTAGATTGCTTTCCGTTAAATGATTGTGAAGCAAAAACGGTGGCGGATTGTTTCTATAAAAATGTTATTTTAAAATATTTCGTAGTTCCTAAAAAAACTAATAACCGATCAAGGCACAAATTTCTTAAGTGACTTGTTCAAAGGAATGTGCAAATTACTTAAAATTAAGAAACTACAAACAACTGCTTATCATCCACAATCAAATGGATCTTTAGAAAGAACACACGGTCCATTAGTTGAATACTTAAGAAGTATAGTGGATGACAATCCTGCCTCTTGGGATGATTGGTTAGGTGAAGCAGCTACTGTACATAATCACACTCCCCACACAGGAAGTAAGTTTACTCCCATTTACGCATTATATGGCTATCATCGTCCACTTCCAACAAATCTTAATAAGGAACCGGAACCTGTTTATAATTTTGATGATTATTGTTCTTATATAAAAAATAAGTTGCAAAAGGTACACAAAAAGGCACGGCAGAATTTAATAACTGCTAAAAATAAATCCAAATCACATTATGACAAAAATGCCCGTGTCGTAAAATTCCACATAGGGGATAAAGTTCTTTTAGTTAAGAAACACAAACTCTCACCAATTTGGATGGGTCCTTTCGAAGTAAAAAAAATAGATAGCGAGGTTAATACAACAATCAAAATTGGACATAAATTAAGAAGAGTGCACAATAACAGGATAAGATTGTTCCTAAATAATTAAACATATGTCCAAACTAAATTTCCAAGTTTCCTTGATTTCACTTTCATTAATTTAAACACATATTGAATACAACATGTATAAAAAGGTTAAATCATTTAATTTTTGGGAATGTGAAGTGGAGACTCAGAGAGAAATTCACATTTCCAATTACACATTTAACAATTAACATACATAAGAAAAAAAAAAGAGTTTGAAACAAACAACTTTTAGCACAGGTGCCAAAGAAAACAACATTTTTTTCTGGTTCACCTAAGAAAAACAGGTACAAAACGCTTGTTAAAAATAATCAATCAGGTATTAAGCGATAGTTAAAATCCGCCTGGTAAGTTTTAGGTATACAAAGGTTATGAAAAAAAAAAGACACGAAAAACCTTTGCCTAAATAATAATAAAAACAAATTTCACAAAACATAGTGAAATCTCGATAACCATTCGGATCATAAAAATGGTAATAAAATATGTACAAACAAAAACAATTGAAAGTGAAAATATAAAAAGGAACGGAAAAAAAAATCTTTGCATAAAACAAGGAAAAACATATGTCCACCTACAAAACTAACGTTTTAAAAAACAAAATAGTTTCGATCTTAGGGTTAACGCACTTAAAATAAATATGCCTGTCCATATTTATTGAAAAAATAACAGAGAACGAAAATAAAAGAATAAAATAGGTACAACAATTTTATTAATAAAAGAAAAAAATCATATAATAATAACACAATATACGTATAAAATGATCATGCATAGAAGATTTCGGTTTCGGGCTCTGAATAATTTTCAAAACCAGAGTCCGACTTATAATCCGAGTTTATATCATCATCAATAGGTTGATCAAGAGCCCATGGCTCCAATACCCGTTGGGTGAGTTTGAAAATCGAATAATGATAGTTTCTGCCAAATTTTATCCGGTCACCAGCAAGCAGGAACACGTCTCCTTCTCCAAAAAATCGGCAACCATTAATCTCTACACCATAATCCAAATCAAGGATCCGTAATTTTATGCCGAAAAGATGGTTGAAAAAAATACAGTGAAACTGTGACATCATATCCACGGGAAAAATGGCTGAACAGGTAGCATCCCATCCAGCAACAACAATATCGGACGACAAAACCATGTCCAAATAAACACCATCAATACTTTCCAGGACCCACATTCTTTCAAAAATTTCAAACAACTAATTAAATAAGATCACTGCATCGTGCTTTATAGTACCAAAATATTCAAAATAGAATAGAATTCCATATTGAAGCAATAAAAATCGCCTAAAACATAAAAAAAAAATATTTTTTTTTATTTACCCCAGGGAACAATGGAACTTATCTTCGCGATATTAGGGATTTTAACACTAGCACGGGCTCAAGTAGAAGTCAGAGAATTGGAACCAGTCGGCGTGTTGTTTGAATCAGTAGCAGATGTTATGATATACCAAAACAAATGGAATATATACACTAAAATGACTTTGATGAATGAAAGTGAAACGCTTGATTTTGTTCAACATTGTGAACGAAGAGTAAACATTTTATGTGAGTTAGCAAAACAGAATTTTAATAGGACCACTTGTGAAAATTGGGAGGATGAAATTAAAGAAATCAGTCTCAAAATTCGCAAAAATATGAAAAACATAAAATTCTTTAGCTTAAAAAGGAAAACCAAACGTGCTTTGGCAAATATAGTCGGCAAAACTGTGAAATATCTGTTTGGGAACATGGATGAAGAAGATTCGGAACAAATTTATAAACGGTTACAGACATTAGAATCACACGATGAAGAAAACCTACATCTAATGTCTAAACAAGTAACCATTGTGAAATCAACCTTCAATAAAATGAGTGAAGCAATAAGAAACACTAGTCAACAACTAGAATTGTTACACTATACATTGGGAACAAAATTAGATAGATATTTCAGCCAAACTAGCACAGACCTTAAATCACTCCAAATACAAGCCAATTTAAATGAAATGTTAATTTTTGTCACATCAAGGCTTCAACAAATTTTATCGAACTTGAATGAACAATTTACCATTATATTGGCCTTACAACAACATAAATTACATCCATCATTAATATCAGCTAAGGATTTAGCAAACATCCAGTCAGAAATAAGTCATAATTCAATATCTCGAATACTTGATTTTACAACACTCAACCAAATAATCAGAGTTGATTCCGAGCATACGGAAGAAAATCTGTTAATCCGTATCGTTTTTCCACTGGTTGAGAAAAATAAATATACATTAAATAAAGTATACTTAATGCCGATTCCTACTGAAAATGGTAGACTCTCCATCCTTGATACAAACATTAATTACATTCTAAATTGTACCGAAAAGAAATCGACAATAGAATTAACACATGTACAATTTTTGGAACAATGTAAAACAATCTTCATAAATCATTATGAAACGGTGTATATTTGTAAACAAAAACAACCAAAAATTATAGGTCCTGATATAAAACAGTGTTTAACAACAATGTTGTATAACCCATTTTTTGAACCAGCAAAATGTAAACACAAAATTTTAAAACAAGATCCTGAATACATTACTAAATTGGTTCAAAGTAATGCCTGGCTTTTCGTTCTACAACAAGAACGAAGTTTATTCATATATTGCAATAATACTTATACCCAAAAAATTTTAAGAGGAATGGGAGTATTATTTTTAAAAGAAGTATGTTCATATACATTGGGAAGTTTGGAATTACCTTATGAAAGCACTCAAGAGTATGACATGCCTATACATCAACCAGAAATCTTCAACATACCTATGTTAAAAATCAAAATACCATTAGGGCTCCATTTTCAAATGACCACACCAAAAACTGATTTGAGTTTCCACTCGCATGTTCACCTTAATGAGGTACTAGCAAAAACTAGTGTGTCTATTGCTGACTTAGAGAAAAGTTTGGCAGATACAGAACATAAACGACAAACCGAAAGAATTAACACACAAACCCATGCTAACAGTATCGGATTTGGTGCATTATCAGTATGTTCTATCATCCTAATATTGTATTTCTACATATCAAAAAATAGTAAAGCTAAGAGTGAAGTTAAAACGGGGGAAATAATCGAAATGTCGAGAATCCCTACGGTGTTAATCAGTGAGACAATAAATCCATCTCAGACCAAAACCGAAACAAATACCATAACTCATGTTCACCCAAAAGAAAATATAAAGAAGGAGGAAATTAAAACAAAAATCGAACCACAAAATACATCGAAGAAAGCACTCGAGCCTACTAAGAAATTTGTAGTAAATATTTAAAATATATATATATATTTATATTGAAAGAAAAATTAGTAAATAAGAAGAAAAAATAAATAAATAGATGAATAAATAACATTAAATATATTCAAAATTAAAAAAAAAAAAAAAAAAAAAAAAACTATTTTTAAGATATAGTTTAAAATTCAATAAATTTTAAGAATTATAAAAGTTCAACAAAATATGTAAACTAATTTTCAAAAAACACAGCCATTTTTATATAAACGAAAATTATTATGTTCTTCGAAAACAATAATTTTCTTTTCTCGAAGGGGGGAGGAATGTTGTGAAAACACGTGCACACAAAATGCTAAGTCCAAAATGATATAAAAATATCGTTTTGGTAAAAAAGATCGTTTTACACGATCGTAAAATTTGAGTGGACTACGTTTTCTAAGAAACGCAAATTTTATGTTTGAAGAAAAACGTGCAAGTCTAAAATACTTTCTCATGACCATCTAGGATATCGAAATATATTTTCAAATATGATGTCCTAGAAATAGACTCTTTTACAACGTGGCAATAAAATTTCAGAAAATAATGTTTAAAAAAGGCGCATGTCCTTTGTGATCGCTTGAATGCAAAGAAATAGGCAAATCTTTTAAAACTCTTTGCCATCATAAAAATGGTATTTATGGATGCAAAGATCCCTTTTTCAAGGAATCAGGATTTTACGATCACGGTGAAAATTGTAAAAAATATCTGTTATGCATTTGTTCTTACCGCTCGAATAAACAAATCTTTTAAAGTATGTGATGTAAACATATATGGAAAGGATTTGTTTTTCTTACATCTTCACAAAAAATACATATCCCTACCCAAGCCTAGCCATTTAAAGGCTAGAATTTTTGTATAAAAAGGCTGAGTTGACGGAAAATAAGTTAGTTGTCAATTACACCGTTAATAGTACTTTTGCCCCCCACCAGTGGTAAGGTATAAGGGAAGATCAAAATAAAAAAGTGAAAAAAGAAGTACCAAAATACAAGTTTCAATAAGTTCTATAAATTACATATTCATACAAAGAATTTTAAAATAAAACGAATAAAATATACAAAGAATTTTAAAATAAAACGAATAAAATATAGTTTTACTACTAAATCACAACACCAACGTATCCCATTGTGTATACAACAACATATCCAATATAAAATACACAACACAGTAAACAACAAAGAACTGTATGAATTGGCGGGGTTACCCCCGATAAAAGATTTTATACTCAAACTGACGGACAAATACATTAATAACTTACAAAACCACGACAACGTTTTAGTAACTAACTCACTACCAACGGACATCACTCTACTACAACTGTACAACAATCACCGACACAAAGCGATTGGACTGTCGATGGCAAAATAAAAATATGTTCAATGCCCTCTTGGGCCATCTATTCCACCAAATGATTACCGCATGGCGAGTACCTCTCATCAGGGCTAAGTAACCTTAGCTCATAAGTTCTTGTTAACTTTGTTTTTTAAATTTTTTTTACAAACATATTTCTCTTTTAAGCTAGTTTTTAAGTCATTGAATCTTACTTTAATCATTAATTACCGTAGTTAAGTTAAAGTTAATTCTAGACGTTAAGGTAGATTTAGTTAATAATCATGAATTAATTCTCCATTAGAATTAAGTTTATATCATTTTAGACAAATTGAATAAATGGATTTATAACTAACTAATATGATTCCGAAATGTTTTGCGATGCATAATATATAGGTCCCGAATATTAAAACATTTGACTTAAAGGATAAGTGGAGGGGAGATTGCAAAACCCAGCTACCTGAACTAACTGGACGCCATTGGCCTGAAGTTTTTGGTTTTATTACCTGACATAATTTTAAAAAGAAAATAACGTGGTCATAAAAGGACATTCCTAATATTTCCAATATGTTCATCAGAAATGCAGATCCTGGAAATGTTTATGGTTCGCTTCTGCCTCTTTATAACTCCGCAAATTCAAAAATCGTACAAACTAATTTTATTGTTTTATGCTACTGAAAATTAATGTTCTTAGTTGTTTAAATTGGTTCGCTTAACATAACAGAACAAAGAAAGAAGGAGGAAGAATTTCAAATCTAAGATAAGGGAAATTCCATTTTCTAAAACAATAATGTTTGAGGACGCGTTCATTTTGGAAGGAGTATCAACATATGTTTGATGAGAAACAAATGCCGGTGTTTTGTTTTTGGTTTTCGTTTTAGCGAAATCCTTATAATAAATTATAAATAACATAAATGCATATTTATTAACATTTAATAAATGAAAAGCTAGTTAATTTAAGTTTCAAAGTGATAGAAAACTTTTTAACAAGTTGAAATACAATTAATTCTTTTTTTCCTTTCTAAGTCCTTATTTTGCTTTTCGGGCGTATTGTCCTCATTTTACGTTTTATTAAAAGTTCTATTCGAATAAAAAATTACAACATTTTTAACTTCTTAAAACATAAACATAATTTTACATAACGTTTGGATTCTTCTTAACAATTTAGAAATTACAAATACAAGCGAAATCCGAAAACCGAAAACAACAAAACGAAAGACTTGTCAAACTGAACGGACATAAATTTGATTTTAAAATGAACCTCATTTTGGTTTTAATAAAATTAAGCCAAACAGATCCATTTTTATTTCATCCACATTCAATACGATTTTGATCGACTTTGCTATGATTTTTCCCTGAGTGAATTTCTAAACTCGACATGGAAATTTGTGATTAGTTTTTAATCAACTAGTTTTAGTATTGAAAAGGCGCCAAGTATATTTCTTATGAAAGCATAAGCATTTTCTTTACTTCTTCTTAAAGAAATAAATTTGTTAGAAACATTATGATTTCATAATGAACAAAATTATAAATTTATTTAAAATTTCTTTTAGAGAAGTAATTAAATGTGGAATTCAGTAACGTAACGTCGGTGTTTCGAAAAGAGATGTAAAATTGAAATTTATAAGGCTAAGAACACACTAGATCAGACAAAACAGACCAACACAGTTTTTTAGCACTAAATCAGTTTTGTTACTAATACACAGAAGTATATGCGCAAACGTGCATTAAATCAGACAAAAACATCTACAAAAAATAAAAATGTTTTCTCAAATGTTTCGACATATAAATTCACGCAATCAAATCGGTCAACGCTCACTAAATCGAACAAAACCACCGCAGTCCGAGTTATCAATATTTCTGCTCCATCATTTTTGGCTTAACAGAAAAATAGAAGAAATTAATTGAGGCAACGCATATTGAGAAATCAAAACAAAACAGATGCTATGAGCGTTTCGAAACGTCAAAAATCATGCCTAATACTGTTCGATGGTATCATGTTTTTTAGTCAAATGTCAAATTTCACATTTAGAAATGAAAAAAAAGATCGAAATTATATGGAATTTAACTATAAAATATAGTAATTCTAGAAATAATATTAATTTCATGTGTCAAACAATTCTGACAGAAGATAAAAGGCAAAATATATGATATTTGTTCCAGCAAAAACTATATAGTAAGCTATATAGTCTCTGTTGCAAGGACTTTATTAAATACCATATTATAAGTGGACAAGCAGTCTGCGTGTTGAGAGGTCACAAGATGCCAATTATGAAGAATTGTACGATGGAAATGTACTAAAACAATTGATTTAGGGACAAAGTAATAACTAAAATAATTAAATAACAGAGAAAACGAATTAGTCTATCGATTATTGATCTTATTTTTATAGTAGTATTTTTTTCCTCTCAGTTTCCTAATCCTAAAATTAAGCTTGCTCGTATATCTAAGAATTCTTTCCTTAATTTTAAAATCTATTTCCATATTTTAATTTTGAAATAAAAAAATAATGCAGAAAATTTTTAAAACTGAAAAGTTATCTAACATGAAAAGACTATCATATTTAATTTAACGGACGTAGCACGGACCTATAATGAGTAATATTTTAACGAGAATTCTTTTCTTAATGCACCTATCCCTAACATCCTGAACAAGTTTCAATTGTTGGATAGTTTGGGAGAAGTAAAATGTAACGCCTTGAAAAATATTGTTTTACAGCAGAATTGAATTTATGAAAAGATGTTGTTAGTGACTTTTCCAAATTCACTTAATTAAAATAACTTTATTTTTGATATTCCAAATTGTGCAGAAATGAGATAAAACTTTTACTAAAAGGTAAAATGATTTTATGAAATTTTTGGTTGGCGTAGTTAAAAAATGGGAAAATTTTTTTAAAAATAAAATGCAATTTTGACGTTACTAAACATTTATTTTTAATATTCTTTATTTTCATCATAAATGTAATTTTGGAAATTATTTTTAAAATACACTTTAGCTTTAATGTTACTTAATATGGTAATTAATTAAGAACGGTCTTCATTTTTATAAGAAGATGTAACGAAGTTACAAATAAAAATTTAACTTTTAACGGAAAATATTTTTTTTGAAAAATATTTTCAGTTGCGGATATAATTCGCAGTTAAAAAGAGTCATTTGGAGTATAAGACTCAAAATAAACTCTAGTATAATCAGTCTATCACCAGACTCAGAGAAAGCCGTTTAGGAAGAAAGCTTTACTTAGGAAGACTGTGTTGGGAGTCACCCGTACCCCGACTTAGAAATCCTTCATAGTATAGTAGGACCTCTTCATAAGGGACACCTATTCGAGTCACCCGAACTCTTATAGGAAAGACCTAATTGATATTGGACCGCTCTGACTAAATACGGAATTCTCATTTTTTACGAAAATAACCGACCACAATACTGTTTGCGTCTTCCGAACCGGCAGTACAGTGGAACCCCGACAAATGGTACACCTCAGCAGTGATACCAAAACCGATTTTGCCTTGTAAAGAGGTACCTGCCCCTGATCCAAAATACTGTTTGCGTCACCCGAACCGGCAGTATAGACCGCTTGTTGTTTTGAGTCACCAGTACCACTCAACAAGATCTTCTAGACCAGATTTCCGAGGTAGTAGGTAAAACTATTGACCTGCTCGTATATACGAGATACCTGTGCTTGATATTGTTTGCGTCATCTGAACCAAGCAATATCAAACAAATACCGACCGATACGAGCCATACATATCCCATGTATTGCTCCCGACCCCGAAACATCCAAAATAACCTCCTTCCCCGATACTAAAACAACCGTATCTCCAAATAGGCAGGCAGGCATAAAAATTTAATAAAAGACAAAATTATATTATTTTAAACACAAAACTGACTTATTATTTCAACCGCCCGTATCCGACCCCTGGAGCCGGCGAGCTCACCCCGTGCAGAAAACAACGTTACAAAGAATATTGGAACATATTCTATAAACACAAAAGGATTTGCTTCACCGCAAATTTGTTTGAACTTTAATTTATTATTGATCAAATTGTCGGAGGGAATCCCACTAAAAACATCATAATGTTGGCTCCAATATTTGTTCGCTCATTTCATCCCCACTGGTAATACAAGTATGTGGAATCCATTCGAATTCCGTATTAAATTTTATAATTTGAATATGATTATTTTCAGTAATCGGTGATATACGTGTGGATTTTGGGCAAATTCTATCAATAATATTAGGATTTTGATTTTCCACGTCCTGATGTTATTCTTGTTCTTTTGTTTGGATCTGCGATTCTGGAACCGGATCTTCGCTTGTCGTTCTTCTACGGATAACTTTTGCGCAATTTGGATCTTTCGTTTTTGACACAGTCTTTAAGACACAATTCTTGTTCGTTTCTGCTTCTTTTTAGGTTTTGTTAGCAGAAAAGCAAAAATGCTTTTCAATATAAAAATGATTTAAAATTCTTTAGCTTAATTTCTTACCAACTTGATTTGCGTTCCGAATTTGATTTGGTTAAATATTCACATTCGTATTATTCTGTAAATAAACAACAATAATAATCTGTATTAAATTTTTTTATAAAATTTAAAATAAAATTTCTTACCGAATTTAAATAACAGCCTCATTCGCTAAAATTTGACTGATTTATCAACATTTTTTGAAAATTATATAAGTACGTAAACTTGGAGGACTGAAATAAATATGAGTTCGAAATAATTTGTGATGGACTATTTGTAGTTTTAGGAAACTAATATATGTTATTTTATTTAAAGGATGTAGACTGAGAAATCAAACTTCCTCGGGGACGAATCAAAATCTATAAAGAAATGGATTTTGTTGTTTTTATTACTTGATATAGTTTCAAAAATAATTACATCATCATAAAATTTTATTCCTTATATTTTCGATATGTTCTACAGGAATGCAGATCCTGGAAATTTGTATGGACTGTTAATAAATGTGGAATTCGAAAAATTTCAAAAGTAAATTTTATTAATTTATGATTTCAGTATCGTAAAACAATAAAATTAATGTCCTTATTTATTCAAAAAGGTCCTGTGGACATAATAAAATTTTTGTCTTGAATTTGTCATTTTTAATCAATTCTTGAAGAAGCGATAAATCATGAACATCATTTATGGAATTATTAATACATCAAATAATGATAATCCAGCATGCAAAATTGTAAATGGTATGCCTAGACATCCAGCTAGTCAAGGATCTGTCGAGCGATCAAATCAAGATATTGAAGCTATGTTACGTGCTTGGCTAATTGACAATGACACAACAAATTGGGCTATAGGTTGTTACTTTGTTCAATTCCAAAAGAATTCCTCTTTTCATCGAACCATTAAACGGTCACCTTGCAAAGCTTTATTTGGAACAGAACCAAAAACAGGACTCCAATCTAGTCATATTTCAAAAGAGTTGCTTGAAAAATTGTTACTGAAGAGGACTTGGATCTACTTCTTAATCAGCAGGACCATGACATTAGTTTAACACCAGAAGACTTACCAATAACTTCCTTAGTGCACAACAACGACGCTTCAACTTCAAAAGATCTACCAATATCTGAATTAATTGATTACAATGCTTCAACTTCAAATGATCTATCAAAAGTTAAATCAACCAACAATAACACTTCAATGTTACGCGTTCTACCGGCAGCTGATTTACTCACCACTTTGAGGATCTACCAGCAATTGAATCAATTTCTTTATCGACAACAACACAACTCGAACCAGTTAACAACTCTACTTCAACTCCTGCTTCAACAGTTAAAACATCTGTAGTGTTACTAGCATCAGAAGAGGAAGCAGTTGTCAGCGACAGTAAAACATGTTGTGTTGTTTGTGGAATGGAATCTACTGGAGCCATGTGACATGTGTAAAAATCCGTTGCACGCAATATGTGGGAATATAGTAGGAGAAGAAGGATATAGTTCAAAAATTCTATGCTATTTATGCCAGAAAGAAGAGAGCATTCAAGATGAAAGTAAAATGCTGCAAAACACCTGAAAAAATCAGCTGAAAAAATGAAAGAAGTTTCTTTTAACAAATTTAAAGACGTGTTAGTGGATTCCACAGTTTTGGTTGATGTACCTAAGATAGATAGAGGCCCATTAGATGGAAATAACATTGTTGGCATCGTATTAGATATAAAAAATAATTTATACCAAATTGGTACCTCAGTTGGAATTATAAAAGATTGGCTACCTAGAAACGCTCTTCAAATAGCTACTACAACATTTACCGAAACAGTTCCACGGACTAACATAAGTCTGCGTGAGATTGTACGAAAATCGTCCTTATTTGGAGGTCAAGGATTTAAGAAGTGTTCCTGTGAACAATCCAAAATACAATGTAAAACAAAAAGATGTGCCTGTAAAAGAGTAACGTACTTTGTAACTCGAGATGTCACAAATCAACAACGTGTTTTAATAAAAATAAATGAATATTATTATTTATTAAAAATGTTCAACATTTCACAAAATATATCGTTTATGTTTTTAAAAATTTCAGCTTATGTACCTATTTCTTTTGTTAATTAGTTACGAATAAATAATTTGTGTTTCAATGACTATTGTTGTATTACCTACTCTATATTTAATAATCCATGGTTTACTAAATAAATACTTTTAATATGTAAAAAATATTATTTCATCTTTTCACTAAAACGGTTTAGGGATTTGATCAAATCACTTACTTTCTTTAGGGAAATCATCTCACAGAGTTGTAATTTTAACATCTTCCGCGATTTGATCAAATCCCTTAGGGATTTGATCAAATCTCCGTTTTCATCATTTCCCTGCGACAGATACACCTTTGCAACAGTCATTCGAACGCCGATTCTATTTAATCCAATTTTTGAAAAGCCCTTTTGCTGGTTTATTTTCTTGGTCAAAGTTTAAATGTCGTCCTTTGATTTCAAATCCATCAAAGTGGCTAAAAAGGGAGCGAATGTCTTAGCTTGAACCTCTTTTTATAAAAATGGTTACATCGCCGCAGTAAAACATTAATTAAAAAATCTGACCAGAGGTCAATTGCGGGAATAATGATGTGAAATCCCTCTGAAGTACGTCTTGTGTCGAAGCAACTTCTAAGTTTAATCGGGTTATTTAATTTTTTACGGATGTGGAAATTGATTTCAAATTCTCTTGCAAGTGTTAAGGTTTTTATTTTATTTTTGTAGTTCGATCTAAAATCAATTAATTTCTAAATTGATCTTTTCAACTGGAAGTCTTATCCTAATATTGCAAAAATGCAAAGTCAGCTACCTACAAGCAAAAACCATAGAATAAAGAGAGTTTCTAACTTGAATTCTGATTTGAGCACACGCAATCTCATTAATGGTATTTGTTAAAATGGCTCCGTGTGATATAGAAATGCATGTATTTAAAGTTTTTTTTACAAACACTATCAAAAAGAAACTACTTTAGCAACGCAGCAATCGTCCAAGAAATATGTATGTAGACAAAAAATAACATGTTCACATAATAGGTCTGTTTTATTTGCCACTTATTCTGGAGTAGAGCAAATTTTTACATTGAAAACAAAAACAACAAAAGAGCAAATCCTACACTACTTTCAGACCAGGGGCAGCTCTCACACTGAAATTAGTTCAGTTTTCTACCATAAAAAATGTATTAGCTAAAAATTTCCCATTTTATTACAATACGGTTGCTAAGCAGCGCTACAAACATTTGAATTAAAACTTCTTTTACTCCAGTTGGTTTTTTTCCACTTACCCTGCTCCGGTGTAGGGTATGGAAAATAAAACAGACCTAATATATGTATAAATGTGATGAAAAATACCTGATAAAACTGAAAAAACCCAAAAAATTCCTAAAAAACCGAAAAGGCACAGGTAAGTTGATTTTTTAAACACATAAATTAGTTTTAAGGAATCTTGACTAATAGTACTTTAAAATAAAATTGTTATCGTTACAATTTTGTATAATTTATAACTATGCTAAAAAAACATCGTTAAGTCTCATATATGTCAAATGTGCTCCTTGAAAATTAAACGGACACATATTATAGAAATGGACCATAACAGAAAAATAGTGAGTACTTTATGAAAATGTTTTATGAAGTGGTGTTAAGAAAGAATTTCTTTGATATTGCAAATGAATATAAATCAATTGAAGTATAATTAGGCGAGATATCTTTTTTTTTTAAATGGCACTCCCGAGGTGTCATTTCTTGAGACGCTTCATATATGTATATGAAAAGGATGCCACGAAAGCGTAGGATTATGCGAAAACTGGCATGTAAAACATAAGTCTGAATTTCTGCTAATATGTTTATATATTACATTTCTTTAGACATTAATTTAATTAATTTAATGATTTTCCTCGTTTTTTTATTTGCTTTAGAGTTTTTCTTGCTGAGCTTTTCTGAAATTTAGTGCGAATAATATGTTTTATTTACTATAGTAGAATTTGTGTGAAATGCGATTAAATTTCAATATTATAAACTGCTTCCCATTCCATTCGCCATTATCATTATTTGCTTAATAAAGCGAATTTTTGAAAGCGACAAAATTCGTTAAAGAAAGTGGAATATTAGGTATAAACAATTACTTAAATACTACTGAACTATGATTCGCTTACTCGCTCATGGCTAAAATGTTCCTCAGGGGCAAAAATCTTTTTTTTTACCATATATTTTAAAAACACCTAATAAAATTCACATTAATTTTGAAACACCGAAAAATTCAAATTAAAAATTATTTTAAATTTTTTTGTATATGAATTATTAATAGAAATGCAAAATGAGTTATGAAAACCAAAAAATTATTAATTTTTGTCCTGTTTCCAATCCCTGGTTAGTTCCAAATTCTGTAACTAGCTGTCTTTTTCGTCATGGTCGAATTTTTCTAGTGTTTCAGGTCTGCCAACTTAATATGATCAAAATTTCGGTTGAATGGTGAACAAAAATTTGTAGCAGTAATAATATATTCATTATATTGTGGCGGCTCTTAACTACTATAGGGATTTACTGGAAGGATTCAGTAAGAATTAATACAATCCATTCGCTCCCTATGAGCGATGGATTGATTTCACTTTAATTTAATGAATAAGTAAATGTTTTTTTATTTTAATGTAACAAGGGGGGTTGCACATACTTGGGGTTTGTTCGAAAGAAGCAAATCCCCTGATGACCTATTTAGCATATCTTCTTCCTTGCGAGCAGAAGATACGAGATGGTGCAGCAATGTGAGCAGCTAAAAGGCTGCACGCCTAGCTGATCGCACTAGCTAGCTCGCCGGAGGGGTGGGTCGCTGCTCACCACTATCTGTCATCGCGTTACACATAAATTATATGCGTGCATGATGAGTGAAAACGTCGTTAAGACTTTATAGTGATAGCGCGAGCTATCAAATAAGGAAATTCGGTTTTTGCGAGAAAAAAACCGAATAAGGGGAGTGTTCGTTAATTTGCTGGTCACCGAAACTTGACCAGCCATCCGCGAAAGCCTTGCGAGGCATGTCGGGGCCGATTGGCAAAAGTGTTAATGCCAACCGGACTTTGGGGCACTACCCTCCCACATGGACCGACAGCAGAATGCCGATCCCCGTATGTCCATGCTCGCCCCTACAAATGAGCATGGACCCTTAATGTTTGCTTATTTATGTTTCCCTCACACGCCCCCTAGTTCCGCTCTCTCTGTCATTTCTCTCATTCGTCTTACATTTTATCGAAACCTTCTAAAGATATTTGTGGCAATTCGTCGTGAAGGAAATTGTGTACGTGTCGATCGATTCTCAGCGAAAACGGAATACTTGCCCAACTCTCGCATACTAACTCGGATTTATTGTACGCATCTCATTGAGGTTTTCAATTACTATATTCGGGCACAATATATATTAACAAAATAATTACCAATTTGAAAAAAAAAACAAAATTTTTCTTTATTGAATATGATTGTTTACTCCACATAATCCTTTTATGTTAATAAAAAAAAATTGGAAAAAAAAAAATCAAAAATTATAAATTTTTACAAGAAATAACTTCATGGTTTATTTTTTTTTCTCTTTTATTTAGTCGTAGACTTCTAATTTCTAAGCTTTTAATCTATTTTATGGATAAAATTTACTTTAGTAATGTTACCACTCCTTTTAAATTCTTATAAATCCTGGTTATTTCCTTTTTCAAAAATTAAATGTACTTTAAATATTTCTAACTTTTGCCAGTGCCCACAAAATTTGCAACAAGGCATAAAAAGAATTAAATTTGGATCTTGCGTGCACATGTGCGTAAATATATATAATTACAATTAAGCAAGAAAAAAAATCTGTTTCTATCTCGTTCTATCCTGGGTGACATCAGAGAGAAAAGAATCCTTGTGTTGTTATCTCCTTCCTTTCCTATCTTTTCTTCAATTCAATCACTTGCCAGAGAATTGTATCAGACTTCCAAAGTTACGTGACTTATTGTCGACTACTTTCATGTTTACTACGCGCATCTGACGTTTGCAGACACCAAAAAGGATATCCATTACTCCCAAAGAAAAAAAAACCTTTTTGAAATCTGATTAGATAAAACCTTCCTTTTTTTCTTTCTCTTTCCACTTTGGTTTATATGTTTCAAAAAAAAAAATTAATAAAAAAAATACAAATCAGTACTCACTGGAGCTGGAAAAAAGAGGCCTCTCCCTTACAGCATCACCTAAAAATTTATAAAAAAAAAATCCTCTTTCGAGTATGACGTTTACAAAAAAATTCTTTTTTTTCTTTTTATTTGTTTTGGATTTCCTTCCTCGGGTCTTTCTTTTGGTGTCCCTGGACGAAAAAAAAACAATTTGAACTAACGCACAAAAAAAAAATCTGATACGATTCCTGGGTTGTTCAATTATTTTTATGTAGTACGATGCCTTGATGCTAACTCGTCTGGTAGAATGATGATCAGCTGATTATTCTCGAATGAAGATGAAATGCTCAGGAATACGAATGAAATTAATTTGGTTATAACTTCGAATTATACAGAACTCTCCTTCGTTGGATTACGATGACGTCATACATATGGGGGTCAAGCAGATTAGCGTTCTAAAACCGCCAAAAGACCGAAATAATTCTTTCCCTCCCTTTTTTTTTCTTCACTAATGTCGTCTTTATCGTTTTTTCTTAATGCATGCACATAAAATATTTTAAATCCATATAAATTAAGCAAATGTTGGCTGGGTGTAACTTTTCGAGGCTGTACACCTTACCTTCACGCACTTTCATTTTTTTTTTTTTTTTTTTTCTTGTTACCGTTTCATTTATCTTTTTTTTCCGGCTATTCACATTAATATTTATTTTAGAAATTACTTAATTCTTGATCTTTCTTCAATCACAATGTCATTCAATGGCAGTTTTTTTTTTTGCAGACATGTTAAAAAAATTTACTTTTTTTTTCTTTTAATCCATTTCACTTTTCTCCTTTAAAAAACTTCAACCCGTCACAATTCAGACAGACCGACCTTTTCGAAATCTCAGACCAGACTGTCTTCTTCAACAAAAAAAAACTCTCGTCAAAAAAAAAACCCATGCATATAAAAAAATTATCTCCGTCTCCTTCTTTCTGCCTGCCCGTCAAATCTTTCAAATTATCGGATCATATTTTTGGGCTAACGGATTCAAGCATTTTCATACAAATCCTACCTCGTGCTCAAAGTGTAATTAATAATAAAGTCGCGAAAGTTCCTATCCTTACCGTACCGCCGTTTTTCAAAATTTGCCTGTTCTTTCTCAAACAATTTTCTATCCACTGCTGAAATAGATAGCACTAAAAATTGTACATATGGGTGAAAGAGAAACATGATGTCATATGATTTTGAAAAACATCCCTCATTTTTTTGTTCGAAAAATTGATCCCATGATGGTGTTGCCATTAATGTATTTTTTTAAACTGACTGTTTAACTTTTTTAAAAAATGATGAAAATCTTTAATAATTGAGTTATTATTTAAATGAATCTTTTAATAATGAAAAATGAAATTAATATTTCTCCATTCTTTGCTATTTTAGTTTTAATGCAGTATTTTCTTTGATTTTTATATAACTGCCAAATTGAAAATTACACAAATTACAAAACATGCATTGAATGAATATATAGAAAAAGTACATATGTGCATTAGGGTGGCTCTCACTTTTATATTAAAACAAATTTGAAATTTGTGAAAAGTAGAAGTATTCTTTAATTGTTATTTCTATTAAAACATGTTCTATAAAATTTATGCGAATTATAGGTATTTTTATACAATTCTGAAAAAAAACCAATTCGATCCACCCTAATATGCATAAACAAATTAGATCCACCCTAATGTACACATCTTTATTAAATACAACATTTGATTGCAAAATGCACTAACCGTTCCGGATTTGTCGGCAATTTAAAAAACCGTACTTGACTGTTTTCAGATGTTGAAAAGCAGCCAGGCACAAAACACTTAAATTTATTTTGTTTCAAACGTTTAAAATTTTCCATATTTTAAACCGCATCTATCTATTTTTTTGAAACAATAACATTTTGCAATATTGGCAACACCACTAATGGGTAATTTTAAAATTTAAACAAAAATACTGAGTCAGAAATTTGTATACAAATGCACACATACCAGAAAAAAATTTGGCGCAAATTTTTTTTTTCTGGGATATATGTAAAATTTGTGCCCAAACTTAAGATTCCGGGATCAAATCATAAGATTCCATATGATTTTTAAGAACATTTCATTCTCTCTCTTGCTAATGGATTTTGCCTATGAAAAATATATGTACTCTTGCGTATTCTTTTCCCCGTCTGCCACGTGCTTTTTCTAGCTACTTCGCTAGCTTTCCTCACTTTACCATAGTTACACTTTGCTCGTGCTTGATAACCGGTTTATTTTGGCTCTTTTTGTCTCTTTCTTATTTTTTCTCGTTTTTAACCCAGCGGAAATAGAAGGCTCTAACTACCACTAAGATCACTTGAAATGGTATTAAAATTTGATTGTGGTAGATGGCCATCTCGTCGGGGAGAAGAAAAGCCTTTGAAATTGTAAATTACGCCGTGCAGGCTGCAAAAAGGTTTCACGTAGAAACTCCAAACTGTTGACTGTCAAAAAAAATGATCCATCAACAGTTTTTTTGTTCCCACGCGTTACATTAAGTTATTAAAAGAATCTTATTTATTTAACAACTAAAAGTTACAATTTATTTAAAAATAATTATTGTTAATCTCAAAAAAGGATTTAAAAAATAATTTTAGTTATTCCAAAATTAGGTTCTTGTAGTTTTGAACATTGTTAGAAAACTGATTTTCCTAACTGATTTTTATTTTTATGATTTTTCATACAGCCTACCTAATTAGTAAGAAAAATTATTTCAATTAAGGCTACTGAATATTAAAAGAAAAAAAGAAACGCAACAAGTATTTTTTCTGAAAATACAAACAAGTAGTTTTCCACCAAATTGGTAGTAGTTAAAAGCCGCCACAATATTCAAAATAATTATCACAATGGTACAATCCGAAAATGTAAAAAAAAATTTTATTGGAAATAAAATAAATTGAACAAAATTATATTTTTGTTTTATTTACCTTATTTTAAAATACAAAATTTTCATTTGCAAGAAATCTAAAAAATTGAATAATTCCCGCTACAATTGTTTTTCGTTTCGTGACAAAAAAGTCAACCGTTTCTTATGTTGGCAGTATTGCGAAATTTGTGTTCGGCGCGAAAAAGAGAAGTCCGAAAATTTGCCATTCGCTTCTGAAGGAATTTATCGCTTCGAGTAATCTAGTAATATATATACCTATGGGTATAAAGGAAGTAAAAGGCTTATTATCACCAGTATTACCACTAAAACTTTCCTTGCTTTTCTTAGTATTTTAACCAAAACTAAAGTGTCCCTCTCCTCAACATTATTTCAACTAAAAGGACTCGTACTTGTGGCGAGTACCGTTACCTTTACTTTATAAAATTGTGACTTTTGATTATATGACCTAATTAAGTTTCTATCTGTTTCTGCGATGGAAAATGTATAGTATACTTATATTTCTTGTACTATACAAGCAAAATTGCGCCTCAGATGAAAACCATTAGAATAAGTCTACCTTTAATATGGAGTCGAAGAGATTAGATCTGGCTTACTTAACTCATGATCTCCGTAACATATGAGAATAGTAGAATGTAAAACGCTATTTCCAATATTTTGATGTCTAAAAAGATGGATTTCAATTCTACTATACTCATTCAGCTTTATTCAAAAATTATGATTTGTATATTTCGATTTAAAGTAATCCTTAAAGCAAAAGTATTGGGTTTCACGTATGGAGATCATAAAACTTGCATAATGCGACTTGTAATTTTATTGTAGAACAAATTTAAATTTCTTACGTTATTTGGAAATGATTAACAAATTAAATTTGAATCATTTTTGTTGCGTTCATAATATTTTTTTAAAAACTTCTTTTCCTTTTGCCAAACTAGCTGAGTATGTTTTGATTGAAATATTTAAGGCTCCAAATCCGCGGGTCATGTGGGAAAGTATCCAACTTTGATGTTGACAACTATGACATTTCTAAAGGGCAACATTTATCCATTAATAAAAGACAATTCACTTTTAATGTTTCTTAATTATTTATTTACAATATTCATGATTTATAAAAAATATATTTTTTTATAGGACAAACAATACGGCGAAAAACCAGAAACCTGACTTAATTAAAAACTAAAAATTCATGCAACTGATCGTGCAAGTCCGAATTAAGGCAACCCAAAGTCGGCTCCAACATTTCTTGAAAAATTTTATTCTCCTGATTAAAGTAATTCGGAATCCATTGGAATCTCGTATCCATTTGTTGATCATCATTATTTCCAATAATCTGCTTTTCACTCTCTATAGTTTCTGAATTTGAGGAAGTCGAAAGTTCTTTATTGGAATTTGAGTTTTGTTTACTCAAATCTTCACTTTTATTAAGACTCACAATGCTTTTAATTTGTTTCTCCTTTTTACACTTTATTCTACGATTCTGGAACCAGGCCTTCACTTGTCGTTCTTCCAGCGTTAAGTGCTGAGCAATTTTCAATCTTCGTGGTCGGCACGCGTAGCTATCAATACTAAATTCTCGTTTTAATTCTATTAACTGGTCCCTTGAAAACTTTGTTCTCGGCTTTCTCGGTTTCATTTTAGGTTCTGTAAAAAAAAAAAATATTTTTAAATAAAAATAATTTTGGAATTTTTCAAATTAATTTCTTACTAGTTTGTTTATTTTGACATCCTCCAAACACGTGATTTATTTATTTAACTCTGCTAATTTTGTATACTGTAAAGAAAGAAAAAATGTTAAATTGAAAACTGATTTTTAAAAAAGTGCAATATATATGCTAAAAATAATAAAACTTTTACTCACCGAATCCAAATCTACGCTCGACAAAGATTCATTATTCCCACAGCACGAATACATTTTTTTATTCTAAAAATTGCTAGCACAATTGGCACAGGACAACTTGAATATGATTCCGAAATCTTTTAAATCCATTTATTCAATTTTATCACAGTATTACATCTTAAATCTAATGGTACTTCAGATATTTACTTATTATAATAACCTTAACGTTTAGACTACATCTAACTTAACTAGGGCGTAATTGTATATATTTAATTTTTTGTCTTAAAACTAGGATAATGAAATAAATTTATTTGAAAAAATTTAAAAAAAAAAATCTAAAAAACAAATATAAATGTGAAAAAAATTTTTTGGGAAGAAATATCTAACCCTGTTGAGAGGGACGTGATTGACCGTCATTTGATGCTAATTATTTATTTAGAATAGGTACTATGGGAATTGTGGGCTTCACTTCCGCATTCCTATTGGTTTGAGACGGTAGTTGCTGTAGAATTGAATTAAGGTTTGGTCTGTAGGTATCGAATTAGTAATAAGTTCGTTGTCATGCTATTCTAGTCTGTCGGTGTATTTGTCAACCTGTTTGCTTATAAAATCTTTTAGTGGAGGCATGCCCGCCAGCTCATAAAGCTCTGTATTGTTTACAGTGTTTTGTAGTTTTACATACTTGCTCCGCCTTTTGTGGGTGACATTGAGGCAGGTGCGTAAGCACTTCCTTTCTTGTATGGAAATTTTGTTCCACTGGGTATTGGAGATATTGTTTGCCCATGTATGAGCCGCATAGGTCAGAGTCGGCCGAATTACTTGTTTATATAATAATAGTTTGATATCTTTATGTAGGGGGCTATGGCGATTCAGGAACGGGAAAAGGATTGCTCGTGCAGCTTTAATTCTGTTTGTAATGTATGTCATGTGTACCGTGTTGTTTAAGTTTGCTTGTAGATTTAGTCCTAAGTATTTGACTGTATTTACGGTTTTTATACTGTTGCCGTTAATAATTATGTCGGGATTGGATTTTTCTTTCTTAAGTTTGCTTTTGTATTTGCAGTTGGGTCCTGTGAAATGTATTGTCTCGCATTTGTCAGTGTTAATTTTAAGTTTCCATTTTGTGAGGTAGTCGTTTATTGTTTTTAGTTCGTTTGTCAGGGTCGTCGTTGCTTGTTTGATCGACCACGAGGAGGTAAAGACGACTAAGTCATCAGCAAAGGCTAATGCGTTACAGGGGTTAGTGTTTGTGTGAGAGTAGATGGGGGAGTGAGTTGCTGGGATGTCGGAAATGTAAATATTGAATAGGATAGGGGATATGATTGCGCCTTGGGGAACTCCTGCGGGCATTGTTAGTATGTTAGAAAGGGTGTTTTGATTGAGAACTGAGAATTGACGATTTTTTAAGAAATTTGCTATCATAAGCATGAGGTGAGTGGGAAAGTTGAAATTAATAAGTTTCCATACCAGACCATTTATCCAAACGGAGTCGAAGGCCTTTTCGAGGTCGATCAGAGTAGCAACTGTAATTCTGTGTTTTGTCATGTTGTGAATTACGTTGTTTTGTAGAATTGTCAGTGCGTCTAGCGTTGAATGTCTCTTTTTGAAGCCAAATTGTGTCTCCGGTATAATTTGGTTGTCCTCTATGAAATTAGTCAGTCCTGTGAGTATTATACGTTCTAAGATTTTACTAAGACAGCTGAGCAGGGAGATGGGACGGTAGCTAGATGGAAGTAGGGCATTCTTTTTGGGTTTTTTGATTGGTATAATTTTAGATGTTTTCCATGCTGTTGGAAAGTAACTAGAATTAATGCAGTTGTTGAAAATTATCGTTAAAGTGTTTATTAATTTGGGTGGGAGATTTTTAATGACTATAATCGGTATACCGTCAAAACCACAAGATTTTTTGCTTTTTGTTGATTTTATAATGTAAATTAATTCTTGCTCGGAAATGAATATATCTTTGTATTTTGTGCACTTGTCCGCAGGGTTGTTTGTGTCGAATGAGGTTATTGTATGTTGCGAGTTTTTGTCTAGTAAAAGTTTAGTTTCATTATTAGTTTTAACAGTGTGGTCTGTCGATCCTAGTTTATTGTTTTGTCTGTGAAAATTTAAAAAAGTTTGTAGCTAAAGCGTTGTTAATTGTAGGTATGTCAAAAATTAATTTATTGTCAATGCTTAATTTGGTTATGTTCATGTCACATTTGTTTGATTTTAATGTTTAATGTTTAATGTTTTTAAGTTTGGATTTAAAGTTGTCGTTTATGTTGGCTTGAATTTGAATTGCTATTTCGTCTGTTATTTTCTTTACGTCAGATTGTATTTGGAAATAGCAATTGTCTTTTATGAATCCGTTGCTTATAAGCGTTCTGTGGAGTTTACGTCTGATTCGTTTTTTGGTCGCGAGTAGTTTGGTTAGCTGTTTATTTGTGTACGAGTAATGTGTGTTTTTAAGAGTAATTGTTGGTATGGTGCGTTTCATAGATTCGTTGATGTTGATTGTCAGTTTCTCGATTGCCTCGTCCAATTGCGGTCTCGACATGTTTGTTTGTGGGTTAATGTCGATATTATGTGATTTCTTGGTTACTATTTGACTAAATTTTTTCCAATTTGCCTTATTGTAATCGAATAGTTTTATTGGGTGTGGCGTTTTGAAATCGATTGGCCAGTAACGGAGCCTGTTTTTTGTTCTGTCTTGTATTCCGTCGATGTTTATGAAAACGATGTCGTGGCCTGAGTATGAGGGTCTCGTCAGTAGGGCGTTGTGTCTCGTACAGTTCTGATTTATAAGTAAGTCATTCCGATTTTTTCAATTTTTATAAACCATTTATTCAATTTCTTTCGTATACAATAGTAACTTAAATTTAATGGTAAGAAATTTAATATTTGCCTAAAAAGAATTAGCTATGTATTTACCTTAACGTGTTAGCCTTAAACCTAACTTATCTAAAGTAATTTGCTGTGTATAATTAAAAATTCATGACTTAAAAAACTAGGATCTGTAGAAATGTTTTGTAAAAAATTAAAATAAAAAACAAAATTTGTGAAAAAGGTAGGATATATATATTTTAAACATAGCCTTGACGAGAGTGACACGCAAGCGCCGTCATCTTTATGAACCTGCATTCAACCTACTGGTTTGAAACGTGAATTTTTAAAACTGTCCCATATGGAACCTTCTTTTGGTAATGAATCCGTAATAAGAGTATTTTCATGATTCTTTACCCTTTCCGTGTATTTGGAGGTCAGTTTTTTTATGTAGTCCCTGATTGGTATGATTACCGCCATTTCGTAAAGTTCTTTATTGCTTACGGTATTGTCGTATTTATCGAATTCATTGTGTCTCTTGTAAGTTACATTCAGGCAGATCCTCAGCCATTTCCTCTCCTCGATCTCTATCTTTTTCCATAGGGTATCCCTAATTTGGTTTGACCAAATGTGAGACGCATAAGTGTAGACCGGACGGACGATCTGTTTATACAGAAGAAGTCTGATTTCCTTTTGTAGTGGACTGTACTTGTTTACAAACGGGAAGAGAACAGCCCTAGCGGCTTTTGATTTATTTATGATCACATTTACGTGCGTATCGCATTTTAGGTTTGACTGAAGGTGGTACCCTAAATATTTAACTGAAATGGTATTTTTTATTTTTGTATTATCAATCACTACATCTGTTGATTTTGCCCGTTTCCGTCTTTTATTGTACTTACAGTTTGGTCCAGTAAAATGTATCGTTTCGCACTTGTCTGGGTTTATTTTCATTTCCCATTTTGTCAAGTATTCGTGAAGTTTTTGAAGTTCCAGTGTTTGTAGTCTTGTAGCTATGTCGATTGACCAGGAGGCTGAAAAAATGATTAAGTCATCTGCGAAGCTTATGGAATTTGAGGGGTTTGGATTGTTTCTGTTATAAATAGGAGTATGGGATGTTGGGATATCTGCCATGAATATTTTAAACAATGTAGGGGACATTATTGCACCTTGCGGAACTCCTGCAGGCATTTTAAAAATGTTTGAGAGGGAATTATTGTTAAGAACTGCGAAATTTCTGTCTTTTAGGAATTTGGATATGATTAAAGTCAAGTGGATAGGAAAATTGAGGGAGTTAAGCTTCCAAATGAGCGCGTTCACCCATACGGAATCGAAAGCTTTTTCAAGGTCAATCGACGTTGCTATGGTTATTTTGTGATTTGTCATGTTGTGTAGAATGTTATTGTGAAGTAAGGTTAGTGCGTCTGCAGTGGAATGTCTCCTTTTAAAACCGAATTGAAATTTAGGTATTATGTCATTATCGTCTATAAAATTTGTAATTTGACTGTGCACTATTCTCTCTAGAAGTTTGCTCACACAACTTAAAAGGGAGATGGGACGATAGCTTGAAGGAATCTGATCATCTTTCTTAGGTTTCCTAAGCGGGATAATTTTTGCGGTTTTCCACGCTGTAGGGAAGTATGCAATGTTTAAGCAATTATTGAAGATAATCACCCCATAGTCTAAGAATTTGTGGAGGTAGTTTTTTTATGATCATGTTCGAAATACCGTCAAAGCCACATGATTTTTTGATGTTTATGGACTTTATGATAAACCCAAGCTCCCCTTCAGTTGTGAAAGTTTGCTTGTGGATAGTGCAATTGTCGGCAGGTTTTGATATGTTGAAATCTGTAAGTTTAAAGTCCTTTTGCGTGCCTTGAATAATTTTTGCTTCACTGTTTATTTTGATTGTGTGGTCAACAGTTCCTAATGTCTCGTTTTGTGAGTGAGCTTTTAAAAAATTTAATGCTAAAGCATTATTAATCGCTTGAATGTCATAAGTTATGTTATTATTTATGTTTAATTTGGTTATATTTAAGTTTGACTTTTTTGCTTTTAGTTTATTAATATTTTTAAATAAGTTATTGTCTTTTTTTATGCTTTTAAGTTTAGTATTGAAGTTATTGTTTACTGCTGTTTGTAACTCAGTCGAAATTTCGTCATTTAGTGATTTCAATACGGAATTAAATTGAAAATAGATATTGTCTTTTATGTACGCATTGTTTGACAAATATCTGTACATTCTGCGTCTTAATTTCTTTTTGCTTGATAGTAGTGTCAAAAGATGTTTCGTAGTGTATGAGTATTGTGAGTTTTTTAGTGTTAGTGTTGGTATAGCGTCCTTAGTTTGTAACGTGTGACTAATACAGCACACTTACTTATAATTTTAAGCCTACACGGCAACCCTATTTAAATATTAGCGTGGTCAGCTTTTGCGAAAACCGCATGGTCTTCAAAAATTTTTCCAGAACATTCTTTTCCACCTCATATCCGTGGTGGAAATAAGCTGATAAAAGAGCCTTTCCCTCCCCCCCAGCGAACGAGAACGAAAGAATGGACCAAAGAAAAATGGAAAAAATGAACGTGTCGCATTCCGATAGGCGGATAAAAAAATTAAAAACTAGAAAACCGGTTCTTTTTATCCCAAACAGAAAAATTTTGTGAACAGAAGATGGGAAATGAAAAAAAAAAAAATTGAAAACAGTCTGGTACAAAATGTTGAAGCGAAAAGTCTTGTTTTATAGTTGGGAGGAGTTTTTTTATGTGAATGAAAAGAATAATGTATAAAAAGACGGGGGAATTTGTGATCATCAACTTGATGACCTTTTTTTTTGAAATTTAAAATAAAAATAGTGATCAGGATTACCGAACGAATTAAGTTTTATAAATCGTGTACCAAATAGTTTTAATATAAAAAAAAAAGAAAAAAAGAAAAGAAAAACAAAACAACAAAAAAAAAAAAGAAAGCTCGTGTAGTAAAATTTTGTCTTACCTATTTCAAAAGGAAGATTTACATAAGAAAAGAAAAAAAAATGTGTTCCATATTTCGCGCTTATTTTAAAGTAATCGAAAAGCGTAAAAATTGTAATAATTTGGTTCAAAAGAAGATGTTAAATAAATTTTGTATAACAATGTCGGCCATTTTTGAATAGAACTTGTTTTCATCTCTTTTGTTTCGGTTTTTTTTTTGGGTTTTAAGTGTTTATTTTCCCCAAACTAGTAACGTTTTTTTTTATTATTTTCAAAAGAAAAAAAAAAAGAATATCTTGTGCAAAGATTTTGTTACGAAAAGGTGGGAAAACCCAAAAAGAAAAAAAAGAAAAGAAAAAAAAAGGTTTTCCCCAAAATCCGAACGCCAAAGAAAAATGGAGTGAAATAATTTCCTTCCAAAAAAAAAAAAGGAATTTTCATACAAAATTTGTTCCATGATTTGTTTTTTTTGGTTTTTGGAAAAATTGTGTAAAGAAAAATTTTAGCAAAGAAGAAAAATTAATTAATTTCAAAGAAAAAAGAAAAGCAAAGCAAAAAAAAAAAAAAATGGAGCATAAATAAATTTTCTTCACAAAGGGGAAAAGTGGGGAAAAGAAACGGAAACTGAAAACGTGGCAAGTATTTTTTTTTCTGCTTGAATTTTTGTTCTTAGATAATTAGGAAAAAAGAAAATTAATATTTTAACGACAAAAAAAAAAAAAGGAAAAGAAAAAAAAAGACTAGTCATAAAAATAATAGGTTAAGTGAAAAAAAAAAGGAAACAACTAATGTTGCATCGTGGGATATCCACGCCATCTCAACATTTTGGCATTAAATTACATTTTTGTTCCTCATATAAATAACTAATGTTGCATCGTGGGATATCCACGCCATCTCAACATTTTCACCTTTAAATTATATTTTGTTCCTCATATATAAATAATATATGTTGCACCGTGGGATAACCGCACCATCTCAACATTTTGGCATTAAATTACATTTTTGTTCCTCATATAAATAACTAATGTTGCATCGTGGGATATCCACGCCATCTCAACATTTTCACCTTTAAATTATATTTTGTTCCTCATATATAAATAATATATGTTGCACCGTGGGATAACCGCACCATCTCAACATTTTGGCATTAAATTACATTTTTGTTCCTCATATAAATAACTAATGTTGCATCGTGGGATATCCACGCCATCTCAACATTTTCACCTTTAAATTATATTTTGTTCCTCATATATAAATAATATATGTTGCACCGTGGGATAACCGCACCATCTCATCATTTTGGCAGTAAATTACATTTTTTGTTCATCATATAAAAATAATATATGTTGCATCGTGGGATACCAAAATAACAACTTGAACGCGAATTTTAGGTGATTTTCTTGAGGGATGGTAAGAGAAAACCATAAGGTCAGGCATTTTTTTTTCAAACTAAATTTAATTTTCTTATTGTATACAATAGTTAATAAATAAAAATTTTGTGAATAAATCATGTAATTATATATAAGAAAAATTTTTTTTTAATTCAAACAAAAATTCAAGTTAGTGGGGGGAAAAAGGGGTGTAACGAAATATAAATGACAGCTCTCGAATTCTAATAGAGCTTCATTAACCATTAAATTGAAAGAAATTATTTTGGGGGGAGCACCAGATCAGCGTCTTGCGGTTATAAATTTTTTTGGGTTTTGCGTCAAATGTTGCCCCGCTTTATGCATTGAAGTGACCTCCTTGCACTTCATTTCCTGCATAGGTTGTGAGGGTGTGAAGAATATTATCCGCTAAAGAATATTGGTCAATTTAGGAAAGGAAAAGAGAACGTGAGTATCAAAAATGAACCAAAGTACGCATAGATAAGTGTGATATTGGGAGGGAGAGGGAGAGAATGAGGTAGGAGGGGGACCGAAGAAGGTCAAGAAAAAACAAGACAAATTAAGGGTCCATACTCATTTGTAGGGGCGAGTATGGACATACGGGGATCGGCATTCTGCTGTCGATCCAAGTGGGAGGGTAGTGCCCCAAAGACCGATTGGCACTAACACCATTGCCAATCGGCCCCGACATGCCTCGCAAGGCTTTCGTGGATAGCTGGTCAAGTTCGGTGACCACCAAATTAACGAACATCCCCCTTATTCGGTTCTTTTCTCGCAAGAACCGAATTTTCCTTGCTTGATAGCTCGCGCTATCACCATAAAGTCTTAACGACGTTTTCACACATCTTGCACGCATATAATTTGTGTGTAACGCGATGACAGATGGTGGTGAGCAGCGACCCACCCCTCCGGCGAGCTAGCTAGTGCGATCAGCTAGGCGTGCAGCCTTTTAGCTGCTCACATTGCTGCACCATCTCATATCTTCTCCTCGCAAGGAAGAAGATATGCTATATAGGTCATCAGGGGATTTGCTTCTCGACAGGAAACCCCTAAATATGTGCAACCCCCTTGTTACATATATGGCGCCCAACGTCGCTTGTCGGCCAATGTTTTGTTGTGCGCGGGTGTAATTTAACCTCGGTTAAATTACATATATGGCGCCCAACGCTTCGTTGTTCGCTCGGCGAATTCGTTTCATTTTGTTTGCCATTTGTATTTTCAACTTCGGTCGAAATTACAAATGGAGTTCAAACAAAATTGTTTTGACACATTTTCGAACGAGTTGATGTTTGAAAATGGTGTTTTGGTTTTTACCTTTAGGTAAACCAATATTTTCAGAAACCAAATTTTTATTTTATTTTAAAAATTTGAAAAATTTTGACTCTAACTTTTTTTCAGTTTTACTGAATCACCCTGTCTTCACTTTTAAAAATTTTCAATCTTTTTTTTTATTAGTCAATTTTTTTTCTGAAGGTGTGTTCACATCATCGGAATTTCTAAACGAAGTTTTGGTGTGAACATAATTTCGGATGTTCGTTTATTTGTGCTATTCGCGATTGCGTTTATATTGAGTCCAACTGTCGTCATATTTTATTTACGGTTGCGTAGTAGCAGTACTTCGGTTTTTTTTTATTGAATATTCCGCTTGCCGCAAAAGCGTTTGAAATGTGGATTACGTGCTACATGAATATTGTAGTCATTGCAACGCTTCACGTTTCAATGCAGTTGAGACTCCGGGAAATGAAACAGATGCGGATGTATGAGCTTTAGTGTGCCTTTTCGCACATTCTCGTGCTTAATTAAGCCCATGAATAATGCGGTGAGGACACGAGAGTCATGCAACCACATCTAACATAGTGATCCGGGATTGTGCCAGTCGTTTGGATCGGATCACATGCTACAGGCTTGGTTGCCATTGCAGGTGTCCGATCACTCGACTTGGCACCGTTCGCGGGTCACCCATCAACATCCAAATTTTCGTTTCGTGAGTGTGTGTCGGGTTTATGTTTTCTTCGTGTCGTCCACTTGTTTCGTCTCTCTCTCTCGCTCTTACGCTATTGCGTTTGATTCATTTTGGAAATTGATTTTGTGCAGAATTTATATGACAAATTAGTTCTCTTACTTTCACGAGAAATTAAAATTGACTTTTTTTTGTTTTGTTTTTTTTTTTTGATTTGATTTTGATTATAGTTTTGATTATTATTTTAGTTTAGTCTATTTAGTTTAATTCATTTCAGTTTTTTTTAATTTTGATTTATTTTTTTTTGGTTTGGGTTTTTTTTTATTACTTAAGGGATTTTTTTTTATTTTAGAGTTAGGTTATTTCAGTTTTAGGTTATTATTTTTTTTTGGTTTATCATTTTATTATGCTTATGAAATTATATTTTGAACATTTTTTTTTATATATTATTTTCAATTTAATAAAATTTGGTGGGGGAGTTCTTTTTTTTTTCATTATTATAACTTTTACTATAAATTTTTTTTCTCATTACTATTTTTTTTTCTGATTATTACAATTTTTTTTTATTATTACAATTTTTTTATTACAATTTTTTTTGTCCTTGTTCTGTCCGGTTTTTTTTTGGTTACGTAAAAGATTCTGTGAGAAGAAATAAATCTCAAATACCCGATTTGACTTTTAATTGTGCTGAGTTTCTGGCTTTACTTTCGAGCGAATTTGATTTTGTACGATTGTAACTTTGATTTTGGGAACTTGGTGCGTTTACAAGATGGAGAACACAAATACAGGTACAACGCCTAAAACCAACTCCACAGTTGTACCAAATGCGTCACCGGAGCCAACTACAAATGCTCAAGGTGCTGCAGTGGATGTATTGACAGGTCGAGATGAATCTCGAGTTACTCGAGGGCAATCACAGCTTTCGTTGGATTTTCCGCCAGCGTCAAAATCAGTGGCTTCTGCTACAATGACGACTCGCAGTCGTAGTGGTAGAGGAAGAGGTGCGGCAAACCCAACTATCACACGATGGGGTTCTAGTGATGGCGCCTCTTTCCTCTCTCCGTCAGATCCAAGTGCCTCAACTGAAAATATAGGCACTATGATCGAAGCGGCTGTGAGCAGTCAGATGGCTAAAATCCAGAGCGAGTTGCTCAATCAAATTAAAAGAATGACCTTAAATGCACCACCGCAAACACAATGTTCAGTGGCTCCGCCAAAATCCGTTGACCAGTCTGCTAACTTCAATCTTTTGAACGAAAATTATAGTTTGAACGTTCCTCAGAGACGAAGTCAACCAGTATTAAACCAGAATGTAAACAGACCACCTCCTTTATATAGTGCCAATAACCAAAATCCTAATTACAACGTGAATGCTATCTCAGCTTCAAACGATAGTCACCACGTCGACCCCAGTCAGGATCCGAATCCACGCCCGCCTTTTAACCCAAACAACAATCAAAGGCGTAGCCCAAGTAGGAATTCAAATCTTAACTCAGGCACGAATCGTAATGGTCAGGAAGTTAGACATGCTAGTTTACGACATGATACCCGAATCGACAAATGGGGATTCAGGTTCAGTGGAAAGGCTCAAGATATGTCAGTGGAAGAGTTCATATTCCGCACAGAAACCATGCAATCGCGTGGGGATAATTCGTGGTACGCCATTTGCACTCAATTCCATACCCTGCTCTCCGATAAGGCTGAGCAGTGGTATTGGCGACTACTGAAAAGAGAACCCCACATCGATTGGCATGGCCTAAAGGCGGCCCTCCGACATCAATTCAAGAGCCTGGACACTGACCATGAAATCATGCGTCGGATGTTACAAAGAAAACAATCCAGCAGTGAGACTTTTGAAGATTTTTACGATTCGGTGATGTCTTTATACCATCGGTTAAGAATTCCTATGACGGAAATGGAATTGGCGGATATTATGAGGGAGAACGTCAAAGATAAGATCGCAAATCTTATTTTCGGAATGCCTGCAATGAGTCTGAGTCGCTTTCAGGAAGTATGCCGCAAAGCGGAACGCCATCTTTCTGACAGAGAACCAAGACGAACTTGGCAAAACCCAACACGGCCCATCCATGAATTAGATGATCTTGACGAACGTAATCTCTCATATGGACCAGATTCGGCAAATGATGGGAATGATTTGGATTATGATAAACTTAGACCCGCAAAAGAAATGTTGCGCACCACTGATTTTCGTCAGAATGTAAACAGTCAGGAATTCAGTACAAATAACTCACCTGCTAGAACAAACTTTGTGCCAGACTTTCGCTTCAGACAAGAAAATGATTCTCATCTCCCATATCAAGAGTTTAAAAATGATTGTGACCCAAGAAATTATGCGTATAATCACCAACAATACACCAGAGGTGGCCAATCTTTTCCTCACGAACCGGTATCGAATCGCTATAATATTAATTCATCCCATTTCGGTGGGTGTTTACCTTATCAACCTGCCGAGATTGATAGTAGTATTCGAGGGTATGTGAGCGAAAATATGTGGTCAAACGGAATGCAAGATCATTTAGAAGCTGTAGATGCTAATGGTAGATCACGGTTCAAGTGTTGGAACTGTGACAATATTGGTCATGGTTTTTTCGAGTGTACGATACCACAGCGGTCCTTCTTTTGTTATCGTTGTGGTAGAAAAGATGTGTCGTTACCGATGTGCCCAAAATGTAATCCGGGAAACGCACAGAGGCACCGAGAGACGCACGGGAATCCCCGGTTGCCAATAATGTCCCTGGACCAAACAAAATAGAACCAACCCTGAGTCCAAATCTACCATTACAACCAAATTCTCAGTCTGTCATGAAAATTTTAAAACGAGAAACGTCAACTAAAATCCCATCTAATAATAATATACTGGAAAGGTCGAACAAAACATTACATCAACGTCAAATGGAATATGACGAAGCTAGGAATAGAATAATCGGTGCTTTACTAAACCCGAGTAGAATTAGTAGGTTTAGAGAAAGGTGTAAGCAAAAGAAGTTGTTAGGTAAAACGGTGGAATCTGCTTTTATGAAACGTAAACATGATGATCGACCATATGCTAAGGTGGAAATCGACGGTGAATCCCTTTTTGGCCTTTTGGACAGTGGTGCAAGTGTGTCCTGTCTAGGCGCTGGCGCTTTAGATTTTCTCGAACGTCACAAAATTTTAATTACTGGTCGTCCCACCACAGTCAAAACGGCTGATGGTAAAGCTCAACCTGTACATGGGCAAATTGCGATTCCAATTACATACAATAACATTATAAAAACACTTTCTCTATACGTCGTACCAGGACTTACCCAAAATCTATATCTAGGTGTAGATTTTTGGAAAGAATTCGATATAGCTCCGACTATATTTTCTAAGAACGAAACTTTTGATTGTTTGTCAATTGACGATCCCAACACACACGCGCTAAATTCGGAACAACGCGCGCGTCTTGAAAGCATGTTAACTTTATTTCCTTCCTTCAACCAAGTCGGTTTAGGAAAAACACATTTAGAAGAACATGTTATTGAGGTAGAAAACGCGGAGCCTGTAAAGCAACGCCACTACCCTGTTTCCCCTGCGGTGCAAGCCCTCATGTATGCTGAGTTGGACCGTATGTTGGAATTGGGTGTCATTGAAGAAAGTGTCAGCGCGTGGAACTCTCCTGTAGTCTTGGTGCGCAAACCTGGAAAGGTTCGCCTCTGCCTCGACTCCAGGAAAGTGAACACCCTTACGAAAAAAGACGCATACCCACTTCCACATATAGAAGGCCTTCTCAGTAGACTTGAGAAGACGTGTTTCATTTCAAGTATTGATTTGAAGGACGCCTTTTGGCAGATACCGTTGGAAAAGCAGAGTAGAGAGAAAACTGCTTTCACAGTGCCTGGTAGACCGTTATACCAGTTTACAGTGATGCCATTCGGGCTCTGTAATGCTCCTCAAAGAATGTGTAGACTGATGGACAAAACAATTCCAGTCGAGTTAAGAGAAAACTGTTTCGTCTATTTGGACGATCTGTTAGTAGTTTCTGAGGATTTTGATTCTCACGTTAAACTTTTGGCAACCATTGCACGTTGCTTGTCTTCTGCTGGACTCACAATAAATCTGGAGAAAAGCAAATTTTGCATGAGAGAAGTTAGATATTTGGGTTACATCGTTGGAAACGGATGTTTAAAGACCGACTCAAATAAAGTATCTGCAATTTTTGACTTTCCTGCACCTACCACTCCAAAACAGGTTCGTCGATTTTTGGGTATGACAGGATGGTATAGGCGGTTTATTGCCAATTATGCCTCCTTGTCTTCTCCAACTACTGACTGCCTAAAGAAGAGCGCCAAGTTTGTTTGGACAGCGGAAGCTCAAATAGCGTTTGAAGCCTTGAAGTCTTCATTAACTACGGCCCCGGTATTGGCCAACCCTGATTACACCAAACCCTTTATTATACAGTGCGACGCGAGTAAGACCGGTGTCGGAGGTGTTTTGCTGCAAAGCAACGACGAAGGCAATGAGAAACCCATCACCTATATTTCTCAAAAGCTAAACTCTGCACAACGCAACTACAGCGTGACGGAACTGGAATGTTTCGCTGCGGTGTTGAGCGTTAAAAAGTTCAGAGCCTACGTCGAAGGTTTGTCGTTCAAAATAATCACCGACCATGCGAGTTTAAAATGGCTCATGAGTAAGCGCGACTTGAGTGGACGTTTGGCTCGATGGAGCTTAAAGCTTCAAGCCTTTGATTTCGCGATTGAACATAGGAAAGGTTCAGAAAATGTGGTGCCAGATGCGCTTTCACGTGTATACGTGGACGCGATTTCGGAAATAGTTTCGGCACCTAGCATAAACTTGAATTCTGAAGCCTTCAAATCAAAGGAATATCTCGACTTGATCGATACAGTGCAAAGCAACGCGGAAAGGCTGCCTGACACGCAAGTGTCAGATGGCCACGTGTATTTCAGAACAAGCTTTAGCACTGGCAATATCTTTCAGGAAGATCGATCGTGGAAGCTTTGGGTTCCGTCTAGCCTTACGGACGAGCTGGTTCGCCTGGCGCATGATCCTCCACAAGCTGCGCACGGCGGTATTACCAAAACCTTATATCGTTTGCGGCAAAGATACTTCTGGCCTGGTATGGCTAGCGAAGTACGTAAATATATCGCGAGTTGCATCGTATGTAAAGAGTCTAAGGCTCCAAATAGTGTGTTGAGGCCGCCAATGGGCAAACAAATTGAAGTTGACAGACCATTCCAGTACTTATATGTTGACCTGTTAGGACCCTACCCTCGGTCTTAGCATGGTAACACCACTCTCCTAGTTGTTTTGGACAAACTTTCGAAATTTGTTTTGTTCAAGACACTACGTAAGGCGTCTGCCGCGCGGATCACCGATTTCTTGGAGGAAAGCGTCTTCAATTTATTCGGCGTACCCGAGATTATATTTTCAGACAATGGACCGCAATTTATATCAAAAGAATTTCGCAAATTAGTTGAAGCGTATGGTGTGAAACACAATCGTACAGCTATCTACTCACCACAAGCTAACGCATCAGAACGTGTAAACCGTTCATTACTGGCGGCCATCCGCTCTTATGTTGGCACCGATCATAGGGATTGGGATCAAAATTTGGGAAGCATTGGCTGTGCTCTTCGGAGTACAATCCATGCTTCTACGGGGATTGATCCATATTTTCTTGTGTTCGGTTCCCACATGATCACACATGGCTCGACCTATGAACTGATGCGGAAGCTAAATGGCTTGAATGATGGTGAATTGGTTGTGTCCTCAAAAAAGGACCAGCTTGAACTAATTCGCGAACGCGTCAAAAATAATTTATCGAAAGCTCACCAACATCATGAGCGGATTTATAATCGTCGAACCCGGGTAAAGAGATTTATTGTCGGACAAGAAGTCTACCGAAGAAATTTCACGCTTAGTGACTTCGCAAAAAATGTCAATGCTAAGCTAAATCGTAAATTTCTGAAGTGTCGGATTGTTCGTGCGATTGGCGATTCCCTCTATGAGGTCGAGGATTTGCAGGGTAGAACCATAGGGGTTTACCATGCCAAAGACCTGAGGCAATAGTGAGGCAAGAAACGACATCCACTGCCGCGGTTTATGACGGCTCTTTTCCTTTTCTTTCCTTTCGTTTTCTGGTGCCCGGCTAGCTCAGTCGGAGAGCAACGGAGACTCTTTTGGGTGTGGTCGAGCCCCACGTTGGGCAGTACAAGATTTCACGTACCACTCCAACTACCCACATGCTTTTCAGTTACGTCCGGGTTGATAGATCAATCCCTGACGTATCTGTGTTGTAACGTGTGACTAATACAGCAAACTTACTTATAATTTTAAGCCTACACGGCAACCCTATTTAAATATTAGCGTGGTCAGCTTTTGCGAAAACCGCATGGTCTTCAAAAATTTTTCCAGAACATTCTTTTCCACCTCATATCCGTGGTGGAAATAAGCTGATAAAAGAGCCTTTCCCTCCCCCCCAGCGAACGAGAACGAAAGAATGGACCAAAGAAAAATGGAAAAAATGAACGTGTCGCATTCCGATAGGCGGATAAAAAAATTAAAAACTAGAAAACCGGTTCTTTTTATCCCAAACAGAAAAATTTTGTGAACAGAAGATGGGAAATGAAAAAAAAAAAAATTGAAAACAGTCTGGTACAAAATGTTGAAGCGAAAAGTCTTGTTTTATAGTTGGGAGGAGTTTTTTTATGTGAATGAAAAGAATAATGTATAAAAAGACGGGGGAATTTGTGATCATCAACTTGATGACCTTTTTTTTTGAAATTTAAAATAAAAATAGTGATCAGGATTACCGAACGAATTAAGTTTTATAAATCGTGTACCAAATAGTTATAATATAAAAAAAAAAGAAAAAAAGAAAAGAAAAACAAAACAACAAAAAAAAAAGAAAGCTCGTGTAGTAAAATTTTGTCTTACCTATTTCAAAAGGAAGATTTACATAAGAAAAAAAAAAAATGTGTTCCATATTTCGCGCTTATTTTAAAGTAATCGAAAAGCGCAAAAATTGTAATAATTTGGTTCAAAAGAAGATGTTAAATAAATTTTGTATAACAATGTCGGCCATTTTTGGCCATTTTAATATTTAAATGAGTTTTGTGTAAAGTAATTTTATGTTGAACAAGTTGAAAGAGGAAATTAATAATTAAAGGAATTTTGTGTAATTTTATGTTGAACAAGTTGAAAAGAGGAAATTAATAATTAAAGGAATTTTGTGTAAAGTAATTTTGTGTTGAACAAGTTGAAAAGAGGAAATTAATAATTAAAGGAATTTTGTGTAATTTTATGTTGAACAAGTTAAAAAGAGGAAATTAATAATTAAGGGAGTTTCGTGTAAAGTAATTGTATGTTGAACAAGTTGAAAAGAGGAAATTAATATTTAAATGAGTTTTGTGTAAAGTGATTTTATATTGAACAAGTTGAAAGAGGAAATTAATAACTAAAGGAATTTTGTGTAATTTTATGTTGAACAAGTTGAAAAGAGGAAATTAATAATGAAAGGAATTTTGTGTAAAGTAATTTTATATTGAACAAGTTGAAAAGAGGAAATTAATAATTAAAGGAATTTTGTGTAAAGTAATTTTATGTCCAGCAAGTTGAAAAGAGGAAATTAATACTTAAAGGAATTTTGTGTAAAGCAATTTTGTGTTGAACGAGTTGAAAAGAGGAAATTAATTATTAAAAGAATTTTCTGTAAAGTAATTTTATGTTGAACAAGTTGAAAAGAGGAAATTAATAATTAAATGAATTTCGTGTAAAGTAATTTTGTGTTGAACAAGTTGAAAAGAGGAAATTAATAATTAAAGGAATTTTGTGTAAAGTAATTTTATGTTGAACAAGTTGAAAAGAGAAAATTAATAACTAAAAGAATTTTGTGTGAAGTAATTTTATGTTGAACAAGTTGAAAAGAGGAAATTAATAATTAAAGGAATTTTGTGTAAATTAATTTTATGTTGAACAAGTTGAAAAGAAGAAATTAATAATAAAAGGAATTTTGTGTAAAGTAATTTTGTGTTGAAAAGAGGAAATTAATAATTAAAAGAATTTTGTGTAAAGTAATTTTATGTTGAACAAGTTGAAAAGAGGAAATCAATACGTAAAGGAATTTTGTGTAAAGTGATTTTGTGTGGAACAAGTTGAAAAGAGGAAATTAATAATTAAAATAATTTTGTGTAAAGTAATTTAAGTTGAACAAGTTGAAAAGAGGAAATTAATACTTCAAGGAATTTTGTGTAAAGTAATTTTGTGTTGAACAAGCTGAAAAGAGGAAATTAATAATTAAATGAATTTCGTGTAAAGTAATTTTATGTTGAACAAGTGGAAAGAGGAAATTAATAATTAAGGAGTTTTGTGTAAAGTAATTTTATGTTGAACAAGTTGAAAGAGGAAGTTAATAATTAAAGGAATTTTGTGGAAAGTAATTTTATGTTGAACAAGTTGAAAAGAATAAATTAATATTTAAATGAGTTTTGTGTAAAGTAATTTTATGTTGAACAAGTTGAAAGGGGAAATTAATAATTAAAGGAATTTTGTGTAATTTTATGTTGAACAAGTTGAAAAGAGGAAATTAATAATTAAAGGAATTTTGTGTAAAGTAATTTTGTGTTGAACAAGTTGAAAAGAGGAAATTAATAATTAAAGGAATTTTGTGTAATTTTATGTTGAACTAGTTAAAAAGAGGAAATTAATAATTAAGGGAGTTTCGTGTAAAGTAATTTTATGTTGAACAACTTGAAAAGAGGAAATTAATATTTAAATGAGTTTTGTGTAAAGTGATTTTATTTTGAACAGGTTGAAAGAGGAAATTAATAATTAAAGGAATTTTGTGTAATTTTATGTTGAACAAGTTGAAAAGAGGAAATTAATAATGAAAAGAATTTTGTGTAAAGTAATTTTATATTGAACAAGTTGAAAAGAGTAAATTAATAATTAACGGAATTTTGTGTAAAGTAATTTTATGTTGAACAAGTTGAAAAGAGGAAATTAATACTTAAAGGAATTTTGTGTAAAGCAATTTTATGTTGAACAAGTTGAAAAGAGCAAATCAATAATTAAAGGAATATTGTGTAAAGTAATTTAATGTTGAACAAGTTGAAAAGAGGAAATTAATAATTAAACGAATTTTGTGTAAAGTAATTTTATATTGAACAAGTTGAAAAGAGGAAATTAATAATTAAAGGAATTTTGTGTAAAGTAATTTTGTGTTGAAAAGAGGAAATTAATAATTAAAAGAATTTTGTGTAAAGTAATTTTATGTTGAACAAGTTGAAAAGAGGAAATCAATGATTAAAGGAATATTGCGTAAAGTAATTTTGTGTTGAAGAAGTTGAAAAGAGGAAATTAATAATTAAAGGAATTTTGTGTAAAGTAATTTTATGTTGAACAAGTTGAAAAAGGAAATTAATAATTAAAGGTATTTTGTGTAAAGTAATTTTATGTTGAACAAGTTGAAAAGAGGAAATCAATGATTAAAGGAATATTGCGTAAAGTAATTTTGTGTTGAAGAAGTTGAAAAGAGGAAATTAATAATTAAAGGAATTTTGTGTAAAGTAATTTTATGTTGAACAAGTTGAAAAAGGAAATTAATAATTAAAGGTATTTTGTGTAAAATAATTTTGTGTTGAACAAGTTGAAAAGAGGAAATTAATTATTAAAAGAATTTTCGGTAAAGTAATTTTATGTTGAACAAGTTGAAAAGAGGAAATTAATAATTAAAGGAATTTCGTGTAAAGTAATTTTGTGTTGAACAAGTTGAAAAGAGGAAATTAATAATTAAAGGAATTTTGTGTAATTTTATGTTGAACAAGTTAAAAAGAGGAAATTAATAATTAAGGGAGTTTCGTGTAAAGGAATTTTATGTTGAACAAGTTGAAAAGAGGAAATTAATATTTAAATGAGTTTTGTGTAAAGTGATTTTATATAGAACAAGTTGAAAGAGGAAATTAATAATTAAAGGAATTTTGTGTAATTTTATGTTGAACAAGTTGAAAAGAGGAAATTAAAAATGAAAGGAATTTTGTGTAAAGTAATTTTATATAGCACAAGTTGAAAAGAGTAAATTAATAATTAAAAGAATTTTGTGTAAAGTATTTTTATGTTGAACAAGTTGAAAAGAGGAAATTAATAATTGAAGGAATTTTTTGTAAAGTAATTTTATGTTGAACAAGCGGAAAGAGGAAATTAATAATTAAAGGAGTTTTGTGTAAAGTAATTTTATGTTGAACAAGTTGAAAGAGGAAGTTAATAATTAAAGGAATTTTGTGTAAAGTAATTTTATGTTGAACAAGTTGAAAGGAAAAGTAATAATTGAAGGAATTTTGTGTAATTTTATATTGAACAAGTTAAAAAGAGGAAATTAATGATTAAAGGAATTTTGTGTAAAGTAATTTTATGTTGAACAAGTTGGAAAGAGGAAATTAATAATTAACGGAATTTTGTGTAAAGTAATTTTATGTTGAACAAGTTGAAAAGAGGAAATTAATACTTAAAGGAATTTTGTGTAAAGCAATTTTATGTTGAACAAGTTGAAAAGAGCAAATCAATAATTAAAGGAATACTGTGTAAAGTAATTTAATGTTGAACAAGTTGAAAAGAGGAAATTAATAATTAAACGAATTTTGTGTAAAGTAATTTTATATTGAACAAGTTGAAAAGAGGAAATTAATAATTAAAGGAATTTTGTGTAAAGTAATTTTATGTTGAACAAGTTGAAAAAAGGAAATTAATACTTAAATGAATTTTGTGTAAAGTAATTTCGTGTTGAACTACTTGAAAAGAGGAAATTAATAATTAACGGAATTTTGTGTAAAGTAATTTTATGTTGTACAAATTGAAAAAGGAAATTAATAATTAAAGGAATTTTGTGTAAAGTAATTTTATGTTGAAGAGGTTGGAGAGAGGAAATTAATAATTAAATGAATTTTGTGTAAAGTAATTCAATGTTGAACAATTTTAAAGAGGAAATTAATAATTAAATTAATTTTGTGTAATTTTATGTTGAAAAACTTGAAAAGAGGAAATTAATAATTAAAGGAATTTTGTGTAAAGTAATTTTATGTTGAACAAGTTGAAAATAGGAAATTAATAATTAAAGGAATTTTGTGTAAAGTAATTTTATGTCGAGCAAGTTGAAAAGAGGAAATCAATACTTAAAGGAATTTTGTGTAAAGTGATTTTGTGTGGAACAAGTTGAAAAGAGGAAATTAATAATTAAAAGAATTTTGTGTAAAGCAATTTTATGTTGAACAAGCTGAAAAGAGGAAATTAATAATTAAAGGAATTTTGTGTAAAGTAATTTTATGTTGAACAAGTTGAAAGAGGAAATTAATAATTAAACGAATTTTGTGTAAAGTAATTTTATGTTGAACAAGTTGGAAAGAGGAAATTAATAATTGAAGGAATTTTGTTTAAAGTAATTTTATCTCGAACAAGTTGAAATGAGGAAATTAGTAATTAAAGGAATTTTGTGCAAAGTAATTTTGTGTTGAACAAGTTGAAAAGAGGAAATTAATAATTAAAGGAATTTTGTGTAATTTTATGTTGAACAAGTTGAAAAGAGGAAATTAATAATTAAGGGAGTTTCGTGTAAAGTAATTTTATTTTGAACAAGTTGAAAAGAGGAAATTAATATTTAAATGAGTTTTGTGTAAAGTAATTTTATGTTGAACAAGTTGAAAAAGCAAATTAATAATTAAAGGAATTTTGTGTAATTTCATGTTGAACAAGTTGAAAAGAGGAAATTAATAATTAAAGGAATTTTGTGTAAAGTAATTTTATGTTGAACAAGTTGAAAGAGGAAATTAATAATTAAAGGAATTTTGTGTAAATTAATTTTATGTTGAACAAGTTGAAAAGAGGAAATTAATAATTAAATGCATTTTGTATAAAGAAATTTTATGTTGGACAAGTTGGAAGAGGAAATTAATTATTAAAGGAATTTTGTGTAAAGTAATTTTATGTTGAACAAGTTGAAAAGAGGAAATCAAGAATTAAAGGAATTTTGTGTAAAATAATTTTATGTCGAGCAAGTTGAAAATAGGAAATTAATACTTAAAGGAATTTTGTGTAAAGTAATTTTATGTTGAACAAGTTGAAAGGAGGAAATTAATAATTAACGGAATTTTGTGTAAAGTAATTTTATGTTGAACAAGTTGAAAAGAGGAAATTAATACTTAAAGGAATTTTGTGTAAAGCAATTTTATGTTGAACAAGTCGAAAAGAGCAAATCAATAATTAAAGGAATATTGTGTAAAGTAATTTAATGTTGAACAAGTTGAAAAGAGGAAATTAATAATTAAAGGAATTTTGTGTAAAGTAATTTGATATTGAACAAGTTGAAAAGAGGAAATTAATACTTAAAGGAATTTTGTATAAAGCAATTTTATGTTGAACAAGTTGAAAAGAGGAAATTAATAATTAAATGAATTTAGTGTAAAGTAATTTTATGTCGAGCAAGTTGAAAAGAGAAAATTAATAATTAAAAGAATTTTGTGTAAAGCAATTTTATGTTGAACAAGTTGAAAAGAGGAAATTAATAATTAAAGGAATTTTGTGTAAATTAATTTTATGTTGAACAAGTTGAAAAGAGGAAATTAATAATTAAAGGAATTTTGTGTAAAGTAATTTTGTGTTGAAAAGAGGAAATTAATAATTAAAGAATTTTGTGTAAAGTAATTTTATGTTGAACAAGTTGAAAAGAGGAAATCAATACCTAAAGGAATTTTGTGTAAAGTGATTTTGTGTGGAACAAGTTGAAAAGAGGAAATTAATAATTAAAAGAATTTTGTGTAAAGTAATTTAAGTTGAACAAGTTGAAAAGAGGAAATTAATACTTAAAGGAATTTTGTGTAAAGTAATTTTGTGTTGAACAAGCTGAAAAGAGGAAATTAATAATTAAATGAATTTCGTGTAAAGTAATTTTATGTTGAACAAGTGGAAAGAGGAAATTAATAATTAAAGGAGTTTTGTGTAAAGTAATTTTATCTTGAACAAGTTGAAAGAGGAAGTTAATAATTAAAGGAATTTTGTGGAAAGTAATTTTATGTTGAACAAGTTGAAAAGAGGAAATTAATATTTAAATGAGTTTTGTGTAAAGTAATTTTATGTTGAACAAGTTGAAAGAGGAAATTAATAATTAAAGGAATTTTGTGTAAAGTAATTTTATGTTGAACAAGTTGAAAAGAGGAAATCAGTAATTAAAGTAGTTTTGTGTAAAGTAATTTTATGTTGAACAAGTTGAAAAGAGGAAATTAATAATTAAAGGAATTTCGTGTAAAGTAATTTTATGTTGAACAAGTTGAAAAGAGGAAATTAATACTTAAAGGAATTTTGTATAAAGTAATTTTATGTTGAACAAGTTGAGAAGAGGAAATTAATACTTAAAGGAATTTTGTGTAAAGCAATTTAAGTTGAACAAGTTGAAAAGAGGAAATTAATACTTAAAAAAATTTTGTGTAAAGTAATTTTGTGTTGAACAAGCTGAAAAGAGGAAATTAATAATTAAATGAATTTCGTGTAAAGTAATTTTATGTTGAACAAGTGGAAAGAGGAAATTAATAATTAAAGGAGTTTTGTGTAAAGTAATTTTCTGTTGAACAAGTTAAAAGAGGAAGTTAATAATTAAAGGAATTTTGTGGAAAGTAATTTTATGTTGAACAAGTTGAAAAGAGGAAATTAATATTTAAATGAGTTTTGTGTAAAGTAATTTTATGTTGAACAAGTTGAAAGAGGAAATTAATAATTAAAGGAATTTTGTGTAATTTTATGTTGAACAAGTTGAAAGGAGGAAATTAATAATTAAAGGAATTTTGTGTAAAGTAATTTTGTGTTGAACAAGTTGAAAAGAGGAAATTAATAATTAAAGGAATTTTGTGTAATTTTATGTTGAACAAGTTAAAAAGAGGAAATTAATAATTAAGGGAGTTTCGTGTAAAGTAATTTTATGTTGAACAAGTTGAAAAGAGGAAATTAATATTTAAATGAGTTTTGTGTAAAGTGATTTTATATTGAACAAGTTGAAAGAGGAAATTAATAACTAAAGGAATTTTGTGTAATTTTATGTTGAACAAGTTGAAAAGAGGAAATTAATAATGAAAGGAATTTTGTGTAAAGTAATTTTATATTGAACAAGTTGAAAAGAGGAAATTAATAATTAAAGGAATTTTGTGTAAAGTAATTTTATGTCGAGCAAGTTGAAAAGAGGAAATTAATACTTAAAGGAATTTTGTGTAAAGCAATTTTGTGTTGAACAAGTTGAAAAGAGGAAATTAATTATTAAAAGAATTTTCGGTAAAGTAATTTTATGTTGAACAAGTTGAAAAGAGGAAATTAATACTTAAAGGAATTTTGTGTAAAGCAATTTTATGTTGAACAAGTCGAAAAGAGCAAATCAATAATTAAAGGAATATTGTGTAAAGTAATTTAATGTTGAACAAGTTGAAAAGAGGAAATTAATAATTAAAGGAATTTTGTGTAAAGTAATTTGATATTGAACAAGTTGAAAAGAGGAAATTAATACTTAAAGGAATTTTGTATAAAGCAATTTTATGTTGAACAAGTTGAAAAGAGGAAATTAATAATTAAATGAATTTAGTGTAAAGTAATTTTATGTCGAGCAAGTTGAAAAGAGAAAATTAATAATTAAAAGAATTTTGTGTAAAGCAATTTTATGTTGAACAAGTTGAAAAGAGGAAATTAATAATTAAAGGAATTTTGTGTAAATTAATTTTATGTTGAACAAGTTGAAAAGAGGAAATTAATAATTAAAGGAATTTTGTGTAAAGTAATTTTGTGTTGAAAAGAGGAAATTAATAATTAAAGAATTTTGTGTAAAGTAATTTTATGTTGAACAAGTTGAAAAGAGGAAATCAATACCTAAAGGAATTTTGTGTAAAGTGATTTTGTGTGGAACAAGTTGAAAAGAGGAAATTAATAATTAAAAGAATTTTGTGTAAAGTAATTTAAGTTGAACAAGTTGAAAAGAGGAAATTAATACTTAAAGGAATTTTGTGTAAAGTAATTTTGTGTTGAACAAGCTGAAAAGAGGAAATTAATAATTAAATGAATTTCGTGTAAAGTAATTTTATGTTGAACAAGTGGAAAGAGGAAATTAATAATTAAAGGAGTTTTGTGTAAAGTAATTTTATCTTGAACAAGTTGAAAGAGGAAGTTAATAATTAAAGGAATTTTGTGGAAAGTAATTTTATGTTGAACAAGTTGAAAAGAGGAAATTAATATTTAAATGAGTTTTGTGTAAAGTAATTTTATGTTGAACAAGTTGAAAGAGGAAATTAATAATTAAAGGAATTTTGTGTAAAGTAATTTTATGTTGAACAAGTTGAAAAGAGGAAATCAGTAATTAAAGTAGTTTTGTGTAAAGTAATTTTATGTTGAACAAGTTGAAAAGAGGAAATTAATAATTAAAGGAATTTCGTGTAAAGTAATTTTATGTTGAACAAGTTGAAAAGAGGAAATTAATACTTAAAGGAATTTTGTATAAAGTAATTTTATGTTGAACAAGTTGAGAAGAGGAAATTAATACTTAAAGGAATTTTGTGTAAAGCAATTTAAGTTGAACAAGTTGAAAAGAGGAAATTAATACTTAAAAAAATTTTGTGTAAAGTAATTTTGTGTTGAACAAGCTGAAAAGAGGAAATTAATAATTAAATGAATTTCGTGTAAAGTAATTTTATGTTGAACAAGTGGAAAGAGGAAATTAATAATTAAAGGAGTTTTGTGTAAAGTAATTTTCTGTTGAACAAGTTAAAAGAGGAAGTTAATAATTAAAGGAATTTTGTGGAAAGTAATTTTATGTTGAACAAGTTGAAAAGAGGAAATTAATATTTAAATGAGTTTTGTGTAAAGTAATTTTATGTTGAACAAGTTGAAAGAGGAAATTAATAATTAAAGGAATTTTGTGTAATTTTATGTTGAACAAGTTGAAAGGAGGAAATTAATAATTAAAGGAATTTTGTGTAAAGTAATTTTGTGTTGAACAAGTTGAAAAGAGGAAATTAATAATTAAAGGAATTTTGTGTAATTTTATGTTGAACAAGTTAAAAAGAGGAAATTAATAATTAAGGGAGTTTCGTGTAAAGTAATTTTATGTTGAACAAGTTGAAAAGAGGAAATTAATATTTAAATGAGTTTTGTGTAAAGTGATTTTATATTGAACAAGTTGAAAGAGGAAATTAATAACTAAAGGAATTTTGTGTAATTTTATGTTGAACAAGTTGAAAAGAGGAAATTAATAATGAAAGGAATTTTGTGTAAAGTAATTTTATATTGAACAAGTTGAAAAGAGGAAATTAATAATTAAAGGAATTTTGTGTAAAGTAATTTTATGTCGAGCAAGTTGAAAAGAGGAAATTAATACTTAAAGGAATTTTGTGTAAAGCAATTTTGTGTTGAACAAGTTGAAAAGAGGAAATTAATTATTAAAAGAATTTTCGGTAAAGTAATTTTATGTTGAACAAGTTGAAAAGAGGAAATTAATAATTAAAGGAATTTCGTGTAAAGTAATTTTGTGTTGAACAAGTTGAAAAGAGGAAATTAATAATTAAAGGAATTTTGTGTAATTTTATGTTGAACAAGTTAAAAAGAGGAAATTAATAATTAAGGGAGTTTCGTGTAAAGGAATTTTATGTTGAACAAGTTGAAAAGAGGAATTTAATATTTAAATGAGTTTTGTGTAAAGTGATTTTATATAGAACAAGTTGAAAGAGGAAATTAATAATTAAAGGAATTTTGTGTAATTTTATGTTGAACATGTTGAAAAGAGGAAATTAAAAATGAAAGGAATTTTGTGTAAAGTAATTTTATATAGCACAAGTTGAAAAGAGTAAATTAATAATTAAAAGAATTTTGTGTAAAGTATTTTTATGTTGAACAAGTTGAAAAGAGGAAATTAATAATTGAAGGAATTTTTTGTAAAGTAATTTTATGTTGAACAAGCGGAAAGAGGAAATTAATAATTAAAGGAGTTTTGTGTAAAGTAATTTTATGTTGAACAAGTTGAAAGAGGAAGTTAATAATTAAAGGAATTTTGTGTAAAGTAATTTTATGTTGAACAAGTTGAAAGGAAAAGTAATAATTGAAGGAATTTTGTGTAATTTTATATTGAACAAGTTAAAAAGAGGAAATTAATGATTAAAGGAATTTTGTGTAAAGTAATTTTATGTTGAACAAGTTGGAAAGAGGAAATTAATAATTAACGGAATTTTGTGTAAAGTAATTTTATGTTGAACAAGTTGAAAAGAGGAAATTAATACTTAAAGGAATTTTGTGTAAAGCAATTTTATGTTGAACAAGTTGAAAAGAGCAAATCAATAATTAAAGGAATATTGTGTAAAGTAATTTAATGTTGAACAAGTTGAAAAGAGGAAATTAATAATTAAAGGAATTTTGTATAAAGCTATTTTATGTTGAACAAGTTGAAAAGAGGAAATTAATAATTAAATGAATTTTGTGTAAAGTAATTTTATGTCGAGCAAGTTGAAAAGAGGAAATTAATACTTAAAGTAATTTTGTGTAAAGCAATTTTGTGTTGAACAAGTTGAAAAGAGGAAATTTATAATTAAAAGAATTTTCTGTAAAGTAATTTTATGTTGAACAAGTTGAAAGAGGAAATTAATAATTAAAGGAATTTTGTGTAAATTAATTTTATGTTGAACAAGTTGGAAAGAGGAAATTAGTAATTAAATGCATTTTGTGTAAAGAAATTTTATGTTGAACAAGTTGGAAGAGGAAATTAATAATTAAAGGAATTTTGTGTAAAGTAATTTTATGTTGAACAAGTTGAAAAGAGGAAAACAGTAATTAAAGGAGTTTTGTGTAAAGTAATTTTATGTTGAACAAGTTGAAAAGAGGAAATTAATAATTAAAGGAATTTCGTGTAAAGTAATTTTATGTTGAACAAGTTGAAAAGAGGAAATTAATAATTAAAGGAATTTTGTATAAAGTAATTTTATGTTGAACAAGTTGAGAAGAGGAAATTAATACTTAAAGGAATTTTGTGTAAAGTAATTTAAGTTGAGCAAGTTGAAAAGAGGAAATTAATACTTAAAGGAATTTTGTGTGAAGTAATTTTGTGTTGAACAAGCTGAAAAGAGGAAATTAATAATTAAATGAATTTCGTGTAAAGTAATTTTATTTTGAACAAGTGGAAAGAGGAAATTAATAATTAAAGGAGTTTTGTGTAAAGTAATTTTATGTTGAACAAGTTGAAAGAGGAAGTTAATAAATAAAGGAATTTTGTGGAAAGTAATTTTATGTTGAACAAGTTGAAAAGAGGAAATTAATATTTAAATGAGTTTTGTGTAAAGTAATTTTATGTTGAACAAGTTGAAAGAGGAAATTAATAATTAAAGGAATTTTGTGTAATTTTATGTTGAACAAGTTGAAAAGAGGAAATTAATAATTAAAGGAATTTTGTGTAAAGTAATTTTGTGTTGAACAAGTTGAAAAGAGGAAATTAATAATTAAAGGAATTTTGTGTAATTTTATGTTGAACAAGTTAAAAAGAGGAAATTAATAATTAAGGGAGTTTCGTGTAAAGTAATTTTATGTTGAACAAGTTGAAAAGAGGAAATTAATATTTAAATGAGTTTTGTGTAAAGTGATTTTATATTGAACAAGTTGAAAGAGGAAATTAATAACTAAAGGAATTTTGTGTAATTTTATGTTGAACAAGTTGAAAAGAGGAAATTAATAATGAAAGGAATTTTGTGTAAAGTAATTTTATATTGAACAAGTTGAAAAGAGGAAATTAATAATTAAAGGAATTTTGTGTAAAGTAATTTTATGTCCAGCAAGTTGAAAAGAGGAAATTAATACTTAAAGGAATTTTGTGTAAAGCAATTTTGTGTTGAACAAGTTGAAAAGAGGAAATTAATTATTAAAAGAATTTTCTGTAAAGTAATTTTATGTTGAACAAGTTGAAAAGAGGAAATTAATAATTAAAGGAATTTCGTGTAAAGTAATTTTGTGTTGAACAAGTTGAAAAGAGGAAATTAATAATTAAAGGAATTTTGTGTAAAGTAATTTTATGTTGAACAAGTTGAAAAGAGAAAATTAATAACTAAAAGAATTTTGTGTAAAGTAATTTTATGTTGAACAAGTTGAAAAGAGGAAATTAATAATTAAAGGAATTTTGTATAAATTAATTTTATGTTGAACAAGTTGAAAAGAGGAAATTAATAATAAAAGGAATTTTGTGTAAAGTAATTTTGTGTTGAAAAGAGGAAATTAATAATTAAAAGAATTTTGTGTAAAGTAATTTTATGTTGAACAAGTTGAAAAGAGGAAATCAATACGTAAAGGAATTTTGTGTAAAGTGATTTTGTGTGGAACAAGTTGAAAAGAGGAAATTAATAATTAAAAGAATTTTGTGTAAAGTAATTTAAGTTGAACAAGTTGAAAAGAGGAAATTAATACTTCAAGGAATTTTGTGTAAAGTAATTTTGTGTTGAACAAGCTGAAAAGAGGAAATTAATAATTAAATGAATTTCGTGTAAAGTAATTTTATGTTGAACAAGTGGAAAGAGGAAATTAATAATTAAAGGAGTTTTGTGTAAAGTAATTTTATGTTGAACAAGTTGAAAGAGGGAGTTAATAATTAAAGGAATTTTGTGGAAAGTAATTTTGTGTTGAACAAGCTGAAAAGAGGAAATTAATAATTAAAGGAATTTTGTGTAATTTTATGTTGAACAAGTTGAAAAGAGGAAATTAATAATTAAAGGAATTTTGTGTAAAGTAATTTTGTGTTGAACAAGTTGAAAAGAGGAAATTAATAATTAAAGGAATTTTGTGTAATTTTATGTTGAACAAGTTAAAAAGAGGAAATTAATAATTAAGGGAGTTTCGTGTAAAGTAATTTTATGTTGAACAACTTGAAAAGAGGAAATTAATATTTAAATGAGTTTTGTGTAAAGTGATTTTATTTTGAACAGGTTGAAAGAGGAAATTAATAATTAAAGGAATTTTGTGTAATTTTATGTTGAACAAGTTGAAAAGAGGAAATTAATAATCAAAGGAATTTTGTGTAAAGTAATTTTATATTGAACAAGTTGAAAAGAGTAAATTAATAATTAAGGGAATTTTGTGTAAAGTAATGTTATGTTGAACAAGTTGAAAGAGGAAATTAATAATTAAATGAATTTTGTGTAACGTAATTTTATGTCGAGCAAGTTGAAAAGAGGAAATTAATACTTAAAGTAATTTTGTGTAAAGCAATTTTGTGTTGAACAAGTTGAAAAGAGGAAATTTATAATTAAAAGAATTTTCTGTAAAGTAATTTTATGTTGAACAAGTTGGAAGAGGAAATTAATAATTAAAGGAATTTTGTGTAAAGTAATTTTATGTTGAACAAGTTGAAAAGAGGAAATCAGTAATTAAAGGAGTTTTGTGTAAAGTAATTTTGTGTTGAACAAGCTGAAAAGAGGAAATTAATAATTAAATGAATTTCGTGTAAAGTAATTTTATGTTGAACAAGTGGAAAGAGGAAATTAATAATTAAAGGAGTTTTGTGTAAAGTAATTTTATGTTGAACAAGTTGAAAGAGGAAGTTAATAATTAAAGGAATTTTGTGGAAAGTAATTTTATGTTGAACAACTTGAAAAGAGGAAATTAATATTTAAATGAGTTTTGTGTAAAGTGATTTTATATTGAACAGGTTGAAAGAGGAAATTAATAATTAAAGGAATTTTGTGTAATTTTATGTTGAACAAGTTGAAAAGAGGAAATTAATAATGAAAGGAATTTTGTGTAAAGTAATTTTATATTGAACAAGTTGAAAAGAGTAAATTAATAATTAAAGGAATTTTGTGTAAAGTAGTGTTATGTTGAACAAGTTGAAAGAGGAAATTAATAATTAAATGAATTTTGTGTAAAGTAATTTTATGTCGAGCAAGTTGAAAAGAGGAAATTAATACTTAAAGTAATTTTGTGTAAAGCAATTTTGTGTTGAACAAGTTGAAAAGAGGAAATTTATAATTAAAAGAATTTTCTGTAAAGTAATTTTATGTTGAACAAGTTGGAAGAGGAAATTAATAATTAAAGGAATTTTGTGTAAAGTAATTTTATGTTGAACAAGTTGAAAAGAGGAAATCAGTAATTAAAGGAGTTTTGTGTAAAGTAATTTTGTGTTGAACAAGCTGAAAAGAGGAAATTAATAATTAAATGAATTTCGTGTAAAGTAATTTTATGTTGAACAAGTGGAAAGAGGAAATTAATAATTAAAGGAGTTTTGTGTAAAGTAATTTTATTTTGAACAAGTTGAAAGAGGAAGTTAATAATTAAAGGAATTTTGTGGAAAGTAATTTTATGTTGAACAAGTTGAAAAGAGGAAATTAATATTTAAATGAGTTTTGTGTAAAGTAATTTTATGTTGAACAAGTTGAAAGAGGAAATTAATAATTAAAATAATTTTGTGTAATTTTATGTTGAACAAGGTGAAAAGAGGAAATTAATAATTAAAGGAATTTTGTGTAAGGTAATTTTGTGTTGAACAAGTTGAAAAGAGGAAATTAATAATTAAAGGAATTTTGTGTAATTTTATGTTGAACAAGTTAAAAAGAGGAAATTAATAATTAAGGGAGTTTCGTGTAAAGTAATTTTATGTTGAACAAGTTGAAAAGAGGAAATTAATATTTAAATGAGTTTTGTGTAAAGTGATTTTATATTGAACAAGTTGAAAGAGGAAATTAATAACTAAAGGAATTTTGTGTAATTTTATGTTGAACAAGTTGAAAAGAGGAAATTAATAATGAAAGGAATTTTGTGTAAAGTAATTTTATATTGAACAAGTTGAAAAGAGGAAATTAATAATTAAAGGAATTTTGTGTAAAGTAATTTTATGTCGAGCAAGTTGAAAAGAGGAAATTAATACTTAAAGGAATTTTGTGTAAAGCAATTTTGTGTTGAACAAGTTGAAAGAGGAAATTAATTATTAAAAGAATTTTCTGTAAAGTAATTTTATGTTGAACAAGTTGAAAAGAGGAAATTAATAATTAAAGGAATTTCGTGTAAAGTAATTTTGTGTTGAACAAGTTGAAAAGAGGAAATTAATATTTAAAGGAATTTTGTGTAAAGTAATTTTATGTTGAACAAGTTGAAAAGAGGAAATTAATAATTAAAGGAATTTTGTGTAAATTAATTTTATGTTGAACAAGTTGAAAAGAGGAAATTAATAATTAAAGGAATTTAGTGTAAAGTAATTTTGTGTTGAAAAGAGGAAATTAATAATTAAAAGAATTTTGTGTAAAGTAATTTTATGTTGAACAAGTTGAAAAGAGGAAATCAATACTTAAAGGAATTTTGTGTAAAGTGATTTTGTGTGGAACAAGTTGAAAAGAGGAAATTAATAATTAAAAGAATTTTGTGTAAAGTAATTTAAGTTGAACAAGTTGAAAAGAGGAAATTAATACTTCAAGGAATTTTGTGTAAAGTAATTTTGTGTTGAACAAGCTGAAAAGAGGAAATTAATAATTAAATGAATTTCGTGTAAAGTAATTTTATGTTGAACAAGTGGAAAGAGGAAATTAATAATAAAAGGAGTTTTGTATAAAGTAATTTTATGTTGAAGAAGTTGAAAGAGGAAGTTAATAATTAAAGGGATTTTGTGGAAAGTAATTTTATGTTGAACAAGTTGAAAAGAGGAAATTAATATTTAAATGAGTTTTGTGTAAAGTAATTTTATGTTGAACAAGTTGAAAGAGGAAATTAATAATTAAAGGAATTTTGTGTAATTTTATGTTGAACAAGTTGAAAAGAGGAAATTAATAATTAAAGGAATTTTGTGTAAAGTAATTTTGTGTTGAACAAGTTGAAAAGAGGAAATTAATAATTAAAGGAATTTTGTGTAATTTTATGTTGAACAAGTTAAAAAGAGGAAATTAATAATTAAGGGAGTTTCGTGTAAAGTAATTTTATGTTGAACAAGTTGAAAAGAGGAAATTAATATTTAAATGAGTTTTGTGTAAAGTGATTTTATTTTGAACAAGTTGAAAGAGAAAATTAATAATTAAAGGAATTTTGTGTAATTATATGTTGAACAAGTTGAAAAGAGGAAATTAATAATGAAAGGAATTTTGTGTAAAGTAATCTTATATTGAACAAGTTGAAAAGAGTAAATTAATAATTAAAGGAATTTTGTGTAAAGTAATGTTATGTTGAACAAGTTGAAAGGGGAAATTAATAATTAAAAGAATTTTGTGTAAAGTATTTTTATGTTGAACAAGTTGAAAAGAGGAAATTAATAATTGAAGGAATTTTTTGTAAAGTAATTTTATGTTGAACAAGCGGAAAGAGGAAATTAATAATTAAAGGAGTTTTGTGTAAAGTAATTTTATGTTGAACAAGTTGAAAGAGGAAGTTAATAATTAAAGGAATTTGGTGTAAAGTAATTTTATGTTGAACAAGTTGAAAGGGAAAGTAATAATTGAAGGAATTTTGTGTAATTTTATATTGAACAAGTTAAAAAGAGGAAATTAATGATTAAAGGAATTTTGTGTAAAGTAATTTTATGTCGAGCAAGTTGAAAAGAGGAAATTAATACTTAAAGGAATTTTGTGTAAAGCAATTTTATGTTGAACAAGGTGAAAAGAGCAAATCAATAATTAAAGGAATATTGTGTAAAGTAATTTAATGTTGAACAAGTTGATAAGAGGAAATTGATAATTAAAGGAATTTTGTGTAAAGTAATTTTATATTGAACAAGTTGAAAAGAGGAAATTAATACTTAAAGGAATTTTGTATAAAGCAATTTTATGTTGAACAAGTTGAAAAGAGGAAATTAATAATTAAATGAATTTTGTGTAAAGAAATTTTATATCGAGCAAGTTGAAAAGAGGAAATTAATACTTAAAGTAATTTTGTGTAAAGCAATTTTGTGTTGAACAAGTTGAAAAGAGGAAATTTATAATTAAAAGAATTTTCTGTATAGTAATTTTATGTTGGACAACTTGAATATGATTCCGAAATCTTTTAAATCCATTTATTCAATTTTATCACAGTATTACATCTTAAATCTAATGGTACTTCAGATATTTACTTATTATAATAACCTTAACGTTTAGACTACATCTAACTTAACTAGGGCGTAATTGTATATATTTAATTTTTTGTCTTAAAACTAGGATAATGAAATAAATTTATTTGAAAAAATTTAAAAAAAAAAATCTAAAAAACAAATATAAATGTGAAAAAAATTTTTTGGGAAGAAATATCTAACCCTGTTGAGAGGGACGTGATTGACCGTCATTTGATGCTAATTATTTATTTAGAATAGGTACTATGGGAATTGTGGGCTTCACTTCCGCATTCCTATTGGTTTGAGACGGTAGTTGCTGTAGAATTGAATTAAGGTTTGGTCTGTAGGTATCGAATTAGTAATAAGTTCGTTGTCATGCTATTCTAGTCTGTCGGTGTATTTGTCAACCTGTTTGCTTATAAAATCTTTTAGTGGAGGCATGCCCGCCAGCTCATAAAGCTCTGTATTGTTTACAGTGTTTTGTAGTTTTACATACTTGCTCCGCCTTTTGTGGGTGACATTGAGGCAGGTGCGTAAGCACTTCCTTTCTTGTATGGAAATTTTGTTCCACTGGGTATTGGAGATATTGTTTGCCCATGTATGAGCCGCATAGGTCAGAGTCGGCCGAATTACTTGTTTATATAATAATAGTTTGATATCTTTATGTAGGGGGCTATGGCGATTCAGGAACGGGAAAAGGATTGCTCGTGCAGCTTTAATTCTGTTTGTAATGTATGTCATGTGTACCGTGTTGTTTAAGTTTGCTTGTAGATTTAGTCCTAAGTATTTGACTGTATTTACGGTTTTTATACTGTTGCCGTTAATAATTATGTCGGGATTGGATTTTTCTTTCTTAAGTTTGCTTTTGTATTTGCAGTTGGGTCCTGTGAAATGTATTGTCTCGCATTTGTCAGTGTTAATTTTAAGTTTCCATTTTGTGAGGTAGTCGTTTATTGTTTTTAGTTCGTTTGTCAGGGTCGTCGTTGCTTGTTTGATCGACCACGAGGAGGTAAAGACGACTAAGTCATCAGCAAAGGCTAATGCGTTACAGGGGTTAGTGTTTGTGTGAGAGTAGATGGGGGAGTGAGTTGCTGGGATGTCGGAAATGTAAATATTGAATAGGATAGGGGATATGATTGCGCCTTGGGGAACTCCTGCGGGCATTGTTAGTATGTTAGAAAGGGTGTTTTGATTGAGAACTGAGAATTGACGATTTTTTAAGAAATTTGCTATCATAAGCATGAGGTGAGTGGGAAAGTTGAAATTAATAAGTTTCCATACCAGACCATTTATCCAAACGGAGTCGAAGGCCTTTTCGAGGTCGATCAGAGTAGCAACTGTAATTCTGTGTTTTGTCATGTTGTGAATTACGTTGTTTTGTAGAATTGTCAGTGCGTCTAGCGTTGAATGTCTCTTTTTGAAGCCAAATTGTGTCTCCGGTATAATTTGGTTGTCCTCTATGAAATTAGTCAGTCCTGTGAGTATTATACGTTCTAAGATTTTACTAAGACAGCTGAGCAGGGAGATGGGACGGTAGCTAGATGGAAGTAGGGCATTCTTTTTGGGTTTTTTGATTGGTATAATTTTAGATGTTTTCCATGCTGTTGGAAAGTAACTAGAATTAATGCAGTTGTTGAAAATTATCGTTAAAGTGTTTATTAATTTGGGTGGGAGATTTTTAATGACTATAATCGGTATACCGTCAAAACCACAAGATTTTTTGCTTTTTGTTGATTTTATAATGTAAATTAATTCTTGCTCGGAAATGAATATATCTTTGTATTTTGTGCACTTGTCCGCAGGGTTGTTTGTGTCGAATGAGGTTATTGTATGTTGCGAGTTTTTGTCTAGTAAAAGTTTAGTTTCATTAGTAGTTTTAACAGTGTGGTCTGTCGATCCTAGTTTATTGTTTTGTCTGTGAAAATTTAAAAAAGTTTGTAGCTAAAGCGTTGTTAATTGTAGGTATGTCAAAAATTAATTTATTGTCAATGCTTAATTTGGTTATGTTCATGTCACATTTGTTTGATTTTAATGTTTAATGTTTAATGTTTTTAAGTTTGGATTTAAAGTTGTCGTTTATGTTGGCTTGAATTTGAATTGCTATTTCGTCTGTTATTTTCTTTACGTCAGATTGTATTTGGAAATAGCAATTGTCTTTTATGAATCCGTTGCTTATAAGCGTTCTGTGGAGTTTACGTCTGATTCGTTTTTTGGTCGCGAGTAGTTTGGTTAGCTGTTTATTTGTGTACGAGTAATGTGTGTTTTTAAGAGTAATTGTTGGTATGGTGCGTTTCATAGATTCGTTGATGTTGATTGTCAGTTTCTCGATTGCCTCGTCCAATTGCGGTCTCGACATGTTTGTTTGTGGGTTAATGTCGATATTATGTGATTTCTTGGTTACTATTTGACTAAATTTTTTCCAATTTGCCTTATTGTAATCGAATAGATTTATTGGGTGTGGCGTTTTGAAATCGATTGGCCAGTAACGGAGCCTGTTTTTTGTTCTGTCTTGTATTCCGTCGATGTTTATGAAAACGATGTCGTGGCCTGAGTATGAGGGTCTCGTCAGTAGGGCGTTGTGTCTCGTACAGTTCTGATTTATAAGTAAGTCATTCCGATTTTTTCAATTTTTATAAACCATTTATTCAATTTCTTTCGTATACAATAGTAACTTAAATTTAATGGTAAGAAATTTAATATTTGCCTAAAAAGAATTAGCTATGTATTTACCTTAACGTGTTAGCCTTAAACCTAACTTATCTAAAGTAATTTGCTGTGTATAATTAAAAATTCATGACTTAAAAAACTAGGATCTGTAGAAATGTTTTGTAAAAAATTAAAATAAAAAACAAAATTTGTGAAAAAGGTAGGATATATATATTTTAAACATAGCCTTGACGAGAGTGACACGCAAGCGCCGTCATCTTTATGAACCTGCATTCAACCTACTGGTTTGAAACGTGAATTTTTAAAACTGTCCCATATGGAACCTTCTTTTGGTAATGAATCCGTAATAAGAGTATTTTCATGATTCTTTACCCTTTCCGTGTATTTGGAGGTCAGTTTTTTTATGTAGTCCCTGATTGGTATGATTACCGCCATTTCGTAAAGTTCTTTATTGCTTACGGTATTGTCGTATTTATCGAATTCATTGTGTCTCTTGTAAGTTACATTCAGGCAGATCCTCAGCCATTTCCTCTCCTCGATCTCTATCTTTTTCCATAGGGTATCCCTAATTTGGTTTGACCAAATGTGAGACGCATAAGTGTAGACCGGACGGACGATCTGTTTATACAGAAGAAGTCTGATTTCCTTTTGTAGTGGACTGTACTTGTTTACAAACGGGAAGAGAACAGCCCTAGCGGCTTTTGATTTATTTATGATCACATTTACGTGCGTATCGCATTTTAGGTTTGACTGAAGGTGGTACCCTAAATATTTAACTGAAATGGTATTTTTTATTTTTGTATTATCAATCACTACATCTGTTGATTTTGCCCGTTTCCGTCTTTTATTGTACTTACAGTTTGGTCCAGTAAAATGTATCGTTTCGCACTTGTCTGGGTTTATTTTCATTTCCCATTTTGTCAAGTATTCGTGAAGTTTTTGAAGTTCCAGTGTTTGTAGTCTTGTAGCTATGTCGATTGACCAGGAGGCTGAAAAAATGATTAAGTCATCTGCGAAGCTTATGGAATTTGAGGGGTTTGGATTGTTTCTGTTATAAATAGGAGTATGGGATGTTGGGATATCTGCCATGAATATTTTAAACAATGTAGGGGACATTATTGCACCTTGCGGAACTCCTGCAGGCATTTTAAAAATGTTTGAGAGGGAATTATTGTTAAGAACTGCGAAATTTCTGTCTTTTAGGAATTTGGATATGATTAAAGTCAAGTGGATAGGAAAATTGAGGGAGTTAAGCTTCCAAATGAGCGCGTTCACCCATACGGAATCGAAAGCTTTTTCAAGGTCCATCGACGTTGCTATGGTTATTTTGTGATTTGTCATGTTGTGTAGAATGTTATTGTGAAGTAAGGTTAGTGCGTCTGCAGTGGAATGTCTCCTTTTAAAACCGAATTGAAATTTAGGTATTATGTCATTATCGTCTATAAAATTTGTAATTTGACTGTGCACTATTCTCTCTAGAAGTTTGCTCACACAACTTAAAAGGGAGATGGGACGATAGCTTGAAGGAATCTGATCATCTTTCTTAGGTTTCCTAAGCGGGATAATTTTTGCGGTTTTCCACGCTGTAGGGAAGTATGCAATGTTTAAGCAATTATTGAAGATAATCACCCCATAGTCTAAGAATTTGTGGAGGTAGTTTTTTTATGATCATGTTCGAAATACCGTCAAAGCCACATGATTTTTTGATGTTTATGGACTTTATGATAAACCCAAGCTCCCCTTCAGTTGTGAAAGTTTGCTTGTGGATAGTGCAATTGTCGGCAGGTTTTGATATGTTGAAATCTGTAAGTTTAAAGTCCTTTTGCGTGCCTTGAATAATTTTTGCTTCACTGTTTATTTTGATTGTGTGGTCAACAGTTCCTAATGTCTCGTTTTGTGAGTGAGCTTTTAAAAAATTTAATGCTAAAGCATTATTAATCGCTTGAATGTCATAAGTTATGTTATTATTTATGTTTAATTTGGTTATATTTAAGTTTGACTTTTTTGCTTTTAGTTTATTAATATTTTTAAATAAGTTATTGTCTTTTTTTATGCTTTTAAGTTTAGTATTGAAGTTATTGCTTACTGCTGTTTGTAACTCAGTCGAAATTTCGTCATTTAGTGATTTCAATACGGAATTAAATTGAAAATAGATATTGTCTTTTATGTGAGTTTTTTAGTGTTAGTGTTGGTATAGCGTCCTTAGTTTGTAACGTGTGACTAATACAGCACACTTACTTATAATTTTAAGCCTACACGGCAACCCTATTTAAATATTAGCGTGGTCAGCTTTTGCGAAAACCGCATGGTCTTCAAAATTTTTTCCAGAACATTCTTTTCCACCTCATATCCGTGGTGGAAATAAGCTGATAAAAGAGCCTTTCCCTCCCCCCCAGCGAACGAGAACGAAAGAATGGACCAAAGAAAAATGGAAAAAATGAACGTGTCGCATTCCGATAGGCGGATAAAAAAATTAAAAACTAGAAAACCGGTTCTTTTTATCCCAAACAGAAAAATTTTGTGAACAGAAGATGGGAAATGAAAAAAAAAAAATTGAAAACAGTCTGGTACAAAATGTTGAAGCGAAAAGTCTTGTTTTATAGTTGGGAGGAGTTTTTTTATGTGAATGAAAAGAATAATGTATAAAAAGACGGGGGAATTTGTGATCATCAACTTGATGACCTTTTTTTTTGAAATTTAAAATAAAAATAGTGATCAGGATTACCGAACGAATTAAGTTTTATAAATCGTGTACCAAATAGTTATAATATAAAAAAAAAAGAAAAAAAGAAAAGAAAAACAAAACAACAAAAAAAAAAGAAAGCTCGTGTAGTAAAATTTTGTCTTACCTATTTCAAAAGGAAGATTTACATAAGAAAAAAAAAAAATGTGTTCCATATTTCGCGCTTATTTTAAAGTAATCGAAAAGCGCAAAAATTGTAATAATTTGGTTCAAAAGAAGATGTTAAATAAATTTTGTATAACAATGTCGGCCATTTTTGAATAGAACTTGTTTTCATCTCTTTTGTTTCGGTTTTTTTTTGGGTTTTAAGTGTTTATTTTCCCCAAACTAGTAACGTTTTTTTTTATTATTTTCAAAAGAAAAAAAAAAAGAATATCTTGTGCAAAGATTTTGTTACGAAAAGGTGGGAAAACCCAAAAAGAAAAAAAAGAAAAGAAAAAAAAAGGTTTTCCCCAAAATCCGAACGCCAAAGAAAAATGGAGTGAAATAATTTCCTTCCAAAAAAAAAAAAAAAAGGAATTTTCATACAAAATTTGTTCCATGATTTGTTTTTTTTGGTTTTTGGAAAAATTGTGTAAAGAAAAATTTTAGCAAAGAAGAAAAATTAATTAATTTCAAAGAAAAAAGAAAAGCAAAGCAAAAAAAAAAAAAAAAAAATGGAGTATAAATAAATTTTCTTAACAAAGGGGAAGAGTGGGGAAAAGAAACGGAAACTGAAAACGTGGCAAGTATTTTTTTTTCTGCTTGAATTTTTGTTCTTAGATAATTAGGAAAAAAAAAATTAATATTTTAACGACAAAAAAAAAAAAAAAAGGAAAAGAAAAAAAAATAAAAGTCATATAAATAATAGGTTAAGTGAAAAAAAAGGAAACAACTAATGTTGCATCGTGGGATATCCACGCCATCTCAACATTTTGGCATTAAATTACATTTTTGTTCCTCATATAAATAACTAATGTTGCATCGTGGGATATCCACGCCATCTCAACATTTTCACCTTTAAATTATATTTTGTTCCTCATATATAAATAATATATGTTGCACCGTGGGATAACCGCACCATCTCAACATTTTGGCATTAAATTACATTTTTGTTCCTCATATAAATAACTAATGTTGCATCGTGGGATATCCACGCCATCTCAACATTTTCACCTTTAAATTATATTTTGTTCCTCATATATAAATAATATATGTTGCACCGTGGGATAACCGCACCATCTCAACATTTTGGCATTAAATTACATTTTTGTTCCTCATATAAATAACTAATGTTGCATCGTGGGATATCCACGCCATCTCAACATTTTCACCTTTAAATTATATTTTGTTCCTCATATATAAATAATATATGTTGCACCGTGGGATAACCGCACCATCTCATCATTTTGGCAGTAAATTACATTTTTTGTTCATCATATAAAAATAATATATGTTGCATCGTGGGATACCAAAATAACAACTTGAACGCGAATTTTAGGTGATTTTCTTGAGGGATGGTAAGAGAAAACCATAAGGTCAGGCATTTTTTTTTCAAACTAAATTTAATTTTCTTATTGTATACAATAGTTAATAAATAAAAATTTTGTGAATAAATCATGTAATTATATATAAGAAAAATTTTTTTTTAATTCAAACAAAAATTCAAGTTAGTGGGGGAAAAAAGGGGTGTAACGAAATATAAATGACAGCTCTCGAATTCTAATAGAGCTTCATTAACCATTAAATTGAAAGAAATTATTTTGGGGGGAGCACCAGATCAGCGTCTTGCGGTTATAAATTTTTTTGGGTTTTGCGTCAAATGTTGCCCCGCTTTATGCATTGAAGTGACCTCCTTGCACTTCATTTCCTGCATAGGTTGTGAGGGTGTGAAGAATATTATCCGCTAAAGAATATTGGTCAATTTAGGAAAGGAAAAGAGAACGTGAGTATCAAAAATGAACCAAAGTACGCATAGATAAGTGTGATATTGGGAGGGAGAGGGAGAGAATGAGGTAGGAGGGGGACCGAAGACGGTCAAGAAAAAACAAGACAAATTAAGGGTCCATACTCATTTGTAGGGGCGAGTATGGACATACGGGGATCGGCATTCTGCTGTCGATCCAAGTGGGAGGGTAGTGCCCCAAAGACCGATTGGCACTAACACCATTGCCAATCGGCCCCGACATGCCTCGCAAGGCTTTCGTGGATAGCTGGTCAAGTTCGGTGACCACCAAATTAACGAACATCCCCCTTATTCGGTTCTTTTCTCGCAAGAACCGAATTTTCCTTGCTTGATAGCTCGCGCTATCACCATAAAGTCTTAACGACGTTTTCACACATCTTGCACGCATATAATTTATGTGTAACGCGATGACAGATGGTGGTGAGCAGCGACCCACCCCTCCGGCGAGCTAGCTAGTGCGATCAGCTAGGCGTGCAGCCTTTTAGCTGCTCACATTGCTGCACCATCTCATATCTTCTCCTCGCAAGGAAGAAGATATGCTATATAGATCATCAGGGGATTTGCTTCTCGACAGGAAACCCCTAAATATGTGCAACCCCCCTTGTTACAAGTTGCTTCGTTTATGTTTGTTGTGATGGTATCTATACTTCTGTCTATTTCCTCTTTTGTCAAGTTTGTCGCGGGGTTGACTCTCAATTGTTGCGCCTTTTGATTTAAAACTTTTTTGAATTTTGCCCAATCCGCCTTTGCATAATTGAATATTTTAATTTGGTTTTGAGATTGGAACTCAATCGGCCAAAACCTGGGCCCATTTCGATTTGATCCCCTTATTCCTTGAATATTTAACGTTACTACTTCGTGGTCTGAATATGATGCCTTTGTCGACAAACAATCGTGTTTCAGGCATTTTTTATCTATTATTAGATCATTGTGAGTTAAGTATAGGTCCAGGTGCAAGCCGGTCGACGGATATGATGGATAAAAGCTGTGCCAAAGACTGATATTGAGAGCCATGTAGTGGTTGATAAACCAGTTATATAATGTAACTCCATTTTGATCATTATGAGTATTTGACCAAAATGTGTGCTTGGCGTTAAAATCTCCTCCTATCAAGTAAGGGTTCTTCAGTTTTTTAAGGAAATTAAATAACGAGTTTAGGTCATTTGCCTGCAGAAATTGGTTGTTTCCTTTGTGAGAATGATAAATACAAACACAGTTTATTCTCTTCCCGGATGTAAGAAGCACGGAGATTCCAACACAATCATAGGAACTTATTGCTGGTAAAGATAAATTCGTAGTTTTAATGCCTTGTTTGACTAATATAGCTACTTCCCCGCCGGCATTGTCTGTGCGGTCGTAATGGTGTACCGTATAGTTGGCGAATTTGTTGTGAATACTACCCCTTTTCTGTTTTAGTCGCGTTTCTGTTATCAGTGTCCGGCATAAGCTTTGCTAAAAGTAAATTTAATTCGGTCTGTTTCTGTTTCGAGTAAAGAGAGTTCACATTTAGTAAGAAAGTCTTTAGAGTGAGTTTAGGGGTTTAGCAAATTGATGTATGGCGATAATTCAAAAGCAAAGTTGAATAAGTGTTGTTTCTTTGTCTCGTCGTTTTGATTTGATTTTAGTGTGTCTGTTAAGTCGTTTATTTTTTTTGCCAATTCAAAAAGGTTGAGGTTGAAAAAATGCTGGAATTGATTTTGTATGAAGTTGAGATTATTTGAATCGATTGCAGATGGTGGCGGTTGAGGTCTCGTTTGTTGAGTGTTTGTAGTTATAGGAGTTTGGTGTTTGTTCATTAATGCATCTGCAAAAGAAATTGATGGTTGTACGAAGTTTTTGTACATTTTTTGCGTATTTTGGCTATTGATTAGTATATTCTGTCTTGTCTGTGCGTTGTCTGTCTTTTCTATCTCTATATTTCTGTGCGGCGGGGCAGTCTCTATAATTAGCTGGGTGACCAAATTCTGCACAGTTTACGCAGTAGGGTTGCCCCGCCTGCGTATTTGTGCGAAGGCATTTACCGGGTTCATGATTTGAATCACATTTTATGCAGCGATATGGCATGCTGCAATTTATTGCGACATGGTCATATCGCTGACATTTTTTGCACTGTAGGATTGAACGAGTGTTTAGCTTTTCCCAACTAATCCTTTGATTGAGGAGGTGTGTTATTTTTAATAATGATTTTATATCTGATGACTTGTTGCATTTTATATAGAATAAGCAATTATGCGTTTTTTGCCTGGTCTTTAACAAATCAATTTTTTCATAATTGACATTTAAATTAAGTGAAGATAGTGCCATCGAGACATCTGTGGCATCGTAGCTACTGTCAATTCCACGAATGACGTAACACCATGACCGATTTTCTTTTGGCGTATACGTGTAGTTGTTAATATTTGCCTTTTTTATTATGCTTAAGGCCTTTGCGTAGTCTTCTAGGTTTTTTGTTTGTATATTTCAGCAATTCTTATTAATTTTTTTGAGTACAAAACTTTTGTCATTGAGACATTCATTCAGAGTGGCTATCGTTTTTTTATGATCCAAACTATAGCACACTATGGGTGGGTTATTTTTGTTTGATTTATTTTGAGGGTTTTGAATGGTAACAGCGTTGTTTGCTTGCATTTGCATATTGACTGAGTTTACACTCGATACTGAGGACATTGAGGAGGTACGTCTGAGGTCGTAGCTGGAGTGATTCGATTCTACGCCCGTTTGCAACGTTTCGAAACGATTCGT